>CM060929.1:758739189-759939189 GCA_030765085.1 Allium cepa
TCAGCTTCATGAAAGAATTCCCCAAGATCCATTGGCTGGTCTCGTATTAAAGACACATTGAAATCCGAATTCTCTCTGACTCTTGATATTGCTGCCATCAAAACCATCGATGGATCCGGCCGATCCACTGAAGCAACCACTGTATTGAACCGAGTTAAGAAAGCTCTAAGCGACTCCTCTGTCCTTTGCTTTACCGATGCTAGAGTCATTACGTTCTTTGGCCTTTTGATATGAACCCGAAACTACTTCAGAAACCTGTTCACCAATTTTGTCCATGTCCTGATAGATCCCTCTTCCAGTTGTCTGAATCACATAGCAGCTATATCCATTAAGTACAAAGGGAAACATTGGGCCATCACTTCCTCCGATGCCCCCAGCACTTCCATATGTCTTGTGTATCTCATCAAGTGATCAGTTGGATCAGCCTTGCTATTGTATACCACTAGCGTAGGTAGCTTTAATTCTGGTGGATTCCGAGCCATTCTGATGTCACGAGTAAACGAACCCCTGTTTACTCCTTCCAAATCACTATTTGTAAAGCCTCCACGCATAGTTCGCTTGATAATCGCAGCCAATCCAGCGTTGTCCGTCAAGGGTTGCCCTCAAGCCTCAAAGGGAATTCCGACACGTACTCTTCATCACGCGCTCCTGTATTCCTGCCAGCATCTTGTTGTGTGGTATCACCTAGAGTTTCTCCAAGGATCGGTCCATCATTGCTAGGTGGCATGCCTCCAAGCCTGAATTCATCCAGATTAGCAGTTGTGTGTTTAGGGGTTGTGCCTTGTTAAGCTACTCCATTCGATTGCTTGTTTGGTCCTTCTGCTCCAGCTTCGTGAATCTGCACTCCTAAAGCTCCAACTGTTTCTGCTTGTCCAAACTGTCTGAGTAGGTTCTGCATCATTTCCTCCTGCCTTTTCAAAAAATTCTTCATGCATAGCTCCCATCATCATCTCCGTATCATCTCTGGTGATGAAAGCCGAATTCTGATTAGCCCCTGATGATGCCTCTTGGCTTCCTTGATGCCGACTTCTCTCCACCATTTGTCTTCTACATGAGTGCCTTTTCATAGCTAAATCCTTAAGCCCCAAATTCAAAGTGATAGAGCCCTTGAGTTAGCCGTTCTCAGTGAAAGCACCAAAGTGTTTGTGCCAAAATTGGTCACAAACCCCAAATATCGATGAAAGCACTAGCGTATGAACACATATCAGCAGTACATAGTCATCGATGCTAGATCCAAATAATGTAGAGAATAAAAATGAAGAACTACAAACTTAAAACAAAAGGAAATGGACAGATATACAAGGTTTATAGTGGTTCGGCTATATCGGGCCTACGTCCACTTCAAAAGTTAATCATTTATGATGGTTACAACCGATTATAGCGGATTACAGTGATGAAATTCGAGTACAACAACAGCCTTGTAATGCAAAGATGTTTTCGGTAGAGTTTGGACGCCAGAAAGCCAAAAGATCCCTTTTCTGTAGGCTCTGGGGTGCTATTTATTGGTGTAGGATGCAAATATCTCACTCAAATCTCGGGAGATCTCTTCTGGCACGTGGGTGGGACCACGCGATCGATCCCAGGAAATTTTGACTCGATCCATGATCAATACGAATGTAATTCGTATCGATCAGGATTTTGTCCAATGGAGTCGAAATTTTGCACGAACGTTCTTTGGCTTGTACAGAAGCTCCTGTGAAAATTTCATAGCATTTGGACTTGTGGATTGTGAGATATGATCGATGCAAGTTTGTGTTCATCGGTTGGCTGTCGCATTCATATGCATCACTTCATCTACATACTCTCCTCTCTTCAAATCGATCGAGTTGGCATCGATGATGTGTCCCGAAGATCTAGGAGAGATCCATCTTTCACGCCACTTTAACTACTTCCTTCTTATTGATCGATACGAATACGATCGATACGAATATGGTTCTTGGATCCTTCGTATCCATATGCTGTCATCCATCTGTCAACGCCTTCGGTCTTCTTCGTATCGATCGAGCTTCACACCTTTACATCGACTCGAAGTACCTAATGTTGATCGATGCGAACAGTATCGATTCAAAGCAGTCATGTCGATCGATACGAACAGTATCGATTCGAAGTGTACTGCTACACTCCATCCTGATCGACATGAAATTATCTTGTCGATCAAACCATCATGTTCCTATCTTTTCAATCTAAGTTCATATTTTCCGAGTCGAAGTCCACTTAGCCTTTCTCCCTGATTGATACGAACGTCTTGCTCGTATCCATGCCGGACCGATACGAATTCGCACCGATTCGAACAAGATTTCCTTGAGCATGCATCCATCAATATCACAAACAAACGAACTCTGTTCGACTTAAAACTTGGAACATAGCCTTTCCTAGCCTTGCTTTCCATTTCCTAGTAGTTTCACCACGATTGGAGCTTTGTCAAACTTGGTCGACATCCCTCATAACCTCGTTTCCAGTCGATCTCCAATCCCAATATCCATCCTTTCCAGCCAATTTGTTGATATTTCGGCCTTGACCAAAAGGTGAGATAATACTATCATAGTTCCTGAGGAGGACCCTTTTGCAAAAAGAAAAGCTAAAAAGAAGCATGGGGTTGAGAAACAAGAAAAGAATTGTCTGCAGAACATTAAAGCGGCTATTAAAATTGGTGGATTGCCCAGGTAGAGTTAATCGTAGACTTTTCTTTATTGTTGCTAATTATCTTGTGTTATATGGGAATTTGAGGTTTAGTATTATATATGATACAAATTAATGAAATTTGAGGTATGGGCATTTGAGGTTTGGGGTTACATAAGATACAAATTAAGAAAATTTGAGGTATGGGCAGTTGAGCTTTAGGATTATATATGCATAATATAAAAACTATATGCCAAATTTCAAAAGCATTTCACAACTTCTTAACAATAATTCAAGAACACAAAATAAGGCAAAAGCGCTACAACTTACTTTGAAACTTTGATGACAAAGGGTTGCTGGCAATGATGGCTACCAATTCGCATTCACTGACTGCAGCGGGAACTAGGGCGATCGCTTCCACTAACGAGCCTGCAACGGAGATGGAGATGAGCCTGCAATGGGGAGGACTGCAATGGGGATAGGGACACGAGAACGAGCCTTCAAGAGGCACGCATATTAGTCCATTTAAAAGAGGCTGCATGGGGAGGACTGCATCATGGTAAGTACTTAAAAGATACTTCCAAATAAAAAACATCAACCTCATTTAAACATACATTTAAAATAAAGGCATCATGCACTGACATATTCACGCACTGACATTTGAAATAAACTGCAGAACAAAGTAGATAATAATATACGATATGTACCAAATGTCAAAAGTAATCTATAGACATGTTGGCCATAGCGATCACAAAGGTAATAATGTAATTCGATCCACTAATATAACTCGATCAACAAACCATTAACACGGTACATATTACTACAGTCTTTGGAGAAAAATTTAGAGCTTATGTGCTAATGTGTAACCACATAATCTCACATCAACCAAAGATAGCAAACATTTGAACATACCTCAATAATTTGATCTGCTTCAGCAAGAGGAAAAGAATGGAAGATTCAAGCAATTTGAGTAAAGTGTTTAGTTCTTTCTAAAATACAATAACTTAAAAACTATCTGTACATACTTTTATCCAATGAAAATTATTAATCAATGCAGGCTTAAGATTTATTGTATGATGCATCTAAGAATTTCTCAAATGAGCCATGAACCATGAGCAAAAGTAATTTAATAAATCAAAGCTACAAACCTAAACTGAAGCCATGGCATAATAAGTGAGAATTAGCAACCCAATTTTTCTCCTAAATTCAAAGGAAAAAATAGATTTTCTTCTATAAAAGAAAATTCAAGCAAGGGAAGCTTTACCATTAAACCAATAGCAATTTTGTAAAATCAAGAGAGATAAGGTCGAGACTGTAAAATCAAGAAAGGGAAGATTGAGAAATCATGTTTTAGCCTAGTGATTTCGAGGTTGGATAGGAGATAAAGGAGGAATTTAGGATTTTCTCAAGGAAGCCGATGGAAAAGAGAGCTAAGCTGGGAAAGGTTAGAATAAGATATTGGAGGGAAATGAAATGTTTACCGCCTACGTCTCTCTTTTTAGTTATAGTAAGGGGCATGTAATCAACAGCGTGTGTATGTTTTTATATTTAATTCTTACCAACTGTTGACAACTTTGTGGTCTTCAACGTTGTTTTGTCTTGCGATTAATGACGAAGTTTCTTGTAGTATAGGAGGCTGACGTAGGCATGGAGTTTGGTTGGGAATTGGGCGCAGGTTAGGTGGAGGCAAAGGAGTGGTGGAAGGCATGGTGGAGGCGATCGGTGAAAGAGAGTGAAGCGTGTTTGAAGGGTCTCGCTGTGGCAGGTCGAATGCAGAGGGTGCAAAGGTTGATCGATCATGAAGATGATAAGTATCAATAAGCAAGGAATGAAATAAATTTCATAAAAACTTAGTTTATATTATATTTATTTTAGAAAGTAAAGGTCAGAACCAAACGAAATAAAGTAGAGAAAACAAAACGAACCACAAAAAGGAATAGATTCAAACTAGGGGAATAGTGAAAGTCCAAATTGAATTTTAGGAATATTTATGGCAGATGGTTGCTTATTTTCTCATGGGGACAAATGAAAAGACATACGAAACTAAAAAGGCTCGAATGCGGAACAGGTATTGCTTCTACAGATTTCGCTGCGCATCGGACATTAAAATACATGAATGAATATACTACAGAGATCAACATGGAGAGATGATCATAATGGTACGCATATATCAACGATACGATCATCCTATCAAAAGTCGATATTCGGTAACAAAAATGCTGCTAAAACGCCGAAAATAAGATAAACCGGCTTATAGAAACCCAAATTTGGCGAAACGAATTACGACGTCTTACTCAGACGATGATTTACAAATTTATTGTATAAAAATTATTCTAATTTTGAAAATATTTTATGCCATCGAATTTACAGATTTAAATTGAAATGTAAATTTACACAATAGAATAAACTTTCACATTTTGCAACGAAAATCTGTCATTTGTTATGTTTTAAAAGACGCATTCCAAATATCAAATTTTCGGTGCTAAATTTAATTGTTTAATTTCAAGTAAAATTTCAGTTACTTACGATGTTTAAACCATCAAAATTTATAGTTCGTCACATGCTCCTTACAATGTTCACATTACTATCTATCCAATCCATGTTAACAAAAAGGTAAACTACTTATAAGTCGACAAACAATAGCCAATGCTCCTTGTTGGATGAGCATGACTAATCAAAAAATAAATGATAATGCTTGAATATTATCATTTCCTATCAAAGAAACACATCATAAGTAACTATATCAATTTCTAAAAAGTATTCTCTTATATATAAAATACAATCCTGGCTAGGTAAAATTATTTCATTTACCAATTTCAAAAACAATACCATTTTAGTTTACCTTGTCCAAGTATTTAGAAATTCCTATCGATATAATGGCGTCCTGTGTACCGACCAAAATTTATAAACCACTCAACAGACTAATTAACATAAAAATAATATAAAACACTTTTATAGCACTAACAAAAACATGATCTTTTATGTATAATACACTCAACTCATAATATGACATTCCATTACCCTATCTCTTAATGAGTTATACCCCTTTAAAGCTAAGGTTCCCTCTTAACCTTCGGCTCTAATACTAAGCTGTAACAACCACCTTTTCAACCCTCAAATATTGACACTAATACATCCACGATATTCATGTGTTGAGCACCCAAGTGTCCAAAAATAGTATATTAAGGTAAAGAAAAAAAGAAAAGAAAAAAGAGGAAAATAAAAACATTAGAATCTCACTGCAAAATGATAACATACAATATAAAAATAGTAGTACTCAATGTTACTCTAATACATAGCATGTTAGAGTTACTAATCAAAGTACTATTATCGGCCTGAACAATTATAACAACATGTCCTTACAATTGCTGATGCACACACAAAAATTAATGCAGCGAAAATAAATACCACGGTATGTAAACATCCAACTCCTCTCCCTAAGCTCCAAAGCGTCCATAGCAAAAACTAGAAATATACTCAAGGTTTACTTGAGCATTATAAAAAAATAACACCCAGATCATTCTGGTAAACCAGCATGAGAAGCTTAATCATATGGTTTTTTATATTTGTAAACACCTTCAAAAAATAAAGGGATCTCATAAGACCAAACCGAAAGTAAACAAGGATGGGTTGTACCTTACAATAACCAAACAATTTCTAAGAAAATCTTGTAATATTATAATAATGTCTAGGGTGATCAATATAAGTAATAAAATAGTTAGTATGCATAATGTATACATCACAACAATAATAGTTATACTATCAAAACCGTTAGACACGTTTACTAAATTATGTAGGGTTTTTGTGGAGACACTCTCGTTTCAATGAGGCAATCTCATGCACAAGATCGGAGATATCCTTTCGAACAATGTACATCTCTAATGAATATACCATAAGGTAGATAGAACTGGCCCATGTCCTAATCTGAACCTAGCATCAACAACTCTGTGGCCCAACAATCGAAAACATTTCTAGATAATGGAGTTGATTTACCCACTTGGGTTAGATAAACCTAGGATTGTGCATCCTTACTTTGGTTTCTATCATTACCGATTTTGAGGGTACGCTCGGCATCTCTTGCATGAGTCTTCTTCACTCCAACAGAATACAAATTCCCAAATGGATTCCAGCATCACGAATCTCTTCTAAAGAGTAGATCACGATAAGGTTTTGAAGTGGTTATGGTCTCAAATGATCTCATATAAGTACACTTTCGCCGCTTACTGGATGCTCCAAAACCAATAGATAGATTTCCGGTCAACTCAATCTTATTTCTTTTAGAGTTAAACAGATAATATATAAGGGTGGAGATCCTCTCCTATCTAGATGGATTTTCTTATTATTTGTCCTGGAAGGCAGGACGAGTTTATACATAGGGAATAAAATCATTTTTTTTCCTTCTAAATATTTCCTAAAATAATATTTGGTCAATTTTATTAACAATGAGAATGATCGCATAAGAAAACTAAGTCTCATATGCGTTTCATAAGCAGATAAACACACAATCACTATCAATTCATACAAAGCACGATCAAGTTGCATAAAAAACTTTTAAAACCTTTTTAATTAATTTATCGTTTATTAATTAGAAACCTTTTTTTATTAGTAAAACTCCTTTTTATCTAATAAACTTATTACACTATTCAAAACTTCCTTTGTTAATTAATACTCATTTATTAATTAAAATTCCTTTTTTAACTAAAACTCTCATACTAACTTTTGTGTGTGTGTGTGTGTGTATGTGTATATATATATATATATATATATATATATATATATATAAATTTTCTTTATAAAAGATATATATTTGTCTCTATTATTTCACTATTCATTTATACTCTTTTCAATACTTCAAAAGTATTCATATACTTATCTTAACGGTATAAGTATAGTCACAGATCATTAACAAGATTTACTTATTTTAAATTATAATCAAAGTGATAAAAAAACAAATGTTACTTAAACGTTGTTGCTATAAAACCCTTCTCACTTTTATATTTTAAACATATACATTTCGATCTTTATCCCAAAAGATCTCATCCTTATTATTATCTTTAAAATTCCATTATTAAAGATCTAAATATATCCATAATTATTTAATAATAATTTTCCACTTCAAAATATAAATCAAGGGTTTAAAAATAAATGTTATTAAAACATTATTTAGTACAATCCCAAAACACATCACATTTTCGTTTTCTTTAAAACTTTCTTTTAAAGATCCAGTAACCTTTATAAGGGTTAAGGGCAAATCATATTAAAACATTGTCATAACAAACCCAAAACATTTATAATTACCTTTAAAGCATTTCTTATTAAGGTTTTAATTACATTCCTAATTATAGTCCTAATTATAGTCTTAATTATAATCCTGGTTATAATCCTAGTTTTAGCTCTACGCATAATTCTAGTTATGACACTAGTAATAATTAATTAGGGTTAATAATAAATGTTATTTAGACATTTTTTACTTCAACCCAAAACCATTTACTTACGTTATTCACTCAAGTTCTTATAGTTGGCTAATCTGCTATCTACTTCTAATAACGATTGCTTATAGAAATCAAGGTATAAGTTCTTATACTTAACACATTTCTGATATTCCAACTTAACCGTTCCTTGGTCAAGAAAGAAGATGGTAGGTTGAAGCATTGTTGCTCATTTCTACTCGAACATCAACCTTGACTCTCACAAATAGAGAAGTCTATATTTGTAACTACCTGCAATTTTATAACTCTAATTTTGGGAATATTTAATTACTTTAAATATTCGAATTTGAATATAAATTATAATAAAATATATGTTTCAAATATTTTTCCAATTTTGGTGACGTATTTTTAATTCAATTTATAGGATCTTTCCATAATTTTCAATTTAGAAAATATTTCAGTTTTCCTTTGACGTATTTTACGAAAAATGATGTTATTTTTGAAACTTTACCGTGTATCGCGTAAACTTTACAATTCAAACCAAAATTTATAAACTAAACTAATTGCGCATGCAACATTTGTTTTCTTATCTTTTCTTGTCGTTCCATTTGACTTTTGAATTCCTTAGCTAGAAATTGACTTTCTTTTATGTTGATGCATGCATGAACACATATTAAACAGAATGTTTCAAGGGAGAACATATATTTTTGGTTTTCTTAGTTTTGGCTACCTGTGTGCTTTCATCTTGGACTGGAGGTTTTGACGTCATACTAGTACTTTGGTCTCACTTTGAAGCAATTGAATTATTTTGCGTTTATAAATACAAAGCTTCACATTCAATAGGGAAGACACGCTCATCTCAAAAAGAGGTTGGACACGTTCATTCTTTTCGCTTTTTCATTTTCGCATACAAAATGTAAACACGGAACCCATATTCCTTTTCATTTTAATTACTCCGATGACTCCTGTCACACAACAGTTTAGCAAAGAGTGCAACTGGAATGTTGTAGAGGGCGGAGATAGCTTCGATTTCCATTTAAGTGGCACTCAAGATAGTCGGCCAAGAGGTGGAAGTCGGACTTGGATTGATATGTTGGCAAGGTGAGTGTGCATGGGTGTGTGGCGAGGTGGCAGCGATCACGTGGGTGGTGGCAGGGGAAGAGGTGGCTGGCTCTGGCCGAGGTGGCATTGGCCTCCATGGGGAGGAGGCGGCATTTTTTTATATAACCTGGAGCTTTAATTGAGACAAGAAAGATGGACATGCTACTGTAGATTGCACGCGATTTGCAAATGAGTCCGTCTTAATATGGACAATTACATGTATTTGGAGGAGCTTGGGTTGCAAAGTAGAGGAAGAATAGGAAGCATTATTCGCAAGGGAAAAATAGGATACATGACAAACAATTCAATTTTTTAGAGCTAAAAAATGCACGTGGAACATTTTGGTGGAAGTTCAAACATGTTTATTTTATTTGTCGAACAAGCATTATTTCTTCCTCTTTAATTTCTTCTGGCTTTCCCTCATTTCTTTCACTTTCAAATTATTACGGAAATTACAATAATGAGATGTTGTTTACTCACTAGTACTGATTTGGATTTCTTTCCCTTTTCTGTTCTTTCGTTCTCACTGCATAGCAATAAGGGTAATTTTAACCTAATTTTTCGATCTCGATTTGAATTATTGCTTGATCTGGCCACTTTTCTTTAATTTTCTTACTATTTTACTACCATTTTGAAATTCTTAGACTATCTGCGTACAATATATCTGATTTGAGTTCAAGCTTGAGATACGAATGCGGATATTATTTTATTATGCTTGATGCTATGTCCATTTAGCATTTTCAAACTCTTTGATATTATAACAATATTTTATATGCATATTTATCATTTTTTGCTGTTGTTATTTCGTGGTGCTTACACATTCTATTTTATGTCTAATAACGTTTACGTTTAAATGCATATGTATTCTTTTACTTTTTAGTTACCGTTTGCCTTTCTTATTCTCTCTCTCTCTTTCTTTTTTTTGGGGCAAGAATATTGATGATAGTATTTTTGTACTGTTTTTACTTGATGAGAACAGCCACGCTATTCGACTAGAAATGACTTGGTCTTTAATTGGTATTAAAAGTTGTATATGTGAACAATGGTCATATTTTACTCCTTGTTCTATTGGTATATCATATACTTCAAAAATTAAAGTTAGGATTTGCATACTATATTGTGCTTTCAAATGTACAAGAAAAGTTTTATTTTTATTTTTATTTTTATTGTTAAGTCAAGTATTTGTGCATTGGAATTCAAAGTTGGCAATAGTTTCTCAATTACTTCTGATCATCAGAGCAGTTCAGTTTCTATTGAATATTAAATCTTGTGGTGAGTCAAGTTCTTATTTAAAGGATATTATGAAGAAAGGGTCTCAGATAAATCTTATGGACTTTATTGGTTATTGTTTCAATGGTGCTGATGATTTTAGAGAGTTCTAATTGCTTATCAAATAAAGGACGGCGTGGATTGATTTTTGTTAAGAATTTTCCAAAAAGAATATCTATTATTTATTCGTGGTATAAGGAAGATTGTAAGTTCAAGATATATGCTTCTTCAGATCCTGGACATGTTTTTCATTTTTTATTAGAACTTACAGGTTTGAACATTCATGGGGTGCTGGGTTAAAGGATGTTAAGAAAGTTCATATAACTAGTAGATTTGTGAAATCTCTAATTATTGATCAAATTAGAGATACCCCGATGAAGAAATCGAAAGATATTTTTAATGACTTTAGACGAGAATTTAATTTCACTCCTTTTATTATTATGCATACACCGGAAAACAATTGGCGTTGATGGAAATTTATGAAGATGATGTTATATCGTATAATGATTTGAATAGGTATTTAGAGGCTATACAAAAAACTAATCCGGGAAGTTATGTTACTTTGGATGTAGATTTGTCAACAAATCAATTTGAAAGAATTTGCATTGGGTTTGCTTTTTAATTTACTTGGGTTTAAGCATTGCCGTCCCATGATATTTTTAGACGTAGCATTTTTGAAGGGCTGATACGGTGTTTTGTTAGTTGCTACAGCAAAGAGCGACAATCAAGGTTTGAGTTTCGATTTTCATTTCGTTTTTATTCCCATGTATTATTTAGTATATTTTTTTACTTATGTAGTATGGGAACATTCGATGGATGTTTATATATTTTAGTACTCCATTGTCATTTTAACAGTTATATGTCGAGTGTACTATTACTCCATCTGAAATTATAATACTTTGTGAATTTAACATTTATATTGTATTATATGTGATAAAGCTAGTATGTTCTACCAATTATCATTCTGTATATTATATGACTCTACTATCATACGGATAATGCTATATTAATTTAGGATTAACCATATATATTCTTTTTCACTCCTGCAATCATGTAAACTTTGAAAATTTATGCTATGACAGTAATATACTTTATTGATACAAGTATATTATTTTCTTGTATTAGCATTTGAACAAAATAATAATGTTTTTTTAAGGTTTCTTTCCACCTGATATGAGAGTTGTTTCGTATGAGAATGAGTCAAATTGGTCTTGGTTTTGGAGCGTTTAAAAGAGATGCTTAATGAAGATCATGAACTGGTTTTCATATTTGATCGTTAGTGGGTTTGCTTTTAGGTGTTTCAAAAGTGGTTCCATCTTCTTTTCATAGCTATTACACATTTCATATGGAGCAAAACATTGTTTTAGTGCTTAAAGTTTGCAAGGGTGATACTTGTATTGTTGATTTTTTTTTTAAACTTTTGATTCAAGCTTCAAATCCATATGATTTTAATCGCTATATGTTAAAGTTAAAAGAAATTGGCGGTGTTACCATAATTAACTTTTTAAATGATAAACCTCTAGAACATTGCGCTGATTTATTTTTTCAAGGCAGGAGACATGGATAATATTCAACTAATATGACTGAAAGCTTTAACTCTTGGATTGTGGATGATAGATTTATGCCTATTACATCTTGTCTAGATGGAATCCAGCTTAATGTAATGGAAAAATTGCTAAGAGGAGAGAATAATGTCATCAGCGGAATATTACTTTATGTCCAGTTATGGAGCGGTTGTCGTAATTAGTTAATAAAGATTTTGAGATACATACAGGTCTTTGGAAAATGTTTTAAAGTCTAATCTCCAATTTCACACCATGTTGATCTTGAAAAAAGATGGTGTACTTGTAATCAGTGTAAAGTTACTGGTTTTCCATGTGAACGTGCCATTAAATGTATGAATAGGTCTAGGCAATCAGTATATGACTATGTGAAATATTATTTTACAGTTGTTGCTTTTAGATCCGGTTATGCGCATGCTGTTTATCCAATTCCTAATGCTGGTAAGCCAATTGTTAGTGAAGATGAAGTCACAATTAAACGGCCTAAAGAAATTCATGGTGCTGGAAGACCTTTAACTAAAAGACATGGCGGTTTTTCTTATTTTCGGAGCAAGCGGAATAAATGTAGTAAGTGCAATCAAGTTGGACATAATAAGAGGAGTTGACAAGCACTATTGTGCAAGTGGTTAAGTGATTCGGTTTTGGTGCGAGAGGTCACAAGTTCGAAACTTGCATAGCGTGATACGAACGTTTATTGACATGTGATAAGTTGTCCCAGTGACTTGTTTTATATAAAGTACCATTTCAAAAAAACAAGAGGAATTGTCGAGCTTCAATGAAGATTTAAATTTGAAGTTTATTATTTTCTTTTTCCGAAAATTTATTCATGTTATTTCTTTATTGTTTAGTTATTTGTTATAGTCATACTTTTATTTTTGATATTGGGACATGTATTACGTTGTTTGGTTGTTTTAATAAGAAGTTTATTTTTATTTGTGGATTTATGTGATTTTATTTATTGGAGCATATTATTTTCATTTGTAAATTGTTTGTTTTTTAAATGTAATATTATGATAATTGAAATATATTACTGAAGTTTCATAATGTTCTAGACAGTGAAGCTTTTTAAAATATGATTGAATAATTTCAGTTAAGGTAATTTAGCAACTAGTTTGACTGTAAAAGGAAATCTAGAAGCTTTTGTTAATATAATAAAAGTAGTTGCTTCAAAATATTTGTGAACTTATCCTTGTGCGTTGTAAGCACAGATTGTTAGCACTGTTCATGTTGAGAAATTTTGTCTTGGCAGTTGTACTTTTGTTATCAAAAGAAAAGCACAAACAATAAAGTAAGCATTGTATTGAAATAGACACAAAAGATTGGAACAATGTATTCAGATTAAGAAGTCAGAATGGTCAGAACAAATTTTGGATAATTATACAGACTTGGTGTGGAGATACAAATATATATACCATATGCAAAAAAATTACATAGGATTAAAATACATGTTAGGGTTGTCTCGCATGTTAAATGGAGGAACGACGGTTCGGATTGGAAAAGTCCCACATCACTAAATAACATGGAGAAGTGGTGCATAAATATAGGCTAGTTGGCACGTATCAGAACAGTTAGTATCAGAGTGAACTACATAAATTTTTGAAAGTCTTTGGCTATGGAGCAAATAAGTGTTGAAAATCTTAATGGAAGGAATTAGGGGTTGTGGAAGGCAAAGATGGAAGATTATCCTTATCTTAATGATCTTCACCGACCCTTGGCAAACAATGGGGAAAAGCCAAACGGCGTAACGTAGGCAAAGTGGAAAATTTTGGATAGGAAGGCAGCGGCGACTGTTTGATGTTTTATGGAGAATTTCGTGTTTCATATGTTGCTTGTGAAACATTTGCTTTTGCACTATGAGAGAAACTGGGAAGAATTTATGCAAAAAATTCTACGATGAATAAGATATTTCTGATGAGAAGGTTGGTCAATCTAAAACTAAAAGAAGGCGAATCGATTGATGAACATCTCAACAACTTTCAAGAAATTATGAACCAGTTGGTGGTGGTAAGCTTAAGTTGATGACGAAACTCAAACTTGAGTATTAATAATCCCATTTCCTGAAAGTCGGGAAACTCTTATAGTCGCGTTGAATAATTCAAATTCTAATGTTGTTGTTTCTATAGAGACCGTAGTTAGCAACCTTCTTAATGAGGAGATTCAGAGGATAAATTCATCGGAAGAAAATTCCAGTGAGGAAAAGGAAATTAAAATCCATTAATGGCAGAGGTCCACCTTGCACGGAGAGAAAGACGCTCTTTCAACACAAATACCAATCGAGGCTTCATTTGCTATTATTGCGAAAAAGCAAGCCATCAGTTGAAATTTTGCAGTAAATTAAGAGAAGACAAAGAGAGGATGAAAACTCAAGAAGGAAGCAAAAATAAGCTGAAGGTAGATAGTGATGAGGAGGTAAACTTTGGCATTAGTAATGATGTTCTTTATGTTGATATGAGTAAGGGAGGAGAGTGGGTACTAGATTCTGGTGCATGTTTTCACATTTGCAATCAAAGGGAAGCATTCACTGATTATAAGTAGGAAGCATGCAAGGTGGAGTCCGATAATGGTGGAGATCTACATGTTCAAGGCATAGATTCTATCAGGTTGAAGATGGATATTGGAAGGTTGGTGACGCTTATAGGGGCTAGGTATATCACAGAAATCAAAAGGAATCTTGTTTTTGTTGGATGGTTGGAAGAGAAAGTTTGTAACATCTCAAATCATGGTGGAGTAACTAGGATTTGAAAGGGTAACAGGAAGGTGCCATGCGTAAAGAGGAAAAGCAATAATATTTATTCATTGCATGAAATTTTTTTAAAGATTGCAAAGCCTTATACAAGTGAAGTTGCAGAGAGAAATCTGTCTGAATCAAGGTGGAGTCAACAATGGAAAACCACAAAGTCTACTTGGAGATCTTTATGATATTACAAGCAATTCTGATCTGTTGATGATGTGCATGTTCGATTGGCGGGTGTGCATATTTTGGAGAGATGTTTAACTTTGTGGTGGAGACATTTGTTTCCTTGGACATATTGTTTGGAGTTTGATGTTTCAGAAGGAGCTTGGATGATATTTATGGAATATTATGTCAAGTTGGAGATTGTTAGATTTTGGTGGTACAATATTCCATATTTAAGTAGATCTTGGAGATATTTGAGTCTATGTGGAATTATGAGTCAAATTCATTGCCAATTTTATAGATTTGGTAGATTTTGAAGTGTGATTAATTGCACCTTTTAGAGATTTTGTGTATTTGGTCGAGTGATTAGTTGCCTCTTTTATTGCATTAGAGAAGGCAACAAATTATCTACATGGAATAGATTTATGGAAGTATTGAATGGCTTCTTAAAGAAGATATTTTATCAAGTCTATTATAAATAGACATATCTAGGGTTCATAAGATGTGTGTGGGAAAAGTGTGTTCTGTTAGGTGTTTGGGATTGAGATTTCTTCACAAGTTTTGGTCTCTTTTGTATTTTTTTGGTAGAATCAATAAAAAAATTATTTTGGGTGAATCATTTTTGTTTGCTTTCTTCATTACTTTCTCTTCTAAATTTAATTGTGTAGTGATCCTGAAAAATTCCTAACAAGTGTTATTAGAGCCGATGGTTACGGACTAGGCCATGCAGACACTACAGTGCTCTCAAACATTATCGCAAAGGAATGCAAGTCAAGGATGGGACTATTAGGGTTGTCTTGCATGTTTAACGGAGGAACAACGATTCGGATTGGAAAAATCCCACATTGCTAAATAACATGGAGAAGTTGTGTATAATATGGGTTAGTAGGCATGTAACATTGGAGATTTCTTTTGTTACAACAAAGTGTGTGTTAACCCATACGTGTATGCCACGTGTTGGAGATGGGGAGCTTGATCAGACTGTCGTTACATAACAATACATTATGCTACTGAATATAAAAATGCCACACGGTAGAAAACTGTCAACATATATTGAATAAAGAAACTTCTGCTTGCAGTCATCGTTTCACTGCATTTCAACAAACAAAATAAGATAAATCATGCATGAGTGCTTTATAGTTTTGGGAATCGAGAGTAAAAGTTGGAAGGGGAGAACCAATATCATTATCTTCAAACATTGGAGCTTTTCCATCGTTGTTAGCATTCTATGTGGAAATTGTACATATTCATAGTTATAAGATAGTCATAATCTAAGTAGAATGCTAATTCAATATAGCATTTTCCAATATTGATGCTAATCTAATATAGAATTTCAATGCAGTTCTATTATTAGCAATCATGATGTACAAAAATATTTCAATGCAGTTCTTTTCTCATCAATTGTGATATACAAAAATGGCAAGCACAAAACTTTCAAAGCAAAATAGTGACTAGATAATTACATTTTTTCAAGTAGCAATACAAGATAACATTAGAAGTAGGAAACCTTTAAAACAACATATGTATAACAAACTAGTACTACAGTAAAAAAAATAAGTTTCAATTCAACTACAATTAGCACTTCATCTTCACTTCAGCTTATTCATATTCAATTTCAATCAGCACTTCAATTTTAATTTAGCTAATTCATATTTAGCTATAATTAGCGCTTCAACTTCAATTGAGGTAATTCAAATTGAACTAAAATTAGCACTTCTTCAAATTCTCCACTTCTTCAAATTCTTCAATTCTTCAATTTTTCAAATTTTCCTTTTACATGAATTCTTTTTTTCCACTGCTTTTTCAGCTTGTTTCGGGAGACGCATTTTAAAGAAATTCATCACATTCCAACTTCTGTACAGATCATTTAGGACATCATACACTATTTTAGTTCTCATTAGGCTGATATCTTTTTTCATGTATTCAGTAAGAAGGCTCTGTCCAAATTTTGGATGAATTTCATCACGAATAGTTCACAATCATTTCTGTTGATTTAAAAAACAATAACAAAAAACAGCAAAGATTGTTTATTAACTAGCAATCAATTTATGCTAATAATTATAACAATACACACAGATTAAAAATATTTGTCCATGGTATATATTTAATAATTATGATCCGTTAAGAGAATCACACATCAGCTTGAGTAACATAGACCGGATACATAAGGATTTATATGGGTATTTATGAAGGAGCTTTCAGATTAATAGAGTAAAAGAGAAGTGTTATAAAAAATATAATGATGTGACCGTTTAGCCTTTCTCCTAACGTATAAAAATGGGCTTCATATAGAAATTTATGAGTAATCGTTCACATTAGCGTATTAAAAGGGCAGTGGTATAATATTATAATGGTATGGTCATCTAACATTTCGAGAAAAAATACAGTACCATATATTACACATTTTTACTGCTATTACCATTTAGCACTTTGTTAACACTATATGCATATCAATAATCATACATATCCTATTATATAATCATAAAGCAAACTATCATATTCTTTTAGTATATTGAACATTATAGCATTGTAATGCTATGATCATTTAGCATTTACATGAAAATACAAAGCGTAACAAATTATACATTTTTACTGCTATTACCACTTAGCACTTTATTCACATACAGTGTAACCTGTCCTTTTTTGATGCATTGAATGTTATGATATTGCAATTGTTAATATAATACATGTGTAGTTTACTTGAAGAAAATTAACAACATAATAATGCTTAAGGGGATAATTCTTGTTGTGGACATTGAGGATGCATAATCTGCTTTTTACCAATTTCCTTATTTAGGATTTTGTTTTCCCTTCATTTCTCTTGTAGTATTTTTCCACCTTTTTCTGTTAAAAAAAATAGTGTTAACTTTTTGACATTTTTTCGGTTATAAAATATAGTCTTGCAAATAGATGAGTTTGTTTGTAATGTTGATTTGATGCCGCTGTTGATCTTCTTGGCCTTAAAGAATCATAATGGCATCATTGCATTTGGTTGTAATCCAACTTCAATAATGTCCAATGGTTGACGTAATGCAAGGGGAAGAATATTTGCTCTGTAAATGTATTCGTGGCTATACTTTATACCATAGGGTACACCAATGATCGGTTTACATTTTCAGTATCTGTTTGTAAAGCATGCTGGAAGAGAAGATTGGATATTAGTTTGTTTTTCCACTACATTATATTTTGTTAACCCGACTTTTTACCAGGCTACCGACAGGCAGAGTTAACTAAAATGACTTCACGACTATCGAGGCTGAAATATGATGGATTCTGTTTAATGGATGATGGATCATCCGGCAAGATGGGTCGTCCGGCATGATGGGTCATGCGGCGTGTTGGGTCGTTCGACGTGTTGGATCGTTCGGCGTGATGGGTCATTCGGCGTGATGGGTCATTCGGCGTGATGGGTCGTTCAGCATGTTGGGTCGTTCGGCATGTTGGTTCTTTCGGCGTGATGGGTCGTTCGACGTGATGGGTCGTTCCGCTTGTTGGGTCGTTCGGCTTGTTGGTTCGTTCCGCCGTTCGGCGTGATGGGTCGTTTGGCATGTTGGGTCGTTCGGCTTGTTCGGTCGTTCCGCATGATGGGTCGTTCGGCATAATGGATCGTTCGGCGTGTTGGTTCGTTTGGCAAGTTGGGTCGTTCGGCATGATGGGTCGTTCGGCATGATGGGTCATTCGGTGTGTTGGTCGTACATCATGATGGGTCGTTCGGCGTGATGGGTCCTTCGGCATGTTGGGTCATTCAGCATGATGGGTTGTTCGGCGTGATGGGTCATTCGGCAGGTGGGTCGTTTGGCGTGATGGATAGTTCGGCATCAAGCATGGCACAACATTGGGGAAAGGCAGATGTGGCTCAGCATGGTGGTTCGGCATAGGCCGTTCGGCCTTGATGGGCTCGGGTTATTCAGAAAGCCCAACAACTACCTGGGAGTGTCTATAAATACAGTGTGTGGGAGTTCAAAAAGGGGATCTTCTTCTTCTTCTTCTCTCAGCTCTCTAACTTTCTACTTTCTAAGGCTAAGGCTGATTACCACTTTGTAACTGTATTTGATTGTTTCAGCAATAAAAAGAAAATTATTGGAGTGGACGTAGGCCAGAGTTAGCCGAACCACTATAAAATATGTTGTTCTTTATTGCTTTTACTTTAATTTTGACTGTTCTTCACATTATTACTCTCCACACACACTCTATCTGTTATCTATGACTATTAGTTTGTGCTTTCATCTACATTTTGGTGTTAATGACCAATTTTGGCGCTAACACTTTGGTGCTTTCACTGAGAAGGAAAGCACTCGGGAATTTTGGAGTTAAAAACTTGGATTCTAAGGAGCAATGGCTAGACCATCAGCAAGGAAGCTAGTGATAGAAAGGAGTAATCAGGAGGGAAGTCAAGAGGCTTCCTCTGGAGCGGGAGCAGGTCAAGCATCCATCTACATCACTAGCGATGAGATGGAAGCGATGTTGAAAAGACAAGAGGAGATGATGCAGGCTCTTCTTAGGCAATTTGCACAAGTAGGAAATGCAGGAGCTCAGATCCGTAGGGCTAGATCAGAAGCGCTCAACCAGCAAGTAGAGGGAGTGGCCCAACAGAGGGCAGCCCCCAATCAGTAGACGACTAATAATTTAGATGGACCTAGACTCGGAGGCATACTACCAGGAAACGCTGGACCAATCCATGGAGGGATACCATATGACGCTGTGCAACCCAACACTAATAGGAGTGCAGGAATACGAGATGAGGAGTATGTGTCTGAATTTCCTCATGAACGTGGGAGGCAGATCGGAGGCAACAGACAAGGATTACAGCTTGGCGACAACGACAGATTAGCAGAAATGGTCGGACAGGCTATTTGAGGTGGATAGGTAAATAGAGACTTGGAGGACGTGAATAGGAGTCTCTTTACTCCTACAATCAGGCGAGCTGGGAATCCACTGGACTTTAAGCTACCAATGTTGGATATGCATGATGGGAGAATGGATCCCACCGTTCACCTGACAAGGTACATGAGGCATATGGAGGTGCTGGGGGAATTGGACGAGGTCATGGCTCGATGCTTTCCCCTATTTTTGACGGATATCACAGCTATGTGGTTCAGACAACTAGAGAGTGGTTCTATCGGCACATTGATGGAGCTGATTGAATAATTTATGAGACAGTTTCGGGTCCATATAGTCAGACCTAAGAACGTAATGACCTTGACATCGATGAAGCAATGGAATGGAGAGTCACTCAGGAACTTCTTAACCCGATTTAACGCAGCAGTAGCCTCAGTGGATCGACCCGATCCGTCAATGGTTTTGGATGGTAGCGGTTGCAGGAATCATAGATAATTCGGATTTCGAGATATCATTAGAACGGGACCCACCGAGGGACCTTGGGGAGTTCTACCATGAGACGGAAAGGTTCTTGAGACAAGAGGATGCGCAAGTTGAGAGAGAGGGGAGAGAGGCTGAGGCTTATGCAGTGAAGGGTACAGGTCCATCCTGGGAGGATCCGAGTAAAGACGATAAAGGAAAAAAGAGAACAAATAGCAACGATGGCACTTTGAAGAGGCCTCGAAGGGAGTCAAAGTTTTCTTCTTACACAGATTTAACTGAGACTTTAGAAAGAATTTACTTGGACCCTCGGGGGAGACCCCAATATTGACGGCCGACAAAGAGAGAGCCTTCTTAATACGAGCGGGCACCGAGGAAGCATTGCCTATTCCATGAGTTGGATGGGTACAACACAAACGACTGCAGACATTTGAGGGATGTCATTGAGCAGCATGTAAGGAATGGTCACCTACATCAATATGTCAAGAATCGAGCCGTGATAGTGGGACAGGAGCGACCACCGCCTACCTCGAATGGAGATGGCACTGGACCTGGACAATGTCAGCTCATTATCAACTAAACAGGTTTATGGTTTTGAATAAGTAATAGAACTCAAAGTAATGCGGTTAGGTCACTTACACACGTATGGGATCGAGGACGGTCCCTAGGCGTTCTCTGGGATGATGAAAAATCGTACTACTTGAATCTATGAAATCCTACTTTCTTTCTGTTTTTCTGCAAACTTTGGTTTTCTCTTTTGTACTTTGGACATTTACTTTTCTTTGGTATGGCTTTGGAATTTGGATTGAGCTCTCGGTTGGGTTGGTTTTTTGGTTTGCCATTTTGGTTTGGATGTTTTATTTTTGACATGGATTTTTGGTTTTCTAACTGGATTTGGATCACTGTATTAAAACAATTCAGGATTAGCGATTACTGTCCTGATCAGAGAGACAGGGCAGCGATTGCGAGTTACGAGTCCCTTCGCCGGAGAGCGATGTAATTGACTCGGACAGAATATCAAAGTCCTTGGCCGGGGTGCCGACGCCATTGAAGATCAAAGTCCTTGGCCGGAGTGCCGAGGCCGGTGAAGATCAAAGTCCTTGGCCGAAGTGCCGAGGCCGGTGAAGATCAAAGTCTTTGGCCGGAGGGCCGAGGCCGTTGAAGATCAAAGTCCTTGCCGGAGTGCCGAGGCCGGTGAATATCAAAGTCCTTGGCCGGATGCCGAGGCTGGTGAAGATCAATGTCCTTGGCCGGAGTGCCGAGGCCGGTGAAGATCAAAGTCCTTGGCCCGAGTGCCGAGGCTGGTGAATATCAAGTCCTCGGCCGGAGTGCCGAGGCCGGTGAATGAAAAAACCTTGGCCGGAGTGCCGAGGCCGGTAAGTATTAAAATTCTTGGCTGGAGTGCCAAGGCCGTTGAATATCGAAGTCCGTGGCCGGAGTGCCAAGGCCGGTGAATGAAAAAGTCCTTGGTCGGAGTGCCGAGGCCGGTGAATATCAAAATCGTTGGCTGAAGTGCCGAGGCCGGCAAAGATCAAAGTCCTCAGCCGAAGTGTCGAGGCTGGAACAGGATAACATGACCCATCGAGGTCTACAGATTCAAGGATAAACCCGGAGAGGTCATGGATTTGATAATATGGTTACGAAAGGGACATGGAATTTGGATATCTGATTTGAGGCTATTCAAAACACACCTTCCAACAGGAAGGCATGTTTTGGGGGGCAAGTGTTAACCCACCTTTTTACCAGGCTACGGACAGGCGGAGTTAACTAAAACGACTTCACGACTATCGAGGCTAAAATATGATTGATTCTGTTTAATGGATGATGGGTCATTCGCCATGATTAGTCGTTCAACATGTTGGGTCGTTCGGCGTGATGGGTCGTTCGGCGTGATGGGTCATTCGGCGTGATGGGTCGTTCGGTGTGTTGGGTCGTTCGGTGTGTTGGTCGTACGGCATGATGGGTCGTTCGGTGTGATGGGTCTTTCGGCATGTTGGGTCATTCGGCATGATGGGTTGTTCGGCGTGATGGGTCATTCGGCAGGTTGGAACGTTCGGCGTGATGGATCGTTCAGCATCAGGTGTGGCTCGGCATTGGGGAAAGGTAAGTGTGGCTCGGCATGGTGGTTCGGCATAGGCCGTTCGGCCTTGATCGGACCGGGTTATTCAGAAAGCCCAACAACTACCTGGGCGTGTCTATAAACATAGCGTGTGGGAGTTCAGAAAGGGGATCTTCTTCTTCTTCTCTCCGCTCTCTAACTTTCTACTTTCTAAGGCTAAGGCTGGTTTACCACATTGTAACTGTATTCGATTGTTACAACAATAAATAGGAAATTATTGGAGTGGACGTAGGCCGGAGTTAGCCAAACCACTATAAAATCTGTTGTTCTTTGTTGCTTTTACTTTAATTTTGACTGTTCTTCACATTATTACTCTCCACATACACTCTATCTCTTATCTTTGACTGCTAGTTGGTGCTTTTATCTACATTTGGGTGTTAGTGACCAAATTTGGCACTAAAAGATTTAAAAGAAAAATAATATTGTTTTACCATCATGATTTTACTGAAATTGTAGTCATATTATATATTTTCAACAAACCAATCGATAATCTGCATTAAAGAAAGAATATTTGTTTAGCATATAGTAATAAAGGATTTTGAATCTTTATAAACATTTTATAATAATTTTACACTAAGAGCTATATATATATGTAAATATATATATATATATATATATATATATATATATATATATATATATATATATATTTATACACGCACAATGATAGATATATGCTACCATCTTTTAATAATTTCACATAATGCTAAAAGTAGTTAGCATTTTACAACTAGTATACTGTGTAATCAAAATATTTATATAAATTCTACACTTTAAGGCTAACGTTGTAGAGTTGCGATTAAAAAAATTATCGAACTATTATTTCTAACAAAAAAATAATTATATCAGTGGCATGTTGCTATAATTTAAATATCATAATGCTAGTGCTATTTAGCATTTTATAACAACTATTTATATATTGCTGCGATAAATAAGTTTTTTCCATATTTATTTATATGTAGCATTTTAGTACCTTATTTTTTATGTAAATATAATGTATTCAAAAAGATAATTTATGACAAATGCACATAATAAGAGTCAAATCGTGAGTCAACTATGTACATATGTAGAAATGTTATTTCATATTTACCTGTCCATTTGAAAATTCTTCAAATAGAAATGCTTCTAGTATGGATTGAACCACTGATATCCCTACTTTGTTACCATCAACTTTGTGCCATGCTACCGCGATATATAGTTTGTTAATTTTGAATTACTAAAAACTATAACTTCTACTAAATTATTTAAGTTTTTACCGGGTATAAACTACTTACTTCGAGTGCACTTACATGCAAAGAAAGCTCTTATTATATCCTTCCTCTGTATTCCTAACATTTGAAAAATGTGTCTCTTTACTACGTTTCTTTGACGATATTGCTTTCTCTCATGTGAGCGATTATCAACATCCAACCATTCTTCCTCTTTATCTTCATCAATCGTGTCATTTTTTTCTTCATTTTGTTCATTCTCATTCACATATACTTCTTCAGACTGTTCGTTTTCTTTACTTCCTTCTTCAGCCTGCTTGTTTTCTTCACGGGTTTCTTATTCATTTCTTTGCTATCTTTTTCACTCTCTTCGTCATCTTCCCTGCTCTCTTTTCTTTCATCCTCTTTCTTATTTTTATTTTTTACTTGTTTAGTTTATTCGTTGCGGTCATCTTCTTCTCCTCCTCATTCATCCTCATGTTTTGTTTTATCTTCAATTTTTTCTTTTTCTACTTCATTGTCTTCTTCACTTTTCGCTCTTTTGTTGTAGTACACTACCTCAAATTGATAATGAGGATCTACTTTTGGCTTTTATTTTATTTTATCCCTTGAATCATTGAAGGTGGTGAGTATTCTTCAATAACTGGCTTCTTCTTTAATTCGTATCATCTTGTCTATCTTCTTCTTTGTTTTGTTCTTCATGTATTTCAAAATCTTGTGTGTTAAATATCTTAATCGATGGAGGGATAATACTTTCAAAAGCTTCCTTCACTTTTATGTTTTCTTCCTCTTTCTTATATTGTTGGAGTATTGATTTCAAAAATTCATTTCTTTCTTCATTACACTTAAGTTATTTTCCCTTTGTTTTCTTAGTTCTTTTTCCTTCCCCGAGTCATTTTTTCACCTTATCCAAATCATTTTCCAACTGCTTAATGTGATAGCTCTGTGTTTGAATTTGTTTTTCCTTCTTATTTAACTTAGATTCTCCTTCAGCATCAGTTGCATTTTTGATATTTTGTTTCCATAGCTGCCATTTGCAATTTTGAACCATCAAGCAGCAGCCTTTCTTTGGCGGTTGTAGTTTTAGCTCCAATTGAGATCTGCATTCAACAAGCATCATAGATTTTATTAATGCTAAAATTATGTAGCATTTTATATTAGTAATTTTGTTTCAATAACATATGAATTTTTTTCGAATGTAAAAAATGAGTATAAAATTATTCAAGAGATTATTAAAATCTTTCATGATTAACCATGATAAGCTAAGTAATAATTTCATAAACAGTATATGCAAAAATATTATAATTGAAGATGTAGAAAAAAATACTTTTCGTACTCTAACTTTGTATACTATATATTATGTTATAATGCTACCATCGTCTAGCTTTTTTTCTATTTATATGTATGTTTGCATAATCTAATGCATCAAAAAAATGCTAGTACCATATAGCGTTTTTTGTTTGTATTGTCAAATGTATGTAAGCATAGTATACTATGCTATAATGCTATCATCATCTAGCATTTTGTTTCTATTCATATGTATGTCTGCATAATCTAATGCACCAAAAAAATGTAGAATTATATAGCATTTCTTGTTTATAGTGCTAAATGTAATGTAAACATAGTATATTATGTTATAATGCTATCATTATCTAGCATTTTTTTCAACTTATTTTTATGTTTGCATAATCTAATGCTCTTTACAGCCAAGCATACTATGGTTCGTATACTTGCAGGTAGGGAGTCTGGTTTAGGTCATGATACTTTTTTTTATGTTTGCGTAATCTAATGCACCTTACAGCCAAGCATACTATGGTTCGTATACTTGTAGATAAGAGTCTAGTTTTGGTCTTGGTGCATAGACAACAAGCATGTGATACTTATACTAGCAATTTTGAACCAATTCAATGAGCCGTCTTATGTAGGCATTACCTAACATAGGCTTTTATTTTTACTTTTTATGTTTATGGGCTAGACATGATATGTTCGTTAGAGGTCCGAGGGACTATGAGTGGAAGATTAGTCGTATTTGTGTTGCAAATATATGTTTTCTTATATATATATATATATATATATATATATATATATCGTGTAACGACTCAGATTTTTCATTGTTTAATTTGGAATATTTAAATGGTTCAAATATTTAATTTGAATTATAAATTGAATTTTGAATATGAAATTTTGGTTTTTATTTATAAAATAAATTCCGAATTTTAATATAGCGATTTATTTGATAATTTAATTATTGAATTTAATAATTGAAAATTTTGCTAAATTTTTGTATTTCAGTTTTAAATTTGTTAACAATAATTTATATATTAATAATAATCATGATGGTATAAATTTTAAAATTAAATTTAAAAGTGGTTTGTTCAGTTTTAAAAATATATCGTTTAAATTGAGATTTATAAATAACCTTCCAGGATACAGTCTCATAATTCGACGAAACCAGTTCCATTGGATCTATAATAGTGCATTATTGTCGGATTTCAAATTTCGTAGCATTTTGAGTTATCGTTTAATCGTACAGGATATAAAAGCGTTGAAATTAATATCGAAATTCAATATAATAATTGGGTCCAAAAAGCTATCTTCTCCATACGATCGGATTAGGACTCGAAACCTTTTCCATTCTATTCAGATTAGGGGTATAACACTATAAACAACGAGCGGCATGCCTCGATAGGAATTAGAGATTTTGAGTTGCGTATAACGAGACGTTTGAAACTTAACTAATATATTTAGATTCTAGTCAACCTTACAACTTCAATTCCTTCACATCAGCCTTTTTTTCCTTTCATTCAATCATTGTAGTAGACCAATTCAAACACATTTCCCTCTTTTTAATCACATCCTTATCGATTTTTTAATTCAATCTATAGATAGAAAAATGGTCATGAACTTATTTCCCATCGTTCCTCTAAAAACCCCTACATTCTTCAATACAGTAAAAAAAGATCGAAACAAAATTAAATCCGTTCGTCAATCAAAAATAAAAATAGAGAAGAGGGTAATCAGCTTGAAATCAACTTAAATCGCAAAGGAAAGAAGAGATAGGTCAAGGTTAGGGCGAGGGTGCGGGGTCGTAACGCTGGATTGGCGAAGGATGGGTCGATTTGAGTCATGAGGGTGTGGTGGCGTGCATGAGTAAGGAGAGGGGGCAGAGTAGTAAAGGAGACTTGGTGGGCTGGGCCACGAACGCGAGGGGAAGAGATGCGTGAAATCGAGTACCTCATGGAGACCGAGCTTCGTTCACGAGGCTTGAGGATGGGTGATCGAAGATGTCGTGGTTTGGTGGCAATTGGGTTTCGAGGCAGGCGCGTGAGTGATGGGTTGTGCGGGCAAAGTTAGGCAGTATGGAGGTGAGACGACGACAAGGATAATTCATTTTTGAACTAGGCTGTTGGATAGTTGGAATCGATGGATTGAGAAAAACAAGCAGCTGGGGTTTCATGACTAATGTTCATCGCGATGGAGATGTCGTGCAATAGCGATGAGGCCAGGGAGGTTGGAGGTAATAAAAACAGTAATTAGTTTTATTCAATTTTTATCAAGTTATTAATTAAATTTATAAAATCTTGAATTGTTAATAAATTCGTAATTCATCTGTACTAGTCTTAAAAACTGTGAAAAACAAGTCGAGATGGGAATGAGTTGCAAAATAAATCAAGGTGAGAAAATTCTCACTCATTTGGAATTTCCAGATTTCATTTTAAATAGTTAAATTAATTGTTGGCTGCTTGATTGAATTTAGAAATTGTTATCTATTGAATTAGATTATATATAGTAGAATATGTTAGTCGTTGGATTGATATATCCACCGGTTGGAGCGGATGAGACCGTACGCGTCCCGCATAATAGCGGATGACCAAATATACCATGATATCCCCTTTGAATTGGGATTGCTATTTTTATGTTGTATTAATATCTATGGATGCAGGAAAACAGGTTGGAGGGATTCAACTAAATTCCTCAAATATATTGTTTATTTTTCATATATAGTGATATATAATTTGTGTAGAATAATCTGTTGTAGATTATTATAATGACCGGAATTTTTGGATGCTACTGTGGACGCTGGCCTGAATTTTGATAATTTAAACACCGTAAATATATTTTTGAAATCTAATAAATTAAAAGAGTTTTGATATATATATTGGAAATGGAGTTATTTTAAAGAATTGAATTAGAAAAATATATTGGTTTTTGGTTATACTTAACTATTGCAAATTAGTAAATGAAAGATGTTTAAAAAAAAGAATTACATAAGAAAATTATAAATAATATTCTAGAAATATAAAAGGAGTTAAAATGAATATTGAAAATAGATTGGAAGTATAAAAGGAATTTATAAGAAACGAATATATATAATGAAATTTTATAAAATAAGATTTGTTATATAAACAGGTAAAACTAAAAGGGTCATCAAATTTATAAGTGATGTTTATAAATAAAGGAAAAATTGATATCAGGATGATAAATTGGAAATATGAAGTTCATAAGTGAATTTATATTAGAATATGGAAAAATGGTTAAGGAAATCGGAAGGGAGATGATGGGACGGAAATCGAGAGGAATTTATAAGTTAAATTAGTTATTGGGATTGTAACGACCCGGTATATCGTTCCATTCACATCCGTATATGTCAGACTTGAATTGCTCAAATATGAGATTGTTAATTTATATTTGGCAGAACTCAACATATACAATAAATAAATCAATCATAGAATCATAGACACAGGGTAATATAACAACGAGCAGCGGAATAGATAAATAGTAGTTCATGAAGCTTCTATATAAATAACAAATTTTGAAATAATATACAACAGAAAATGCAGTCTTGAATACAAACCGATGACAAGTCTGAACAAAACCACTGGATAGCTGAAAGCTGAATAGATATAGATAATAGCATATATATATATCAATGTAAATAACTAACAACAGCATATTTCAATTGTCGTTTCAATTGAAACCAAATTTAATAAATATAAGAACGTTAATCATGAGTGATTGCTCACATTTCGAGGCTAGATAGAATTGACAAAGAAATGAGCTACGAAATGCAAACACGACTTCCAAAGCAAAGCTAGATTGACATGAATTCGACGGACAAGCTGATAGATAAGAAACCGATGAGAATGAATCAAATAAATTTTGATATTAACTGAAAATATATACATTATTATATTATTAATTTCCCCTAAAACCAATATCCAATTTAAGAATACATATACATTTTTTTCAATATTAAATTTTAAACATATATATCAAAACCAAAATATATATATATATATATATATCCCAAGATCAATATAAGATTTAACGTATATACTAAAATATATATACATATAACTGGATATAACTTACACATGTATAAAGAAAAACAGAACATATTATAATTAGCAAACTAATATAAAATCAGATTATATGAACTATATATATATATAACATAAACTTTATATAACAGATAAATATACATCTATTTATATATATATATATATTCAATATATTATATATAAATTTAAAACCAACCCCAACTTACAAATATAACTCACTTATTATAATATATATAAACTAATATCTCCAACTAGTATATA
Organism: Allium cepa; assembly: GCA_030765085.1. Taxonomy (NCBI): domain Eukaryota; kingdom Viridiplantae; phylum Streptophyta; class Magnoliopsida; order Asparagales; family Amaryllidaceae; genus Allium; species Allium cepa. The sequence goes on from CM060929.1 coordinate 758,768,315, forward strand.
AACATGTATAAAGAACTAATATATAAGTATGTGTGTGTGTGTGTATAGGTCGAAACTTATGTATATAACTAACGGATTGTAAAAATCCTATTATACAAACTTAACATACATACTCACATCTATAAACCTGGAACGAATTTATACTTTTATACATACTTTCATAGAGCATATCGATAAAAAAATTAACACTTTTCATAAAACGATATAACTGGCCAAACTTTTATATATATAACAAATATATAACAGCAACCAAAAGAAAAGTGATACTGAAATAATCAACATGTAACATATAACTTTAAATATAGCAATAATCGTATATTATTATATACGTACAAATATATACATATAGACAAATTTTATTACTATTTGTCGACCAACACAGCTCCTTATAAACAACTGATCAAATATATAAGATAATATATATTCATATAGTTCAAATATTAACATTAAGATAAACATAACATACATCAAATATTTATACACATTATTATTAATTTAAATTCTATATGTATATATATAATACTTTATATATAGACTTACTATAATTAAATAAATATATAATATATGCATATATCCAACTATAAACAACACGTATACTTCAAAATTATATGTAAACTATAATAATTTGTATATAGTAAAAACAAAATTCTCATCATATATATAACGTAAGTTTTATAAAATATATAGTAGTAAACAATACAAAAAACTATGAACATAAGTAGATAACAAACACTTGGCTTCGCATAAAAGAAGGAAGCAAGGCTGATAGGGGTATTACAGGCAAATGAAAACAACAGAAGACCCATTTACATTGTATAAAATACATACAGGCTGCCTTCAACATGGTATGTAGACCAAGTAAATATATAACTTGTATAGATTTATATATATAAACAAAAAACAGATCTTATATAAGACTAATATATAATTTACATTCTTTTAAACATATATAAGTCGCCATATATAACTCATATTATAACCGAACCTTAAATATAACCTTTATATTGCAGAAAAATAAAATATTTCCAGTAACCATATATATATTACCTTATACATTTTTTTTGGAAACTGGGTTAATTAATTTTATAGCGGGCTATGCGGCCCAATAGCATGTACAAGTATCAAAAACAGCAAACATTATTGAGCTAAAACGCCCGATAGATCGGCACTAACTTATCACAAACTCTCAAACTTTCCTAATTTATTTAGGGTTCTTCCATTGAGATTGCTATGGCGGCTCCTCGATGCTTGCTTGACTTCCTGGCCACGCAGCCTTCCACTTCCAGTTCTCCAATAGAAGTTTTTATCTTCCCTCTAAGTTGGTAATCCTCTTGATTCTTCCGATGTTAATTTTTACATCTCTAGCAATATTTTCCGCAAGTGCTAATTCATTTTTTTATTTGTTGCTTTTGAAAGCCCTTACATTCCGTTCTCTCTAGAGATGCCAAACAGTTATCGTCAAGGCAATTCTCACGATTTCCTTCATAAAGTTCATGAGATCTGTCGCATTACTTAGGTAATTTATCTCATCTTCTAGGCATAGTACTACTTCTGTTTGCAAGTTTTTGAGTTTTTGGATAGCCCATACACGTTTGCTATATTTGCAATCAAAATATAAGTGGCGGTGTGTTTCAATTTCCTTTCCGCAAAGGTTACATGTGTCTTCATCGAGAATTCCCCAATCTTTAAGTCTATCTTTAGTACTCAGCCTTCCTCTAATAGCTTTATATGCAGTGTGAGCCATTTTAGGATAGTTCGATTTGCTCCAAATGACCTTGCACTAGTTGACAGTTTCATGATGTTGCCGGTTATCATCCTATACTTCACTCATTTTGAATTGGCCTTTCTTGTTGTTTTTCCAGACCCATTTATCAACTTCTCTGTTAGTATGAATAGGAATTTCCTCAATTTCTTGTTTCAGATTTCTTGTTATCAATTGCCTTTTTGGTTCCCATTTCTTGTTACGGATTATACAAGCAACTTGGATTTTTGGTGTGTTGTTTGCTGAGAAGCTTTCCCATCCTACTCTCTATAGAATACTTTTGTTATTAATCCAAGGGTCCCTCCATAGGTCTGTGTCTCGGCCAATTGCTATTTGTCTTTCCACCGATTCTTTAAGTGCTTCTCTTTGTTTGAGGATATTTTTCCATATTACTGAAGCATTGTAATCTGCTTGTATGGCCCAGAAATTTTCTTTTAAGTGTCTTTCTCTCATCCATTTAGCCCAAAGACTTTCAGAATTAGGATTTTCCAGGTTAATTTGAGTCCATAAACCTTTTTAAGTTCAAATAGATTTTTTAGACCAACTCCTCCTTCTCTTTTAGGTCTGCATAGTTCATTATAACTTACTTTGTGAATGCGTCCCCTCCATATGAAGTTAGGACTTACTGTATTTGTCTTAGCAAATGAGCGGTCTGGTATCTTAAAGGTTTGCAACCAAAATCTAACCTTTGAAGTGATAACAGTATGTACCAATTCCACTCTCCCTGCAAAAGACAATAATTTTGATCTCCATCCTTGTAGTTTTTCTCGAATGTTGACTATCAATTTTCCACATTCTGCATCAGTAACTTTGTTATTTGATAGTGGAACCCCTAAATATTTTGCTGGCAGTTCTCCTTCATCCACTCCAAGTTGTGCTAATATGTTTATTTTATCTTTACAGTACTTATTCATATAGTACTTAGTTTTGAATTCATTAACTTTGAGTCCTGCTAGTTCTTCACGTTGCTTAAAGATACCCTTTCTTGTTCTAATCCCCATGTTAGTAGATTTGAAAACTACTAATAAGTCATCTGCGTATATGAGGTGATTGACTTGTGGAATAATCTTATATATGGATTTAATTAAAGATTGGGAACTTGCAAGTTCCATTTGAAGAGAGAACCACTCCATAGATACAACAAAGAGATAGGGAGATAGAGGATCTCCTTGTCTAATTTCTCTGCTCGACTTTATGTATCCTTTAGGAACCCCATTTATAATCACTGAGAAGACAGGAGTACATATACAATGTGTTATGAGTTTAAGTAGCTTAGCCGGCATTCCCATTTCATGTAGCATATGTAGGATGAATTGTCTGCTCACTTTATCGTATGCCTTGTGAAGATCTGTTTTTAAGCACACCCTATATGCCCCTTTCTTATTAAAATCATGTATTAATTCATGTGCCAGCAAGGCGTTTTCAAATATATATCTTCCTTTTATAGAAGCACTTTGGCTTTGTGAAATGAGTTGAGGTAGGACTTTATTGAGTCTCATGCAAATAATTTTGCTAAGAATTTTGTACGTAACATTACAGCATGCTATTGGTCTATACTCTTCTATTTTTTCTGGCTTTTTAACTTTTGGTATCAGAGTAATAAACGTATGATTTATTTCTTGAATAAATTCACCTGAGTTTAAAGCGTCTTGATAACCTTTGAGCATTCTATCTTTTAGGTCTTCCCAGTGCATTCTGAAGAAGAGTGCGCTCATGCCATCGGGGCCAGGACTGGACTCGTTATGAATAGAGGAAGTGTCACTTTTCAACTGCATTTCCGTAATCTCGGCTATGAGCATTTGAGCACCTCCTTTGGAGATTCTTTTCATGCAGTTGATATGAGGTATTTGATGTACATTATTTCCATTGTAAGTGTTTGTGAAATTTTCTATGGCTTTTGTTTCCAACTCTTGCAAGTTCCCAGCAACTTCTCCCAGTTCATTTAAATAGTTTAGTAAATTATTATTTTGATTTTTCCTCTGGGACATTTTAGTATAAAAAAATTTATTGCACTCGTCCTCTTTTGTTAGCCATTTTTCTTTTGCTTTTTTGCTTTATCTCCATAGCTTGTATACCCAGAAAATTCTTTAGTTGCTGTTGTTTGTCAAAATATTCTACATTCAGCTCTTCATATAACAGCTCTTCTTCTAATTGATATTGGAGTTTTTCCAGCCTTTCTTGTAGTTCTTTGATGTCTTCATGTAATTTGTGCTTGACTTTATTCCACTCCTTCAACTTGTTTTTCATTTGTTTCACTGTCATTATGTATTGGTACATGTGGTTCACTTTTGGAGTTTGAATTTTGTTAAAATCTACTGTTTCTTTATATCCTCCCATTAGATGCCAATGATTTGCATATCTGAATAGTTTACCTTTATGTGACTGTGTTTCATTATTAAATTGTATGTAAAGAGGACAGTGATCACTTGTCGAACTTGGCAGCACTGTAACTTTAATATTTGGAAATTTGTTCAGTAGATCTACATTACCAAGTGATCTATCAAGTCTTGAATTGATTTTTTTTCATCTCACCACTTTTCCATGTGTATTTCAGACCCACATGGAGCACTTCAACAAGTCTTGCTGTTAGTACACAATTGTTGAATTCAAAGATTTGGCAAACCTTCAAAGTGAGTCCTCCTTGTTTTTCACGTGTTTTTAGAATTGCATTATGATCTCCAATTACTATCCACGGTTTTGATATGATTTTTAAATTTTCATTCATCTTTTTCCATAGTTTTTTCCTTTCTGATGCTAAATTGTTTGCATAAACTATTGTTGCCATGATTTCCATTCCTCCTATATTCTTCATGTCTAAACGTAATTTGTTGCTCTCCTACGTTTAGCAAACTGCATGTCTAGGCATCGGTATTCCAAAGAATAATAATTCTGCCCTTGCTATTGTTTGTTTTATTATGTATGATTTTCCAGTGTGCTCCCATTACCTTATACATACATACATACATATATATACACACACACAAACATACATACTTATTTCCTATATTAAAAAGAAACTTCAAATGCTATAAAATAGAAAGTATATATGTACCCCACAAAAATAAAAGAGGAGATAGCGATGTGGCCACATGCTTCAATGGAGATGAGGCTACTATGGGATGGAGGCTGTCGACGAGGCCAACAGGATATGGGAGGTGCGGCTCAGAGGAGGCACACAGAGATGCAGCAAGATGGGTTGTGGGATGAGGCTGGAGTGGCTTCGGCTGGCTAGGCCAAGGGAAGGGATGTGAATGGGCTGTTAGCGAGAAAGGAGAAGAGGACAGAGGTGGAAGGCAAACAAGTTTGAAAAAAAAATTCTTTTCATGAACGGAAGAACGATAGGTAATAGATGAGGGGGAGGATGAGAATGATTCTGTGAAGCCAAAATAGATGTCGTACTTAAGTTATATGAGAGAGAAGAAGATGGAACATTTGAAAATGGAATGAGATGAAATGGCGACGGTCCAAAGCTTTGATTCCGAGGAAAAATTTATTAAAGCAATTAATTGTTGCGTGGATGACATGGCTGGAGTTTGAAACGCAAAAGAGAAAAGGTCACGGATCCGGTACCGATACGGTTACCGGTTTTATGGATTCCGTTGTGTACCGGACTTCAAAACAGATAATTGAATATACCATAGAGATCAGCACGACGAGATGATCAAAACGGTAGATAGATATCAATGATTCGATCATTCGATCAAAAGTCGATATTTGGTACCGAAAATGCTGTTAATATGTCGAAAATAAGATATACAGAGCAATAGTAGTCCAAATTGAGGAAACAAAATATGAAGTCACACTCAGAAGATGATTTACAAATTTATTGTATAAAAATATTCAGGTTTGGAAAATATTTTATTATCATCAAATATTTACTGATTTAAATTGAAATAAAGTTACACAAAATAAACTTCCATATTTCCAAATGAAAATTTACCAATTGCTATGTTTAATTAGACGTATCCCAAGTATCAAATTTTATTTCTATAATGACCCAAAATTTTTAGTAATTAAAATTTGAATATTTAATTAATTTTATATATTAAAAAGTGAATTTATAAGTCGAATAAATTTTATTTGAATAATTGGATTTAATTGAATTATTAAATCGATAATTTAATATGTGAAATTACGAAAATAATGAAGTTCAAAGGAATGGTTTTGGATAAATAATTGAATCTTATAAGTTATAAGATTTATAATTATGAAGTTCAAAGGAACGATTTTGCAAACAAATAAATTATAAGTATTTAACTTATAACATGAACTTTTCTTCTATAATTGAGTTATAAATTGAATAGGTTAATAAAGGAATTTATAAAAGGAAGTTAATATAAAATAAATAGAAATAGAATTTATAAATATTGTTTTATAAATTCGCAAACGACTTATTTTGATAAGTAAATTGTTGAAACCTATTAATGGAGTTATATTCACGTTTTTGACTGTGAATAACCCTTTGAAATAAAATGAATAGAAAAGATGAAATTGGTTAACGTAGTATATTCAAGTTTTTGAATAGTGAATAATATGTTAAAGAAATTATTTTGAATGTGATGTTTTAAATAGAATTAAAACGATCTAACGATTGTTTTAAATGCATTAAGATTCGAAACCATAGATTTCAACATTTATTGTTGAAATAGACGTTTTCGAGAAATAGAAGGAAATGGTGGACTATAACACTGTTGTTATAGTAAATGATTTTCGAAAGGAAATGTTTTGTATAGTATTGGGATTTATATATCTATTTTAATTTCGAATCCCTATACTAGTGATTTTGGGTTGTCGTAACGATGTTTTACGTAACATTCGTTTTGGCCTAAATAAATATGTTTAAGAGAATGATTTCCTTAAAGAATGAAATATATACTTAATTTCGATTAAAGTATATTGAATATTTTCCAAGTGTTGAAAATAAATGGATTGAGAATTACTTAATAAGTAAGTATGGAAATGTTTTCCAATATAAAGTGAATATTTTGAGAATTTATCTTTTTGAAGATAAATTGAAATGAATAATTGAAATCGTATATGCATGGATATTTTGGAATGAAAATTCACTATGGAATTTATGAATAAAAAGGGAATTTGTTAAAAATAAATATTGATTTATTTTTGAAGTGTGAAAATTATATATCTAGTAAAGATATTTTGGAAAATAAATAATTTGGAAAATTATTTGGAATCTGGTGATGTTGTGCATATCCATTGACAGTTCAATAACCGACTATCAATATTTACCTTTGAATAGGTATTTGTTGTGATTTGCTGAATTTGAATGCCACACTTTCTTTTAAATTATTGCGCTCGTTATTCGGATTACCCATTCCGAATAGTGATACGACGTAATGGATAGCATTGAAGATCGGTGTTGAAGACCCGGTATTTGCGAGAGCGATAGGATGACCTGTCGATTGACTCTGCACCGAGTTGCTCCGGTATTGAGTTCTCCATATGTGATGGGAAATCCGATCAGGATTGTGGATATCCGGATTGCAAGGACTTCTTTGTAAGTGCCTTCGGTTCTGTTCGAGCCCGGAACAGACTTGTATGGATAGTATGTCTGACATTACAAATTGAGATATAAAGCAGATTTCTTTCAAATATATTTCTGTTGGTGGCGGAGAATTTATTCTTTTAGCTTAACACCCTTCTCTGAGACGTACGAGCTCAGAGGTTATGTAGTTGAAGGTTATCAGCAATATATTCCCAATTTGGTAATGTGACATGCTGAGTGTTGCTGTGAAATGATCATTGTGTTGATTATTTATGATAGGATCATTTATTTGATCGTCTTTCTTGGTGATCATTTCTATGATCATTTGTTGGCCCAAAGCATGGCTTTTGTATAAAGTATGTTTTTGTGGACGTGACTTCGTCGAGCCTCACACCCCGGAATGGTCAAAACAGGAAAGATGCGGCAAGGTTATGAGGGGTAGCTTCCTTTAGGGTATGTGCATTTCCTTCTGGAAAAGGGTGGTATCATGGTATGGAGCCCAGATACTTACTCATGTTGAAAACACTTTATGATTGTGTGAATTGATTACGAGCGCTCGGTTAAAGGTCCCAAAGTACCGGGGGATGGCATACTCGTGTAGTAGTTACCTAGTGATAAAGGTAACCCGGCCTTGTGTTGGCAGAGAGCTGGTTAAGTTCTCGGGACGTCCATCTAGAGGCGTTTCCATGTAGCAATGGGAAGTTCCTTGGCCTGACCATTCGTTGGAAATCCAAAGAAACAATACGATCTTGTACGGTATTAGTTGTAGAACCTATCATTCAATTATGGTGGTGCCCCACTGTTTGGATGGTAGCTATAGCAGGCATACGATAATGGTCGTATGTTGGCTAAGATTTATATTCTACTTTCGAAATGAATTTTTCCTACACTGTACACTAGTAATAATATCAAATGTTCTTTTAAATGCGTATCAAGCATCTTTGACTATCATAAGGAGAAATCTCCTCTGATTCTGTGTTTGCATTGTGTGTGTGTGCGGGAGGCCTTATGGTAGTCTCATTTTTAAAAGCATTGCGAATTGACTTTAAAAATATTCCTCTATTTTGATTTTAAAGATAAATAAACTGTTTTGAGTTCTCACACCAGTCTTGCTTATTCTAGGTGATATGTGATGGGGGGTTCTCGCTTCGCGGTTAGGTGGCGAACGGGAGACTCTTACCCCCACACGTCCTCTTTACGGGGTTGGTTAGGCGAAGCCGTGACATTCGAAAGGGTGGCCGTAAAAGCAAGTTTGGGGTATCACTGTGAGCCACGGTGGAGCTGGGATGGTTGAAAAGCCTACCGGTCGCTGCTGGCGGAAATGTGGTCCTTCACAGGTGGTATCAGAGCATATGGTTAAGCGACAACCATGGTTCTGTTGGGTATTACTCATTAGAGATAGAGTCAGTAGTACTCTAGAATGAGTTTGAGTGTAATAATAAATATGAGTGCGTATTTGTTAGTGTATATAAAATTGTTTTATATTGTGATGATTGGTTTGTTGAGTGGTATATGAACCTTCGTCGGTGCAGCCTCGAAACTGAATCGAAGGGGTTTCTAAACACTTGAATAGAACAATTCGACACAGTATTGTTTTTAAATTGGGTAAATGAAATAATTTTACCTTGATTATATTTTATATATAAAGGAATAATTTTTCAGAATTATTAAAGTGTATATAAGTTGATTGTTTAGTTGTTTGAATAATCTAAGTAAAAGAATAATTGTATAAGCAAAATAATTATAAGAATTGAATTATAATTAAAGTGATTTACAATTGTGAAATAAACTTATATATATAAGAAGTGAAACTATATGAATATATTTATGAATATGAGTTGTAAATGAAAATGAATTTAAAGTTAAATGGAATATAACTTAAGAGATGTTGAATGAAGTTGATATGGGTATCAAAGTAAATTAATAAAGTTAAGTAATGGATATGAACTTAAGTTATGTAAATGAAATTCAACTTTAGAAATTGAATTGAATGAATGGATTAAATGTAAATCAATTGAACGAAAATAATTGATATGAAATGATGAATGTAAGTGTTAATTCATTAAAATCTAATTTTATTAGAAGTTGAATAATTGAATGAAAATCAATTTAATTTAAACCAACTGAAAGCAAAGGAATTTGGTTGTAATTAATATACATTGGTTGTTATATGGTTGTTAGTAGATTGATTGTATATAATTCATTAAGTATTAATGAAATTGGAAGCTAAAGTAATTGAAATTCAATTGGAAGTAAGTGAATCTTAAATGGAATTGAACTTGATTTGGAAGTGAACCAACTTGAATATGAATTAGTAAATATAAACTAATTGAAAATGAATGTTAGTAAAAACATCCACTGTTAATGAATCAAATGTGATTAAATTAAAACCATTTCATTTAATATTAATGAGAATATGAATGAATATTTATTTGTTATGAATTAGTTGAATGCTAGTTGGTTGATGGTTGAAAATATTGCTTTTGTTTCATTTGCTATGTAGGCATATATAGTTATTATGTTGCTATATGTTGTATATTGATACTATTGTCTATATGCATGATTCTCATGTTGTTTGTTGAGTGTTTAGTAGGTGCGGATCGCGTTTGCTTCGCATTTGGAGCTCGCTTTCGCGCTATATTAGCCGTATATGCTTGCTAATAAAATATAAGGTACATATCTCGGATTACATACCGTACTTTTATAATTTTTTCCCTGCGGGATGCCTCATTACTTGATGAGATGTATATTTGTGATATATATACTGTCATTTTTTTTCGGATCGAGCCGCGCAAAGGAGACTATGGCGAATTTTTCCGAAAATTTAAGGCGTTAGAAAAAATTTGAGAAAATTGGAAATTTTTTGAAAACTTAAGTTTGATTTGGAATTGAAAGTTAAACAATAGTAGTTGTTTTTGAAAAGATAACTAAGTATGATTTGAAAACTTAGTAAAGATTTTGTAAGAAGTTTAATTATGAATTTTTGGAACGTTAATAAATTCTGTAACTTTTCTTACTTGTTAATTTCGAGGACGAAATTCTTTTAAGGGGGGAAGATTGTAACGACCCAAAATTTTTAGTAATTAAAATTTGAATATTTAATTAATTTTATATATTAAAAAGTGAATTTATAAGTCGAATAAATTTTATTTTGAATAATTGGATTTAATTGAATAATTAAATCGATAATTTAATATGTGAAATTACGGAAATAATTGAAAATTGAGTTAAATATGATTGAAAATGATTTGTAAAATTTTATTATATCATATTGCAGTTAGAATGATATTTTAGAACTTTTAAAATCGATTTAAAAGTTAATTTGTGAAAATTGAATATTTTAATATTAAAATCGACTAGTGAAAATAGTCAATTTTTGAACAGTCTCAGAATTGAACGAAACCAGTTCCATTGGATCCATAATAGTTAGTTATTAGCGGATTTCAATTTTCGTAGCAATCGGAGTTATCGTTTGATCGTGGCAGCTCGAAACGCATCGAATTGTTTTTAATATTAATTTGGTGAGTTAAAATAGCCATTTTTCAAAAAGTCTCGGATTTCGACGAAACCAGTTTCATCGGATCCGTAATGTGATATTATTGTAAGGTTTCAAATTTTGTGTCAATTGGATTTACCGTTTGTCCGGTACAAATTAAAACGCCTAGAAAATCGTTTAAATCAGTTTAATTTAAATTGAACGTTTATTGCCATAACTCGCACAGATGTCCGAATTAGCTTCCAAAACCTGTTCCATTGTGTCCGGAATGCGGGGTAAACCCTAGAAACGCTGGTTACGGCGCGTGAATCGGAGTTCGGAAATCCCGGATGAATAGTGTTCATAAATTCCCTATAAATAGCCCCCTCACTCAAAAAAAATAAAAATAAAAATAAAACCCTAATGCACAGCCGCCAGTAACTTAACCTAAGGCCGAAAATCAATGACCTTCCTCCCTCCAAATCTTCAAATCCAAGCAGTAATTCAACAATCTTCCAACATGAATATCGTAGAGGGTGGGGAGACGAGTATATCCAACGGTGGAGATCGCAATTGGAGCTAGGGATCATCCTCAAATGGGCCGCGTTCGTGTGCGTTTTGGGCACGAATTCCCACGTAAATTGACGACCGAGCTTCGAGTGGTGGCAGGCGGTGGTGGCTCGCGTGACGCTCGTTCGTTTGGTGGTGGCTGATCACTCTGGAAGTCGACGAGGAGGGAGGATAATTCAAGATGGAAGTGGCGGCTATGGGTTGGAGGGGTTCGTGATTTTCTCGAAGAAGGAGGAGAAAATGCAGGCGGCCGTGATTTGCAGGTTGGAAAATGGACGGTGATGATGAATCTTAGGTTTAAAATTAGAAAATATATGTTGTAAATTGTTTATAAAATTCGTGTAAACTTCATAAATGCATATCTTTTTCATACGAGGTCGAGAACGCGCGAAACCAGTTGCGTTGGAATCGTATGGACGAGCACTACGCGATGGAGTTGGATTGGAGTCGTTTGGAGTTAGTGAGAATTTCGGGTAAAATTAAACGTCCGTTTAATTTTATTCGAAATAAATCGCTAAAACGAAATTGAAATCAAGGTGAGAACTTCTCACTCAATCGAATCGGTTTCGATTTTATTTTTAATAGTTAGATTTAAAATATTTGAATGCATGTTTGAATGATGATTGTTATCTATTGATTGTTAAAATAGACATTATGCGCCGTTAGTAAGCGGAGGTTATTTATTAAAAACATATACCGCGAATATTTCATAAACAGTGAAATTGGTATTATATATGATAGCAATATATATATATATATATTGGCATATGTATATATTAGAGTTATTGATTTCCTGCATTTGTATAGCGGATGAGACCCTATTGCGCCGTCTATTAAGCAGATAATATTTTAAATCCCATATACCGCGATAATTCCGTACTGGAGCGGAATTGGTATTGTGCTAATGTTTGTGGATGCAGGAAAACAGGTTGGAGGGATCCAACTGGATTCCTCAACAGTTTTTATTTGATTTCAGATATTTTGATATTTGATGGATTATCATATTGATATATGATATCGTTGTTGTCGTGATTGACTATTTGATGTGTAGCATCATTGGACCAAACTTTGGAATTTTAAAATGATTTTTAAAGTGATTTTTGAAAATATACTATATGTTTGGAAATTGATTCATTTTAAATAAATAAACGATATAAATTTTTAATGTTATAAAAATTATGATTTTTGAGAAATATAGTTAAAGGTTGATTTTCGAAAATATGAGGCTAATGTTTTTATAAAATAATTTAATCGGGATTTTTGAAATTATTATAAAGAGTTGAAAATATAGGATTTATAAAATTTAATTATTTTATGAATCAAAATGATGAAATTATAAAGGAGATTAAAGACGTTTTAAAAGAATAATAATATAAATTGATTTATATAAAAGATTTATAAATTGATAATTCATAAATAAAAATATTTGAATTATAAAACGAGTTTTTATAAGTGTTAGAATGAATTGTGAATAAATTTCGTAAATGAATGAAATTCATAGAATTATAAACGGTGAAGTTATAAATGGAATTTTATAAGCAGTGGGTTTATAAAATTTATAAAGTTATTAAAAGAATGGTTTTGGATAAATAATTGAATCTTATAAGTTATAAGATTTATAATTATGAAGTTCAAAGGAACGATTTTGCAAACAAATAAATTATAAGTATTTAACTTATAACATGAACTTTTCTTTTATAATTGAGTTATAAATTGAATAGGTTAATAAAGGAATTTATAAAAGGAAGTTAATATAAAATAAATAGAAATAGAATTTATAAATATTGTTTTATAAATTCGCAAACGACTTATTTTGATAAGTAAATTGTTGAAACCTATTAATGGAGTTATATTCACGTTTTTGACTGTGAATAACCCTTTGAAATAAAATGAATAGAAAAGATGAAATTGGTTAACGTAGTATATTCACGTTTTTGAATAGTGAATAATACGTTAAAGAAATTGTTTTGAATGTGATGTTTTAAATAGAATTAAAATGATCTAACGATTGTTTTAAATGCATTAAGATTCGAAACCATAGATTTCAACATTTATTGTTGAAATAGACGTTTTTGAGAAATAGAAGGAAATGGTGGACTGTAACACTGTTGTTATAGTAAATGATTTCCGAAAGGAAATGTTTTGTATAGTATTGGGATTTATATATCTATTTTAATTTCGAATCCCTATACTAGTGATTTTGGGTTGTCATAACGATGTTTTACGTAACATTTTTTTTGGCCCAAATAAATATGTTTAAGAGAATGATTTCCTTAAAGAATGAAATATATACTTGATTTCGATTAAAGTATACTTAATATTTTCCAAGTGTTGAAAATAAATGGATTGAGAATTACTTAATAAGGAAGTATGGAAATGTTTTCCAATATAAAGTGAATATTTTGAGAATTTATCTTTTTGAAGATAAATTGAAATGCATAATTGAAATCGTATATGCATGGATATTTTGGAATGAAAATTCACTGTTGAATTTATGAATAAAAAGGGAATTTGTTAAAAATAAATATTGATTTATTTTTGAAGTGTGAAAATTATATATCTAGTAAAGATATTTTGGAAAATAAATAATTTGGAAAATTATTTGGAATCTGGTGATGTTGTGTATATCCGTTGATAGTTCAATAACCGACTATCAATATTTACCTTTGAATAGGTATTTGTTGTGATTTGCTGAATTTGAATGCCACACTTGTTTTTAAATTATTGCGCTCGTTATTCGGATTACCCATTCCGAATAGTGATACGACGTAATGGATAGCATTGAAGATCGGTGTTGAAGACCCGGTATTTGCGAGAGCGATAGGATGACCTGTCGATTGACTCTGCACCGAGTTGCTCCGGTATTGAGTTCTCCATATGTGATGGGAAATCCGATCAGGATTGTGGATATCCGGATTGCAAGGACTTCTTTGTAAGTGCCTTCGGTTCTGTTCGAGCCCGGAACAGACTTGTATGGATAGTATGTCTGACATTACAAATTGAGATATAAAGCAGATTTCTTTCAAATATATTTCTGTTGGTGGCGGAGAATTTATTCTTTTAGCTTAACACCCTTCTCTGAGACGTACGAGCTCAGAGGTTATGTAGTTGAAGGTTATCAGCAATATATTCCCAATTTGGTAATGTGACATGCTGAGTGTTGCTGTGAAATGATCATTGTGTTGATTATTTATGATAGGATCATTTATTTGATCGTCTATCTTGGTGATCATTTCTTTGATCATTTGTTGACCCAAAGCATGGCTTTTGTATAAAGTATGTTTTTGTGGACGTGACTTCGTCGAGCCTCACATCCCGGAATGGTCAAAACAGGAAAGATGCGGCAAGGTTATGAGGGTAGCTCCCTTTAGGGTATGTGCATTTCCTTCTAGAAAAGGGTGGTATCATGGTATGGAGCGCAGATACTTACTCATGTTGAAAACACTTTATGATTGTGTGAATTGATTACGAGCGCTCGGTTAAAGGTCCCAAAGGACCGGGGGATGGCATACTCGTGTAGTAGTTACCTAGTGATAAAGGTAACCCGGCCTTGTGTTGGCAGAGAGCTGGTTAAGTTCTCGGGACGTCCATCCAGAGGCGTTTCCATGTGGCAATGGGAAGTTCCTTGGCCTGACCATTCGTTGGAAATCCAAAGAAACAATACGATCTTGTACGGTATTAGTTGTAGAACCTATCATTCACTTATGGTGGCGCCCCACTGTTTGGATGGTAGCTATAGTAGGCATACGATAATGGTCGTATGTTGGCTAAGATTTATATTCTACTTTCGAAATGAATTTTTCCTACACTATACACTAGTAATAATATCAAATGTTCTTTTAAATGCGTATCAAGCATCTTTGACGATCATAAGGAGAAATCTCCTCCGATTCTGCGTTTGCATTGTGTGTGTGTGCGGGAGGCCTTATGGTAGTCGCATTTTTAAAAGCATTGCGAATTGACTTTAAAAATATTCCTCTATTTTGATTTTAAAGATAAATAAACTGTTTTGAGTTCTCACACCAGTCACATGACTGACTCGGAGTTTATTGTTTTCCTTCCTAAACTCTGGGTGCCCACCAATTTCCACACGGGCAGTCAAGAGTTAAGGTTTATCAGGATATTCTGGAGTTGCTGGAGGCAAGCTGGATGGCATGGCGTATTATTAGTATATTGTATTTGTTTTCCGCTGTTTTGTTGTTGTTGTACACTCTGATGATGATGTAATGTAATGTAATGTAATTTTTGTAATGTAATAACTGATATAGTTCTTTGTTTAAAGATTATTCATTTATCTATTATATGTTGTTCCGCTGCGAATTGTGAGATTCTGATATTGTTATGTTGTTTTCTATTCCGTTCTATTTTCTTTCCTCTATATTTTCTATCTTTCTCTCTTCTTCTGTCGTTTTCTTTTTCTTAAACATTAAGAATTCGTATTTCTGTTCGTCTTGAATTAATCAATGGAGATTAGTGTATATTCAAGGAGTACGGATTTACGGGTCTTCACAATTTCAAAATTCAATTATTTAAAATTTCACAAAATTCAATTAATTACGTTATAAAAACCATTAAAATTTACACGTCGTAACACTCTCCCCCACTCAAAACTTTTCGACCCAAAAAGGAAGGAGGTAGGAGAATAGAAACAACCAGAAAGAAAATAGATTTGAAATATAAAATAAAATAATCAATATAAAACCATATAAACTACATTTATTTTAAAATTGGTTTATATTCAATTAGTTGATTCCAATTTATTTTATTTAATCAATCAATTGTATTGTGTTCACAATTTTATTGGTTTCAATTCCATATGTTTTTACTCAATTGATGGGTTTCAAATTTATTAACCTTTATTGCAAAAGAATTCACAACAAAATTTGTTTTATTTTCTAATTTATTAAATCTATTTGATCAACCATAGTTAATTCCACCTCAACATTCAACTTAAACAATTCACAACCATATAGATTTAAATTTTAAATAAAATAGTATTCAATAATTTAGTTCAATCCATTTTGTTCAGTTAAGGAATAGTCATTCAATTTAAAATTGATACACTTTCATTTTATCACATTTCTTTCAAACAAATTCATTTTTAAATTAACTCATTGATTTTGTCCATTTATTTTCATCTAAGTTGATTCCACAAAAATCCAAGGTCACTATTCTCAAGTTCATATTTATTTGCTTAACTATCGTTCTCCTTTATTTGTTAAATTTAGTTCACTTAATATATATTTTGCAACATATATTACTTGTATAAACATTTGTTATAACCATTTATTATTCAACAAATTAATTCTTTTTTATTTATTCAATTTACTATCCAACTTATTACTTATAAATTTCCTTAACAAAATATCAATTCTAATATCCTATTACTTGTAGCATAGTGTATATTATCCAATTACATTATAATTACATTTAAACTTTTTAGGTAAGTTATATCAATGTTTATGAGTGCAATTAAATACTATACAAATTTTCTTTTATTTATAACATTTATATTAAGCTAGATTTCTATTTGAACAATTTATACTTAAGTTTTCTTCTTGTATATTCTTCAATTATATCCTAAGATTTAACCTTTGAATTTTTATTATGCAAGTTATATATATTATAATGAAATTTTGTGTCATATAAATAATTTTGTTCAAATGCATTATTTCATATTGGTTTAATTCCATTTATCAATTCAAATATTCCAATTATTCAAACATTTCACTTTATTTCAATAATTGAAACCATTTCTTAATATAAAACTTAAGATTCAAATTTCCCGTTTCACTTCAAACTATTTTGAAACTGTTATACATATATTATATAAATTAAATCATATTCAAGAATATCAAATCAAATCCATTTTCCAAACAAAAGTGTAGCGAAGCTACTAAGTGGCTTCTCTACTCTGAAACTCGAAATTGAATGTCGATGATGTTGTAGTCATCACCGAAGTTATTTTTCATCGACAAAAGAGAGAACCGATTTAGAACTTTTTAAAATTCTTTCGGAAACAATTTCTACTCAAAAATACTTCTAAATAATAATACTTTCAAAAAATTTAAAACCAAACTTTGAAATGTACCAGGAATTTAAACCTCAAATCCTTATTTTAGATTAATTTTATTTTCAAATCAAATTATAAACCATGCTTTAAAATTTCATTTTCCTATAATATACTACAATGGTTTATGGTTTAGAAATTGTAATAAAACAATAAATGAAAATTTTAGCATTATCATTTGTAACAACCATTTCATTGAGCTATTCAATTTCAAAAAATTTACACACATATATATATATATATATAACATAATATAATCATACAAAATTTATTAAAATTTTAAAATAGTATTGTGTTAGTTTGCTTTGTTCAAGTGTTTTGGAATTCCTATCGATAGCATTGATCAGACGAATCGATCGAAACCCAAAAATTCAAACTTAACAACTCAAACAACACAATATATAAAATATTTTTACATTAATTACAAATATACTTCCTCACTCGGTTATTCAAAAAAAATTCCAAAGCAATGATAGAGATTCAAATGCAAAGGGGACTCTAATCAAAAGAATTCTAACTAGAAGATAGGTTCGAAACGAAGATAATATGATTAAATAACAAAGGAAAAAAGATGGGTAGACTTATGTATATCGCGAGCAAGCTCAACCTAGTCAACCGAGAAGTCAAGAATAAGGTTGATGCAGAATTCTGAGGCAAATCAACTCGCAAGAGGAAAATTCTGGCACAGCAAGAGATAGCAGCATCTAAACCAAGGATATAGAAATCTTGGTGAATCGATGCCTATTGTAAAGGAGTTTCACCCTTTACAAATCATATAGCAGAGCTATGGGATGCTCCAAAATTAAGAAAATACGAATAGGGAGAGGAAAGAATGGACTTTGGAACCGAGGGGAACGTTCTAAAATTTAAAGGAGATCTGAATCAAAGAGGAAGGGATTCAAGCTCGAACGAAAGTGATTCCGTAATCAAACATATGTTACATGCTAAGTTTTGCCTAAATCAAAGATTTGATACTAAATGTAACGACCCAGTACTTTATGTCATCCGCATCTGTACATGTCGGATTTGAATTGCTCAAAATATCAGATTGTTAATTTATATTTGGCAGAACTCAACATATACAGTAAATAAATCAGTAACAGATTCACAGACGCAGAGTAATATAACAATAAGCAGCGGAATAGATAAATAGTATTTCATGAAGCTACTATATAAGTAACAGAGTTTGAATTAATATACAACAGAATATCAAATACAATACAATCTCGAATACAAACAAATGACAAGTTTGAACAAAACAACTTATCAACGTAAATAATTAACAACAACATATTTCAATTGTCGATTCAACTGAAACCAAATTTAATAAATATAAGAACGTTAATCATGAGTGATTGCTCATCTTTCGAGGCTTGATAGATTTGAAAAAGAAATGAGCTATGAAATCCAAACATGATTGCCAAAACAAAGCTAGATTGGTACGAATTTGACGGACAAGCTGACAGATACGAAATCGATGAGAATGAATCAAATAAATTGATATTAACTGAAAATATATACACTAGCAATTTCCCCTAAAACAAATATTCAACTTCAGAATACATATACATTTTCTTCAACATTAGATTTTAAACATATATATCAAGATCATTATAAGATTTAACGCACATACTAATATATATATGCATATAACTGGATATAACTTACACATGTATAAAGCAAAAAAGAACATATTATAACTTAGCAAACTAATATAAAATTAGATTATATATGTGATATCCCGGAATTTCAAGCAAGTTAAATGTGATAATCTCTTTTATAAATTAATTAAAATTGGTAAATTGATTATTTTCAAACAATTAATAATAATACGTTGTTTATAGATATAAATAGATTTTAAATGGACTTATTAATTTCAAATTTAATAAGTATTGTTTAAATGTGTGTATATATATGTATGTATTTAAGTTGTTTTTAAATAGAATAATTATTTACAAATTTAATAATGTATTTATAAAAATATTTATTTTTGAGCTGATTTTTAAGTTGGATTTTAAATTGAATTTGAATTTAAATTTGGGTTTAAATTTGAAATTTAAAATATATATATCTTAAAAATATTTTGAATATAAAAATATATGGATAAGATTTTCATTTGAATAAGATTTTTTTTATATTATTTTCCTTAAAGAAATTTATTTATATTAATTTTGGAAGTATTTAATTAATAAGTAAATAAATACAAGAATTTTATATTAACATTTAAAAATGGATTAAAAATAATATATTTGATTTTATTTAGAATCTAATTGGTTTTTATTTTATTTCCTTTTAAATTTTTGTTTATATAAATATAGAAAAACAAACATTTATAAATTAAGAAATGTACAAATTAATTAGGAAATTTATTACAAAAGTTTTTAAATCATTTTAAAATTAATAAAGACGAATAATGACAAGTGTAAGATTTTTAATCCTTTTCATATACATGTGCAATTTAATAAAGCGTGGTAAATGACAAATATAAGTTGTAATAAAAAGTGTCATAATTTTTTTTATTTTCTTTTATTTTAAATAAAGTCTAAATTAACTTTATATAAATTCATCTCTTCTCTTTTCAATTCTTTTCTTATCTTTTCTTTTCATAAGCAAGAAAACCTAACCTGTTAATATTCGAACCAGAAAAGAACAAACCTGAAAACATTCCTCAAACCAAAATCAAATACCCTGCAAACATTTTTCAAATCTGAAGTTCAGAAACCTGTAAAACAAATCCTGTAATCAAAAATTTCAAAGCCTATAGCAAAGTTTAATTTCTAGATGCAACCTGAAATCAAAGTCTTAAAGGATTCAAGTTTCCAGTAAACAAATTCTAGCATTCTAGTTCATTTTACAAAGCTTTTCATGTTTTCATAAATCAAAGCAATTTAGTTTTCAAAGATCAAAGCCATTTCAAAGTTTCAATCCAGTTTTTAAAGCTCTCTTCTTTTTAAAAAAAGGTGATTAAACAATTTATTTTAAAAGCTAAAGTGAATTTAAATTTGGTTTCATGTGATTCCTGGAATGAACTATCCTTGCATGTGCCACTACACCATATTGGCAGTTTCGTAACTCCCCCATGCAGAAAAATCGCAACGGTTTTAAGCCGTTGCTAAATAGCAACGGTTTCGAGCCGTTGTAAAACCTTTAAGAACGGCTATGGGCCGTTTTACTTTTGCAACGGCTCAAAGCATTTCTGAAGTTTTTTTTTATTTTTTTTGTTCATTAACCACGTAACACCCTCCCTTCCCCGTTCCCAAAGTAGTACGCCCCTTTCATTTCCCCAGGAGCTCCGCGTTTGCCCTAATAACGCCTCTAATTTCTTCTTCCAATCGCCAAATTTTGCAATCGAATCGATTTTTATATTGCAGTTCAAAAATAATTGGGTGATCTCATTTTGCAATCGATCCGGTCAAGGTATTTAATACAAATCGATTTTATTTTTATTCCTTATGAATGGTTCGTTATGTTTAAATCATCAATTTAGTTCGTTATTTTTGTTCCTAATATTGTAGTAAAATTTAGAGAAAACTGTAAAGTTATTTCGTTGATATTGTAGTAAAATTCATAGGCATATACCTATCAAGTTAATTGTTGAATATACACAGTTACACATATGAAATCTGTTTTCTTTAATGACTCTTTGTTTATCATGTTCATTATTATAGGAAGATTGGGCTCCTAACTTTGCAACTGATATTCTCTTACATTTACTGCAGATTTGTTGACCTTAGTGAGTTTAGACTTGTCTTCTGAATTGATTGAGGAAATTAGCGGGATTGCTGTTGGGAAACCATTCGTTTGGTACATTTAGTTTTGAAATGCAGATTTATTCAGTGGTAATAGATATTACATTAAAGGAATATCATCATACAAGTAAACTTAAGATTTTTTTTCCTTTTCTATCATTTATATGAAGATATCTATGAGGTGTCTAGCTTACCTTCATTGAACATTCCCTAACTTTTGAAATATCTGATTCTTAATTTCATTCTTAGTTCAAAGTTGGATGTATGTTCTGTACATATTAAAGCTTTAGCGTTCTTATATTGTATAAATTTCCAACTAACTTAATTCTTTTTGATATTTTATGAAAAATTATATGAAAATTTGTGAAAAATATTGGCAACTAGCAGATACTAATAATTTGTAGCTACATTGATGCTTTTGTTAATATTGTTCTTGGTAAAAGCTCCCTTGCTATAATATTGGACAATTAGTAGACTAATGATGTTTCTGAAACTAATAGCGCATTGGATTTTTCATTTTTTATTTTTGTTTTCGAAACAAAACTTGACTATATTACTAATATGCATTGTTGTATGAAATGAACCCAAAGCCTAAAGAATTATATGCCAGTCATTATGGTGATATAATTTTCTTTATATTGAACTAGAGACCTCTCTATAGACATGTTAATGATGTTTCTGAAAACAATAACACATAGGATAAGTTTTTTTATAACTTGACTGTATTTCTGCATGAGATGAACCCAAATCCTACTGAACTACATTGGGTCTAATACTTGGTTCAACCTGCTATAAACAACAAAAAATGCAATGTAGTGGTACTTTGGTCTAATGTATGTTCCATGCTGATATTTTTCTTAAGTGAAATAATCTGTAAACCTGTCATCGTCATTGTCATTGTTTAAAAAATTAGTTGGGTGTAGAAAAGAGGTATTTTGATTTATTTATTTTTTCCCTTTTCCATGTTTATTTTATGAATCTGTTTTGGGTAAGTAATAAATAGGTTCTCAAAAGATTTTTTTCCTTAGCATTCGTTTGTTTTTCCAAAATTAACCTTTTTAACGCAAATAAACTGAAAAAACCAAACTAAAAAGACAAAAGCTAATATGATCCGTATAATGATTTATCAATATTTGATTTTAAAGTTCAATGAATTGGTGATCAAGGCTCGAGATATATTTGTGGATAGAATGGGGAGTCATTTAGAATTAATAGTATTGGCATGGTATGCACTGACATTCTATTATTTGAAAATTATTTTCCATGTGGAATTGAACATTCTAAAACCAGTATAATGGTGATCTCCAGTTTATAATGTTAATTTTCTAACGGCAAAATTAACAATCGTTAATTTTTTTTTGGTAATGCTAATGAAGAGGTTTCAAATCGTTACTAGTAATGAGAACCTTTGTGCAGTCAAATTATGCCAAATCAACCAATCCAACCGTCAATTGAAAAAATAAGAAGGCATTCTAAATTTTATAAACTGTCAAGTTATTTAATATGCACAAAAATTGGATTTTACAACATAATCCATAGAATTCCACCTCACAAATTCGCGATATCAACCTATATTTATTACCAAATCCAGCTAGCTATTTATATTTTGACAATTATCTCAATAAAGTGACAACATAGTGATGTGAGTACAAAGAGAAAGTAAAATTGCAAGCTTCGCAAGTTATTTGACTAATTGGGTCGATCTACTCTAAACAAAAAGGTGCAAACAACTTTCACTTTTTGACTAACATATATTTCTCCCAATTATGAACGAAAAAAGTGCAAGCGAGTTGCACTTTATGGAAAACTAGTTGCACTGCAGGACTAACTTGGTTTAACCTGCTACAAACAATAAAAACGGGAAGTGCACTTTAGGACCAATGCTTGGTTTGAGTTGATTTAAAGAACAAAAAGTGCAATCTAGTGGAACTATTACTTAGTTCAACATGCTATAAACAATGAAAGGTGCAATCTGGTAGCACTTAAGGACTAACACTTAGTTCAACCTGTCATAAACAATAAAAAGTGCAAGCTAATCATACCTTAGGAACTTTAACGCAAAAACTTGGTTTAACCTGCTTTAAAATCAAAAAGTGCAAAATAGTTGAACTTAAGGACTAGGTTAAACCTGTAATAGAGAAAAAAGTGCAATCTAGGTTCCCTTTGGGACTAATACTTGGTTCATTAGATGATGATTTTGATATTAAAAATCACAATGAGCTTGTACATTTTACCTTTTTAATACAATGCTTGTATTTCCAATAAGAGCATAACAATAATCAAACCTAGTGCACACGGCTCTCTAAAAACCCTGCTATGTGAGTGTTTGTAAGGGATGACATACTTATGGTTGTTAATTTATACCATGTAAATTGTAGAGAAAATTCATGTTTCATCATGCATTTCCAAGCATTTCTTGATATGCCACATTCATCATACGATGACTTGAGTTGTAACCATGGCTACATTATTTTGCAGTATGAAAACTTGAAAATGTTGTCGGACCATTTTGCTACAACTTGATGTTAATTGAATGGAGCCATAATAGCATAATCTGCCCATGAATCAATTACAGGTCGCCTGCTAAATAATACTCATCTATGCATTTTCCTGAAATTTCTATCATTATTGTTTAATAAATAATCTTGTAACATTTGCAAAAGGTGTGTTCCTTCAGGCAGCCAATATTTTATTAAAATAAGTCAGTAGGTCATAACTTGCATTATACCGTTCATATTAGACGGTGAATTTAGATTGGCATATAGCACAATGTTTATTCAACAGACTGCTATTCTTGTTCAATAAGCTGCGTGAGACTTCTTTGGTAAAATTTAGATGTGATTCTTAGAATACCACGGATGACTATGTTGAAAATGGTAACAACATAGTGATGTGAGTACAAAACAAAGTAAAATTGCAAGCTTCACAAGTTATATTAGCGATCTCAACTTTTTCTCAAATATGCAATGCATGTACACAGACTTATAATCTAAATCATTACATCTTATTACTATAAGCCTATCGTGAGATATATATATATATATATATATATATATATATATATATATATATATATATATGTTTAGTGCACTGCTTTTTAGCTTAGTACTTGCAATTTCATTATTATTACAACTCCGAGTACAATATAAAACATACACGTCTATAAAAATGATATCATAATGCTTCTTGATGCAACTAGTCTGTCAAATTGTCGATTTCTTTTATATTTCCTTTTATGGAAACACACACAATCCGCCTACACTTTCAAGCTCATAAGACTGCAATTTCTTCTATTTTAGTATTATTTCCTTTATGATAAACTACAGGTATGATAATATTTCCTTTTTGATTGCAGGCCAGTGCAAATCCAAAAAAAGAAATCATATGTCGTCAAGTATGGGAAAAAACTCGCACGAAAAAGGATGGTACCATATCAGATTCGACTTCTTCCTACTTCGTAAGTTAAACAATCTATTGTTTTAGATGATAAATTAATAATGATTTATTGATGCTTTTCAGTCTATTCAAACTGTTTCTTGCAACTTAATGCTTTTCAGTCTATTCATATGAATTTTTACCTAAGTATTATTTCACTTCGGCATTTCATGCTATTAATGATGTAAGAGCCACCAGTGCTTTAAAAAAATTTAACCATAAGATATTTGCAATCAGATATATGGTTTTGAATTTCATAAGTCTCTTGCATATTATTACTTTAAAGTAAACCAAAGGAGGAACATTTTACCTCTATCTAGAAACAGATTATACATCTACACTAATTTTAGACACAAATTTTGAATGTCTGGAACATTTCCTGATATAATGGCACTTTTTGTCATATGATCAGTTTTAAAAGGTGAAAGTATGATTTTTAGAAGTGGTTTATATGAGTAAGGAACATATAAAGATGGGGAAAGGTGGTTTCTTGATATTTACGTTACTTTACACCTAATTTTAGAAAAGATTAACAAAAACTGTAGTACAAACTAAAATTTTTTTTTGTTATTTCCAATTCCAGTATTGTTTGAATGAATTTTCTTGACCATAAATTTTAATTGAGTTGTGAACTGAAATCCCAAAAGCATATCATAATTGAATGGGTTCGATTTGAAAAAAATATGTAGGATTTCAGGAATTTCTTTGACAACGCTTCATGAAATTGATCTATGTTTTTGAGCTCAATGAAAAAGCCAAGAAAAAAATGAATCAAACTTAACTAGTTTCTTTCTGATTTCACCAAGTTAAAGTTTGTCATTATATTTTGGAGGTTTAATCATTTCAGACCACTTTTCAAAAAAAATATTTATTTTAGAGTTGTTTCAGAATATCCATAAATGTTTCTGCCGCACAGACTTTAATTCAACAATTTCCTCCTGTTTCACTTTAAAAATACATCAAGAAGAAATATTTGTTTCCAAAGTGTATAATTTTGTCATTCATGTTACATTGATTCAATAAAGATACAGCGAAAATATAAAAATATTTGTGTGTAATGAGTGTAGCTGAGACTAAAAAGAGAAGTTAATAAACAAAAATAGGTATATGGATGTACTTCCTCTTTAAGTTAATTCGAATTCGAACAAGCTTTTAAAAATGCATTAATATGCAATGCAGTTCATAATTATTCTACTATGCGAAGCAGAACAGAAGAGCTTCAAAACCAATATCTTTGTTAAAACCGATTACCAAACACATTCCAAAAATGGCATAAGTATACAGTAATAAAATCTTCATGGTGAACATCATTTTGCAGTGATTGATAAGCAAAAGGAATCGATTTTACTGATAATACTAGTGCATGAATGAAACTTTGTTGTTGCATTTAGCATCTGATGTAGATTGTTTTAGTTTGTTGTTCGACTCTGGCCTTTATCTTCTTCCGGCGTGAGAACCTTCTACTCTTCTGATTTGGGAGCATTTGTGTTTGAATGTGTAGATATTCATTTCAATCTGTACAGTTTGATTCGTAAAAAAATGGATGAAAAAAATTTTAAAACTCAAACAGTATAGTGGATATTCATTTCCATTCTAATTAGCTTATAGATACCGCCTTCGAGTAATCAATGGAAATGCCCGAAGATCATCATTTCAACTGCTTTTAGTAAACACCGCTAGATTGCACTGGCTAACAACTACATATAAAAATTTTCAATCTACTATTTACTGACTTAAAAATTATTTATACAACAATTCATTTTGGTTTTACTTTGCAATACTATAACAGAAAGTATGTTTGAGCAGTTTCATGTTTTGCTAGGATTTGTCCTCTATGCATTTTTGCACTAAGTGTACTAACGCCATGTCTGTTAGAATGTAACCTGAGCGCTGTACTAGACCACATGGGCCTGAATAACAGAGTCCAACTCGCATTTACTATACTGAAAGTATGTAAGTATATTAACTCAAAAATATTTGGAACAATGATACCTGCAGTTGCAACATAGAATTACAACCCTTTCAATCAATACGTTTGCATGAAACTTGAAACTAGCTGCATCTTATTATGTATAAAGGTTAGAACCTACCTTCTGTAAACTTAAACCGGCCTTCTGCACCAAGGTTAGAACCTACCTTCCTAGCGTCATATGGATTAGTTTATAAAACAATATATCTAGAGAGCTGGTCATGTATTACAAAGGAAAGCAAGTTATCTGGTTATATGTATTATGTACAAATTGTTATAGGTCATGTTTTTCAATGAAAAGCAAAGTTATAAAGAAAAGAGCAAGTTTATTTATACTAAACACAGATACCTGTGTTTTTTTTATAAAGCTGGAGTTGGCAATGATGATTGGGCATAGGAACAGATTGGAGGAAGGCGTCGAGATAATGAACTATGTGCCGATTAACGATATATCTCTGCATTATACATTGTAACATGCTTGCCAAACTATGTACTGTTATACTATTGCGGCTGAACTATGTTGTATTGTATTGTTGTTGAACATTGTAATTAAAAGATTTGTTATGTTTGGTCTTTGTGTTGAATCTATGAAAAATATTTGGTTTAATGATCTTTCATTTGTAATATTGTGTTAAATTTGCAAATGTTTGTATTGAGTATGATATTTAAATGATGTTACTTTAGGAGGGCCGAAAAAGCAATATTTTTTTAGAAAAAATACTAAAATTAGCAACGGCTCAAAGCCACTGCAAAATAAAATCCGGAACGGCTACAAGCCGTTGCTAAAGAATATTTTGTAATGGCCCTTAGCCGTTGCAAAAAATATATTTCGCAACGGATTTGAGCCGTTGTGAAATTTTTAGAACTACCGATTTCGCAACGACTCAAAGCCGTTGCGAAATGGTTTCACAACGGCTTAAAGCCGTTGCGAAATGAGGATTCTGGTGTAGTGTGTATTACAAATGTGAATACTGTATGTTTGTTTGTGTTGAACTGTACATGATGTTGCTTCTCGACTTCTAGATTACAAAGTTCCTAACACAATCAAAATTTAATATCTTTTATTAAATCACTGTTAGGACTTAGGATTCAAAAAAACTTGTTTGTTTATGCATAGATTAAGGTTTAAAATTTAAATTAAGTAAGTTAAATTTGTAATTATTTGTAAAAACAGGAAGAAAAATAGAAAACATAAGAATATGTTAAAATCCATCATCATGGATTACTGATTCATGATTATAACTTGAATCTACTTTGAAAGTTAGGATTTTTTAAACAAAAGCCACAATTTTTAACATGAGATCGAGTGTGAAATTTGGAGATGACCAGAAAGTGGGTTTTTGAGTTTTTCTGGTGACCGGAGCATTACTGGTGGATGGGGCTTCGTTTGGAGGTGGTCGTGGTGTAGGAGAGTTCGGCAAAAATATCAGGTAGGTGGATAAGCTGCTGTGGCGCCGGGGATGTGCCAAATTGGGTTTTAACCCTAGTTTTTGACTAAGTCGGAAATGGGACCACTGGGGCATCTCTGGTGATTCGAGTTGCATAAGGCTTTGGGAAATGGTGGTGTGGTAGCTATGCAAGGTGTGGATGGAGTTGATCGACCTCTGGTGGATGGCGTAGCTTTGTCGAGGGGTTTTCGGGTTCGGGTTTTTGGTTCCAGGTCTGCGTAGATTGCTTGATTTCGATTGTGGACTTGTGCGAATGTTTTGGTGGTCGAAATTGGTTGCTGCATCGATGGTCGATGTGCTGGAAGGTTCATCGGAGGATGGAGGCAATTCTGGCGATGGTGCATGTGCACGGTGGTTTGTTTGTGTCTGTGGGTTTTGGTAAGGAGGTTTGCTTGAAGTAAGGCTCGTGTGTTTGGGTTGGTGACTCGAGTTTATACTCGAGTAGTTCGAGAGTGTTTCGAGTTCCAGGTTTTTAAACTTAATATTTAACTAAGTTTTTTTAAAAAAAATGGGAAAGGAGAAAGAAACTCGGAGTGGCTCTCGAGTGATATTCGGGTTCGATCCGAAGCAGAAATTTTAAAAACATTTTTCAAAAGTTTTAAAGGTTTTTATAAAACAAGATTTTGAATTTAAATAATTAAGTTTTAAAATCCTATAAATTTATTTTATAAGATAAGTGTTTCTTTAACATTTGATTTAAAAGGTTTTTAAATTGTTTTAAATTTTGTTATATTTAAATTTGTAATTATTTTGAATCTTTAATTGGAAATGAAATTTAAAAGTAACATTAAAGGTAAAATGTTTCAAATGCTATTGTTAATGACAATTTAGTCTTTAATAAGGATAATGATTTATCTTAAAGTTGATTAAAATTTAATGATTTGAGATTCATTAATTTAATAAGGTATTTTAAAAGAAATTAATTATTTAATTAATAATTTATTACGGATTAATAAATAAGTAATTAAGGTTTGTAAGTTAATTAATTAGGGTTAATTAATTTGAAATTAAAGATCATTAATTAGATAAGTAGGATTATTAATTAATGATTAGAAATTTATTAATCAAGTAATTAAAAGATCAATTAAGTTACAATTAAGCATTAATTAATTAAATAACTAGAGATGAATTAATTGGTTATTATAATTAATTAATTTGTAATTAAAAATGGATTAAAGCATAATTACTTAGGGAAGTAATTAAAGAATTGTTAATAGTTAATGAAAGATCATTAACTTGGGATTATGAAATGATAAATTAATGTGATTAATTTAATATAATTAATTAGATTGATTAATTAAGGATAATCATTTGTGGAATTGGTTAAGTATAATTACTTAATGAAAGTAATTAAATGGATTAATTACTTACTTTATTTAATCAATTAATATAATTAGTTTAAGTTAATTAATTAGTTTAATTAATTTAAGATAATCACTTGATGATTTGATAAGTATAATTACTTAATGTAATAAAGTGTAATTACTCAAAGAAGTAATTAATGGGTAATTAGTAGATGTAATTAATTGAAGATTGGAAGTAATTTGGGTTTAATTACTTTGTGTAATTAATAAAGGAGGATAATTACTTAGCGGAAGTAATTAAGGATTAATTACTTAGTGTAATTAATTTAAGAGTTAATTAATAAAGTTATTTGAAGTTAATTAAGTAATGTAATTAATTTAGGGTAATTAATTACTGAATGTGATTAATCAAGGTTAATTAATGAATAAAGATTAATTAAAGATTAATTATTAAATATGAGTAATTAGAACAATAATTAATTACAGAAGTAATTAGAGAATCATTAATTAATGTAATTAATGAAGTAATTAAGGGTTGATTAATTAAAGATAATTAATCAATAATAAGTGATTATAGAATAACTAAATAATGTAATGTAATTAATTATAGTTAATCAATTATTGAATGTAATTAAGGGTTAATTACTGCAAATGGTTAAGGACAATTAATTTGTGTAATTAATTAAAGCTAATTGTTTAGTGTAATTAAAGAATAATTAATCAATGATGATTAATTAAAAATGGAAAATTAGAGAATGATTAATTAATTGGTTTGTAATTAACTAATGGTTAAGTAAGTAGGATTTATAGGGATGAAAGTAATTAATTTAATTTATTTTAAATTAATTAGAGATGGAAGTAATTAATTTAATTCATTTTAAATTAATTATAGATGGTTTGATTAATAGATCCTTGCTTATGGATGGCTTAATGTTATTGAAAGCCTTGAATTGTTTGACATCTCTGATGTAGGATATGTGCTTATCTGTGATATTGGGTGCTTTGGTTGAATTGTAATGATAATATGGATTATCTATTTGTGATGATTATCTATCTGTGTGAATATAGATGCCGAATCAAATTGTTTTAACTTTAAAATAACTTGGCTTTAAAAGACGGCGTTTTGGATTTTGATGAGACCGGGATCAGGTTTCCAAATTTGGATATCCAAAACCCACATCGATTCAAAGTAAACGATAAGTTGTGAATCTCAAGTGAAGATGAAGATTCAGAGTGCAAGGGCTATTGTAGTTAACTCTGAGGGTGATTCCAAGAAGAGTGTAACGAGATAGTTCCTTCGGTTTCATTCGAACTCGGAAAGAACTTGTATGTATTGAATGCTTTCAGAAAATCGTTAGGTGGATGATGAGCATTCAAAGTGATGTGTTATGATAAGGTAATCATAGCCTCAAGCCTCATCAACCGGGAATGGCTAAAACAGGGGTGGTGCAACAAGGCTAAGTGGGTAGCACCCAAGTAGGATGAGATTTTCCCTTGTCTAGAGGTCCCTTTTTATTCGGCTGTGTGGGCAGTTGGTCGCAACAACTGTCGGGGTTGTCTTGTTCGGGACTATCCAGTAGGGGATGCTTTTGGCCTTGTGTTGCAGGGAATTTAGGGTGTATCGTCGGTGCGGTTATCTAAGCCACGTACTGTGACAGGAGGTACCCCAGTAGTCTTGCCATTGTATGGAATCCAAACTCCAATAAATGCCGTACGTATTGATTGTGTCCAACTATGTTGGAATGTGAAATGTAAGCATTCCAGCTATTTCTGTTTTTTACTTGAAAACCATAGACCCTATTATAATATAACTGGATTTCCTATCAAATGTTTTGGTTATTGTAAGGTAAAAACTTTTCCATGTTTATGTGCGGGAAGTCTTACGAGATGCCTTTTGTTTTCTAATGTTTTCCAAAGTTAAGCATCTTTAACCCGTTTACTTACACCAGACCCATGTCTGACCCGGAGTTTATTTTTTGTTTTATTAAACTCTTGGGTACTTAAATTTTTACGAGTAACTAAGGGAATTCAGCTTAGCTTTGATGTATTCTGGAGGAGATTGGAGCAGGAGGCGTCAGCGCGTAGATATATTATGGTTCCGCTGTGTTAGTGTTTGAGTTGTACCTCTGTGATGTACTTGAACAATATAATAGACATGTGTTTATAACTGTCTAATATGAGATGTATAAGTT
This sequence comes from Allium cepa, assembly GCA_030765085.1. Lineage (NCBI taxonomy): Eukaryota > Viridiplantae > Streptophyta > Magnoliopsida > Asparagales > Amaryllidaceae > Allium > Allium cepa. The sequence goes on from CM060929.1 coordinate 758,799,792, forward strand.
GTGTAACTCTAATGTATGTGATACTATGTAATATCTTATGTGATACATTATATTTCATTTGTTCCGCTATGAGTTGTTGAGTTTCTTATTTCCTATCTTTTCTTCTTCTATCCCTTTCTTTCTTATCTCATGATGTGTCTTTCTGGGCTATGAAAGACGGATCGTGATAGCTGGTACCAGAGTACTAGGTTGAGTGAATACCTAGTATTTGGAGTGATTTCTTTCTTGAGAGAGTGTACTTGTAATTTTAATATATATATATATATATATATATATATATATATATATATTTCTAACTTTTTGTTGGGTTACCTATTCAGGTTTTCCAATATGAGTTCTAGAGGTAGGAAAGGGTAGTGGTGTGTGTAGCATGACTACCTATTGAAGAAGTCTGAGTGTTGAGATTAGAAGAGTATTTTCCGAGACTGTAGACCCAATACCGTCTCAAGTAAGCTTTGTTGTGGTATATGGATTTCACCAATCTCTAAAGGAAGCCTTTTTAAGGTTCAAATTCCATCTTTGTAGTGAAAGTTTGGATGAGTGAGAGTTTGGATCTGTCGAATGAGGAGAAGTGTGTGATGGTATCTTGGCAACTTCTGGAAGAAGCAGCTGCGTGATGAGATGCAACGATTATGGATGTTTCCGAAGATGTTTCTTTTGGAGAAGTTTTAAGGAAATGTGTCTGGATTGGTGATGAGATTAAGTACAAAAGGGTGTTCATGTTTTCTTTGAAGCCCGAGTTTCTATAGGAGATGTCCGCTCATCTCTAGGCTCCGTGTGGGATTGGATGATTTGGCTTTGAGGCCTGATTTTCTCGAGGAGCTTTTGAATAAGGAAGTCTTTGGCATCTATGTCAGCGTTGCAGCTCGGAGTGTCCTGTGTGCCAGCAAGAAGGTCATCTGGCTAAGTAGTTTTCTAGAGGTGGTGTTCAAAAGTAGTAGAGTGGACCCATTTCTTTGATAGATAGGCTTGATAAGCATAAGCTATTCTGATTGGTAAAGAGAGAACAGTTTCTTTGGAAATTAGGCTGGGTTGATCGCAAAAGTGACTTGCGATAGTTGAGTGTTCTATTGGGTAATCTTTTTCTTAAGGCATCTCTAAGGAATGGAAGTTATCAGTAATTTTTTCGGATGTCTTCAAGGAAGTTAGAGGTTTGCCATAGCATCTGGAGACTGAGTTTTTGTATCGACTAGGATTCCAAAAGTGATACCGGGGTTCAGCTAATAGAAGGATGGTTCCTAGAGAGAGGGTTTAGTGAAGCAGCTCAGGATTTGGTGGAACTTATGAGTTTTCTCTTATGGAACTGTTGAACCGTGTCTTCTAGGAAGTGTTGGACAAGTTTGTGCTCATGTTCATCATTGGCATTCTTATCTACTCCAGATCAGAGTTACGCAACGGAAGCAAGATAGTAGCTGTTCTAGAGTGAAAGTAACCTCAGATTCCTACAGGAATTTGCAGTTTTCTTGGATTAAAGGGTTTCTACAGGAAAATTTTGGGGATCTGAAGGCGAGATTGGAAAGTGCACTTGTGTTGTCTTTTTCGGATGGGAGAAGATAGCTTTCTATTGAAGATTGTGGAGTAGAGTTAGTGTGTTTGATTTTGGTTGATCTTGAGAGGATCATTTTGTTGGGTTGTTTTGGTTCATATGTTTCAAGAAGCATCAGCGAAGGTTGAGCTGACCAGGAAGGATGAAGGTAGCCCAGAATCGTCAGAAGAGTTTTGTGGATAAGAGACGGAGGAATTTGGATTTCAAAGTCGAAGATTTCATTTTGGATAATTTTTCTCCGATCAAAGGAGCTGTATGTTTTGGTAAGACTAGGAAGCTAGCTCCGAAGTATATTGGATCTTTCTGTGTTCCTGTGGGGATAAGTGTTTTGGCCTTCAGGGTTGAATTGCCAGTTTGGAAGACTGGGATTCAGTGTGTTTCACGTATCTCTGAGGGATTACATGTATGATCCATCTCTAGTTATGTAACCAACAGTTCTTGGGGATTTGGTAGTTGAACAGGACTTGTCTGTAGTCAGGAATCCTGTTCAGGTTATGGATCTAGAGATTTAGGAGCGCAGGATCAGAGGAGTGTAGCTAGTTTTAATTCAGTAGGGAAAGTATCCCAGTGTTTATACCTGGAAAACTCTAGAAAGTTCAATCCAGAATTTTGTCTAGATAGTTAGAGTTGTTTTTTTGAATTGTTTGTTATAGTCGCTAGTATATGATTGATAACATATACTTGCTGTTTAAAACTTAAAATCTGTATGGGATTATTAAATTATCTTTGCTTTCAAATTTCGGGGATGAAACTCTTTTAAGGGGGGAGGAATGTGATATCCCGGAATTTCAAGCAAGTTAAATGTGATAATCTCTTTTATAAATTAATGAAAATTGGTAAATTGATTATTTTCAAACAATTAATAATAATATGTTGTTTATAGATATAAATAGATTTTAAATGGACTTATTAATTTCAAATTTAATAAGTATTGTTTAAATGTGTATATATATATGTATTTAAGTTGTTTTCAAATAATATAATTATTTACAAATTTAATAATGTGTGTGTGTGTGTATATATATATATTTGGGTTGATTTTTTAAGTTGGATTTTAAATTCAATTTGAATTTAAAGTTGGGTTTAAATTTGAAATTTAAAATATGTATCTTAAAAATATTTTGAATATAAAAATATATGGATAAGATTTTCATTAGAATAAGATTTGTTTTATATTATTTTCCTTAAAGAAATTTATTTATATAAATTTAGGAAGTATTTATTTAATAAGTAAATAAATACAAGAGTTTTACATTAACATTTAAAAATGGATTAAAAATATTGTATATGGTTTTATTGAGAATCTAATTGGTTTTTATTTTATTTTATTTTCTTTCAAAGTTTTATTTATATAAATTTAGAAAAAAAAACTTTTATAAATTAAGAAATGTACTATTTAATTAGGAAATTTATTACAAGAGTTTTTAAACCATTTTAAAATTAATAAAGATGAATAATGACAAGTGTAAGATTTTTAATCCTTTTCATACACATATGTAATTTAATAAAGTATGGTAAATGACAAATGTAAGTTGCAATAACAAGTGTCATAATTTGTATTTATTTTCTTTTATTTTAAATAAATTCTAAATTAACTTTATATAAACTCATCTCTTCTCTTTTCAATTCTTTTCATATCTTTTCTTTTCATAAGTAAGAAACTCAACCTGTTGATATTCAAACCAGAAAAGAACAAACCTGAAAACATTCCTCAAACCAAAATCAAATACTCTGCAAACATTTTCAAATCTGAAGTTCAAACCTGTAAAACAAAGCCTGTAATCAAAAATTTCAAAGCCTGTAGCAAAGTTTCATTTTCAAATGCTACCTGAAATCAAAGTCTTAAAGCACTCAAGTTTCCAATAAACAAATTTTGGCATTCCAGTTCATTTTACAAAGCTTTTCAAGTTTTTTCAGAAATCAAAGCAATTCGATTTTCAAAGATCAAAGCCATTTCAATGTTTCAATCTAGTTTTTCAAGCTCTCTGCTTTTTTATAAAAAAGTTGAGCAAACATTTCATTTTAAAAGCTGAATGAATTCAAATTTTATTTCATGTGATTCCTGGAATGAATTATCCTTGCATGTGCAATACAAATGTGAATACTGTGTTTGCTTGTGTTGAACTGTACATGATGTTGCTTCTCTGCTTCTAGGTTACAGAGTTCATAATACAATCAAAATTTAATATCTTTTCATTAAATCACTGTTAGGACTTAGGATTCAAACAAAACTTGTTTGTTAAAGCATAGATTGAGTTTAAAATTTAAATTAAGTAAGTTAAAATTGTAATTATTTGGAAAAACAGGAAGAAAAATAGAAAACATAAGAATATGTTAAAATCCATCATCATGGATTATTGATTCATGATTATAACTTGAATCTACTTTGAAAGATATGATTTTTAAAACAAAAATCACAATTTTAACATCGAATAGAGTGTGCAATTTGGAGATGACAAGAAAGTGGGTTTTTGAGTTTTTCTAGTGACCGGAGCATCTCTAGTGGATGGGGCTTCGTCTGGAGGAGGTCGAGGAGTAGGAGAGTTCGGCAAAAATATCAGGTGGGTCGATAAGCAGCTGTGACGTCAACGGTGGGTCAAATGGGTTTTTAACCCTAGTTTTTGACTAGGTCGAAAATGGGACCACCAGGGCATCTCTGGTGATTCGAGTTGCACGAGGCTTTAGAAAATGGTGGTGTGGAAGCTAGGAAAGGTGTGGCCGGATTCGCTCGACCTCTGGTTGTCGGTGTAGCTTGGTCGAGGGGTTTTCGGGTTTGGGTTTTTGGTTTCAGGTCTGCCTGGATTGCTTGATTTCGATTGTGGACTTGTGCGAGTGTTTTGGTGGTCGGAATTGGTTGCTGCATCGATGATCGATGCGCCGGAAGGTTCATCGGAGGATGGAGGCAACTCTGGAAATGGTTCATATCCACCATTTTTGTTTGTGTCTGTGGGTTTTGGTGACGAGGTTTGCTCGAAGTAAGGCTCGTGTTTTTGGGTTGGTGATTCGAGTTTATACTCGAGTAGTTCGAGAGTGTTTCGAGTTTCAGGTTTTTAAACTCAAAATTTAACTAAGTTTTTCTTAAAAAAAAGTGGGAAAGGAGAAAGAAACTCGAAGTGGCTCTCGAGTGATTTTCGGGTTCGACCCAAACCAGAAATTTTAAAAATAGTTTTCAAAAGTTTTAAAGGTTTTTATAAGACAAGATTTCGAATTTAAATAATTTGGTTTTAACTCCTATAAATTTCTTTTAAAAGATAAGTGTTTCTTTAACATTTGATTTAAAAGGTTTTTAAATTGTTTTAAATTTTGTTATAGTTAAATTTGTAATTATTTTGAATCTTTAATTGGAAATGAAATTTAAAAGTAAATTTAAGGGTAAAATGTTTCAAATGCTTTTATTAATGAAAATTTAGTCATTAATAAGGATAATTATTTATCTTAAAGTTGATTAAGATTTAATGATTTGAGATTCATTAATTAATAAGGTATTTAAAAAGAAATTAATTATTTAATTAATTATTGATTATGAATAAATAAATAAGTAATTAAGGGTTGTAAGTTAATTAATTTGGGTTAATTAATTTGAAATTAAAGATTATTAAAGTAGTTACAATTAAGCAATAATTAATTAAGTAATTAGGGAAGAATTAATTAGTTATTAAAAATTAATAATTTGTAATTAAAAATGGTTAATTAAAGCATAATTACTTAAGGAAGTAATTAAAGAATTGTTAATAATTAATGAAAGATCATTAACTAAGGATTATGAAATGATAAATTAATGTGATTAATTTAAGCTAATTAATTAGATTAATTAATTAAGGATAATCATTTGTGGAATTGCTTAAGTATAATTACTTAATGAAAGTAACTAAAGGGATTAATTACTTAATGTAATTAATTAATTAATGTGATTAGTTTAGGTTAATTAATTAGTTTAATTAGTTTACGATAACCACTTGATGATTTGATAAGTATAATTACTTAATGTAATTTATAAAGTGTAATTACTTAATGAAGTAATTAGTGGGTAATTACTCGATGTAATTAATTGAAGATTGGAAGTAATTTGGGTTTAATTATTTTGTGTTATTAATAAAGAAGGATAACTACTTAGTGGAAGTAATTAAGGATTAATTACTTAGTGTAATTAATTTAAAAATTAATTAATAAAGTTATTCGAAGTTAATTAAGTGATGTAGTTAATTTAGGGTAATTAATTTTGAATATGATTAATCAAGGTTGATTAATGAATAAAGATTGACTAAAGATTTATTATTAAATGTGATTAATTAGAACAATAATTAATTAAAGATGTAATTAGTGAATCATTAATTAATGTAATTAATGAAGTAATTAAGGGTTGATTAATTAAAGATAATTAACCAATAATAAGTGATTATAAAATAATTAATTAATGTAATGTAATTAATTATAGTTTATTTGTTATTGAATGTAATTAAGGGTTAATTACTGTAAATGGTTAAGGATAATTAATTTGTGTAATTAATTAAAGCTAATTACTTAATGTAATTAAAGAATAATTAATCAAGGATGATTAATTAAAAATGAAAAATTAGCGAATGATTAATTAATTGGTTTGTAATTAATTAATCGTTAAATAAGTAGGATTTATAGGGATGAAAGTAATTAACTTAATTTATTTAAAATTAATTAGAGATGGAAGTAATTAATTTAATTCAATTTAAATTAATTATAGATGGTGTGATTAATAAATCCTTGCTTATGGATGACTGAATGTTATTTAATGCCTTGAATTGTTTGACATCTGTGATATGTGATATGTGCTTATCTGTGACATTGGCTGCTTTGGTTGAATTGTAATGATAATGTGGATTATCTATTTGTGATGATTATCTATCTACGTGAATGTAGATAATGAATCAAATTGTTTTAACTATAAAACAACTTGGCTTTAAAAGATGGCGTTTTGGACTTCGACGAGACCGAGATCAGGTTTCCAAATTTGGATATCCGAAAACGACATCGATCCAAAGTAAACTATAGGTCGTGAATCTCAAGTGAAGATGAAGATTCAGAGTGCAAGGGCTATTGTCGTTAACTCCAAGGGTGATTCCAAAATGAGTGTAACGAGATAGTGCCTTCGGTTTCATTCAAACACTGAACGAACTTGTATGGATTGAATGCTTTGAGAACATCGTCAGCTGGACGATGAGCAATCAAGTGATGTGTTCTGATAAGATAATCGTAGCCTCAAGCCTCATCAATCGGGAATGGCTAAAAGAGGAGAGGTGCAGCATGGCTTGGTGAGTAGCACCCAAGTAGGACGAGATTTTCCCTGTCTAGAGGTCCCTTTTTATTCGGCTGTGTGGGCAGTTGGTCGCGACAACTTCCGGGGTTGTCTTGTTCAGGACTATCCAGTAAGGGATGGTTTCGGCCATGTGTTGCAGGGGATTTATGATGGATCCTCGGTACGGTGATCTAGGCCACGTACTGTGATGGGCGGTACCCCAGTAGCACTGCCATTGTATGGAATCCAAACTCTAGTAAGTGCCGTACGTATTGATTGTGCCCAACTATGTTGGAACGTGAGATGTAAGCATTCCAGCTATTTCTTTATTTTACTTGAAAACCCCAGACCCTGTTATAATATAATGGATTTCCTATCAAATGTTTTGGTTACCATGAGGTAAAAACTTTTCCGTGTTTATGTGCGAGAAGTCTTACGAGATACCGTTTATTTTCAAAGGTTTTCCAAATTTAAGCTACTTTAACCCGTTTACTTACACCAGATCTATGTCTGACCCGGAGTTTATTTTTTGTTTAATTAAACTCTTGGGTACTCAAATTTTTACGAGTAGCCAAGGGAATTCAGGTTAGCTTTGACGAATTCTGGTGGAGATTTGGAGCAGGAGGCTTCAGCGTGTAGATATATTATGGTCCCGCTGTGTTAGTGTTTGAGTCTGTATTTCTGTGATGTACTTGAACAATATAATAGGCAGATGTTTATAACTGTCTAATATGAGATGTATAAGTTGTGTAACTCTGATGTATACAATACTATGTAATATCTAATCTGATATATTATATTTCATTCATTCCGATGTGAGTATCTAATGTTGTTGAGTTTCTTCTTACCTATCTTTTCTTCTTCTATCACTTTCTTTCTTATATCATGATGTGTCTTTCCGGGCTATGAAAGACTGGTCGTGACAATATAAACTATACATATAAAATATATAAACTTTATATAACAGATAAATATACATCTATTTATATATATTCAATATATTAAATATAAATTTAAAACCAACCCAAACTTACAAATATAACTCACTTGTTATAATATATATAAACTAATTTCTCTAATTAGTATATAAACATGTATAAAGAACTAATATATATATATATATATATATATATATATATATATACAGGCCAAAACTTATGTATACAACTAATAGATTGTAAAAATCCTAATAAACAAACTTAATATACATACTCACACTAATAAGCCTGCAACGAATTTATATTTTTATATATAGTTTCTTATAGCATATAGATAAAAAAAATTAACACTTTTCATAAAACAATATAACTGGCCAAACTTTTGTATACATAACAAATATATAACAGTAACCAAAAGAAAAGTGATACTGACATAAACAACATGCAACATATAACTTAAAATATAACAACAATTGTATATTATTATATAAGTACAAAAATATATATAGAGAGGAAAATTTTATTACTATCCGTTGACCAACATAGCCTATACCTTATAAACAACTGATCAAATATATAAGCTAATATATATACATATAGTTCAAATATTAACATTAAGATAAACATAACATATATCCAAATATTTATACATATTATTATTATTAATTTAAACTCTCTCTGTATATATAATACTTTATATACAGACTTACTATAATTAAATAAAGAAATAATACATACATATATCCAAATATAAAGAACACGTATACTTCAAAATCTTATGTAAACCATAATCATTTGTATACAGTAAACACAAAATTCTCATCATATATATATATGTATATATACATGCATACATATATATACACCGTATGTTTGTATAAAATATATAGTAGCAAACAATACTATTAACTATGAACATAAGTAGATAACCAATACTTGGCTTCACCTAAAATAAGGAAGCAAGGCTGACAGGAGTATCATAAGCAAATGAAAACAACAGAAGACCCATTTACATAGTATAAAATTTATGCAGGCTGCCTTCAACATGGTATGTAGACCGGGTAAATATATATATATATATAAGTTGTATATATTTATATATATAAACAACAAATAGATCTTATATATGTCAAATATATAATTTACATTCTTTTAAACATATATAAGTCGTCATATATAACTTATATTACCACCGAACCTTACATATAACCTTCATATTGTAGAAAAAGAAATTATATCTAGTAACCATGTATATTACTTGATATATATAGATTTATTTCCCATATTAAAAAGAAACTTCAAATGCTATTAAATGGAAGTGTATACGTACCCCACAAAAATAAAAAAAAGAAGATAGCGGTATGGCTACAAGCTTCGATAGAGATGAGGCTGCTATGGGATGGAGGCTGTCGACGAGGCCAATAGGATAGGGGAAGTGCGGCTCGGAGGAGGCACACGAAAATGCAGCAAGGTGGGTTGTGGGTTGAGGCTGGAGTGGCTTCGGTAGGCTAGGCCGAGGGGAGGGGTGTGAGCGGGATGTTAGCGAGAGAGAAGAAGAAGGCAAAGGTGGAAGGCAAACAAGTTTGAAAGAAAAATTTATTTTCATGAGCTGAAGAAGGATAGGTACTAGATGAGGGGGAGGATGAGCATGATTCTGTGAAGCCAAAATAGATGTTGTACTTAAGTTATATCAAAGAGAGAAGAAGATGGAACGTTTGAAAATGGAATGAGATGAAATAGCAATGGTCTGAAGCTTTGATACCGGGGAAAAAATTATTAAAGCAATTAATTGTTGCTTGGATGACATGGCTGGAGTTTGAAACGCAAAAGAAAACAAAAGGTCACGAATCCGATACCGATATGGTTAATGGTTTCGTGGATTCCACTGTGTACCAGACTTCAAAACACAGAATTGAATATACCATAGAAATCAGCACAATGAAACGATCAAAATGGTGTACAAATATCAGTGATAGGATCATCCGATCAAAAGTTGTTGTTTGGTACCAAAAATGCAGCTAATTTGCCGAATATAAGACAAACAGAGCAGTAGCAGTCCAAATTTAAGGAAACTAAATATGACGTCACACTTAGAAGATGATTTACGAATTTATTGTATAAAAATATTCAGGTTTAGAAAATTATTTATTATCTTCAAATATTAATTGATTTAAACTGAAATAAAGTTACCCAAAAATAAACTTCCATATTTCCAGATGAAAATTTATCATTTGCTATGTTTAATTAGACGTATTCCAAATATCAAATTTTTATTTCAAAATTCAATTATTTAAAATTTCAAAAAATTCAATTAATTACATTATTAAAATTGTTAAAATTTATGGGTTATTACGGAGATAAAAAATATTTTTGTGTGTATATATATATATTTTAAATTTTTTAGGAAGAGAGTTTCTTAAAGGGGTAATTTTATTATTTTAAAACTATGGAATTTTAAACTAGTTAAGATTGAAATACTATGGTAAGAATTTTTTTAAATATGAAGTATATATTTTAGTAAATTCTACTTTTTAAATTCAGCATTGGAAATTTATTTGCTCATCTAAAAATGAGTTATGGATGTTATAAAAGTGTTTTCAATATCTTAAATAATAACTTAAACATATTTTAAGAATAATATAAATTATATATAGTTTGAAATGATTGAAAATTATTTATCAAATTCTCTCGAGATGTGCAGATGGGGTTTATTAAAGGATGATATTTTTATAAGAGAAATCTTATAAATGGAATATTAAAGACCTAAGAAAATTTCAAATGTCTAGATGTGATAACTTCGAAAAGATTTTGAATTCATTTTAAGGAGTTATAAATGGTTGGTTGGGATTATAAATAAGTATAATCAGTTAAGAAGTCATAGGAAGAATTTATTAAAATTTTGAAGACTTATGAGAGAAGTTATGAAATATTTCCAAGTAAAATATTAAAATGATTTTGGAAATTATGCGTATAAATATTTTCCTAAGTATCGAAAGGAAGGTTTTGGAAATATTTTTAGTAGGGAATGATTTAAAATAGAAATATTTTTCTAAGTGTGGTAAAGATGGAAGATGGAAATATTTCTAAGTGTTATAATTTGTGAGATTTCTTGTTATGGATATAAGTGTTGAAATGGTTTCAAATATAGAAATATTGAAGGAACTGAATACATATTCTAGTGAAGATGTTTTGAAATAAATATATTGGATATTTATAAAATAAGGCCTAGTGACTACTTATGGATGTTTATTAAGGGTTTCAAATTATACGAAAACCACTTCGATCCGGTTTGAATGTTACGAACGACTACCATAAATATGATGAAGATGGTGATTCGGTTTGTCTCGACCTATAACAACTTGTATGGACGAATGCTACTGGAACATCGTCATTGGAGGACGATGAGCATTCTAAGTAAAATTTTCTTGAAAGATAACACTTAGGCTCGAACTTCATCAACCGGGAATGATTAAAACTGGTGGATGCAGCAAGGCTGAGTGGGTCGCACCCAATTTGGGTATGTTATCACCTTTATAGATGTCCTCGAAAACCTTTATATTATGGATATGGTTGTGCGTGGAAGGAGCGCTCGATAGTAAAGGTGGGAACACCACGGGTGATAACATATTCGGTGTATCAAGGTTAGGGGTAAGCCAGTTCTGTGTAGCAGGGGATCCTGGCATGGTCCTCGGTACATTGTTCTAGAGGTGTACTATAGTGGACGGTACCCCAGTGGCCCAGTCATTCGTTGAAATCCATTCTCCACTACAAGCTTACGGTTTTGTTTGTAGAGCCTAGTATGATGGAATTTAATTAATATAACAATCTCAGCTGTTTGAATAAGTATTTGTATTTAGACATTATTATAATATCATTGGATTTTCTATAAAATGTTTTGGTTATCGTGAGGAAAAACCTGCCGTGTTTATGTTTGACGTGGTCTTATGAGACACCATTGTTTTTCAAAGGATTTTGACAACTCTAATAATTCAAATTGAGTGTGTTTTCTCACGCTGGTTTTCCAAAATAACTCGGGTGTGTTATTTTATAATACTTGGGGCAGACTGAGTATTATAGATTCAGTTTAAATGCTATGGAACTCATGAGACTAGCTGGAGGAGTTTCAGACGTATTTCCGTACTTGACTCATATTCTGCTGTATAAGGACAAGTTATATAACTGTCTAGTTTGATGTATTGATGGTTGTACTGTGATGACTGTAAGTATATAAAATATAACAGATTCTTTTGTATAAAGTCTGTTATCATATATTATATTTTTTCCGCTGCGATTGTGAGATTCTGTGTTGTTGTTTCTATTTTTCTTCTATCTCTTTCTTCTTCTTACCCTAAAGATTTGTATTTCCGTAGAATTTGAGTTGAGCTGAGGTGAAATTTTATCGACTCAAAGGGGTATGGATTTGCGGGCCTTTAAACTTGATATCAGAGCTGAAGGTTAAGCGAGAACCTTGGCTGTTAGGAATTACTCATTAGAGATAGAGTCAGTAGTACTATAGAATGAGTTTGAGCCTATAAATTGATATGAGCACGTATTTGGTAGTGAATATAAATTATTTCATACTATGTTGACTCATTGTTTGAGTGGAATATAAATCCTGATCGAATAGTAGGACGCCGCTAAATCGATAGGAGTTTCTAAACACTTGAACACGATAATTTAACGCAGTATAGTTTGAAGTGGGTAAATGAAATAATTTTACCCAAATTGTATTTTATATAAAAGGAATGTTTTTGTAAAATTATTATGGTATATTTAGAGTGTTTGGACGATAATATTATAATCAAAACGAGATTATAAAATTTGAATGGTTTATACAAACAAATTGGAATTTTATAAGAATAAATTATGCAAATAAATTATAAGGTAAAAAGGATTTAAGCCAGAATTGGAAAATTAAATCCTGGAGATTTTTGGAAATATTTTCCTAAATATTTGAAAATGATAATAGTAATATTATTTTTAGAAGGGATTTTGAATGGAAAATGATTTTAAAAGGATTTTTGGAAGTGATATATCACTGAACTCACTTCGGTCACTAGAAGATAATCCTTGTGATGAGTGTAGCATTATCAATATTCATTTTCAATTTCTAAGTGATGGATTACTAACGTAATTGATTTGTTCAATATTTATTGGGCAAACAAGTTTTGTTTTGAAAATTTCGAAGGGAATTTGTTTTAGATAAGAACCTGGTTCGGATTAAAATTTTAAAAAGTATGATTTGGATATTTCTGATTTCAAAATGATTCGAAATAAATACCAGGTGTATGAATTTTGAGTTTAAATTATTTAAAAATAATTAGGAAATAAGTTTTAAACTTATCAATTGAAAATGACTTTTAAATAAGAAAGGAAAAATATAGGAATTAAATTTTGAAAAAATGAATTTTAACTTGAGTAAGTTAAAATGGATGAAATTTATCTTGAGCTAAGTTAAAGAGATTGAATTGATAAAAGAAAATTGGAATTTAACTTAAGCATGTTAAAGTAAATCAATAAATGAAGTGATTATAATAAATAGGATTTTAACTTAAGTGAGGTTAATTAAATGGTATGAATTGAAAATAACTTAATCGAAGTTAAATAAAAATTGGGTTGGTTTTTGGGTTAAGTTGAAAATAAAATGAAATGAATTATAGATAATATTAAGCAGAATTAAATTCTTACATAAATAAATTTAAAAGAATGGTATGAAGTTAAATTTAACTAAAGTTAAGATAATAAAAAATTGAATTTCATGAAATAAAGATATGCTTGGGCTATAAATAAGTGTATAATCTCAAGTTAAAAATAATGAAATGTGAATGTGCTCGATTATAAAATGGATGGAAATGTGAAAACAGTAAGCGGGTGATTCATAAAAAGTTAAGAGTGAAATAGAAAACCAAAAATAAAATAAAAATGGTTTGATATTTTGGTAATGAAATAAAAATCGAAACTTGAATAAAATTTAAACTCAAGTAAATTAGTTGAAGTGATTTTTTTTAAATAAAAATCAGATATTGAATTATAAATTAGAAGTGAACTATTTAGAAAATTAATTAGTTAACGGAATATGTTAATGGAATTTAACTTGGTTTAAAAATTGGATTGTGGATTAAAAATGGAATTTGAAAATGAAACTTAAGTTATAAATAAAATTCAACTTATTTTGCAAGTGAATTAGATATAATTGGAAACGTGCCGAATGAAATGGAATTGGACTAAAATAGAAATGGGTTTAGTTGCAAATAAATCCAATTTGAGTATAAATAAATTGAAGATGGCCTTGATATTAGCAAAATGAGTTTGAGAATGAATTGAATATGGAAATTAAAATTTGAAGTAGGATGAGCGAAGAAACTAATTAAATAGATTAGCAATTGGTATGAAGTTTGATTGAATGAATATCAAATCAAAGGTTTAAAATGGAATTTGTTGCAAATATAATTGAATTTAAGTTGTTTGGTTAAAATGATTGAAGTAAATAAATTAACTTAAGTTAATATTTAATAGAAGCTTGGCTTCAAATAAATATGTGAAATGGCTATTTAATAAAATAACACGGGATGTTGCCGAGCTAAATTAAATGGATCTGAGTATAGTAAAAGTGGATTTGAATGAATGCCAAATGAATTGGTTTAGAATCAATTAGAAATGGAATGTGATTAAATATAAATTGAGTTGGAATCAATTTAAAATAGTTATAAACTAAACGGGCATTCTATTAAATACATATCGTCAAATTTGTATGGAAATAATTGTCGTTGACGTAAACAGGAATAAATAAAATTCTATAAATTAATAGAAGTGAATAAAATTGATTTTGGAATCAATTTAGAATGGATATAGGTTTGTTTAATTTAAAAACGAATTGAATCCATGTAAATTGAGTTATAAATCGCTTAAATTGAATAGAATGGTATAAAAGCCGACTTAAAGCAAATTGAGTTAGTATCGGAACCTTAAAGTTGCTTATGAATAATTGTTTAGTATGCGCTTGTAGAATCCATGTGTTTAGCTATTAAAAATAGGTAAAATGTTACTAATTTCATATATTTGGTACTTACATGTTTAAATTAAGTAAGTACAGGTACCTGGAGGCTATTTGACTAGGCTTTGGTCGCGCTAATTGCAAAATAAATTAATCGCTCACTTAAAACCTAAATAAAGGTACGCCTATGTAATAAAAAAATGAAAATATAAATATTGGTATATATATTTTGTGTTTCGACCGTTTGGGTCGATCTATATGTATTTATCTCCCTTGTTATATTGCAAAAGGTGCTCCGTACAAGGAGGACTCTGCCAAAAATTTAGAGAGTTAGAATTTTTTTGAAATTTTTGGGAAACATTCATTAATGACGAATTGATTTCAAATTGGAATCGAAATAAAGGTTTATGGAAATAGATTTAAAAACTAATTGTTTTGGTTAAAACTAAAAGTTTAGAAAAGTGAATTATCGAGTTTTCATTAAGTGGGTTTTTGGATAAGTAATGGGTTTGGAGCATTCTTTTTGCCTTAGCATTTTCGAGGACGGAATTCTTTTAAGGGGAGGAATGTAACGAGCCGAATTTTTCATTATTTAATTTGGAATATTTAAATGGTTCTAATATTTAATTTGAAATATAATTGATTTTTGAATATGAAAGTTTGGTTTTTATTTAAAAAATAAATTCAGAATTTTAATATAGCGATTTATTAGATAATTTAATTATTGAATTTTATAATTGAATATTTGCTAAACTTTTGTATTTGAGTTTTAAGCTTGTTAAAAATAATTTAAAAGCTTGTGAAATTTATATGAATAATAATGATGATGACATAAGTTTATTTAAAAGTGATTTGTTCAGTTTTAAAAATATGTCATTTAAATTGACATTTATAAATAACCTTCTAGGACACAGTCTTGGAATTCGACGAAACCAGTTCCATTGGATTCGTATTAATGTATGCTAATCTGATTCCAAATTTCATAGCGTTTGGAGTTATCGTTTGGTCGTACAGGTTATAAAAACATTGAAACTAATATCGAAATTTAACATAATAATTGGATCCAAAAAAGCTATCTTCTCCATACAATTGAATTAGGACTCGAAACCTTTTCCGTTGCATTCGGGATAGGGGTATAACATTATAAACGCCTAACGGCATGCCTCGATAGGAATTCAAGATTTTGAGTTGAGTATAACGAGTCATTTGAAAATCAATTGATATATTTAGATTCTACTCAACCTTTCAGCTGCAATTCACTGACATTAGCCTTTTTTTCCTTTCATTCAATCAGACCAATTCAAACATGTATCCTCCTTTTTAATCACATCCTTATCCATTTCATCATATCAATCTACAGAAAGAAAAATGGTCACAAGCTTATTTCCCTTCGTTCCTCTAAAAATTTCTACATTCTTCAATACGGTAAAAAAACAATGAAACGAAATTTAACTCGTTCGTCAATCATAAATAAAAACAGAGAAGAGGGAAATCAATTCAAAATCAACTTAAATCGCAAAGAAAGAAGAGTTAGATCGAGGCTAGGCGAGGGTACGGGGTCACGACGTTGGCTTGGCGAAGGATGGGTCGATTTGAGTCATGAGGGTGAGCTGGCATGCGCAAGCAAGGAGAGGGGGCAGAGCGGCGACTCATTTTGCGAGCCATCTGTTTTGTTGTTTCTATTTTTCTTCTATCTCTTTCTTCTTCTTGCCCTAAAGATTTGTACTTCCATCCAATTTGAGTTGAGCTGAGGTGAAATATTATCGACTCAAAGAGGTACGGATTTGCGGGCCTTTATGTCACGTGTTGATAAAAAAAACCAATTTAAAAAATTCTGATACTCCATACATATGCCAGTATCATATAGCATTCGTAGTAAATTAATAGTACATGTATTAATTAGTATTTGACGTTATAATCTATAGCATTTGTAATTGAGTACGTGTTATATAAAATATAAAAAAATAATTAACAGTAGATGTATATACCTTCTTGCTTTCCACATGTTTTAAATAGTCTTTTGAGACTATGTTCCTCATCCCATTGAGTGATCATATAGCAAATCTTGCCAAGTCCTTAGACTATTCCTTCTTTGGTTTCATTATATCGATATGTTCACGTAGAATATGTTAGTATATGAAAAACAAAAATGTTGTTTTAGAAATTATTATTATAATATAGTAGAATTTGAAATTATTTCCTTACCACTGGTAGCATCAAGCAACATACATATTCCTTGGTTTTTGCTTGAAAAAGTTTAGTTCTTTAATCAAAGAATATTGAATACTTAAATGCCAGAAAACTTGATTCATTTGTATTAAATCAATTGCATGTTGAAGATACTCCCAACTTAACATTCTTTGATTATTGGGAAAAAAATGTTATGAAAGAAAGAATAATGATAAATTTTGGCAAATCATTTTTCCTCTTCTTGAAATTCTTTTTCTAATTCCTTCTTTATCTTTTGAAAGACAACGTCTCATGTTATATGATTAATTATACCAAAGTTTTTTAAAATAAACTGTTGGCAGTTTTCAGAGGTGCTTTGGAAAAAAACTGTAACAACCCGCATAATTTACGATTGTAAATTTAAATATTTTATTTAAATATAGCATTGTTAGTCGGATTTTAGTCCGAAATGATACTTTTTGTAAACTGTCGAATTAGGACTTAAGACCACTTCCATTGAGTCCAAAATGGCATTTGCAACCTTTTTGAGTATAAACATCGATATGTTTAGAGTTGATTTGAATTTTGATATTTTCATTCGGGGCATTGAGTTTGGGTTTCAGCCCACTAACCTAATAAGAGAACCCAACTCCTTTATTAAACACTCTAACTCAACTCCTCATCATTCATTTCATTCCTCATTTTCTAACACTCAAGCCCTAGAAAGAATGGTGGGAAGAGGAAATTAAAATTCCTAAGCCCTGGTTTCTCTTAGGAATTCAAATTCATGCTATAGAGCTTCTCATTTCTATAACTTAACTTAGTAAGAATCCTCTTCATCTTCTCCATCTCAATCTCTCTTTAATTTTTCGAAATTCCTATAACTTAACTTAGGAAATTCATTTCATTTGACAATAGATTGAAAATTCTAGAGGTGTTGTTGAAGAGAAATCAATCTTTGCTTGTTTTAGAGCTTCTCATTTCTAAATTTGGGTTTAAAGGTGAGTTTTTGAACTCACATCTATGTCTATAACTTCCATTGTTGTCAGGTATGAAATCCTAACATCTATTCATGTTCATTTGCTTCTGATTTGAATTGATTTGGTGAATTTTCCAATTTTGGTGTTTAGAAGCCAAAATCTTTAAAGATCCTATCTTGGATATTTGGATATGTTATTTGGGGTGTATCGAAGAGCCTATAAGGTTGGGTTGACGCTTGGCGTAAATCCCTAGTCGTCGTTTCTCG
The DNA here is from genome assembly GCA_030765085.1 of Allium cepa. Lineage (NCBI taxonomy): Eukaryota > Viridiplantae > Streptophyta > Magnoliopsida > Asparagales > Amaryllidaceae > Allium > Allium cepa. The sequence continues at coordinate 758,817,954 of CM060929.1, forward strand.
CTCGTTCGCTCCTGAATCGTTTTGGCCATCATGGGTAGGAAATTTATTGCCCAGCCCAGGCATCCAAACGTCAGAAATTAAGGTTCGGACATCTGGTTATGCATCTGAGATAAAGAAGAAACAGAAGAAAATAAAAATGGTAGTGACTAATTTCAGACATCTAAATTATAGGTTCAGACGTCTGAAAGGGGTTTCAGACGTCTAATTTAGAATTTCAGATGTCTGGGTGGTTTTCTGGAATATTTCCAAAGAACAAATCCAGACGTAATAATTTACCCCGGACATCTAGAACTATTCATTTTTCCTGTTTAGGCCGTTTTTGAGTAAATTTCCAATTTTAATCGATTTATGTCGATCCGATTAGTTGTCATCACTTATTATCGACTTTGATAACTTCTTTCTTTGGATTTTTGGGAATAATCCATTTTGATGGATTTGGTATCGATTTCTTTGGATTTAATTCACGTCTTCATATGTGAATTTTTGGCGATTGTTTGTTTCTAAAATCATTTCTATGGTTTGTTACTTTAAAATGCAAAGGTTTCTATACTGGTAGTAAATATTCAAACTCTTTCATCAAAACGATTTCAACATTTACTTTCAATATCAAACTCGTCTTTAAAACCATTTTCTAATCTATAAATATATGCAAACCTTTACCTCACTCATTCGAGAAATCCAATTAAACGACTTAGCGAAACAAGTGGTATGAAATGCTTGCGCTCACTTTGTCAGTTAATTCTTTGACTTGTTCGATTGAAACTCTTGTGACAATTTTCGAGTGGAGATCTACAATTTGTTCGTGAATATTTAAGTTAAGCCAGTGGTTATGAGGCATGAAGATAAACTCATTTATTTACTAGCATAGTATGATTCATACTTTTTATTGATCAATGGTGATCATTTTATGGTTTAGACTAGCAATGTGCGATGCCTTTTTGTCCACATGGGCGACTGTAACTCGTTTTATTGAGATTCATCTCATTGCTTTTATGGGCTAGCGACCCATGTTCTTTTATGGTGCTCGGTTAATTGGGCGTGTCGTTATAGTACTACATCGATGCTTTGAATTATTTGAGTGTCGGTTCATTGGACGTACCGTTATTGTACTGCGTCGATGTTCCGAATTATTTGAGTTTCGGTTCATTGGACGTACCGTTATTGTACTGCATCGATGTTTCGAATTTATGGTTAGCGACCACGCAATAGGGACCCATTTGTGATACATGTGTTGGTGAGTTTTCATGCTCCCGTTTATGATAGGCCTCCCCCTTTGTGATTTCTTGATTTCTAATTGATGATTTCTAGAATTTATGTTTCACCAATTTTTATAGTTGGCGTTGATATGTTTGTCAATATTTGTGGTTTGGTGAATATGTTAAAGAATATGACATTCTTTTCGATGTTTTGAGATTCTTGGGATATTGTAAGATTTTTGTTGTTATTAATGTGTACTTGTCACGGTATGGCATTATTGTTATAATACATTTTTGTTATATCTCTTTTCATGTCTCATTTTATACGATATCTATAGCTAGACTAATTTGTTTATTATTTTCTTCTTAAATAATACTAAGGTCAGACCGATGTATTTCAGGTGCTTCTACTTGACTCCTTATCAGGGACCATCATTTGATTTTTGGCCAACTAGTTTATATTAGTAGTTTTTGTTTTATACATTCGAGTTAGAGACTCCTTGATATATATATATTCTTTTGTCTAGCACCTATACCTATTCTTTTGTGATGTAGTGGGTCTGGTATGACCACTACTTTGATGTACACTTCTATGTGATATAGTCATATCTGTTTCCGCCTTAGTGATATGAATATATGTGACTGATTTGTGTTATGCTTATTTATATTTGTTTCCATAGTCCACATAGCCACTGTGTAGTAGCTTTGAGTTTGTACTTGATATGTTGGATTTCCTCTTTAAATGAAATGCATGACCTTCTATTTGGCATAATGGTACTCGCACAAATCAATTACACGGATGGTCGCTCCTCAACAGCCTTATTCTTCATGCTAGTTGATGGCATTACTCCGTAGTGTCCTTTGCTAGTTTGAGTATAGAGGCACGACATCACAACTTGGTATCAGAGCCAAACTTTGGAACAATATGAAATATTATAGCAAGGATCATTGTCCTAAGTCAGTCTTAGAAATCATGCCTTAGGATTTAATTCGAGTCATTGGACCCATTCTATCCTATTATCTTTTTATGATGCCTTGATTTATCAATCACGATTGTTTGATGTTTATTCTAAGAATAATCTTTTTCCTCTTCTTTCTTTCTTTCTTAAAGAAATGAAATGGTTAGACCTGGCCATCCAAACGCCGGTCAATCCAGTGCTACTCCTCAAGATGGAATATTTATGTCAGCCCAGCTTCTTTTAGATCTTATAAAGAATGCTCAAGCTATCGGACCTATTCCAGAGCCTACTCATGCGATCACATCTTTTCTCGCATGAATCTTGTTGATATACATCGAGTCCAGATGGCTTCTAGCATGCTCCAAGAAAGAGCATTAGATTGGTATGAGATTTTGGTTTCTGAGATTATTGAAGTTGATCTTACTTGGGAGAAATTCTGGGAAAGGTTCGAGTTGAAATTTGTGCCGAAAGATGAGAAAGTAACTTCAGCTCGGTGCTTTATTGACCTTGTTTAAGGTGAATCTTCCGTGACATATTATGTTGCATCTTTTGAATCTCTCTCTAAATATGGGGTCGAGTATATTAATACCCCATTGATGAAAAATCAGAGATTTGTTTATGGGTTGAGTAAGAACCTCAAAAATCCTTTACTCCTGAAACTGGAAGTTTCATTTAATCAGCTTGTTGATATCGCTCTTCGACTTGAAGAGGCTGACAAACAAAGTGATGTTGAAGTTGTGGGTGCCAAAAAAAATTTCAATAACAACAAGAAGAGACCTATTATTTTCAATCCTAATCCCAACAAGAAAGGGAAACAAGCAACTTCGGTAGCAAAGACTCCTACCTCTAGTGTGGGCAAAGCTACAATTGTGGTTCTAAGGACCATTGTGCTAATAAATGCCCGAAACCTCTCTTTTGTCGTTATTGCAAAAGTTCAGGTCATCTTTTATCCTCATGTCCCAAACTTAGCAAGAGGGAGGAAAAGCTAAATGTTGTGCAAGCGCCTAGTAATACTTCTCTTGGTCAAGGTATTTCTCATTCTATCCTTGATGGCATTATTATGTTTCGTAATCATCCTATTCAAGTTCTTTTTGATAAGGGTGCATCCCATTCTTTTATATCAAAAGAACTTATTGATACTTTGTCTTTAAGTTTACGGCTTTGATGACTTCATTGAGAATTGCGAATCCAGATGGTGAATCAACAACACTCAGTTTTCTTTGTAAAGATGTAGAGATTATTTTATATGGTTATCCTTTCCGAGCCGATTTGCATGTTATGCGTTACTTAGGATTTAGAATGATTTTGGGAATGGATTGGCTTAACCGTTATGAAGCCCATATCCTATTTCCTGAGAGGACTATTCATCCTCGACATCCTCAATCAATTAAGCAGATTTCTATTGTTCCTAAAGATTCAGATTCAAATTCAATGGCATCCTTATACTCTTTAAACCCTCATGATGACGATAATGACGATGTGGAAGATGTCATTTCCCTCATTCACGTTGTTCGTGAATTTTCCGACATATTTAAGCCCGTTTTAGGATTACGTAATAAGCGAGCAATTGAGTTCAGAATTAATTTAATCCCTCGAGCTCTACCTATCACTCGTCCTCCTTATCGTATGTCCAATAAAGAGAACAAGGAGATGCGTAAACAATTATCCGAATTGGAAACAAAATAATTTATTCGTTCTAGTTCCTCTCCTTAGGGAGCTTCGGCTATTTTTGTGAAGAAATCCGATGGTACACTTAGAATTTGCGTTGACTATCGCAAGCTTAATGATCTCACCATCAAGAACAAATATCCCTTGCCTCGGATTGATGATCCATTTGACCAACTTACCGTTGCTAGAGTCTTTTCACAATTAGACTTAGCAACTGATTTTCATCAGCTTCGTATTGTACAGGATAACATTCCTTTGACATCGTTCCGTATTCGTTATGGATCTTATGAATGGATTGTTATGTCATTTGCTTTAACGAATGCTCCAGCTTATTTCATTGACCTTATGAATCGAGTTTTCAAACACTTCCTCGATCGCTTTGTTCTCATCTTTATAGATGATATTCTCGTTTATTCTAAAACCAAGAAAGAGCATGATTAACATCTTCGGGTTGTGTTGGAAACTCTTAGGTGCAATCAATTGAAAGAAAAATTTTCTAAGTGCCACTTTTGGCAATCTTGTGTGAATTTTCTTGGACAAATTATTTCTGAATCTGGAATTTCCGTGGATCCTTCAAAAATTGAAGCGATTCAAAATTGAAAGAGACAGGAGAGTGTGATGGAAATTCGTAGCTTTCTTGGATTGGCAGGTCATTACCGTCGGTTCATAAAAGACTTTCAAAAAATTTCCTTGCCTCTTACTAGATTGACAAAGAAGGGAGTTAAGTACATTTGGTCAAGCAAATGTGAACCTTCTTTTCAAAGATTAAAAGGATTCCTTTTTGATGCTCCTATTCTTGTGAGTCCCGAGGGGAACCAAGACTTTATTGCTTATGCCGATGCAAGTCGTGTTGGTTTGGGTGTTGTTCTCATGCAAAGGGAACGTGTTATTGCATATGCTTCTAGGAAATTAAAACCTGCCGTGACTAGATTTGCCACTCATGATTTAGAGCTCGTGGCTATTGCTTTCGCCCTTAGAATTTCGCGTCATTATTTTTTGGGAGAAGTTTGTTCTCTACACAGATCATAAATCATTGAAGTATTTATTTTCTCAAAAGAAACTTAATTTGCGTCAACAATGTGACGACCTAGAATTTTTATGCATTTGAAATTGGAATATTTAATTAATTTTAAATATTTGCAAGATAGTTTAACTTGGATTTCAAATATCAGTTTGAATTTGGCGATTGAATTTATTGAATTTAATAATTTGAATTTGGGTAAATTATTGAATCTTCAGTTTTAAGCCTATTATAAATAATTTGAAGGCTTATAAATTTATAATGATGATACTGAAGGTAATAGAATGGTTGAAATTTAATTTAAAGGTGATTTGTTCAGTTTTAATATTATATCGTTTAAATTGAATTTAAAAATAGCCTTCCGGGGCACAGTCTCGGAATTCGACGAAACCGGTTCCATTGGATACATAATAGTTAGTTATTATCGGATTTCAATTTTCGTAGCAATCGGAGTTGTCGTTCGACCCTGGCAGCTCAAAACGCATAGAAATTATTTTAGTCGATTTGATTTAAAATTGATCGTTTATTTCCGTAACTCGTGCATACGATCGAATTAGCCTCCGAAACACGTTCCATTGTGTTCGGAATGCAAGTAAAACCTTATAAATGCCTAGCGGCACGTGAGATTTGGAGTTCGTTTGTAAAAGTTAAGAATGTCAATAAAATATTATATTAAATCGTATATATATTCACGTTTTCAGGCCGAAGCCCCAGTTTCTAAACGCAGCCGCCACTACTTGAATCTATGGCCGAAACCATATCACCTTCTCTCTAAATTATCTCTCCATCTATGCAGCTATACGAGGAAGCTCGAACACGAAGATCGTAGAGCGTGTCGAGTTCTTTAAATTAGACGGTGGAGATTGGTTTTCGTCGACCGGAGGAGCAGTTTATGGGCTACGTTAGCATTGCGTTCGAAGGTGTTTTCGGTGAAGAGGACGTTGCCGAGTCAGGCATGATTGTGAGTGGAGGCGTCTAGTTGCTAGGACGACGCGATGGGGGCTGCCGATCGCTGTATAGGCGATCCTGGGAGGTGCGGCGTTTTGGGTTCGATTTAGTACTGGGACGAGCGGGAGAAGAAGATTGAAGCTACGGCCTGGATTTGGATAATGAATCAACAACCTGATCTTGTTTGGTATGGTAATAATTAAAGGAAATTGTTTTAAATTATAGTTCAAACTATAATAATTTATATCTGCTGCATACGTTCAGAAATTGGCGGCGTTGGAACCGCAGCAAGGAACTCTACGCTACAGTTCAGATCTATGAACGATCAGAGCAAGTGGAAATTTTAGATTAAATCTAATGGTTCGATTTAATTTAAAATTATAAAATTAAAATGCACATCGAAACTCAAGGTGAGTAAATCCCACTCACATCTGCATGCCGTTTAATTTAAATAGCTAATACTTATATGGATGATTGATTATTTGAATGTAATAATTATTATCAGATTTGATCAATATATATTGTCGGGCTAACATCTATGGATGCAGGGAAGCAGGTTGGAGGGATCCACTGGATTCCTCACAAATAGGATTATATTTAAAATTTGTGATATATTTCATTGATATCCCGTGATAGATTGATTTAAAAAAAAATTCTGCTGTGTTATGGTTGGATAATATAATTTGGTATAATGATTAATTTAAATGATTAATTAGATTTATTAATTAAAGATAATCAATTTATGGAATTGTTTAAGCATAATGACTTAATGAAAGTAATTAAGGGATTAATTACTCAATGTAGTTAATTAAATAACGTGATTGATCAGGTTGATTTATTTGTTTAATTAACATAATCACATGATGCTTTGTTAAAGTATGATTATTGAATGTAATTGGAAGGACTAATTACTGAGTAGATTAATTAATGGATATTTACTGGATGTTAATTTAATCGGAATGGTAATTTTAATGGAAATGATTTGGGATTAATTACCTTGTGTAATTAATAAGAAGGGTAATTACTTAGTGGAAGTAATTAATATATAATTAATTACTTAGTTTAATTAATTTAAGAATTGATTAATTAAGTTATTTGATGATAATTAAATAATGTAGTTAATTAAGGGTAATTAATTACTAATGGGATTAATCAAGGCTGATTAATGAATAATTAATTTGAGATTTATTGTTAAATACAATTAATAATTAATTGAAGAAGTAATTAAGGATCATTAATTAATGTAATAAATGAGAGTAATTAAAGGTTAATTAGTGTAAATGGTTAAGGATAGTTAATTTATGAAATTAATTGAAGGATAATTACTCTATGTCATTGAAGATAATTAATCAAGGTGATTAATAAAGATGGATATTTGAAAATGATTGATTAATTTAAAAGGTTGTAATTAATTAATGGTTGATTAAGTAAAGTTAGGTGATTTATTCTTAAATAATTGATTTAATTTAAGCTAATTAAATTAATTATAATAGGGATTAACAATGATTGCTTATGAATGATTGTTTGAGCAAAATATCTAAATTGGATGATATCTATTGGATGATATGTTGTGATATTCTGTAAGATGAAATGTTTTGTGATATGATATGTTTGGATGGACATTGATAATGTAGTTATTAATGATGATGAATTCCTGTGTAAAAAGTGACATCTTGTATTTAAATTTGAATTGTGGTTTACTTAAATAACTTGGCTAAGATGGTAATAAATTTGATGAGACCGGAATTGGGTATTAGTAAATACCCGAAACCACTTCGATTATTTATAAATTGATATGTGAAATCAATAGGCTCGGATGGAATGATTTAAGTGAATTGGACCATTCAATCTAAGTTTTTGGTACATAGATATTGATGTCTGAAATTAGTGATGTCTATAACAAATTGTGAATTTGAAAATTGACACGAGTTACCCCAGGTTTAAATAAGTTTTATGCTTTGGTATTTCATGTTAGAGAGTTTACTTACGTAGGTTTCCAGCCCGACCCGGGTGTTACTTTGATGTTATGCCCGAGTATTACAGATTTTCCAGTAAGGACGTTCTAGAGTTCAGAAGACGGGATGGATGATAGGAATGTATGGAGAGTTCCCTCTGTATTATATTGTAGTATATCCGAGTCGTGATGATTGTGTATATCCAGTATCTGTATATATGTGTAACTCCGATGTATTATAAATGTATTTGACAGATACAGAATTCTTTTGTAAACTGTTATTATTTGATATTATATTTTCATCCGCTGCGAATGTGAGAATCTTTGTGGTGTTTCTTCTTCTTCTTCTTCTTCTTCTATCTCTTTCTTCTTTCCCTAACTATCTGGAGTTTTCGCGATTGAAAATTCTAGGTCTTTACAAACAACGTTGGCTCGAGTTCCTTGCATTTTATGATTTTGATATCCTTTATACTTCCGGAAAGGGAAATCGTGTTGCCGACGCCCTTAGCTGAAAGCAACAAGCGGTTGTTTCCATGATGATATCCGAATGGAATGATCTCGAGACTATGTCTGCATGTGAGACTCGAGATCGTGAATCCGATTCATGTTCAACTCTTATTTTATGTAACCTTAAGGCTCATCCATCTCTTTTATACCGTATTCCTGATGCTCAAAAGCATGATCCCGAATTGGCTCATCTTTGCCAAAGTTGTATGGATGGAAATATTGATGGCTTGAAAGACTTTGAAATCAGTGCACGTGGCGGCATTGAAAAATTTGGTAGACTTATCGTGCCAAATGTTAGTGATCTTCGTAAAGACATTTTGAAAGATTCTCATCGTTCTAAATTTACCATTCATCCCGGTAGTAGTAAAATATACGAGGATATGAAGCGACTTTATTATTGGGATGGAATGAAATCAGATATTGCTAATTTTATTAAGCGTTGCATGAATTTCCAACTCGTTAAAATCGAGCATCAAAGGCCCGCTGGGTTATTGCAACCTTTGGATATTCCAGTTTGGGAGTGGGATTAAGTCTCCATGGACTTTATGGACGGACTTCCCCGTTCTCGTTTGGGCCACGATAGTTTATGGGTGATTGTGGATAGCCTTACAAAATACACCCATTTTATTCCCCTTAGGTCTAATCGAATCGTACCTCTTTTGGCCAAACTCTTTGTTAAAGAAATTGTTAAATTGCATGGAGTTCCTTCTTCTATTGTTAGCGATCGTGATCCATTATTTACTAGTGGATTTTGGAAAGGTCTTCAAAAAGCTTTAGGAACGAAGCTTAATTTTAGCACCACTTATCATCCTCGGTCCGACTGATAAACCGAGCGGGTTAATCAAACTCTTGAAGGTCTTCTTCGTGCTTGTGTTCTTCATTTTGGAGGAAATTGGGAAGATCATATTTCTCTTGTTGAGTTTTCCTATAATCATAGCTTCCAAACTAGTATTGGTATGGCAACTTTCGAGGCATTATATAGTAGACCATGTCGATCTCCTTCTTGTTGGCTTAAGGCCGGTGAGAAGCTGGTGTTAGGTCCAGATTTTATTCGTGATTCCATAGAAAAGATTGACCTTATTCGTCATAGGATGAAAGAAGCTTGAAGTAGACAAAAATCCTACGCCGATATACGAAGAAGGAAACTAGAATTTTCTATGGGGTATTTGGTGTTCATTCATGTTTCACCTATGAAGGATGTTGTGTATTTTAGTCGATTGGGAAAGTTAGCGCCTCGATATACTGGCCTTTTTCCCATCATCGAACGTATTGGTTCCAGGCTTATCACCTTTTATTACCGGCTCAATTTTCTGCTATTCATAACGTGTTTCACGTTTCTCAACTACAAAAATGCCTTAGAGATTCTAAATCTATTCTGAGCCTAGTTTTATTGAAGAAGTCGAAGCTTCGCCTACTTTGACTTATGAGGAATATCCTATTCGTATCATTTCTATGGAGGTTAAACGCCTTCGAAATAAAGATGTTCCGCTTGTGAAAGTTTAATTGTCCTCAAATACTAAAGATTGATCTTGGGAATCTAGATAAATCATCGAGTGAACACATCCAGACTTACTCTCTCAAGCTCTTTGAGGTGAACTTCTTATTTCAAATCTTCTTTTGTGTTATCATGCTTTTATGGTTGTTACTCTTTTTTTTCTTCTTAAGTATTTCGTGGATGCAATTTCTTTAAGGAGGGAAGTCTATAACAACCCGCATAATTTACGATTGTATATTTAAATATTTTAGTTAAATATAGCATCGTTAGTCGGATTTATGTCCAAAATTCTACTTTTTGTAAACTGTCGAATTAGGATTTGAGATCACTTCCATTTATCCCAAAATGGCGTTGCGACCTTTTTGAGTATAAACATCGATATGTTTAGAGTTGATTAAAATTTTGATATTTTCAGTTGGGGCATTGAGTTTGGGTTTCAGCCCACTAACCTAATATGAGAACCCAACTCCTTAATCAAACACTCTATCTCAACTCCTCTTCATTCATTTTATTCCTCATTTCCTAACACTCAAGCCTTAGAAAGAATGGTGGGAAAAGGAAATTAAAATTCCTAAGCCCTTGTTTGTCTTAGGAATTCAAATTCAAGTTATAAATCAAAGAGAAGCTTAGGTAAGAATCCTCTTCATCTTCTCCATCTCATTCTCTCTTCAATTTTCAGAAATTCCTACAACTTAACTTAGGAAATTCATTTCATTTGATAATAGATGGATGATATTAGAGGTGTGGTTGAAGAGAAATCAATCTTTGTTTGTTTTAGAGCTTCTCATTTCTATATTTGGGGTTTAAAGGTGAGTTTTTGAACTCACATCTATGTTTATAACTTTCATTGTTGTTAGGCATAAATTCCTAACATCTATTCATGTTCATTTGCTTTTGATTTGAATGTATTTGGTGAATTTTACAATTTTGGTGTTTAGAAGCTAAAGCCAAAATCTTTAAAGATCCTATCTTGGATATTTGGACATGTTATTTGGGGTGTATCGAAGAGCCTATAAGCTGGGTTGTCGCTTAGCATAAATCCCTAGTCGTCGTAGCTCGCTCGTTCGCTCCTGAATCATTTTGGCCATCATGGCCTAGGAAAATTGTTGCCCAGCCCAGGCATCCAGACGTCAGAAATTAAGGTTTAGACGTCTTGTTATTCAATCTGGAGATAAAGAAGAAACGGCAGAAATAGAAATGGCTGTGACTAATTCCAGACATCTGAATTATAGGTTCAGACGTCTTAAAGGGGTTTAGACGTCTGATTTGGAATTTCAGACGTCTGGGTGGTTTTGTGGAATATTTCCAGAGACTAAATCCATACGTCTGAATTGACCTCCAGATGTCTGGAACTGTTCATTTTTGCCTATAGGCTGTTATTGAGTAAATTTACAATTTTTAATTGATTTATATCAATCCGATTAGTTGTCATCGCTTATTATCGACTTTGATGACTTCTTTCTTTGGAATTTTGGGAATAATCCATTTTGATGGATTTGGTATCAATTTCTTAGGATTTAATTCACGTCGTCGTATGTGAATTTTTGGTGTTTGTTTGTTTCTACCTTTGTTTCTATGGTTTGTCACTTTAAAATGTAAAGGTTTCCATACTATTAGTAAATATCAAACGCTTTCATCAAAATAATTTCAACATTTACTTTCAATATCAAACTTGCCTTTAAAACTGTTTTCTAATCTATTTGTATATACAAACCTTTACCTCACTCCTTCGAGAAATCCAATTAAACAACTTAGCAAAACAAGTGGTATGAACGCTTGCGTTTACTTTATCGGTTAATTCATGGACTTGTTCGATTTAAACTCTTGTGATAATTTTCAAGTGGAGATCTACAATTTGTTCATGAATATTAAAGTTAAGCCAGTGGTTATGGGACATAAAGCTAAACTCATTTATTTACTAGCTTACGTAGTTCACACTTTTTATTGATCAATGGTGATCGTTTTATGGTTTAGACTAGCAATGTGCGATGTCTTTTTGTCCACATAGGCAACTGTACCTCATTTTATTGAGCTTCGTCTCATTTCTTTTATGGGCTAACGACCCATGTTCTTTTATGGTGTTCGGTTCATTGGACGTACCATTGTACTAAGTCGATGTTCCGAATTATTTGAGTTTTGGTTCATTGGACGTACCATTATTGCACTGCGTCAATGCTCTGAATTATTTGAGTTTTGGTTCATTGGACGTACCGTTATTGTACTGTGTCGATGTTCCGAATTATTTAAGTTTTGGTTCATTGGACGTACCGTTATTGTACTGCATCGATGTTCCAAATTTATGGTTAGCGACCATGGGATAGCATCCCATTTGAGATGCACGTGTTGGTGAGCTTTCATGCTCCCATTTGTGATAGGCCTTCCCCTTTGTGATTTTTGGATTTCTAATTGATGATTTCTAGAATTTATGTTTCACCAATTTTTATGATTGGCATTGATTTGTTTGCCAATATTTGTGGTTTGGTGAATAAGTTAAAGAATATGACATTCTTTTGGGTGTTTTGAGATTATTGGAATATTATATGATTTTTGTTGTAATTTAATGTATACTTGTCACGATATGGCATTATTGTTATCATATGTTTTTGTTATATCTCTTATCCTATCCCATTTTATATGATATTTATAGCTAGACGGATCCGTTTATTATTTTTCTTCTTAAATAATGCTTGGGTCAGATCGAGGTATTTCAGGTGCTTCTACTTGGCATCTTATCAAGGACCATCATCTGATTTTTGGCTAACTACTTTATATTAGTAGTTTTTGTTTTATACATTCGAGATAGAGACTCCTTGATGTATACATGTTCTTGTCTAGCACCTGTACCTATTCTTTTGTGATGTAGCGGGTCTTGTATGACCACTACTTTGATGTACACTTCTATGAGATATATTCATATCTTTTTCTACATTAGTGATATGAATATCTGTGACTTATTTGTGTTATGCTTATTTATATTTGTTTTCGAAGTCCACATAGCAACTGTGTAGTAGCTTTGAGTTTGTACTTGATATGTCGAATTTCTTCTTTAAATGAAATGCATGATCTACTATCTGGCATATCGGTACTTGCACAAAGCAATTACACAGATGGTCGCTCCTCAACAGCCTTTTTCTTCGTGCTAGTTGACAGCATTACTCTGTAGTGTGCTTGGCTAGTGTGAGTATATAGGTGGGGCGTTACAACAACTTTAAGAAGTGGAATAATATTTTTCCCCACAATTGGTAAACCAAAAATTAAAAAACTCACTATTGCTATTATTTTAAATTTTATTCCTCATTTAATGAAACATTCCTCTTCGACACTGTAATATTCTATTACATCATCTAATTTTTTTGAACATTTTCTAATATTTTTGGTTTCTATATTACTCTCAAAAAAGTGGTAAAAAATTATGGAAAGGTGTTTATTTTAAAAAATTCAATTGATTTTGAGTAAAACCTCTTCTTTTTTTAACCTTTTCAAGCATTTTCACCAAGGCAGAAATACTACATTTATATGGCATAGTTTACTTATTTTGATTGTCTTTGGCTGCTCCCTTTCTTTTATGCATTTTGCTATTCAATAGTTGCAGGGAAGATTTTGTATCCTACAAAACACAAATAATGAAACAGTGTTAACTATGTTTGTGAAAGATGATTTTCTAGACTTGCACAGTAGATACATCATGATGTTACAATTACTTGGTATTTTTTAGAAGTAGAACATGTGTACTCAATGCAATATGATTGATAACTAGACTTAGCATTTCTACTAAGTGGTGTATTATTAAATCATGAGAATTATATAATGTATTTAACATCATTGAACAATAGTTAACTCATACGATACCTAAACCGTAATGCTATAGTGATTTAGCATTTTTGTAACAGTGGACTATATTTACCCAATGAAATTAAGATGATAATTAGTGTTAGCATTTTTAGTGGATGCTAATTTCTCTAGCATTATTAGAAATGATTTATATTCATACAAAAATTAAACCATAAAGCTACCTGATTTAGCATTTTTTTGTAATGGTGGAATATGTTTACTCAGTGAAATTAAGATGATAACCAGTGTTAGCATTTTTACTGGATGCTAATTTCTCTAGCATTATGAGAAATGAATTTTACTCATATAATGCTTAAATCGTAATGCTACGATGATTTAGTATTTTTTACACCAGTGGAATATGTTTATCCAATAAGATTAAGATGATAAATAGCGCTAGCATTTTTACTGGATGCTAATTTCTTTAGCAGGATTAGAAATGATTTTAACTCATACAATACCTAAACCATAATGCTACAGCGATTTAGCTTTTTTTTACTAGTGGAATATGTTTACCCAGTGAAATTAAAATAATAAGTAGTGTTAGCATTTTTACTGGATGCTAATTTCTTTAGCATTATCAAAAATGATTTTAACTCATACAATACTTAAACTGTAATGCTAAAGTGATTTAGCATTTTTGTAACAGTGGAATATGTTTACCCAATGAAATTAAGATGATAATTAGTCTTAGCATTTTTACTGGATGCACATTTCTATAGCATTATTAGAAATGATTTTTACACATACAATACCTAAACCATAATTCTACAGTGATTTATCATTTTTTATACCAGTGGAATATGTTTACCCAGTGAAATTAAGATGATAACTAGTCTTAGCAATTTTACTAGATGCTAATTTCTTTAGCATTATCAAAAATGATTTTAACTCATATAGTACTCAGTGATTTAGCATTTTTTAATAGTGGAATATGCTTACCAGTGAAATTAAAATGACAAGTAGTGATAGCATTTTTACTAAATTAATGAGTAAAAACTAAATCTACTATAAACTAGCATTGTTATCTATAAAGTTAATTACATCATACAGTAAAAATGATAATTATAATTAGCATTTCCACTAGTACTACTACTAAAATCTACTATCGCTACTACTAAAATATATTAATAAATATAATGATAAAGTAATCTAGCATTTGTTATAAAGTAACACTAACTCAATAATAAAAACAGAATTGTTCAGTATCACACCTGTTTCTGCTTGTTTTTCTCCATTTCAATCGTCTTCCTAGACCTCACTGCTGCTAAAGATAATTATAAAGACACGATTTTTGGTTTTTGATTGTGGTGATGAACTAGGAGACTGATTATTTGTCGATATTGAAGATTTCGGCCGAGTTTCCATAAGCATATGTGATCGATTTTTACTATGAAGCTAAAGATGAAGCAAAATCGAACAAGTTTTGTCGATGGACGAATAATTTGAAACAATTTGACATGAATACGACTTGATTTTGCAAAATCCTAGAAAAGGAAACGAAGCTACATAGTTAGTTTGAAAGCGCGGGTCCTTCGGCCTAAATAATAAAACTTGCAGTCCAGTAACAAAAATATTTAGTAAGTTTGTCCTTTTAACTAATTTCCTCTATTCACAACAAGTGATTTTGCAATTTGGTCTAACATAATGTGTTCTTTTGCAATTAAAAGGAAGGGAATTGGTGCTTTTTGCATGCGTATGGGGAGAAGTGGGCATCAACTGCTTATATGGGTTTTGGTGATGAGTTTTGGGCTAGGACCATCCTTTTTCGTGAGAATTAAAATCTACGTTCGCATTTAAAAATTATTTAATCAAGTGTGTTGGCAATTTTAAAAAGTGATAACTTCTCCATTTTAAATTTTTTTTGACCCACGGATTTTTGTAATACACTCATGTTGACAAGTACAATGCTTTGGTATAGATTGTTGATAGTTTTAGTATAGTATAATTTAAGGGCAAGTAAATACTGATTGGTTATAGTTATGTTATCTAAATAATAACATAGTTAATAAATTATATTTTCATCGTTGATATCTATTTGACCAAATGATAAACACTGATCTATTAAATTAACTTGAATAGGTTATTCTAGACATCTAGTGAGTAGAATAAAACACTCTAAATAAATTGTGTAGATTATTGACAACATCTGTTAGCAGAATAAATCTCCATTCTACTATTATATTTATTTGTACATTTATTCATAGATCGGTTAATTAATACGTGGATTTATTATTACTGGATAACTGATGGAGTAACTAGTGATTATGAATTGATGATTTTATTTACATATTTAATGTTTAGGTAAATACCAAATATGTGACATGAAAGTTAAATTGAATATATGGTAGCTCATTTTGTACCATTGTGGTCGCTAAGCTGCTTTTTTATTTGTAAAGTTATGGATTTGAAATTTACTTCAAATTTTAACGATTTGATGTTAACAGTTTATTTAATTTATAAATGATTTTCATTTTCTTTATTTAAGATGTTTATGTCAAATAATTAATTTCATTATCAAGATTATTTAAAGTTGATTAATATTTATTCATTTAATAATGTTTAAAGGGTTAATTACTTATTTCTATACGATGTTTAAGTTATTTAATTATATTATCAATATTTTTTAAATATTTAACTAAATTAATTATGATTTTTATAGAGGTTTAACTTATTTAATAAACATGTTAAAAGATTAAGTATTTGATTAAGGTAATGTTTTTGAATAAGGGTTTGGATTTTATTTCAAGTATTTTAAAGCGTATAGTTGATCTATAAAAGAGTTCATAAATAATAAAGTGATTTATAAAAAGGGTTTAAAACTATTTTTCTCAAAGATTTTCGAAGGGGTTGAAGGTTATTTAATTTATAAACCAAGTTTTAAAGGATATGATCAATATAGCGATAGTTGCTATGGATGCAGTTCGGACTTATCGTTTTTCATAAAATATAAGGATTATCTATGTCGAATATTTGTACATTCAAAGGTGATTATAAAGATTTATAAGTATTTAAAAAGGGATTTGGTTTTAAATGTATTTTTTTAAAGGATCTTTGTAAGAATTTTTATTAAGGATTTTTACAAAAGGATTTTATAAAGGAGTTTATAAAGGGAGATTTAGTAAAGATCTTTATTGATGAAAAGGGTTTTGAAAAGGATTTTTATACATTACCTTGGAAATTTATAAAAGGGATTTTAAATATGAAATAGGATGATAAAATGAAATTTCATAAAGGAATGAGATTTGTTTTGACTATTTATCCATCTTAATTATGGTGCTATGGAACGTACTTTCCATACTTAACACCGAAGGATAAGTTGTTTAGTTTATGTTTAAATGATACTTATTTTGGGCCCATTTAAATTTAAATTAGGGAAGAGGATCTCCCTCAAGTTTTTATTTGTAACGACCCAGAAATTTTAATGGTTTCATAACGTAATTAACTAAACTTTTGCTTGAAAATAAACAATTACATCTATTAATGAAAATTTGATATTTGGTATGCATCTATATAAACATAGCAAATGGCAGATTTTAGCTCTGTTGTGTAACTTTCAATTTCAATTTAAAACCAGTTAACTTTGATGGAAATTAAATATTTTTTAAATATGAATATTTTTATATAATTACAGTTTAAATCATTTTTGAGCGAGACAACATATTTTGTTTCGCCAAATTTGAACTACTCTAGCTCCTTTTATATTATTTTCGACGGTTTAGCAACATTTTTGGCAGCAGATATCAACTTTTGATAGAATGATCGTATCACCGATATCTGTGTACCATGTTGTTCGTATCATCGTGTTGGTCTCCGCTGTATATTCATTTTTGTGTTTCGGCATCCAGTACGTTGCAAAAGCTGTGAAACAGTCAGGCATATCGGTACCCATTTTTGAACCTTTGGTTTTCCTTTTGTCCTTTCATGCATCCAACATGAGAAATGGAATAACCCCTGGCCATAAATTATTCCTGAATTTAGAAATGACCTTTTTCTATTCCTGGTTTTATTATATATATTGCCCCTTTCTCTTATGTGGTTTGAAAACGAAAATAATTTTATGATAATAAAATAGAGTCTCTAATATATATTGCATTTAGAACAGTTGTCTTTCCCTTTTCACTTTCGAACCTATCTCCATCATTTTGTTTTGCCTATGGTAAACTCGTTCTTCCTTCTCCATTGCTCCACCTTTCTTCTCCGAGCAATGTCAGCCGCATGCCACCCTACTGGTGGTTCACCCTCTAAACAACCCAGTCAACCCACCTCCACCTACCACCTTTCAACTGCGCCCTTGACTCTCTGATCCGCACCCATCTCCCTTTGACCATGCCCACTTCCATCTCGCAACTGTTGGCCAGTCTTCCTACATCACTAGCCACCGTACAAAATAGCCTTTCACCGACCCAACACACCCATCTCTTACCTCCATACAACGCCACCTTCTTCCCTAGAATTGCACCAGTACCGATCCACACATCCTACTAACCAAGATAGCCGCATCCACTAAAAGACCATGCCATCGTCAACTGCTTCGTACTTGAGCCTCACCATCTTCCCTCACCTTCCCTCCACATCTCCTTCTTACCGTACTAGCCAAACTCTAGCGTGCCAAGCTTTATACCTTGCTTTCTTATTGCTGTTCTTTTTTATGCTTGGGGAAGTATTCATATCTATGGTTATATATATATATATATATATTGAAATAGGAAATATATATAAAGCATTCGTATTTTGCTTTATGGAACGTGTTGTCAATTCTTGTCCTTCTTTTCTCTCCAACCAGATTATGGAGTTCAAGTTTCCGGGTGAGTTTGGGTTAAGCTTAAGTATTTAGTCTTATTTTATATATGTTTGGAGTGTGTATATATATATAGTGTGCTTTTGCACATCTGTTGAAGCTGTTTGTCCGATCCTCCTTCTCTTTCAATCTGTTCTGATTTTTCAAATTATATATAATGACTGTGATATTTCAATCGTTCCTTGCTTTTCAAAATATAGTGTGTATATATATAGTTATGTCGATATTGAAATGTATTTAGATTTTAAAATATGATACATATTGTAACGACCCAGAATTTTAGTCATTTGAAATTCATATATTTAATTGATTTTAAATATTCACAAGTTAATTTTATAAACCAAATAACCTATATTTTGAATATAGAGATTTATTGGATAATAAACTTGTTAATTTAATATTTGTAATTTGCAGAAATAATTTGATTTTGAATTTTGAATAAAAATGATTTATAAATTTGATATAAATCCTATCTAAATTAGAATGATATTAGAGAACTTTTAAAATTGAACTAAAAGTTAATTTGTAGAAATTGAATATTTTAATTTTTAATTAACATGTAAATATAATCATTTTTAAAACAGCCTCGGATTTGACGAAACCGGATTCATTGGATCCATAATGTTATATTATTGTAAGATTTCAAATTTCGTGTCAGATTTACGGTTTAGTTATGGTAATCTAAATCGCATAGAAATTTGTTTAAGTGAAATTTTAATTTAAATAAGTCGATTCGAAAACCTATCTTCCAAATAAGGTCGAATTGGCTCTCGATATATATTCCATTGTGTTCGAAATAGGGGTAAAACATTATAAACACCAGGAAGCACGATTCGTTTAGGGTTCGAAAAAATTTCATATGGATAGTGCGCGCAAATTTTCTATAAAAGGCCACAACATTTCATTTTTCACTCAAACCATAGCTAACCCAAAGCCTAGCTGCCATTTGCATTCGATGGCTAGAAAACTCCACCTTCTTTCCTCAAAATCTCTAAATCCATGCGTTTTCAAGCTTATATTTCTAAAGGAAGATTGTAGAGGACGTTGAGATCTAAGATCTCAATGGTTGTGATAGTGTTTGGGGTGGTGGATTCGCCGTAATTGGCAAATGAAGGCATGACGTTCTATCACTCTATTAAAAGCGAGGTGTAACCAAACTCGACCGGTCTGTGGCCGATAATCTTGCTCGTGGAGGCGCATCGTGTGCCGTCGTCCGATCATCTCCTCGACGAATCCAGTAGTCGCGGCTATCAAGGATTTCGAACGGCTAGTAAGTAGTTCGAACGTGATTTATAATCTGGAGGGTCTTCGCATAAGAGGAAGAAAGGAAGCACGGCTGCGATCTATTGTGACAAAAGAAACGGCCGTGATTGAGCTTGGTTTTAAACATAAAATAGAAATTGAAATTAATTGTATATTTAATTTGTACAAACTTTGAAATGTCATAACTTCTTCATACAAGGTCCATTTTTGACAAAATAAGTTGTGTTGGGTCCGTATCGATGAGCACTACCTTTTAGAGCTAGTTTGGAGTTGATTGGAGCCAGTTAAAATTTTAGGTAAAATAAAGCGATCGCTTAATTTTATTCGGAATAAAATACTACAACTGCTATTGGAACCAAAGTGAGTACAACTCACACTTTCTTACTCATTGATATTTTTATACAAGTGAGAATAAATTTATTTTTCATTGATTGATGATTTTTGGATGATATATGATATATTATATATATTGATTGGTATTTGGATATATTCCTGCCTATTGGAGCAAATGAGACCCTATATGTTCTCGTGTATGAGCGGATGACCCTTTGTACGCACGTTTGCCTCGAAGCGGACATTGTACACATATTCTCATATGTATATTTGTTGCAGGTGATAAGTTGTGTGAAAACCCAGATTTTTGGACATTTTTCAGTTGGTATTTAACAGGATTTAGTTTATTAAAATACTGATTTGTAAGTTGAACAAATAAAATTTCTGATAAATATATATATATACATATATATAGGTATAAGTATTAATCTAACAATCTTCTTATATTATTTAATCTACAAAACTTATCATTTTAAACAAATAAAAATATGCCATCTATTTTCTATTATTCTTATGTAAATTTTGAACAAAACTATGATTTTAAATTCTGCATATCTTAAAAATAAATTAGATTTTAAACTCCATATTTTTAATACTAGTACAAATATTTAGATGTTGATTTAAAATACTTATAATCTAAGTTTAAAATTAAAATAAATATATGTAAAAAGGAAATGTATTAAGAAAAATAGAAAATATAATATTAAAACATATAAAAAACAAATATAAACATAAAATGCATGCAAAATGACATTTGCAAACTATAAGTGTCATGCAAAATAACAAGTGGCATATTTTTCTTTATATTGAGATATAAATAAAATGTTAGAGAGATGACTGTACAGTTAAAAACTTTTCACATTTTCATTTCTCATCCCTTTTCTTTCTTCTTTCATCTTTCAAATCTGAATTAAAACTAAAACAAATTCAACAACTTCAATTTCAACCTGAGCAAGCAAATAGTTCAAATCAAAGATCAAGCAAATTCAAATTTAAACTCAAGATCAGTTCTATATCAAGTAGCAGATCTGATCGAGATCAGTAGCAGTTCCTGGAAGAAAAATAATAATAAAAGGAAGCTCTGTTCTCTGTTTATAAATAATACAGGTGAGAAAGCATACTCTTTTGAAGCTAAATCTTTATTTATTTACTAATGCATGTGATAAATCATTGTTGTAATATGGTGAATATAATTTGCATGATTGTATTTTTCCTAGAACATAGCTGAATTATTGTATACATATGTGTGCGTGTCTGTATATAGTTAAGTATCTGTTTTGATTACAACAAACTAAATTAGGTCCAAAAAATTAAAATCTCTTCCTCTGATCTATTTTAGCATATGATGTTTAAAATAAATTTGTTTGTAATGATGTAATACAAATTTTAAAAATGTTTACAAGTAGAATTATTGGGTAATTATCTGGTAAAGAAGAAATTACATTAAAAAGGAAATATATCAGAAAAATCAATTGTTTTAATTTCTTGTTTCACCTACATAATCCTATTCTATTTTGAAAACAATGATTTTTAATGATAAAATCAAGATTTATAAGTTAGTACTTTGAGAGGAATTACGAGATGACCGGAATTGGGATTTTATTTGAATTTCGACGATCGCGAGGCTCGGTGACATCGGGGTTGTGGCCGGAGGTTGCTCATTGATCGATGATCATGGGAAAATGGTCAGAAGGTTCTTAGTTTGCCATGGTGGCGCGACGAGGCTGTTTTAAGGTTTAGTCTGAGTCTTTGGTCTGGGTTGTTCGCTGGGTGTTCTCAATGTCGAGATGGCATCGAGGCGGACCGGAGGTGGGGGAAAGGGAAGATGGAAGCGAGGCGAAGGTCTGGGCGAAGCAGCATGTTCTCTGGCGATCATAGATGGCGGTGCGAATGGATTTGGTGACTGTGATTTTATTCTAGTGGTGCTCGATGTTCTCAAATTCATTTCAAGTGGTCGATATGGGTTTTGGGTAGTCGCTTGGGTAGAGATGGTCGACGATGACTTGTTGGAGGTAGCGACGTTGGTCAGACGTGATCAGGTCGATGTGCGCAGGGCACAAGTCTTGTGTGTCTGATTTTTGTTCTTAGTTGAATAGAAGAAGAAGAGGAGGAGGTAGACGATTGTGTCGGGTCAGGCTCGAGGATGTTAGCAAGTTTTATCGGGGAAAAAGAGGAGACATTTGGCTTGGGTATTGACTTGGTAATTTTTGTCTTGGGCTCGAGTCGATTATATTTTAGAATGAATAAATTTTAATACCAGGTTTTCAAAGCAAACAAATACACAAAGAGTCTAAAGCAAATTATTTAACAAGTTTCAAAGCAAGATTCAAAATTTAGGATTATAAAGGTAAATGTTTTTAGTTAAATTGATTTGGTTTTAAAATAATTACATATTAGGATAATTGATTAATGTAAGTAACTAAAGGGTAAATAATTAATGTCAATAATTAATTACAATAATAATGGTTTGAAATTAATTAATGATCATTAACCAGGATTCAAAAGTAATTAATTTTTTTAAATAATTTAATTTGAAATGAACTAATAAATCTTTCTTACTGATGATTAAATTGTATTGAATGATTGGATTGATATCTAGTCTGATAATTTGTGATGTTCTATGATATGATATGTTTGGGTTGAACTCTGATAATGTGGGTTATTTGTCGATGATGAATTGCTATGTAAATGTGACATCTTGTATTTAAAATTGAATTGTATTCACTTAAACAACTTGGATTAAAAATGACATTAGATTCGAAGAGACCGGGGTCGGATATCAGCAATATCCGAAACCACTTCGATTAGTAATCTACAAATTCTTTATAGATTTGATTGTAGAATCAAATAGGCTGGAATTAATAAATTGGGTAAACTTGTTCATTTAAACTAGGTAACAGAACTTAGATACATTTTGTGAAATAAGGTTGGCTTTAACAGCATAAAAACTCGTAGTGATGAACAAGTTACCCTGGTATTCAAAGAAGTTTTATAACTTGGTATTTCAATTATTTAGGTTTACTCACGCTGGTTTCTAGCCTGACCTTGGTATTACATTATTGTAATGCTCTGGTAAGACCAAGTATTACAGATTTTCAGTTTAGGACGTTCTGGAGCTCAGGTGATGTGCTAGATGGTAGGAACGTATGGAGTATATTCCATTTTGTTTTGGAGTTGTATTGATTGTTTTCTGGGACAAGTTGTTACAACTGTCCAATTTGGCTGTACACCGATATATTGAATGTAAATTGACATTTACTGCTTTCTTTGTGTAAAAGATGCTATTTGTATATTATATTTTGATCCGTTGCGAATGTGAGATTCTGTGATTTTGTTCTCTGTTTCTTCTTCTACCTCTTTTCTTCTTAACCCTAACAATCTGGATTTTTCGAGCAATCGATTTCTCGGCACTTCTACAGTGAACGTATTAGTGTCAAATTTTCGGGGTCAAAAATTTTGGGGCGTTACATTTGGTATCAAAGCTAAAGGTTAAGTGAGAACCTTGGCCCTTGTGGGGTTACTCATTAAGGATAGGGTCAGTAATACCCTAGAATGAGTTGAGTGTATTATGTATGAGGGCGTACTTGTTATTTTCTTATATAATGATTTTAAAAAAGGTTTTAAAAATGAGTGATTTTTATATAAGTTTATGCTTTGATATATCAAGCAATAATTTTTGTATTATCATATATATTAGATAATTGGTTGATGGTTACTGAAATTAAATATATTAATTAGATTTAAGTGGATATATATATATATATATATATATATATATTTGCGTGTGTGTGTTCCAAATAAGAATTGGATAATATGAACTATACAAATAAGATAAGCTTGAAATGGATTCAAACCAGAAAATAAAATCCTGAAATTTGTAGAATATTTTCAGAATGTTGAATTAAGTTAACTTGATTTTTATTTTTCGAACAAATTATGAGATAATATATAATGAATTGGTTTCCAGATATGATAATCTTGGTTATTATCATAATGTTTGTTGTATCTTAATAAAGGGATGTTTCTTTTTAAAATAAACAATGATAAAGCAAAATGGAATGTAACAACTTATATAAGTATGACTTATAAATTGAAAAGGATTTACATTGTGAAATTTTTAAATCTAAATTTAAAAATTTCAAAGTATTAAAAGATATAATGAATAATATTTTTAAATGTAGGAATCTTATTTTAAAACAAGAGTTGTTTTAAAAAAATTAAAGGAATTTGTTTAAATTGAAAACCAAGAATGGTTTAAAGTATGACTTGGTGTGCAAATGAAATAGATATGTATATATGTGGGATATACATAGTTGATTGGAAGTAAACACTAAGTGTTGAGTTTTGAATTTTCCCTTAAAATGTGATGTGAAAACCCAAAGTGAAATAAGTTTCTGAACTTATAAGGGGGAAATGTTATTGATATGAAGTTTAAAATGGTGAATTCCAATTTGGTATGGTTGATTGGATTAAGGGAATTGAATTTAACTTAAGGGAGGTTAAATAATTTTAGAAACAAGAAACTTGAATTAGAAATTTCAAAATGAAATCGAGATTTAACTTAGGAAAGTTAAATGGTTGAATCGAAAACGGAGTATGTGTGACCTCAAAACAGGTTTGAGTTCTGGAAATGGGTAATGGGTGCTATTGATGGACGTTTCAGATAATTTAGATGTTCACTTACTTTGACATATCCTGCTATCATCCTGTTGCTATTAATAATCTATGTAACTGTAAATTTGGTTATTTAGATGAATTAAGAAGTGGATTAAGATAATATATATCCATTGCTGAAATTAAATGGAAATATAAACTTTAATTTGAAACTATTTAAATGATTTTGATTTTTTTAGAAATAAAATTAAAACTATGGAAATGAAATCACTTTGAACTTAAGATTTGAATATTAAAAATTCAACTTGCAAACTAAAATTGTTAAGAATTGGTTTCAAAATTAGAAGTTAAAATTTGGGTAATAAATTGGATTTCGAAGATTAAATTGCTTAAAAAGTTTTGAACCCTTACCTGAACCTTGCATTAAGTTAAGTAAAGATAATTTAAAATGAATATTAAAATTTGGGACTCAGAATTAAATTGTTTAAAGACTTAGGTTGTTAGATTAAAAGTAAAGGTTAATTTGATTTAAGTAATTAAATCAACATTTGAAAATTTAACTCGAATTTATATAACTCGAGATGGTTTGAAGTTGAGATTGGAATTGAAATTAATTCAAACGGGAAGTTGAATTGAATTAATTGGAAGTGAGATTGAATTTGAATAAGGTTAAATTCAAATGGAAATTTATTTGAATTTGGGAAAGGAATCTAAGTTAATTCAAATTGAATTGAAACTGAATCAATTAATGGGATTGGAAATTAAAAATTAATTGGAAAGGGAGATCGGGAAATTGAACAGTTTGGCTCTGAACTATTTTCGAATAAATTGTTTTAATATAAACTTTTTATATCTGTTTGTCATAGCTATTTATTATACAATCTTTCTTTTTAAAACCCAAACTATCTTATACTTATTTACAACTATTTTGGAACTATTTGACTATTTTATAACAATTTTGTAACAGTTTTATAAACTAACTACTATTTTACAACTACTTTATAACTAATTACTATTTTACAGTTATTTTGCAATTATCTAACTATTCTACAACTATTTGACTATTTTACAACTATTTTATAACCACTTAAATGTGACGACCCGCCTTTTATTTCACAGAAAGATGTATCATCGTTAAGAAAGAAGTAGATAGAAATAGAAAAGATAAAAGAAAGAACCAACAACTATCAGAATCTCACAGCGAAAATGGAACAAAATATAATACATCACATAACTATTACATAGTTTTACATATATCAGAGTTACACAACATCATTCAAACAAGACAGTCATATATATATGTGTGTGTGTGTGTGTGCCATTACATATATCCCAAAATACAACATACATCAACTAACACAGCGGACTAGGTAGATAGATATGTCTAAACTCCTGCTCCAAGCTTCTCCAGACTTCAACAATCCAAGACCTGATCACTTGGCTACTCATAAAAGTTTGAGTACCCAAGAGTTTAGGAAAACAGAAATAAACTCCGGATCACACATGGGTCTGGTGTGAGTAAACGGGTTAAAGTTGCTTAACTTTGAAAACCATTTGAACAAAGGTATCACGTAAGACTTCCCACACATAAACACGGGTAAGTTTTTACCTAACGCTAACCAAAACATTTTATAGAAAATCCGGTGATATTATAATAGTGTCTAGGGTTTTCAAGTAAAATAGAAAACAACCGAAATGCTTACATCTCACATTCCAACATACTTGGGCACAATCAAAACGTACGGCGCTTATTGGAGATTGGATTCCATACAATGGCAGGGCTACTGGGGTACCGCCCGTCACAGTACGTGGCCTAGATCAACGTACCGAGGATCACTCCCGATCCCCTACAACACAAGGCCGGAATCATCCCTTACTGGACAGTCTCGAACAAGCCAACCCCGCAGTTGTGGCCAATAACTGCCCACATAGCCGAAATAAAGGGACATCTAGACAGGGGTATATCTCGTCCTAATTGGGTGCTACTATAACAACCCGCATATTTATCGATTGTATATTTAAATATTTTATTTAAATATTTCATCGTTAGTCGAATTTTAGTCCGAAATGCTACTTTTTTGCAAACAGTCAAATTAGGACTCGAGACCACCCCCATTGAGTTCAAAATGACGTTTTCGACCATTTTGAGTATAAACTTTGATATGTTAGGAGTTAGTGGAATTTTTCTACTTTTTCACTTAGGGCTTTGGTTTGTTTCACCCCATTAGACCCAAGCTTCACCCCTCTTCTCTTCATTTCTTCATTTCTATTTCCTAATACTCAAGCTTTAGCATCAATAGAGAGAGGAATCTGAAATTAAAACTCCAAGTCCTAGTTTCCGTTTGCAAATCAAGTTCTAGCTCCAAATTTATAGAAGAAGCTTTGGTAAGCCTCCTCTTCTTCTTCTCAAATTCATTCTCTTACCAATTTCAGAAATTCCTAAACCTAATTTAGGAGATGTTACTCTTTTAAGCTTAGATTCAAGCTCTTTGGGTTGGAATTGAAGAGTGATTGTCCCTGCCATTGCTCTATAGCTTCTTCTTCATAGTTTTGGGTTCAAAGATGAGATTTTTATCTCAAATATAAGTCTATGATTATCTTTGATTGTTAGGCATGAATTCCTAACACCTATTCATGTGCATTTGATTGTGATTTGGATTGGTTTTGTGAACATTCCAATTTTTTTAGTGTTTTGAGTTCAAATCTTCAAAAATCATAGCTTTGTTGTTTGAACATGCTTTCAGTGATGCATCGAAGAGCTTATAGGGCCAGGTACCTGATTTGCGTAAATCCCTAGTGCTATTGCTCGACCGAATGCAATTTGGAAGGAATTTGCCTTCATTTAGATAGGTTTGGAAGTGTAGTAAACAGGTTCCAGTCGATTGGAAGTTTGGTCCAGTCGACTGACCTGCTACTTGAGCACATCTTAGGTTCTGGTCCAGTCGACCGGCGTAGTGAGTCTAGTCGACTGACCAACATCCCGCGAATATTCCGAGACTGAGTTCAGTCGACTGAACTTAGTGAGCCTGTCGACTGACCTGCTTTTAAATGCCTGTTATGCCTATTTTTGCCTACTTGGGTTGTGATTCCAATTTTTATCGATTCGTTTTGATTCCTAGTTGATGCTATCAATTATTCGACTTTGATGACTTCTAATATGGAATTTTTGGAAATATCCATTTTGATGGGTTTGATATCGATTTCTTTGGATTTTATTCACGTCTTCGAATGTGAATTTTAGCGATTGATTGTTTCTACAATCATTTATGTGATTTGTCACTTTAAAAATATAAAGGTTTCAATACTAGTAGTAAATATCAAAACTCTTTTATCAAAAAGATGTCAACACTATTTTATTACAAAGCTCGTTTCTTAAACCGTTTTCCAATCTACTAGCATATACAAACCTTTACCTCACTCGTATGACAAATCTAATTAAACGACTTAGTAAAACAAGTGGTATGAAACATTTGCGTTCACTTCGTCGGTTAATTCTTGGACTTGTTGGATTGAATCTCTTGTGACAATTTTCTAGTGGAGATCTACAATTTGCTTGTAAATATTTAAGTTAAGCTAGTGGTTATGGGACATGAAGCTAAGCTCATATATTTACTAGCTTAGAGTAATTGACACTTTCTTGATGATCATCGAGGATCATTTTTGTGTTTTAGACTAGCGCTATGCTATTTTTCTTTGTCCACGAAGGGGACGGTGCCTCGTTTTATTGAGTTTCGTCTCATTTTTATTATAGGCTAACGACCTATTTATTTCTTGGGGTTTCGACCTAATTTTTGTGGGCTAGCGACCCACGTTTTTATGGAGTTCGGATCTTCGGGCGTACCGTTATACTACGTTGTTGTTCCGAATTTTACGAGTTTCTAGTTCCTCGGGCGTACCCTTGTATTACGTCGTTGCACCGGCTCTATGGTTAGCGACCATGGGATAGGGTCCCGTTTGTGATACATGTATTGGTGAGTTTTCAGGCTCCCGTTTTGTGATAGGCCTCCCCATTTTTGTGATTCCTAGATTTCTATTGATGATTTCTAGAATTTGAATTTCATCAATTTTATGATTGGCATTTATATGTTGTCAATATTTGTGGCATGGTGAATGAAATAAGGAGTATGACATTCCTTTTGATCTTTGAGAAGATTCTTGTGATATTGATTAATCTCTGGTTGGTTTTCAATTACATACTTATCATAGTATGGTATTATGCTTTTATATGTTTATGCCATACCTCTTATTCTATATCATTACATCTGATATTTATAGTTAGACTGATCCGTTTATTATTTCTTATTAAATAATACTTGGGTCTAACCGAGATGTTGTAGGTGCTTCTACTTGACTCCTCTTCTGGAGTTATTATTCTGACTTTTGGCTAACTACTTAGATTAGTAGTTTATTTTGTAATATACATTTGAGATATAGAGTCCAGGATGTATACTTATTCTTTTGCTAGTACTTGTAACTATTCTTTTGTGATACTGTGGATCTTGTTTGACCACTAATCTGATGTACACTTCTATGTGTAATATTCATATCTTTTTTCGCCTTTGTGATATGGATATCTGTGACTAATTTATGTTATCTTTATTTCTATGTTTGTTTTCGAAGAATATATATAGCCACCTTATAGTAGTTTTGAGTTTGTATCGGTATGTCGGATTCCCTCTTGAAAAGAAAATACATGTTATACTATCTGACATATCGGTGCTCGCAATAAGCAATTACATGGATGGTCGCTCCTCAACAGTCTTATTCTCCGTGCTAGTTGATGGCATTACCCCGTACTGTCCTTGTCAAGCGTGGGTATAGAGGTGGGGCATCACAGCTTGGTATCAAAGCCAAACTTCAGAACAATGTAGAATAATTTAACAAGGATCATCGTCCTAAGTCCATCTTAGGAGTCGTGCCTTAGGATTTTATTCTGGTCTTCGTACCATCCTATCCTATTTTCTTTTGTGATTCCTTGTTTTATCAATCATTATTGTTTGATATTCATTTTGTGAATAACCTTTTTCTTCTTCTTCTTTCTTTCTTAATGAAGAGATATGGTTAGACCTGGCCGTCCCGGCGTAGGTCAATCTAGTGCTACTCCCCAGGATGGATTATTTATGTCTGCCCAGCAGCTTCTTGATCTAGTAAAGAATGCTCAAGCAGCCGGTTCTAATCCGGAATATGCTCACCCTAAGTCTGGATTTGCACGTTTGTGCAACGATTAAAGAATACGGGGTCGAATACATAAACACCCCATTGAAGAAGAACCAAAGATTTTTCTATGGCTTGAACAAAAATCTCAAGCAGCCATTACTTCTAAAATTAGAAGTTTCTTTTGATCAACTCATTGATATCGCTCTTCGACTTGAAGAGGCTGATAGAGTAAGTGATGTTGAGGTTGGGAGTGCTAAACCAAACTTCAACAACAACAATAAGAAAAGGCCTGTTAAGTCCAAAGGCCGGTATCCTTATAAGAAAAGAAAGCAAGCAACCCCTAAAGCAAATATTTCTTCCTCTAATAGTGGGCAATGCTTCAATTGTGGTTCTAAAGAACATTATGCCAATAAATGCCCGAAACCTCTCTTTTGTCGCTATTGCAAAAGTTTGGGTCATTTTATATCTGCATGTCCCAAACTTCAAGGCAAGAAGGAGGGAAAGTTAAATGTTGCACAATCCCCTTGCAACACTTCTTGTGGTCAAGGTATTTCTCATTCTATCCTTGATGGCATTATTATGTTTCATGATCAACCTATTTGAGTTCTTTTTGATACGGGTGCATCCCATTCTTTTATATCGAATGAACTTGATGATACTTTTTCTTTAAGTGTTATTGCTTTTTTGACTTCGTTGCGAATTGCGAATCCGGTTGGTGGATCCGCAACACTTAGTTTGCTTTGTAAAGATGTGGAGATTATTTTGTGTGATTTTTCTTTCCAAGCCGATTTGCATGTTATGCGTTACTTAGGCTTTGGAATGATTTTGAAAATGGATTAGCTTAACCGTTATGAAGCTCATATCCTATGTCCTGAGCGGACTATCCATCTTCGACATCCTCAATCTGTCAAACAGATTTCTGTTACTCTTAAAGATTCAGATTCCAACTTAGTTGCATCTTTATATACTTTAAATCCTCATGATGACGATAATGATGATGAGGAAGATGTCATTTCTCTTATTCACGTTGTTCGTGAATTCTCTGACATATTTGAGCCCATTTTAGGACTACAACCTAAGCGTGCAATTGAGTTCAAAATTAATCTCATCTTTGGAGCTCAACCTATCACTCGTCCTCCTTATCGCATGTCCAATAAGGAAAATGAGGAGATGCGCAAACGATTATCCGAATGGGAGATGAAGCAATTTATTCTCTCTAGTTCCTCGCCTTGGGGAGCTTCGGCTATTTTCGTGAAGAAATCTGATGGTACACTTAGGCTTTGCGTTGACTACCGTAAGCTTAATGGTCTTACTATCAAAAATAAATATCCTTTACCTCGGATGGATGATCTATTTGATCAACTTAGTGGTGCTAGAGTCTTTTCACAATTGGACTTGGCAACCGGTTTTCATCAACTTCGTATTGCAGAGGATAACATTCCTTTGACATCGTTCCGTACTCGTTATGGATCTTGTGAATGGCTTGTCATGCCATTGGGTTTAACGAATGCCCTGGCTTATTTCCTTGACCTTATGAATAGAGTTTTCAAAGACTTCCTCGATCGATTTGTACTCATCTTTATTGATGTTATTCTTGTGTATTCAAAAACCTTCAGATTGTGTTGGAATCTCTTAAGAGCAATCAATTAAAAGCAAAATTTTCTAAATGCCACTTTTGGCAATCTCGTGTGAAGTTTCTTGGTCATATTATTTATGAATCCGGAATTTCTGTGGATCCTTCAAAGATTGAAGCGATTCAAAATTGGAAGAGACCGGAGAGTGTGACGAAGATCCGTAGTTTTCTTAGATTGGCAGGTTATTACCGCCATTTCATAAAAGACTTTTCCAAAATTTCTGTGCCTCTTACTAGTTTGACAAAGAAGGGAGTTAAATACATTTGGTCGGACAAATGTGAAGCTTCTTTTCAGAAATTAAAAGAACTCCTTTCCGATGCTCCTATTCTTGTGATGCCTGAAGGAAACCAAGATTTTATTGTTTATACCGATGCTAGTCGCGTTGGTTTGGTTGTCGTTCTTATGCAAAGAGAACGTGTTATTGCTTTTGCTTCTAGGCAATTGAAGCCAGCCGAGACTAGATATGCCACTCATGATTTAGATCTCGTGGCTATTGTTTTCGCTCTTAAAATTTGGCGTCATTATATTTTGGGAGAGAAATTTATTCTCTATACCGATAATAAATCTTTGAAGTATTTATTTTCCCAAAAGGAACTTAATTTGCGTCTACAATGTTGGCTCGAGTTCCTTGCATCTTATGATCTTGACATTCTTTATACTCCCGGAAAGGGAAATTGTGTTGCCAATGCACTTAGTCACAAGCAACAAGCGGTTGTTTCTATGATGATGTCCAAATGGAATGATCTCGGGGTTTTATCCACTTGTGAGATTCGAGATCGTGTTTTCGATTTATGTTCATCTCTTGTTTTATGTAGCTTGAGGCTTATCCTTCTCTTTTAGACCGCATTCTTGAAGCTCAAAGCTAGATCCCGAATTGGCTCTTCTTTGCCAAAATTTTAGGGATAAAATTGATATTGAACGTTTGAAAGACTTTGATATTGATTCTCGTGCCGGTATTCGAAAATTTGGTAGACTTATTGTGCCAAATATTAGTGATCTTCGTAAAGACATTTTAGAAGATTCTCATCGTTCTAAATTTACCATTCATCCCAGTAGTAGTAAAATGTACGTGGATATGAAGCGACTTTATTATTGGGAGGGAATGAAATATGATATTGCTAACTTTGTTAAGTGTTGCATGACTTGCCAACTTGACAAGGCCGAGCATCAAAGGCCCTGTTGGTTATTGCAACCTTTAGAAATTCCAATTTGGAAGTGGGATCAAATTTCCATGGACTTTATTGATGTCCTTCCCTGTTCTCGTTCAGGTCATGATAGCTTATGGGTGATTGTTGATAGACTCACTAAATCCGCCCATTTTATTTCCGTTCGGTCAAACCGGAACGTACCTCTTTTGGCCAAACTTTTTATCAAAGAAATTATTAAATTACATGGAGTTCCTACTTCTATTGTTAGTGATCGTTATCCATTGTTTTCTAGTGGATTTTTGGAAGAGTTTTCAAAAAGCTTTGGGAATGAAGCTTAATTTTAGCACCGCTTATCATCCTCAATCCGATAGACAAACCGAGCGTGTGAATCAAACTCTTGAAGATCTTCTTCGTTCATGTGTTCTTGATTTTGGTGGAAGTTGGGAAGATCATATTTCTCTTGTTGAGTTTTCCTATAATAATAGCTTCCAATCTACTATTGGTATGGCACCTTTTAAGGCACTCTATGGAAGGCCATGCCGGTCTCCTTCTTGTTGTCTTGAGGCCGGTGAGAAGCAGGTTCTTGGTCCAGATTTTATTCGTGATTCCACAGAGAGGATCGACCTTATTCGTCATAGGATGAAAGGAGTCCACAGTAGACAAAAATCCTATGCCGATAACCGAAGAAGGAAATTAGAATTTTCTGTCCGAGATTTTGTGTTTATTCGTGTTTCACCTATGAAGGGTGTTGTGCATTTCAGTCGATCGGGAAAGTTAGCAACTCGATATATTGGTCCATTTCCCATCACCAAACGTATTGGTTCCGTGGCTTATCGCCTTTTATTACCGGCTCAGTTTTCTTCTATTCATGACGTGTTTCACGTTTCTCAAATACGGAAATGCCTTTGAGATTTCGATTCTATTCATGAGCCCGGTGTTGTGGAAGAAATTGAAGTTTCGCCTAATTTGACTTATGAGCAACATCCTATTCGTATCATTGCCTCGGAGGTAAAACGATTTCGAAATAAAGATGTTCCTCTTGTGAAAGTTCAATGGTCCTCAAATCCTAAGGATTGCTCTTGGGAATCCAGAGAATTCATCGAGCGAACACATCCGGACTTACTTTCTCATGCTCTTTGAGGTGAACTTCTTATTCCAAAATTTCTTTTGTGTTGATATGATTTTATGGTTGTTACTTCTATTCATTTATTTCTTAAGACTGCGGGGACGCAATTTCTTTAAGAAGGGGAGTCTGTAACAACCCGCATATTTTGTCGATTGTATATTTAAATATTTTATTTAAATATTTCATCGTTAGTCGGATTTTAGTCTGAAAGGCTACTTTTTACAAACAGTCAAATTAGGACTCGAGACTACCCCCATTGAGTTCAAAATGACGTTTGCGACCTTTTTGAGTATAAACTTTGATATGTTTGGAGTTAGTGGAATTTTGCTACTTTTTCACTTAGGGCTTTGGTTTTGTTTCAGCCCATTAGACCCAAGCTTCGCCCCTCTTCTCTTCATTTCTTCATTTCTATTTCCTAATACTCAAGCTTTAGCATAAATGGAGACATGAATGAGAAATTAAAACTCCAAGCCCTAGTTTCCATTTGCAAATCAAGTTCTAACTCCAAATTTATAGAAGAAGCTTTGGTAAGCCTCCTCTTCTTCTTCTCCAACTCATTCTCTTACCAATTTCAGAAATTCCTAAACCTAATTTAGGAGATGTTTCTCTTTTAAGCTTAGATTCAAGCTCTTTGGGTTGGAATTGAAGAGTGATTGTTCTTTCCATTGCTCTATAGCTTCTTCTTCATAGTTTTGGGTTCAAAGGTGAGATTTTTATCTCACATCTAAGTCTATGATTATCTTTGATTGTTAGGTATGAATTCCGAACACTTATTCATGTGCATTTGATTGTGATTTGGATTGGTTTTGTGAACATTCCAATTTTTTTAGTGTTTTGAGTTCAAATCTTCAAAAATCATAGCTTTGTTGTTTGAACATGCTTTTAGTGATGCATCGAAGAGCTTATAGGGCCAGGTAGCTGATTTGCGTAAATCCCTAGTGCCGTTTGTAACGACCCACTATTTTGTGCCATTCGAATTCGACAAATATGATAATTGTCGAGCTGGAATAGTTCAAAATAATAGATTGTAAATATAGCTAAGGAACAAATGAAACCAAATACACAGAATCACAGACACAGATATCAGAATCTCACAGCGGAATATAAAATACTACAGTGGTTCATGACGCCACTGGAAACTTTTAGAAACAGAAATACATTGTTCAAAACTTTAATACAAATTTTTAAGCCATAATAAAACATAGTCTTCCAAAATGTCTTGAATTACAAAATAGATAAAGACGAAGAAGCTTCCAACTAGCAAGAGTGATCTAGTCCTAGCTCCAGAAAGAAAAGCTGAATCTGCAACTCAGGCTGACCCGAGCGTACAATAAAACAAAACACTCGAGTCAGGACATACATACTTATATGAGGTAAGCTAAATCAAGTGTACTGTAATGTAAAGAGCAAGTAACTCAAAGGATGCTTGGGATCGCCCATCCTCTAAGGATCCGTTAAACTATTTACTATATAGTATATTGCGCTATTACCATAGTGTCTATATTAAAATAAACTTACTTTTAAATAGCGTTAAGGGGTTACCCATATAGCCCTTAACACGTAATAGTCCCAGTAGTCCATCCAATATCGTAGCTCCTCCTGATCGGGAAGCAACTAGAGGATACCACACGGGCTACGGGAGAAAACCAAACTCGTACAAGGCTCGATATGGTAGGTGACACGGCACAACTAGGCAATGCCAGGGTAGATATACCAATTACGCTTCCGGACCGGTGGTAACGCGAAGCCGCAGCAACCGCCCACCTCGAACAACACTCCCAAATCAAAGGTGCGCGCACCAAACAATCACAAGAGTAATAGAATGGCAACCGAAGAAGTGTGTTCGATCAGAGGAGCTACCTCATTAATCCGTCGATCGCTCCTGTTTTAGCCACCTTAAGCCAACTCACGGGAGTCGGGTCCACGTATATACCTTTCAAGAAACCGTCACCACCATCCTACTTCATTCTGGAATCTCCACCGCGTACACGGTTGTCAAAGTGGTTTTCGGTATCGACAGAGAGTATGCCCATATCCGATCCCGGTCTCTTTGCCAACCAAACGTTATTATAACCCGTGGTTTTAGTTTGAAAAATGGTATTTTTTTTTTATCAATATATATGTATATATTTCAAGTACCTTAAATTTTCAAATCCTTGATTCAAACATTTTCCTTGAAAAGATATCATTTCAACTTATTCAAACCAATTTAGAATTTTATTTCCTTTAACATAGAAATCAAATTTTCCTCAAAAATCTATCCAAACTCAAATTTTAGATTCTTTTATTTATTAAATTCCAAAGTTTAGCTTATTCTCAAAATTTCTATAGAATTCCAAATAAATCAAATTCATCTTCTACAGCATCAAAATGCTGTCTAAAGTTAAGAGTTTAACCTAGTCTAATTTCAAAAGATAGCATTTAAATACTGTTGTAGATTTTTTTTTTTTTTTGATTAAAAATCTATTTCTAAATATAACTTGTTATATATATATAATTTTCTAAATTTAAATCTTATTCTTTCAAAACTCCAAAAATTTTGGAACAAGTTATACTAAAATTTTATTCTATATTTATTTATTTTTAACATTTAAAACATTATAAAATTTTTACTAGAATATCCTCAATTCCTTAAAATAATTTAAAATATTTCCAGAAAATAATATATATAAACCACGGGCCTGTATAAAATTTTCTAGCCTAGGTCAAGTGGAACGGATTTATATCATTTCAATCCGATACTTAAAATTTCCGGGTTCTATCATTTCGAACCCGCAATCCCAAGATAATTTACAGCAGTTCTATAAAGAGTGAATAACAATCAATCTGGCCTATCATTTCAGCCATAACAATATATATATAACAGGGAACTTGCAGTGTGATTTAAGCAGTAAATAATAACATAATATAACAGCAAATATCAAATAACATATAAATAACTGATGGGGTGTAAATTTAATGGGGTTTATCATTCTATATTACACTACAGACAGACAATTAGTGAAATACAAATTTACACATACACTTGTAATAATTTACGAAATATAAATACGTATGTCTGGTGAGAAATACTCACCTGGATGTTGCAGCAAATTTTTAAATTAAAATTGAAAATTCACTGGTATAGACTGACGGAGAAAAACAGTCAAATTTTCCGGGCGTCGCCTAGAGTTAGATCTAGAACAAATTTCAAAATATAGGAACGCGACTTAGATTTTTGTAGTCAACGAAAAATTAAAGATAGGAAAATAAGTTTGACTTGCTCGACCAATATTTTTCTAAACTCGATTGCAAAATGTATGAATGCGAGAACAAATGCTTCCCCTAACTTGCCTAACCCATACCTATGTACTGCCTATTTTTTTTTCTTCTCTTCTTTTTTTTTTTTTTTTTTTTTTTTTTTTTTTTTTCACAGTGGTTTCCAATATCCATCTCTCCAAAAATCATTTCAGGTCATACTTTACACAGCCTCAAAAATTTTTCACTGACCCGAGTTTCCCTTCATTTGCTTCGAGTCACAACAGGTTTTGCTTCGAGTCCCAACTAGTTTTACTTCGGGTAAATTTAGCCTTGCTTCGAGTCAAAATCTGGAAGTGTAGAAACACATATATTTCCAGGCATTCTACCATTCTCTGGTCTCCACTGCCCCTACTTCCTCTCGCCACTGACTTCACCCATCTCAGCCACCACCTATACACCAAGTTACATGTCAGACTTCACCAATCCTTGTGCGCATGCTTTGTGCACGTGCACACTTCAGATGTGCACAGCAGTTGCACATCTATACTTCAAAATCCCAAAACTTTCTACTGCTAACCAATCCTCTTGACTGAGCAACACAGAGGTCTTCAACCTACATCAATTCACTTAAATATCTTCAGTTTTGCCTGCCTCTTCACCAGACATGTCATGTCTCTTTTCATTCCAGATTTGCCAGGTTCTACACCATGAATATCTCACTTCCAGATCAGTCAGTTCAACCCAGATCTGCCTCTTTACTTGCTTCATCTTTCAGATATTCACCAACATCCCTATATGTCAATTAGCCTTCAGTCACATGCTCCTATCTCTCATGCTATCAGTGCTACATCTAGTATGTGTGCAGACTTAAATGGTGATGAGTCTGGACTAAACATGCCTACACATGCACTGACATCATATTCATATGCAAGTCTGACTACTAATATGGTTTGTACATAGATGCGAACTAAACATATGCCTACCTGATGCACTAAAACACCGACTACCACTATGATTTATAAAACAAGCCTAGTATGGATTTGCAGACAGCTCCTATAACCAAGTTATAGCCTACTCCATCCCATATGCACACCCAACCCAGATCTATATGCCTCATACACTGATATTATGCTAACAACAGATCTGGCTATCAACTTATAGATTGCCTATCCTATATGTCCACTGTAAAGCTACAGACAACACACACACTGATCCCCTACCAACCATGGCATGGCCGAGCAAGTCAAGAGATAAAGAGATAAGAAAAGAAAAGAAAGGTGATTACCTGATTTTTATTTTGAGCAAAAGAACAGACTGGAATTTGCAGAGGGAAACAAATGTAGAGAGAAATATGTAGAAAAAGGTGAAAGATATATAGGCCGAGACTTAGGAAGAATCTAGAGGAAACAAGGCAGTTACTTATGTAATAACTCTGGAAAAATTTCGAGCAAATTGAGCTAGCAGTTTCAAAGTAAATATCTGATACGTGGTCATAGCCATTGATGGTGAGATGGATAGCTGATGACAAGGCAGAGCATATTAAGTCTTAGCAGTTTCGAATATTGAAGGCTGTTGAATGCTTAAATTTGAAAGAAATAATGGTTGCTTGATCAAAGGACTGATTATAGGAGAACTTGCGAGATATTTGTTGAATGTGCATGCTACAGTTTGAATATGAGGAAGTGTGCAAGTGAAATTGAAACGGCCGAGAGAAGAAAATAAAGCTTGAACGTTTTGAATATATAAAATGTTGTGATTTAATTTAGTTAAATCTTCCTCTGATTTAGATTGATATTTTTAAATGCAAGTGTTAACGTTTTTATGTAGTTAGGTAAAACAGAACGTATGCAAAAATATATAAAACAACGGTCCCTTAAAACGAACCAACGTCCGTCTTAAAACCACTGACCAAAAATTTTCTTCAAAAAAATTTGAAAATATTATTTTTACACTACGTTAAACAGACGCAGTCTAAAATATCAAAAATTTTCACAAAAATAACGTTTTGAAAACACACGTTTTATAACGTCACTTTTACCCTTTAAATCACGCGTCTTTCAAACGCGAAATTTAACGGTTCAAACCTAGCTTAAAATTTTACAGTTATTATTTAAGTTTATTGACATAAAAAAAATTTCAAAATATATCTCAAATTTTAAATATTTAACTATATTGTTAAACCCAATTTTATAAAATATATTATTTAAAACTAAAAATAAATTAAATAAATTAAATAAAATAACAAGCTGAACTAGGGTTGTTACACTCTCCCCCACTTAAGAACTTTTCGTCCTCGAAAAGGAACGAGAGAAAAAGAAACAAAGGAAGAATAAGCTAGATAGATAAGTACCTTAAACGAATAGTTCTGGGTTTGAAGCACGGATGCTTTCCTCCGTTTCCCATGTGCAATCTCGCCCATCAGTGCTCCATTGCACTTTGACCAACGGGACTGATTTTCTTCTGAGCTGTTTCGTACTTTGATCGACGATACGAAGCGGCTTTCTTTCCATAGTCAGATCAGGCTCGATGTCCAGACCATCGAGAGCAGTAGGCTGGATGACTAAAGATGGGTCGTGAAGATAGCGGCGAAGGTGAGATATATGGAAGACATTGTGGATTCCGGCAAACTTCTCTGGTAGATCTAGTCGATAAGCCAGAGATCCAATCCTCTCCAGAATACGGAATGGACCGATGAATCTAGGGGCTAGCTTTCCTCTTCGACCAAACCGGACTACATTCTTTAAAGGAGAGATCTTTAGAAACACCAAATCACCAACATCAAATTCTAACTTCCTTCTACGCCGATCAGCGTACTTCTTTTGTCTATCTTGAGCAACCTTTAATCTCCTCTTAATCTCCTCTACCTTCTCTGAAGCTTCTAGAATCATCTCAGGACCAAGAACTAGACGATTACCAGACTCAATCCAACACGAAGGAGATCTACACGGTTTCCCGTATAGAGCAGCAAAAGGGGACATCTTAAGACTAGCCTGATAACTGTTGTTATAGGTGAATTCCACAAGATGGAGATGATCTTCCCAAGATCCTCCATAGTCTAAGATGCAAGCACGAAGAAGATCTTCAAGAATTTGATTCACCCTCTCTGTCTGACCGTCAGTTTGTGGGTGGTAAGCAGTGCTCAGGTTCAAACGAGTACCCAAGGACTCTTGGAATGCTTTCCAAAACTGACTAGTGAAAATGGGGTCACGATCGCAGACAATGCTTAGAGGAACGCCATGGAGGCGAACGATCTCCCTCATATAAATCTCAGATAAACTCGAAGCTGTGCGGGTAGATCTGACGGGAATGAAATGAGCAGACTTAGTCAGTCTATCCACAATAACCCAGATACTTTCATTTCCTCTCCGGGATCTCGGCAATCCATCAATAAAGTCCATAGAAACTTGTTCCCACTTCCAGTTTGGAATTTCCAAAGGCTGCAACAAACCGGGTGTCTTCTGATGGTCTGCTTTGACTTGCTGACAAGTCGCGCATCTACTGACAAAGATAGAGACATCTCGCTTCATACCTCTCCACCAATATAGTTTCTTCAAATCCTGGTACATCTTAGCTACGCCAGGATGAATGGAGAGTCGGGACTGATGATGTTCCCGGAGTAATTCCTGTCTCAACCCATCAACATTCGGCACACAAATCCTTCCATTTATCCTTAAAACTCCTTTATCATCGATCTGAGCTCCCTTTCCATCAGAGCTATTACCACCAATTCTGCTGCGAACACTTCCCTTTATACGCCTAAGCATCTCGTCTTCATCTTGTTTAGCCACGATACGATCCAAAAGAGGGGAAGATACAAAAATCTGACATAACAAAGATTTCTTTCTACTCAGCGCATCTGCCACTACATTGGCTTTCCCGGGAGTATAGTTGATGTCGAGATCATATGCAGCAAGGAACTCGAGCCATCGCACTTGTCTCTGATTTAAATCTTTCTGAGTAAAGATATATTTCAGAGATTTGTGATCGGTGAACAGATCAAACTTAGCTCCTAAGAGATGGTGTCTCCAAAGCTTCAAGGCAAAAACAACAGCCAACAACTCTAAATCGTGGGCAGCATAGTTAGCTTCATGTGTCTTCAGCTGACGACTAGCATAAGCAATTACTCTCCCATCTTGCATTAGCACTGCTCCCAATCCTTCTCGACAAGCATCGGTGAAAACCGTTAATCTTTCACTTCCATTTGG
The DNA here is from genome assembly GCA_030765085.1 of Allium cepa. Lineage (NCBI taxonomy): Eukaryota > Viridiplantae > Streptophyta > Magnoliopsida > Asparagales > Amaryllidaceae > Allium > Allium cepa. The sequence goes on from CM060929.1 coordinate 758,859,054, forward strand.
TACAGTAAGTACTGGTGCGGAGGTGAGCTTATCTTTTAACTCTTTGAAAGCAGCTCTACACTTATCGCTCCATACAAACTTGACATTCTTCCGAGTAAGAGCCGTCAGAGGTGCCGAAATCCGAGCAAAGTTCTCAATGAATCTTCGGTAGTAGCCGGCAAGGCCTAGAAAACTACGGATATCGGTGGGAGTCTTAGGTTCTTCCCAATCTTGGATTGTAGCAATCTTGACTGGATCAACAGAAACTCCTTCTCTAGAGACAATATGTCCAAGGAATCGGACTTCTTCTTCCCAGAAATGGCATTTAGAGAACTTAGCCTTCAATTGGTGATTCCGGAGAGTCTCTAAAACATACTTCAGATGGACTTTATGTTCTTCCTCAGACTTGGAGAAAACCAGGATGTCATCAATAAAAACAAGGACAAATTTATTGAGCACATCTCGAAAAACTCGGTTCATCAAGTCGACGAAGAAAGCAGGGGCATTTGTCAAACCAAAAGGCATAACTAGCCATTCAAAGAAACCATTCTCCGTTCTGAAAGCAGTTTTGGGAATGCTTTCCTCAGCAATTCTTAGCTGATGGAAACCTGTGGCTAAATCAAGCTGAGAGAAAACAGCTGCTCCATAGAGTTGGTCGAACATATCATTTATGCGGGGCATAGGATATCTGTTCTTCATGGTAAGCTTGTTGAGTTCTCTATAATCAACACACATCCTGAGAGAACCATCAGATTTTGTGACAAAGACAACAGCTGCTCCCCATTCAGAGAAGCTAGGTCTAATCAGACCTTTGGAGGATAGGTCTTGAATCTGATTCCTTAATTCGCTCTTTTCCCGTGGTGCCATTCTTCTAGGTGGAAGGACTACAGGTCGTGCTCCCGGAATAAGGTCGATACGGAAATCAATTTCCCGTTTTGGAGGTAAAGAAGTGACTTCACCGAACACATCGGGAAATAGTTTGACTACAGGGGTCAAATGGATATCATCCGGGAAAGTGTCGAGAGAATAGATGAAACTACCAGCAAACTCCTGAGGCAATTTACACTGGATCACCAAAGAATCACCCTTATCACCAACAAGCGAAACAGTTCGGGAACTACAGGAAATTTTGGCATCATGTTTATCTAGCCAGTCGCCTCCGAGTAGAAGATCGAAAGCGTCAAAGCCCAGAGCATAGAAGTCTCCAGTGAAACGATAATTTCCAAGAAAGAGTTTCACATCCCTACAAACTTTGTTAAGGTTCGCAGGACCGCCAATGGGGTTTGAAACACATAAAGGTACAGAAGAATACTCGGGAGTAAGAAGATGTTCAAATCTATCACAGAGATCTGACGAAATGAAGCTGTGGGAAGCTCCGGTATCGAAGAGAACTCTTACAGGATGAAAATGCAAGGTAAAAGAACTTTGAAGGGTACCTTGTGAGTCATCTGGAGCTGGAGCTGGTGCAGGTTGCGGAGCTGTAGGAAGTGCAGAAGTTACTGCAAAGACTCCGGATGTTGTGCCCCTCTTCTGAGTGGGACAATCCTTCTTGAAATGTCCTGGCTGGAGGCAGATATGACAAAGATCTCTCCTAGCAAACTGAGCTGGTGGTGGAATGGCAGCACCCAAAGTAGGACAACTACTAGCGTAGTGTCCCTTTTTGTCGCATCGGTAGCAAGTAATGGTAGACAGATCTACAGGTGGCCTCGAAGAAGCAGAAGATGATGATGATCCCAACCCTTGAGTCCTGTTCTTCTTATTGCGGTAGAAATTTGACTTCCTCTTCCTTGAATTTCCAGAGGACTGGGCTGATGCAGAAGAAGCAGCAGGAGTGGCCTTAGAGGTAGGGTTCTCATACCTGAGAGCCATATCCATCAATGCCGTGAACGACCCATGCACATGAGTAATGAGTCGATCGTAGAACTCGGGTCGAGCGCCAGCTATAAACTTCTCGTTCAGCTTGAGCGGAGTGTCAATCAGATTTAGACCATATTGAGAGAGTTCGTTGAATTTCCTCTCATACTCCGTGAAGGTCATATTACCCTGCTTAAGATCCATGAATTCCCTATAGAGTTGAGACTTGCCCGCTTCGGGCATCCATTTGGCCAGAAAGGCCTCCCTAAAGCACGATAAGAGATTAAAAGATAGATTCAAAAATGGGAAATTTGAATCCGAATTTGGACAACCCAAGAAGATACCTAAATTGCTCCCAAGTGAGGTCGGCCTCATTTGTTTGAGCTGTAATAGATAGCCACCAATTCAAAGCAGCGCCCTTCATTTGCCAAGCTGCGAGTTGCCTCTGCTGGGCATTAGTAATCTCGAGACAGGTGAAGATCCTTTCTAAGTCCCCAAGCCATTGTTGAGCTTCTATGATGGTTTCTGTTCCCATAAATTTTGTGCCACCTAGCTCAACATAGTCCTTGCACAATTTAGTGAATCGGACTGGGGCAGCAGGAGGAGGAACAGCTTGCCCTCGACCACGATTATTTCTTCTATTCATCCTGAAAGATTCGGGATCGGATACTAAGGATAGAGGAAAAATATATTAAGATGTTCTAGGATAAGATAAAATTAAGAAACTACAAAAGTTCGACTATAACGATGGAGAGAAAGAAGAAGTGTTTGGAAGCTTATTTTTAAAATAGGAAGTTTTTTTTCTAATAAAATACTTCTTTAAAATCTTTTTTTTAAAATCATTTTATATTTTTAAAATACGTTCTCTCACAAGAAAAGATTCCGGAATTTGACTTCACTCATTCTAGAGTATTGCTACTCTATCTCTAATGAGTTTTTGTTCCTTAGGCTATGGTTTAAACCTCGCTCTGATACCAACTGTAACGACCCACTATTTTGTGCCATTCGAATTCGACAAATATGATAATTGTCGAGCTGGAATAGTTCAAAATAATAGATTGTAAATATAGCTAAGGAACAAATGAAACCAAATACACAGAATCACAGACACAGATATCAGAATCTCACAGCGGAATATAAAATACTACAGTGGTTCATGACGCCACTGGAAACTTTTAGAAACAGAAATACATTGTTCAAAACTTTAATACAAATTTTTAAGCCATAATAAAACATAGTCTTCCAAAATGTCTTGAATTACAAAATAGATAAAGACGAAGAAGCTTCCAACTAGCAAGAGTGATCTAGTCCTAGCTCCAGAAAGAAAAGCTGAATCTGCAACTCAGGCTGACCCGAGCGTACAATAAAACAAAACACTCGAGTCAGGACATACATACTTATATGAGGTAAGCTAAATCAAGTGTACTGTAATGTAAAGAGCAAGTAACTCAAAGGATGCTTGGGATCGCCCATCCTCTAAGGATCCGTTAAACTATTTACTATATAGTATATTGCGCTATTACCATAGTGTCTATATTAAAATAAACTTACTTTTAAATAGCGTTAAGGGGTTACCCATATAGCCCTTAACACGTAATAGTCCCAGTAGTCCATCCAATATCGTAGCTCCTCCTGATCGGGAAGCAACTAGAGGATACCACACGGGCTACGGGAGAAAACCAAACTCGTACAAGGCTCGATATGGTAGGTGACACGGCACAACTAGGCAATGCCAGGGTAGATATACCAATTACGCTTCCGGACCGGTGGTAACGCGAAGCCGCAGCAACCGCCCACCTCGAACAACACTCCCAAATCAAAGGTGCGCGCACCAAACAATCACAAGAGTAATAGAATGGCAACCGAAGAAGTGTGTTCGATCAGAGGAGCTACCTCATTAATCCGTCGATCGCTCCTGTTTTAGCCACCTTAAGCCAACTCACGGGAGTCGGGTCCACGTATATACCTTTCAAGAAACCGTCACCACCATCCTACTTCATTCTGGAATCTCCACCGCGTACACGGTTGTCAAAGTGGTTTTCGGTATCGACAGAGAGTATGCCCATATCCGATCCCGGTCTCTTTGCCAACCAAACGTTATTATAACCCGTGGTTTTAGTTTGAAAAATGGTATTTTTTTTTTATCAATATATATGTATATATTTCAAGTACCTTAAATTTTCAAATCCTTGATTCAAACATTTTCCTTGAAAAGATATCATTTCAACTTATTCAAACCAATTTGGAATTTTATTTCCTTTAACATAGAAATCAAATTTTCCTCAAAAATCTATCCAAACTCAAATTTTAGATTCTTTTATTTATTAAATTCCAAAGTTTAGCTTATTCTCAAAATTTCTATAGAATTCCAAATAAATCAAATTCATCTTCTACAGCATCAAAATGCTGTCTAAAGTTAAGAGTTTAACCTAGTCTAATTTCAAAAGATAGCATTTAAATACTGTTGTAGATTTTTTTTTTTTTTTGATTAAAAATCTATTTCTAAATATAACTTGTTATATATATATAATTTTCTAAATTTAAATCTTATTCTTTCAAAACTCCAAAAATTTTGGAACAAGTTATACTAAAATTTTATTCTATATTTATTTATTTTTAACATTTAAAACATTATAAAATTTTTACTAGAATATCCTCAATTCCTTAAAATAATTTAAAATATTTCCAGAAAATAATATATATAAACCACGGGCCTGTATAAAATTTTCTAGCCTAGGTCAAGTGGAACGGATTTATATCATTTCAATCCGATACTTAAAATTTCCGGGTTCTATCATTTCGAACCCGCAATCCCAAGATAATTTACAGCAGTTCTATAAAGAGTGAATAACAATCAATCTGGCCTATCATTTCAGCCATAACAATATATATATAACAGGGAACTTGCAGTGTGATTTAAGCAGTAAATAATAACATAATATAACAGCAAATATCAAATAACATATAAATAACTGATGGGGTGTAAATTTAATGGGGTTTATCATTCTATATTACACTACAGACAGACAATTAGTGAAATACAAATTTACACATACACTTGTAATAATTTACGAAATATAAATACGTATGTCTGGTGAGAAATACTCACCTGGATGTTGCAGCAAATTTTTAAATTAAAATTGAAAATTCACTGGTATAGACTGACGGAGAAAAACAGTCAAATTTTCCGGGCGTCGCCTAGAGTTAGATCTAGAACAAATTTCAAAATATAGGAACGCGACTTAGATTTTTGTAGTCAACGAAAAATTAAAGATAGGAAAATAAGTTTGACTTGCTCGACCAATATTTTTCTAAACTCGATTGCAAAATGTATGAATGCGAGAACAAATGCTTCCCCTAACTTGCCTAACCCATACCTATGTACTGCCTATTTTTTTTTCTTCTCTTCTTTTTTTTTTTTTTTTTTTTTTTTTTTTTTTTTTTTTTTCACAGTGGTTTCCAATATCCATCTCTCCAAAAATCATTTCAGGTCATACTTTACACAGCCTCAAAAATTTTTCACTGACCCGAGTTTCCCTTCATTTGCTTCGAGTCACAACAGGTTTTGCTTCGAGTCCCAACTAGTTTTACTTCGGGTAAATTTAGCCTTGCTTCGAGTCAAAATCTGGAAGTGTAGAAACACATATATTTCCAGGCATTCTACCATTCTCTGGTCTCCACTGCCCCTACTTCCTCTCGCCACTGACTTCACCCATCTCAGCCACCACCTATACACCAAGTTACATGTCAGACTTCACCAATCCTTGTGCGCATGCTTTGTGCACGTGCACACTTCAGATGTGCACAGCAGTTGCACATCTATACTTCAAAATCCCAAAACTTTCTACTGCTAACCAATCCTCTTGACTGAGCAACACAGAGGTCTTCAACCTACATCAATTCACTTAAATATCTTCAGTTTTGCCTGCCTCTTCACCAGACATGTCATGTCTCTTTTCATTCCAGATTTGCCAGGTTCTACACCATGAATATCTCACTTCCAGATCAGTCAGTTCAACCCAGATCTGCCTCTTTACTTGCTTCATCTTTCAGATATTCACCAACATCCCTATATGTCAATTAGCCTTCAGTCACATGCTCCTATCTCTCATGCTATCAGTGCTACATCTAGTATGTGTGCAGACTTAAATGGTGATGAGTCTGGACTAAACATGCCTACACATGCACTGACATCATATTCATATGCAAGTCTGACTACTAATATGGTTTGTACATAGATGCGAACTAAACATATGCCTACCTGATGCACTAAAACACCGACTACCACTATGATTTATAAAACAAGCCTAGTATGGATTTGCAGACAGCTCCTATAACCAAGTTATAGCCTACTCCATCCCATATGCACACCCAACCCAGATCTATATGCCTCATACACTGATATTATGCTAACAACAGATCTGGCTATCAACTTATAGATTGCCTATCCTATATGTCCACTGTAAAGCTACAGACAACACACACACTGATCCCCTACCAACCATGGCATGGCCGAGCAAGTCAAGAGATAAAGAGATAAGAAAAGAAAAGAAAGGTGATTACCTGATTTTTATTTTGAGCAAAAGAACAGACTGGAATTTGCAGAGGGAAACAAATGTAGAGAGAAATATGTAGAAAAAGGTGAAAGATATATAGGCCGAGACTTAGGAAGAATCTAGAGGAAACAAGGCAGTTACTTATGTAATAACTCTGGAAAAATTTCGAGCAAATTGAGCTAGCAGTTTCAAAGTAAATATCTGATACGTGGTCATAGCCATTGATGGTGAGATGGATAGCTGATGACAAGGCAGAGCATATTAAGTCTTAGCAGTTTCGAATATTGAAGGCTGTTGAATGCTTAAATTTGAAAGAAATAATGGTTGCTTGATCAAAGGACTGATTATAGGAGAACTTGCGAGATATTTGTTGAATGTGCATGCTACAGTTTGAATATGAGGAAGTGTGCAAGTGAAATTGAAACGGCCGAGAGAAGAAAATAAAGCTTGAACGTTTTGAATATATAAAATGTTGTGATTTAATTTAGTTAAATCTTCCTCTGATTTAGATTGATATTTTTAAATGCAAGTGTTAACGTTTTTATGTAGTTAGGTAAAACAGAACGTATGCAAAAATATATAAAACAACGGTCCCTTAAAACGAACCAACGTCCGTCTTAAAACCACTGACCAAAAATTTTCTTCAAAAAAATTTGAAAATATTATTTTTACACTACGTTAAACAGACGCAGTCTAAAATATCAAAAATTTTCACAAAAATAACGTTTTGAAAACACACGTTTTATAACGTCACTTTTACCCTTTAAATCACGCGTCTTTCAAACGCGAAATTTAACGGTTCAAACCTAGCTTAAAATTTTACAGTTATTATTTAAGTTTATTGACATAAAAAAAATTTCAAAATATATCTCAAATTTTAAATATTTAACTATATTGTTAAACCCAATTTTATAAAATATATTATTTAAAACTAAAAATAAATTAAATAAATTAAATAAAATAACAAGCTGAACTAGGGTTGTTACACCGTTGCTCGACCGAATGCAATTTGGAAGGAATTTGCCTTCATTTAGATAGGCTTGGAAGTGCAGTAAACAGGTTCCAGTCGATTGGAATTTTGGTCCAGTCGACTGACCTGCTACCTGAGCACATCTCAGGTTCTGGTCCAGTCGACTGGCGTACTGAGTCCAGTCGAGTGACTAACATCCCGCGAATATTCCGGGACTGAGTTCAGTTGACTGAACTCAGTGAGCCAGTCGACTGATCTGCTCTTAAATGCCTATTATGCCTATTTTTGCCTATTTGGATTATGATTCCAATTTTTATCGATTCGTTTTGATTCCTAGTTGATGTTATCAATTATTCGACTTTGATGACTTCTAATATTGAATTTTTGGAAATATCCATTTTGATTGGTTTGATATCGATTTCTTTGGATTTTATTCACGTCTTCGAATGTGAATTTTAGCGATTGATTGTTTCTACAATCATTTATGTGATTTGTCACTTTAAAAATATAAAGATTTCAATACTAGTAGCAAATATCAAAACTCTTTTATCAAAACGATTTCAACACTATTTTATTACAAAGCTTGTTTCTTAAACCATTTTCCAATCTACTAGCATATACAAACCTTTACCTCACTCGTATGAGAAATCTAATCAAACGATATAGTAAAATAAGTGGTATGAAACACTCGCGTTCACTTCGTCGGTTAATTCTTAAACTTGTTCGATTGAATCACTTGTGACAATTTTCTAGCGGAGATCTACAATTTGCTCGTAAGTATTTAAGTTAAGCTAGTGGTTATGGGACATGAAGCTAAGCTCATATATTTACTAGCTTAGAGTAATTGACACTTTCTTGATGATCATTGAGGAGCATTTTAGTGTTTTAGACTAGCGCTGTGCTATGTTTCTTTGTCCACGAAGGGGGCGGTACCTCGTTTTATTGAGTTTCGTCTCATTTTTATTATAGGCTAACGACCTATTTATTTCTTGGGTTTTCGACCCAATTTTTGTGGGCTAGCGACCCACGTTTTTATGTAGTTTGGATCTTCGGGCGTACCATTGTACTACATTGTTGTTCCAAATTTTACGAGTTTCTGGTTCCTCGGGCGTACAGTTGTACTACGTCGTTGCACCGGCTCTATGGTTAGCGGCCATGGGATAGCGTCCCGTTTGTGATACACGTGTTGGTGAGTTTTCAGGCTCCCGTTTTGTGATAGGCCTCCCCCTTTTTGTGATTCCTGGATTTCTATTGATGATTTCTAGAATTTGAATTTCACCAATTTTATGATTGGCATTTGTATGTTGTCAATATGTTGTCAATATTTGTGGCTTGGTGAATGAAATAAGGAGTATGACATTCCTTTTGATCTTTGAGAAGTTTCTTATGATATTGATTAATCTCTGGTTGGTTTTCAATTAGATACTTATCATAGTATGGTATTATGGTTTTATATGTTTATGCCATACCTCTTATTCCATATCATTACATTTGATATTTATAGTTAGACTGATCCGTTTATTATTTTCTTATTAAATAATACTCGGGTCAGACCGAGAAGTCGCAGGTGCTTCTACTTGACTCCTCTTCTGGAGTTATTATTCTGCCTTTTAGCTAACTAGATTAGTAGTTTATTTTGTAATATACATTTGAGATATAGACTCCAGGATGTATACTTATTCTTTTGTCTAGCACTTGTAAATATTCTTTTGTGATATTGTGGATCTTGTTTGACCACTAATCTGATGTACGCTTCTATGTGTAATATTCATATCTTTTTCCGCCTTTGTGATATGGATATCTGTGACTGATTTATGTTATGTTTATTTCAATGTTTGTTTCCGAAGAATATATATAGCCACTGTGTATTAGTTTTGAGTTTGTATCAGTATGTCGGATTCCCTCTTGAAAAGAAAATGCATGTTATACTATCTGACATATCGGTGCTCGCAATAAGCAATTATACGGATGGTCGCTCCTCAACATCCTTATTCTCCGTGCTAGTCGACGGCATTACCCCGTAGTGCCCTTGCCTAGCGTGGGTATAAAGGTGGGGGCGTCACAGCTTGGTATCAAAGCCAAACTTCGGAATAATGTAGAATAATTTAACAAGGATCATCGTCCTAAGTCCACCTTAGGAGCCGTGCCTTAGGATGTTATTCGGGTCTTCGTACCGTCCTATCCTATTTTCTATTGTGATTCCTTGTTTTATCAATCATTATTGTTTGATATTAATTTTGTGAATAACCTTTTTCTTCTTCTTCTTTCTTTCTTAATGAAGAGAAATGGTTAGACCTGGCCGTCCCGGCGCCGGTCAATCTAGTGCTACTCCCGGGATGGAGTATTTATGTATGTCCAACAGCTTCTTGATCTAGTAAAGAATGCTCAAGCAGCCGGTTCTAATCTGGAATCTACTTACCCTAAGTCTGGATTTGCACATTTGTGCAACGATTATACCAATTTGGGTGGGAAGCCATTCAAAGGTTCTGAAACCATTATTGAAGTCCAGGCTTGGCTAAGATCATGCGATCGAATCTTTTCTCACATGAATCTTACTGATCTTCACCGAGTCCAGTTAGCCTCTAGTATGCTCCAAGAAAGAGCATTAGATTGGTATGAGCTTCTGATTTCTGAAATGAATGAAACGGATCTTACTTAGGAGAAATTTCGGGAACGATTCGAATTAAAATTTGTGCCAGAAGGTGAGAAGGTGACTTTGGCTCGCCGTTTTATAGACCTTGTTCAAGGTGAATCCTCCGTTGCAGATTATGTCGCATCCTTCGAGTTACTTTCTAAATAAGGGGTCGAATACATAAACACCCCATTGAAGAAGAACCAAAGATTTTTCTATGGCTTGAACAAAAATCTCAAGCAGCCAATACTTCTAAAATTAGAAGTTCCTTTTGATCAACTCATTGATATCGCTCTTCGACTTGAAGAGGCTGATAGAGTAAGTGATGTTGAGGTTGGGAGTGCTAAACCAAACTTCAACAACAACAAGAAAAGGCCTATTAAGTCCAAAGGCTCGTATCCTTATAAGAAAAGAAAGAAAGCAACCCCTGAAGCAAAGACTTCTTCCTCTAATAGTGGGCAATGCTTCAATTGTGCTTCTAAAGACCATTATGCCAATAAATGCCCGAAACCTCTCTTTTATCGCTATTGCAAATGTTCGGGTCATTTTATACCTGCATGTCCCAAACTTCAAGGCAAGAAAGAGGGAAAGTTAAATGTTGCACAAGCCCCTAGCAACACTTCTCGTGGTCAAGGCATTTCTCATTCTATCCTTGATGGCATTATTATGTTTCATGATCAACCTATTCGATTTACTTTTGATACGGGCGCATCCCATTCTTTTATATCGAAAGAACTTGTTGATACTTTTTCTTTAAGTGTTATTGCTTTAATGACTTCTTTGAGAATTGCGAATCCGGTGCAACACTTAGTTTGCTTTGTAAAGATGTGGAGATTATTTTGTGTGATTTTTCTTTCCTAGTCGATTTGCATGTTATGCGTTACTTTGGCTTTGGAATGATTTTGGAAATGGATTGGGTTAACCGTTATGAAGCTCATATCCTATGTCCTGAGCGGACTATCCATCTTCGACATCCTCAATCTATCAAGCAGATTTCTATTATTCTTAAAGATTCGGATTCCAACTTAGTTGCATCTTTATATTCTTTAAATCCTCATGATGACGATAATGATGATGAGGAAGATGTCATTTCTCTTGTTCACATTGTTCGTGAATTCTCCGACATATTTGAGCCCGTTTTAAGACTACCACCTAAGCGAGAAATTGAGGTCAAAATTAATCTCATCCCTGGAGCTCAACCTATCACTCGTCCACCTTATTGCATGTCCAATAAGGAAAATGAGGAGATGTGCAGACAATTATGCGAATTGGAGACGAAGCAATTTATTCGCTCTAGTTCCTCGCCTTGGGGAGCTGCGGCTATTTTTGTGCAGAAATCCGATTGTACACTTAGGCTTTGCTTTGACTACCGCAAGCTTAATGATCTTACTATCAAAAATAAAAATATCCTTTACCTCGGATTGATGATCTATTTGATCAACTTAGTGGTGCTAGAGTATTTTCACAATTGGACTTGGCAACCGATTTTCATCAGCTTCGTATTATAGAGGATAACATTCCTTTGACATCGTTCTGTACTCGTTATGGATCTTATGAATGGCTTGTCATGCCATTTGGTTTAACGAATACCCAGGCTTATTTCATTGACCTTATGAATAGAGTTTTCAAAGACTTCCTCGATCAATTTGTTCTCATCTTTATTGATGATATTCTTGTGTATTCAAAAACCGAGGAGGAGAATGAAAAGCATCTTCAGATTGTGTTGGAAACTCTTAGGAGCAATCAATTAAAAGCAAAATTTTCTAAATGCCACTTTTGGCAATCTCGTGTGAAGTTTCTTGGTCATATTGTTTCCGAATCTGGAATTTCCGTGGATCCTTCAAAGATTGAAGCGATTCAAAATTGGAAGAGACCGGAAAGTGTGACGGAGATCCGTAGTTTTCTTGGATTGGCAGGTTATTACCGCCGTTTTACAAAAGACTTTTCCAAAATTTCCGTGCCTCTTACTAGTTTGACAAAGAAGGGAGTTAAATACATTTGGTCGGACAAATGTGAAGCTTCTTTTCAGAAATTAAAAGAACTCCTTTCCGATGCTCCTATTCTTGTGATTCCCGAAGGAAACCAAGATTTTATTGTTTATATCGATGCTAGTCGCGTTGGTTTGGGTGCCGTTCTTATGCAAAGAGAACGTGTTATTGCTTATGTTCTAGGCAATTGAAGCCAGCCGAGACTAGATATGCCACTCATGATTTAGAGCTCGCGGCTATTGTTTTCGCTCTTAAAATTTGGCGTCATTATCTTTTGGGAGAGAAATTTATTCTCTTTACCGATCATAAATCTTTGAAGTATTTATTTTCCCAAAAGGAACTTAATTTGTGTCAACAACGTTGGCTCGAGTTCCTTGCATCTTATGATCTTGACATTCTTTATACTCCCGGAAAGGGAAATCGTGTTGCCGATGCACTTAGTCGCAAGCAACAAGCGGTTGTTTCTATGATGATATCCGAATGGAATGATCTCGGGGTTTTATCCACTTATGAGATTCGAGATCGTGTTTCCGATTTATGTTCATCTCTTGTTTTATGTGGCCTTAAGACTCATCCTTCTCTTTTAGACCCCATTCTTGAAGCTCAAAAGCTAGATCCTGAATTGGCTCTTCTTGGCCAAAATTTTAGGGATAAAATTGATAATGAAGGTTTGAAAGACTTTGATATTGATTCTCGTGGCGGGATTCAGAAATTTGGTAGACTTATCGTGCCAAATATTAGTGATCTTCGTAAAGACATTTTAGAAGATTCTCGTCGTCCTAAATTTACAATTCATCCCGGTAGTAGTAAAATGTACGCTGATATGAAGCGACTTTATTATTGGGAGGGAATGAAATCTGATATTGCTAACTTTGTTAAGTGTTGCATGACTTGCCAACTTGTCAAGGCCGAGCATCAAAGGCCCGGTGGATTACTGCAACCTTTAGAAATTCCAATTTGGAAGTGGGATCAAATTTCACAGATTTTATTGACGGCCTTCCCCGCTCTCGTTCGGGTCATGATAGCTTATGGGTGATTGTTGATAGACTCGCTAAATCCGCCTATTTTATTCCATTTGGCCTAACCGGACCATACCTCTTTTGGCCAAACTTTTATCAAAGAAATTATTAAATTACATGGTGTTCCTACTTCTATTGTTAGTGATCGTGATCCATTGTTTACTAGTGGATTTTGGAAGAGTCTTCAAAAAGCTTTGGGAACGAAGCTTAATTTTAGCACCGCTTATCATCCTCAGTTCGATGGACAAACATGCGATTAGTATTTTGAGAGCATCAGATATTCAACTAGCATGCACAGATCTCACATACATACATACGAAGATTTACGTATATATACACATGCGAGTACCATAAAATCAAGTAAGTTCATTCACATATTAGATTTTACTTATGCTTCTTTTTAAAGTTTACTCACCTGTAAAAATAATTTGAACGGAGAAAAATTCTGTTTTGTAAAGCTGCTGGCTTGATCGTCTTTTAAATCTTTCTTGCCTTTTTTAGTTGAATTGTATTTGAGTTTGTAAAATGGTGATGCTTACTTCTTTTTTTTAATTACCGGTTTGCTGTGTTTTGAACGAAAATGGAACAAGAAGGATATATATAGAGAAAAGGTTTTACAGGTGATTAGCATTTGCTGGTACAATTTGTTTTCTTTGGTCAGAGAATTTTTTCTTTGACCAGGCAAGATTTTTTTTTGAAAAAATGAAGTGATTTATAAAGGTTGCGAAATGACTTTTTTGTGCTTGAGATGATAGTATTTAATGCATGTCTCCTTCCATGTTTACATATTTATCCCATTGATTTTGTATGTACATAGATATATTTTTTCTTGCCTTGTATATGCACATGTATTTCCATAGTATATATATATTACTCGAATTACCTTATGTATTTACTTTATGTTTTCATAAAACCATAGAAGTTACCTTATATATTTATTTCTATTTCTAACATAAGTCCTTATTTTTATTTCTATTTTAAGCTTAAACTATCAAACATTTAATTTATAATCATATATTTTTTTATACTTATATTGAGTATTGAGAAGATTGATTTTATCTCAAGCATTATTACCTAGATTACATCCATATATATATATATATATGTGTGTGTGTGTGTGTGTGTGTATAGATCAAATGTTAATAAGGTGGAGCTTTTTAATTTAATCCAATGTGAATAAGATAGATTTTATTTTAAGTTTTTAAATCATAGTTTCGTTCCAAAATACACACATATATATAAATAAATGGTAAATGTCCAAAAGCCTTATTTTTTTAAATGATAAGTTTGTATTTTATTTAATTAGATTAAATGCTTATTAAAATAATATTGCCAAAATCCCAGGTCATCACATTCCTCCCCCCTTAAAAGAATTTCGTCCCCGAAATTTAAAGAAAAAGATAATTCCAAAGATTTTATATCAACAACCCAAAGATTCATATAATTCATACATCAACAACCAACCAAACAATTTATCCAAACAAACATCACAAGTTATCCAGACAAAAATCCGGATAGGCTTTCCTAAAGCTATCCAGAGTTTCCCTGGTACAACCTTTGGGATCCTTGCTGCACTTCACCTTGACCAACTTCCAATTTTTCTCCTGAGTTGCTTCTCATCCCGATCTACAATCTGGACATGATTCCTGACCACAGTCAAATTTGGCTTGACCTCCAAATCTTCCTGGACTACTGGTTCTACAACCAGTAATGGATCATGGATAAACTTCCTTAGATGGGATACATGAAATACATTATGAATTCCAGACATACGTTCTGGCAATTCAATTCTGTAAGCCACGGCACCAATCCTTTCCAGCACCCGGAATGGACCAATATATCTCGAGGCAAGTTTTTCCAGCTTTCCAAATCTAATAGCTCTTTTGATCGAGGAAACTTTGACAAAGACTAAATCTTCGATCTCAAATTCCAATTGTCTTCACCTTTTATCTGCATGCTTCTTTTGACGGTCTTGAGCAGCTCTCATTCTCTTCTTGATAAGCTCACCTTTCGTAGAAGCTTCAAGGATCAAATCTGGTCCAAGCACCAGACGATGTCTCGACTCTATCCAACAGGATGGAGATCTACATGGTCTTCCATATAAAGCTTCATAGGAAGCCATCTTAATACTCGCCTGGTAACTTTTATTATAGGAGAATTCCACTAGATGAAGATGGTCTTCCCAAGATCCACCAAAATCCAAAACACAAGCTCGCAGCATATCCTCTAGAATTAGGTTAAGCCTCTCCGTCTGCCTATCTGCCTGGGGATGATATGTTGTACTTAATCTCAAACTCGTTCTAATAGCTAATTGCAAAGCCTCCCAGAACTTTCTGGTGAAGATAGGATCATGGTCATTTACTATGCTGACAGGAACTCCATGTAATCTGACTATCTCTTTCAAGAAAACCTCAGCCAACGATGTTGTAGTACGAGTTGACTTAACTGGAATGAAATGGGCGCTCTTAGTTAACCAATCCACTATAACCCATATTCCTTTGTTTCCCTTCTTGGTTCTTGGCAAACCATCGATGAAATCCATAGAAATCATTTCCCACTTCCATTCTGGAACTTCCAACGGCTGCAACAAACCTGCTGACTTCTGTTGATCTCCTTTAACCTGCTGGCAGATAGCACAACTATTAACAAAAGCAGCTACATCCCTCTTCATTCTCGGCCACCAGAAAACCCTTCTCATATCCTTATACATCTCAGATATTCCTGGGTGAATATTTAGTCTAGAGCGATGACACTTAGATAAGACTTCTTGCCTCAATCCATCTATATTAGGTACACACAAACGACCATTAATCCTCAAAGCACCTTGATCGTCCACCTTGAAACTCGAATATTGACCATCCTTGATTCCAAGAATCAGTTCTTCTAAAGATCTAGCCTCTGTTTGCTTGCTTATGATTCTTTCCTGGAAAGACGGAACAACTTCCAAAAGAGAAGAACTGTATTCCTGCTAAGAGCATCTGCCACAACATTTGCCTTCCCTGGGGTAAACAGGACATCTAAATCATATGATGCCAGAAACTAGACCCATCGTTGCTGCCTCAGATTAAGATCCTTTTGAGAAAAAAGATACTTCAACGGTTTGTGGTCCTTGAATAACTCAAACTTCTCTCCTAAAAGATAGTGTCTCCAGATCTTCAAAGAAAAAACAATGGCCAACAATTCCAAATCATGCGTAGCGTAATTATTTTCATGAGGCTTCAGCTGCCTACTCGCATACGCAATAACTCTACCATTTTGCATCAATACTGCAACCAATCCTACTATATAAGCATTTGTATAAACCTCAAACTTGCTCTTTCCATCCGAAATAGCAAGCACAAGTGCACTGGTTAGCCTCGTCTTCAACTCTTGGAAAGCCTCTTCACACTGGGGTGTCCACTTAAACTTCGCTCCCTTCCGAGTCAACTTGGTCAGATGCGAAGGAATCTTAGAATAGTCCTTGATGAACTTCCTATAGTAGCCAACTAACCCCATAAAACTAGGAACTTCAGTTGGTGTCTTTGGTTGCATCCACTCCAGAATAGTAGCTACCTTGGCTGGATCTACAGAGATTCCCTCTCTAGAAACAACGTGCCCTAAAAATTTGACTTTCGATTTACAAAAATGGAATTTGGAGAACTTCGCCTTTAAAACATGCCTTCTTAGAGTCTCTAACACTATCTTCAAATGCTGCTTGTGCTCCTCTTCAGACTTGGAGTAGACCAGGATATCATCGATGAGCACCAGAACAAACTTATTCAATACATCTCGAAAGGCTCAGTTCATCAGGTCGACAAAGTAGGCAGGAGCATTGGTTAACCTGAAAGGCATAACCAACCACTCATAGAAATAATTTGGTCCCCTAAATGCAGTTAAGGGGATATTGTCCTCATCTACCCTTAACTGATGGAAACCTAAAGCTAAATCCAATTGAGAAAAGACAGAAGCTTCATGCAGCTGATCAAAGAGTCATCAATGCGAGGAAGAGGATATTTATTTCGGATGGTCACTTTGTTCAACTCTCGATAATCAACACAGAACCTTAGCGACCCATCCGACTTGGTGACAAACACTGCAGCAGAATCCCAACAAGAAAATTAGGCCTGATCAATCCCTTCTCCAAAAGATCCTGAGTTTGGTTCACTAGCTCCTCCCTCTCCCTAGGAGCCATCCTCCTACTAGGCTGAATCACTGGTGCTGCTTCTGGAACCAAATCAATGCGAAACTCTATCTCTCGATGTGGAGGTAAACACTTGACTTCCTCGAATACATCAGCAAAATCTTGGACCACATCGATATCTTTAACCTCCTCTTGAGAAGTCTCAACCCCATGTAAAAGACTACTCAAGTGAATTACAGAATTATCACACATCACTCTAGCAATCTTACCTGGATCGATTTCCAAAGAAACCGTTCTCTCATCACAATTCAGGACAGCCTTATACTTATCAAGCCAATCCATCCCCAATATAAGGTCAAACCCCTTAAAATCCAACACATAAGTGTCACAAGAAAAACTATGGGACGAATAGGAAATCCGCAAATCCTTACAGATCATATCTAATTTGGTTACCCCTCCTATAGGATTAGATACAAAGATGGGATGGTCAACAGTACTAGGGGTAAGAAAGAACTTCTCTACAGATTCCAGAGAAATAAAACTCAAAGAAGCACCCGAATCAAATAAAACTTTAATATACTTTCCATCCAAAAGTAATGTACCTTCCAATACTCGCTTTCCTTTAGATGAAGTTGATGGTGCACCCTCCAAACCAAATACCTTATTCTGCTGAGCTTTATGAAGTAGCAGGTAATCCTTGATCATATGACCTAGTTGGTGGCAATTGAAGCATAGAGATTTCTGAACCAAATCCGAACCCGGTCCACTTGGATGCAACTGCTGCTGCTATTGCTGAGATCCTTTCCTGGGACACTTATTCGTCAATTGACCTTCTTGTTGACATATATAGCATTTGCAAGGTCGATTATTACTTCCAGGCTTCTTCTTGTTCTTCTTCTTCCAATTGGGATTGAACTTCCTCTTATTTGGATTAGCAAAATTCCCTCCTGATGCTGCTACTAGTGCCACTGATTCCTTGTTCATCAAATCCTCATATCTCAGAGCCATATCAATTAATTCAATAAAAGATCCTTTCAAAGCGCTGTCATCTTCTCATGAAATTCTGGCCTTAATCCTTGCACAAACATTTCGTTCTTTTTGAGGGGAGTTTCTATGAGACCCAACCCATAGCAAGATAGTTCATTGAATTTAGTCTCATACTCCGCTACAGTCATGCTTCCCTACTTCAAATTCAGAAAATCTCAGTACAGACGAGTTTTTCATGCTGTTGGCATGAATTGATCCTCAAACAACTCCTTAAATCTTTCCCAAGAAATGTCGTCCTCAGAGACATTTGCTGTCACTGCATCCCACCAGGCTGCAGCGCCTTCTAGCAATTGCCATGAAGCCATTTCCTTTTTCTGCTCATCAGACAACTTCATACTCTTAAAGATCCGCTCACATGAGCATAGCCAAGTTTAAACCTCAATTATAGTCTCTGACGCTTTAAAAGGCCTACCTCCAAGGTTGGTGATGTCCTTTCATAAAGCTGCAAAACTAACCTGATGCGTTGCTGGATCCACAACCTCACTAGCAGTCCGACTTCGTCCATTATCGGTCGAGGTACTGTCCCTACCTCTGCCTCTCCTTCCAGAACTCATGTTAGCAACCTGGACAGGTAACCCAACAAATTTAGATAGGTATATAATTACATAAAAATACAAATACGCACTCTCAACATAGATACTAATCCAGAGCCTAGGTATTATCTCAACCTATGCTCTGATACCAACTGTGACGACCCGCCTTTCATTCCACAGAAAGACATATCATCCTTAAGAAAGAAATAGGTAGAAATAGAAAAGATAGAAGAAAGAACTAACAAATATCACAATCTCATGGCGGAAATGGAACAAAATATAATACATCACATAACTATTACATAGTTTTACATATATCAGAGTTACACAACATCATTCAAATAAGACAGTCATATATATATATCTGCCATTACATACATCCCAAAATACAACATACATCAACTAACACGGCAGACTAGGTAGATAGATACGTCTGGACTCCTGCTCTAAGCTTCTCCAGACTTCAACAATCCAAGACCTGATCACTTGGCTACTCATAAAAATTTGAGTACCCAAGAGTTTAGGAAAACAGAAATAAACTCCGGGTCAGACGTGGGTCTGGTGTGAGTAAATGGGTTAAAATTGCTTAACTTTGAAAACCATTTGAAACAAAGGTATCATATAAGACTTCCCACACATAAACACGGGTAAGTTTTTACCTTACGCTAACCAAAACATTTCATAGAAAATCCGATGATATTATAATAGTGTTTAGGGTTTTCAAGTAAAATAGAAAATAGCTGAAATGCTTACGTCTCACATTCCAACATAGTTGGGAACACTCAAAACGTACGGCGCTTATTGAAGATTGGATTCCAAACAATGGCAGGGCCACTGGGTACCGCCCGTCACAGTACGTGGCCAAGATCAACCTACCGTGGATCACTCCCGATCCGCTGCAACACAAGGCCGGAACCATCCCTTACTGGACAGTCCTGAACAAGACAATCCCGCAGTTGTGGCCAACAACTGCCCACATAGCCGAAATAAAGGAACATCTGGATAGGGGTATATCTCGTCCTACTTGGGTGCTACCCACTTAACCTTGCTGCATCTCCCCTGTTTTAGCCATTCCCGGTTGATGAGGCTTGAGGCTATGATTACCTTTAGAGAAAAAATCTCTTAGAATGCTCATCGTCCTCCTAACGATGTTCTGAAAGCATTCAATCCATACAAGTTCGTTACGGATTCAAATGAAACCGAAGGCATTATCTCGTTAAACTCATTACGGAATCACCCTCAGAGTTAACGATGATAACCCTTGTACTCTAAAACACCATCTCGATCTTCACTTGAGATGCCACGACCTATCGTTTAACGTGGATCGATGTGGTTTTCGGATAATCATACCTGATACCCGATCCCAGTTTCATCGAAATCCAAACGTTTTATAAAGGCCAAGTTGTCTATTTGTTTAAACAATTCAATTCAACACTTTGAATTCACAAATCATTTATCACAGATAATTCATACAAAATCATCACAGATATATCCAAAGCATACCAGAGCATATCACAGAATACCATCCAATTGATATCACAAATCTAGATATTCTACTTATACAACATTCATACATGAATTATTAATCCATGGTATAAATAATTTAATTATCTTAAATTAAATTAATTACTTAAGAATTAATCAATTAATTCTGCTTAATTAATTAATTACAAACCATTTAATTAATTAATCACTTCTTAATTACCCTTTTAAAATTAATTAATCAATCCTTAATTACTAAATTAGTGAGCACTTAATCATTAATTAATAACCTTAATTATTAATTAATCCTTAATTATCAATAAATAAAACTTAAGTACAAATTAATTAAACATCTAATTATTAATACCAATCTTCAATTACAAATTGATTAATCTCTAGTCACTTAGTTAATTGCAATTATAAATTAATTAATCATTCTTAATTACCTCCCATAACAATTAATTAAATTACAATCATTCATCTTAATTAACATGTTAAAAATCTTCCCTAATAGCCTGAAATCAAATTATTACTAACTTAAAAGCTTTAATGTTAATTAAATTTAAACACTTATCTTAAATTAACTACTTAATTAGAATATTAATTAAGATTTAAAACATTCTTAAGTATTCACTTAATTAATTAAAATTATAATAAATTCTTAACTTGAAATTATCAAACATTAACTACTTCATCAATACTTACAATTATTTAAGATGATTAACTTCAAATTTTATTAGACTTAAAGTTTTGAAAATCCAAATACCCGAGAAAATCTCAGGTTTACTCGAGTCCCACCCGAGTTTTCCCACCATTTCCCTCGAGTTTTCCCCTCTTCTTCTTCATATTTACATCTATTAAAATTTTTGAGAAACAAGGTACAAAACACTCACGCGAAAACCAAAAGAACTCGAGTAAAACCCATCCTTTCCCGAGCATACTCTCAAGAACCCAAAGCTTCAAGACATTAACCCATGCATGCGACCAACTGTGCACATGCACACACCACCGACGAACTTCCGTCACCTGAGACAATCGCCAACAAGTCGACTATCGACCATCCATTCGATCACAGCATCCCAAAACCTTGATGAACCACGAGAAACAACAGATCGAGCTTCCATACAAAACGATACTCTGACCATCGATCTCCTCGTTCAAGCGATTCCAACCTCCAAAAGCCTCGAATCTCCGGCTATGACACCACTAGCCTCCATGCAATCATTTCCCCCAGCCACGTGCCTCTCAATACACTAATGTAGCCACGGTGATCGAATTTTCGACCATCGACAAAACTAGGGTTAGAACCCAAATTCGCCTTCCGCCGACGCTACGATGAACTGGAACACCTGCCACTATTTTTCCCCACTCCAACGCTCGCCACACAAGCTCCAGCCAAAGCCCCTACCTCCAAAACAACTCCAGTCGTCGACACTTACTTGAAAACCAAAAACCGAACAACACCAAAATGCAAAACCCTTACTAAACTAAAATTAGCGATTTTTGTTTTAAAAATCAAGTTTTTTAGTGGCAATTCGAGTCGCATGCTTAAATCTACAAAATGAAAATTTTGATTTATATCAACTTAAAAGTTCTTACTGTCTTATTTAATTCCAGAAGAAATTTCCAACTTAAAATACTTAAACTAATATTTAAATACTATATCACATTTTTACCATCTTATGTTGTTCAGAATTTAAAGTCTAACAACTCATAGATAAGGAGTTATTGAATTTGCTTAGTTCTTTTCACTCTGAAGTCTAGAAACAGAGAGCATCAGATATTCAACTAGCATGCACGGATCACACGTACATACATGCAAAGATTTACATATATACACACACACACACATGCGAGTACCATACAATCGAGTACGTTCATTCATGGATTAGATTTTACTTATGCTTCTTTTTAAAGTTTACTCACCTGTAAAAATAATTTAAATAGAGAACAATTCTGTTTTGAAAAGCTGCAAGCTTGATCGTCTTTTAAATCTTTCTTGCCTTGTTTAGTTGAATTGTATTTGAGTTTGTAAAATGGTGATGCTTACTTTTTTTTAATTATGGGTTTGTTGTGTTTTGAACGAAAATGGAACAAGAAGGATATATATATAAACATATATCAAATGTTAATAAGGTAGTGTTTTTTAATTTAATTCAATGTGAATAAGATAGATTTTATTTTAAATTTTCAAATCATAGTTTCCTTCCAAAATACACACACATATATATAAATAAATGGTAAATGTCAAAAAGTCTTGTTTTTTAAAAATGATAAGTTTGTATTTTATTTAATTAGATTAAATGCTTATTAAAATAATATTGCCAAAATCTCAGGTCGTCACATAACTATATACAGCTATTTTATAACTAATAACCATTTTACAACCACTTATCCATTTTAAACATTTCAAGCTGGTAAAAGTGCAAACTATTTATAATAAGTATCAATTGAGATAAGGATTGAAGTAATAACCCAAATGAAAATTAAAGCAACTGTGAATATGTGAATAGAATCAAAATGAAGGTGAATAAAAAGAGAATTGATTTAGCTAATAATCTATGAAGATAAATACATAGGATGTACTTCTATTATTCTATTCGCATAATGATTTGAACCAGATTCAAACACAGAATTTCGAGATAGTATATCGATTCGAGTTGGGATATTTCACTCGATTTTCGACGGCGAACCCTGGATATGGATTTTGATTGATTCTGGAAATTCTCTATCATAGTTATGGCTATGCAAGGAGAATGACGGTTTCTGATCAAGAAACTAGATCTGAGTCCGCACTAGGAAGTCGGGTGAACGATACTAGTTCGGAAGTGAAGTTGTGTGATCGAGTGAGCGATCAGATTTGATATTGTATACGGATGATATATGTACATCGTACGTGCTTGAATGAAATAGATATTTTGAAAATAAATTAGAAATGATGATTTTGAAATGGGAAAATATATTTTGAGAAATATATATGGATAAAGGTGGAAGTTGGGTGACACTAACTGAAACTCATTTTATAAAAGTTAAATAAGGTGGTAAATAACTTTATAAGAGAAATCAAACTAGAGTATTTTGATTTGGCATAAATAAAGTTATATATATTTGTTATATATATAATAAACTCCCTTTGTTGAATCTATAACTAGAAGAAAAGATTTTTGAAAAATGTGTGAAGTATAAAAAGGGAATTTATACGAGTATGAAGTGATCCAAAGGTTTTCTAGATTATATATATTTATAAATGTAAATGATTTTATGAGAATGAGTTTATGAAAAAGGTTTTGGGAACCTATTGATTTTGAAAGGCTTTTGATTTGGGAAAAATCAATTTTGGAAATTTGGAAAGCCAAGTTTGAGAATTATCGATTTTGTGTAAAGAAAATTTATATGTTATACATATAAGAGTATGATTTGAAAGACACTATATGTGTATAGTACAAAACATTTTGAGAATGGCTGTGGGGAAAAAGGTGCCCCCATTTAAATGAACTTCTAGTAGGAGATCCACGAGGTGGTTCTGCTTTGAGCCCTAAGGGGGGTTCTAAATTTGATCCTGGGAGGAGGTCTGAACAAACTGAAGTTCCTGAGGATTGTGGTTGGGGTAGCGAAATTTGAGGGCTTTAATGCCTACAGAGACAGTGGGTTATGCTATGACGATAGTGTAACTTGATGTAACTGCGATCTACTATACACCATAGCGAAAGTCGAGGGGCAGCGATTGTCTAAGGTCTACGTTTGATTTCGCTGCTAGAGCGACATAACATCGGTAGACTGCGATCTATGAAGAAATAGTGTAAGTCGTGTGGAAGTGAGTGCCTACAGGCTACATTGGGATTCGACTGACGTAGTCTACGATCTATGTGGTCTATGTGGAGGAGTTTCTTTTGGCAGCGAAATTCGAGGGAGCTGATGCCCACAGTTACATGGGTTTTTGTTGTGATGGTGACGTAACCCTGGATGTAGCTACAATCTGTGGCGGGTTCCAAAGTGTAATCCAAGGGCGCGGAGGCCTACATCTTCCTATGGTTTTGCCGGGATGGCGACATAATCAACGGCTTAATTGCCACAATGGAGAGGGTGATGATTTCCAAAGAATTCTCACCAAAAATATTTTCTATATTTTCCCAAAATGTTTTCCAAGTATTTTGACTGGGTGTTGAAAACGGGTTTACCGAGTACTTATAGATTCAGTCATACGCCTGATCAACGTATGACCGAATTTCTGTGAGAACAAGGATGGACTTGTTCAGACATCGGGTTATAAAAAGTATTTTTATGAAAACTATTTTGGTAATATTATGTAGATTTTAAAGTGTTTTAAATTTTTTAAATAAAAGGAGTTAGGAGTTAAAATGTTCAAAGAGTGATTTAACCGAGAATAAGCATTTGTAATTAATAAAATTCGGGCTTCGTTCCTTTACGAGGACAAAAAGTTCTAAAGGAGAGAGGGATGTTAATCTGGATTTTTGGACATCTGTTAATTGGTAATTAATATGATATAATTTATTAAAATACTGATTTGTAAGTTGAACAAATAAAATTTTTGATAAAAATATATATCCGGGTATAAGTATTAATCTAATAATCTTCTTATATTATTTGATCTAGAGAAACTTATCATTTTAAACGAATAAAAATATGCTATCTATTTTCTATTATTCTTATGTAAATTTCAATCAAAACTACGATTTGAAATTCAATATGTATATCTTAAAAATAAATTAGATTTGAAGCTCTATATTTTTAGTACTAGTATATATATTTAGATATTGATTTAAAATATTTGTAATCTTAGTTTAAAATTAAAATAAATATATGTAAAAAGGAAATTTATTAAAAAAATAGAAAATATAATATAAAAACATATAAAAAACAAATATAAACATAAATTCATGCAAAATGACATTTGTAAGCTAAAAGTATCATGCAAAATAACAAGTGGCATATTTTCCTTTGTATTAAAATATAAATAAAATGTTAGAAAGAAGGCTGTACGGTTAAAAACTTTTCATATTTTCATTTCTCATCTCTTTTCTTTCTTCTTCCATCTTTCAAATCTGAATTAAAACTAAAAAACTAAAACAAATTCAACAGCTTCAATTTCAACCTGAGCAAGCAAAGTAGATTCAAATCAAAGATCAAGCAAATTAATATTTAAACTCAAGGTCAGTTCTATATCAAGTAGCAGATCTGATCATGATCAATAGCAGTTCCTGGAAGAAAAATAATAATAAAAAGAAGCTCTATTTTCTGTTTATAAATAATACAGGTGAGTAAGCATACCCTTTTGAAGCTAAATCTTTATTTATTTACTAATGCATGTGATAAATCATTGTAATAATATGGTGAACATAATTTGCGTGGTTGTATTTTTCCTAGAACATAGCTGAATTATTGTATACATATGTGTGCATGTTTGTATACAGTTAAGTATATCTCTGTTTTGATTACAACAAACTAAAATAGGTCCAAAAAATTAAAATCTCTTCCTCTGATCTCTTTTAGCATATGATGTTTAAACGAAATTTGTTTGTAATGATGTAACACAAATTTTAAAAATGTTTACAAGTAGAATTAGTAGGTAATTATCTGGTAAAGAAGAAATTACAGTAAAAAGAAAATATATCAGAAAAATCGATTGTTTTAATTTCTTGTTTCACCTACATAATCTTATTCGATTTTGAAAACTATGATTTTTAATGATAAAATCAAGATTTATAAGTTAGTAGCTTGAGAGGAATTACGGGATGATCAGAATTGGGATTTTATTTGAATTTCGATGATCGTGCGGCTCGGTGACATTGGGGTTGCGACCCGAGGTTGCTCTTTGATTGATGGTAACGAGAAAATGGTCAGAAGGTTCTTAGTTTGCCGTGGTGGAACGGCGAGGTTGTTTTAGGGTTTAGTCTGAGTTTTTGTTCTTGGTTGTTCGTTGGGTGTTCTTGACGTCGAGATGGCATCGAGGTGGACCGGGGGTGGGGGAAAGGGAAGATGGAAGCGAATCGAAGGTCTGGGCAAAGCAGCATGTTCTCTGGCGATCAGAGGTGGCGGTGCGAATGGATTTCGTGATTGGGATTTAATTCAAGTGGTGCTTGATATTCTCGATTTCGTTTCAAGTGATCGACATGGGTTCTAGGTAGTTGCTTGGGTAGAGATGGTCGACGATGACTTGTTGGAGGTAGCGACGTTGGTCGGAGGTGATCAGGTTGGTGTGCACGGTGTACATGTATTGTGTGACTGGTTGTTGTTCTTAGTTGAATAGACGAAGAAGAGGTAGGGGATTGTGTCGGGTCAGGCTCGAGGACGTTCACAGGTTTTATCAGGGAAAGAGAGGAGAGATTTGGTTTGGGTACTGACTCGGGAATTTTTGTCTTGGGCTCGAGTCGATTATTTTTAGAATGAATAAATTTTAGTTCCAGGTTTTCAAAGCAAACAAATAAACAAAGTGTCTCAAGCAAATTATTTAACAAGTTTCAAAGCAAGATTCAAAATTTGGGATTATAAAGGTAAATGTTTTTAGTTAAATTGATTTGATTTTAAAAGAATTATATATTAGGATAATTGATTAATGTAAGTAATTAAAGGATAAATAATTAATGTCAATAATTAATTATAATAATAATAATAATAATGGTTTGAAGTTAATTAATGATCATTAAGCAGGATTCAAAAGTAATTAATTTATTTTTTGTTAAATAAATTAATTAGAAATGGACTAATAAATCTTTCTTATGGATGATTAAATTGTATTGAATGATTGGATCAGTACCTTGTCTGATAATTTGTGATGTTCTGTGATATGATATGTTTGGGTTGAATTGTGATAATGTGGGTTATCTATCGATGATGAATTACTGTGTAAATGTGACATCCTGTATTTAAAATTGAATTGTATTCACTTAGACAGCTTGGATTAAAAATGACATCAGATTCGAAGAGACCGGGGTCGGATATCAGCAATATCCGAAACCACTTCGATTAGTAATCTACAAATTCTGTAACAACCCGCATATTTAACGATTATATATTTAAATGTTTTATTTAAATGTAGCGTCTTTAGTCGGATTTAGGTCCGAAATGTTACTTTTTCGAACAGCCGAATTAGGACTCAAAACCACTTCCATTGAGTTCAAAATGGTGTTTGCGATCTTTTTGAGTATAAACTTTGATATGTTTGGATTAAGTAGAATTTTTCTACTTTTTCTATTTGCGTTTTGGGTTTGGGTCCAGCCCATTAGCTTAGCTTAATACCCAACTCAGTCCCCTGTCTTCTCCATTCACTCGTTTTCATTTCTTAAACTCTTACTCGACTAAAAAAGGGGGAAAGGAAGAACAGTTAGAAACTCCAAGCCCTAATTTTCTCTTGCAAACTCAAGTTCTTGCTCTATAATCCAAGAGAAGCTATTGGTAAGCCCTCTCTTCAACTTCTCCAACTCTTTCTTCCTTCAATTTCAGAAAGTTTCATAAACCTAACTTAGGAAATACTTGTTTTGATCTTAGATTGAAGCTTGTAGCATTGAAGTGGAGAGTGGTTGGTCTTTTCTTTGCATTTGAGCTTCTCACCCGTGTTTTGAGTTAAAGGTGAGATTTTTAACTCACATCTATGTTTACAACTATGTTGGATTGTTAGGAATGAATTCCTAACATATGTACATGTTCATTTGCTTTCGATTTGGATTGATTCGGTGAAATTGCCATTCTATGATTTTTGAAGCCAAATCTATGGAATCCATACATGGTTGATGTTTATGTTTTTCGGAGTGTTTGGGTGAGTCGTTAAGGTTGGGTACTCGTTTGACATAAGCCACCATAATCATCGCTCATCCGACCGGTTTCGATTTGTTATGGCCATCTATGGCCTAGGTTCAGGAAATGCCTGAACATCAAGTTTCAGACGTCTGAAATCTCATTTCCAGACGTCTGAATATTATATTGGGAATCTTCTTTCCCCAGTATTCAGACGTCTAAATCAAAGTTCTAGCCGTCTGAATTCGTTCGAGTGCAACCAGAGAGGAAATAGGCTTACAAAGCCATTTTCAGACGTCTGAATTATATGGGCCGGACGTCTGAATTAGGATCCGAAGACTTTTAATTTTCCAGATTCAAACGTCTAAACCATATACCTCAGACGTCTGAATCTACAGTCTTTAGCCCAATTTGCTTTTAGGATTGAAATTCCAATTTTTATCGGCTTTGGTTGTTCAGCTTGTTGTTAGCATTCATCTTTGACCTTGATGATTCCTTTGTCACTTTATCCACGGGTTTTTTTTTTGTAAAATAATCTTTTAAATTGTATTAAAAGCTCGCTTCTTCAATTTATAAATTCTATTTAAAACATACACAATTTCGCACTACGAGCGAAGTGGGAGGAGAATTAAAGGATTAGATAAAACATGTACTGTGAACACGTGCGTTCATCTTTTCAGTTAATTCCCAATCTATTCGTTTGAACGTTTTGACGTTTGGGTCTGGTTTACCGATGAGATGAGGTAACTTTGTATTGCTTTGAGTGTGAAATTGACTAATGGATAGTAAACCGTTAGTGCGAACGGGTGGTTATGGGACTTACGTTAACGCTTTTCGGGTTCCTTTTCGAGAGTTGAGACACATTCTGCCAGTTAGTGGTGTCCAGTACTGGGCCTCCAGACCTTCACCACTACGGTTTGTTTCCTTTGGGATAGTGTCTTCGGACTATCTCCTTCAGGTTTGTTGCCTTCGGGTATGTTGCCTTCGGGTTTATGCATTCGGGTTTGTTGCCCTATTATATCGCTTTTGAAGTTGGTCATTCATCACCGCTCTACTGATATTGGGTTTGGAGCCTTCGGGCTCATGGATCCTTGTTTATACACTACTGAGCACGTGTAATTTTCTATTGTTTCATTGATATGTATATTCCCTAGGTATCGCCCTTCGGTGTTGGTCTTTTTGAGCCACATGTTGTATAGCGGTTACCTTGTGGAACTTGTGTTACCTTCATTGGTATTTGTTATTTTCATTTTTGGCTTGTTTTGGGATATTCACATCCTTTGTTTATTTGAATTGCCGATGGTATGAGGCTTGTCTTGTTATGATTCATCTTTTGTTAGATGACTGTGTTATCTCTTTTAGAGATATTTGTTATACTTTATGACCTTGCAGGTTTATTGTTGCTAGGTTTATCTAACTGATTTGTTTATCTACACTGACCCGTGTATTTTGTACTCGGGTCAGACCGAGATGTTTCAGGTTAGGTACTTTTCGACTTAACCTCTTTTGCTTCCGCATGGAATATTCAGCTAGCTCCTTTTTGTTATAGCTTTTGTGTAGTCCTTTTTGTTGTAACTCTGATATGTATTCTTTTGGATTCGCCTGTATATTGTGGTTTGCTATACCACTTGACATGTATCAGTTTGTATACTCTGTTGTGTATCCGTATATGTGTATATGTTGATCTACCGTTCTGTGATGAATAGATTACATGAGTTATTACATTCTGTTCTAATAGGTCCTCCATCCACCTATGGTTTTGTTTTAAGTATTCATTGGATATGTCGACCTGCTTGGTGTGACAATTGTCGATGTATTCAATCGCTAGTTAAAGCAAGGCTATAGATGGTCTCTCCTATCCAGCTCTATTCTTTGTATTAGCAGACGGTATTATCTATCAATACTCTTTGCTAATGTGGGTCTCGAAGTGGGGCGTCACAACTTGGTATCAGAGCTGAGTTCGGAACAAAATATGATAACATAGAATAGATGCACATATTCCGGTACATCAAAGTATATAAGTGTTACAAATCTTTGAACCATCATGGCTCTATATTCCTTTTGTGCCTTTAGTGGTAGATAGAATGTGGGAATACGGTTAGGAACGCATTATTATTCTGGGGTATTCCACATTTGAATTACTGATGTCTACCGTGTGAATAATTATCTTGTCTTAACTTTCAGCGTATGGCTGGAAGAGGCAGGGGACGAAGTTGGGGTGCTGGGCAATCCAGTGGCTCACATCCAGATGTCGTTTATATGTCCGTCGATCAGTTTTTGGAGTTGTTTAGGAGCACTCAGCCTCCAGCACCTACTCGAGTATCTCCACCTCCCAAGTCTGCCTTTGCACGCCTATGTAGTGATTTTTCTCATCTTGGAGGAAAACCGTTTAGGGCTCCGAGTATGTTCTTGAAGTCCAAGCTTGGATTCACACGTGCGAGCATATCTTCTCTTGCATGGATCTTTCTGATCATGATAGAGTTTTTGTAACTTCTAGCTTATTGCAAGAGCATGCCCTTGATTGGTACGAGCTGCCGAAATTGATGAGTCTGCTCTTTCTTGGACTCAGTTTCTAGAGCGATTCGAACTCAAGTTCGTTCCTGAATCTGAGAAAGTTTTATTAACTCGTTGCTTTCTTGAGTTGAAGCAAGGGAAATCTTCTGTTTCTGAGTACGTTGCATCATTCAAGGCTTTATCTAAGTATGGTCTTGAATTCATTAGTACATCTTATAAGAAGAATCTGAAGTTTGTCTCTAGTCTTAAGAAGTCTTTATTGCTCAAGCTTAAGCTTTTTTTTGAGGAGTTAGTAGATTTTGCGCTTCATCTTGAAGCCATCGAGAAAGAATGTGATAGTGGTGATGATGTTGAGGTTCCCAAGAACCCCAACAAGAAGTAGTTTCCATTTCAAAAGTCCAGGTCTTTTCCTTCCAAGAAGAAGAAGACCGGTGGTTCTAATTCTCAGTCTCAGTCTGCGGAACACCTTCCATTCGGAAGTGTTTCAATTGTGGTTCTCCTGATCATATGATTCGAGCTTGTCCTAAGCCTCTCTTCTGCTGCTATTGCAAGAAGGAAGGTCATTATGTTTCCACCTGCCCTACTGTTCCTGCTGGTGCCAAGTCTAGCAAGCTTTGTGCTGCTAAGGCTTTTGAAGGCTCTTCTCAGCCCAAAGGTATATCTCCAACTATTTTGGAAGGTTCTATTTTATTTCATGGTCGTATTATTCGAGTTCTTTTCGATAAGGGTGCTTCACATTCTTTCGTATCGAAGAAGCTCGTCGATGATTTATCTTTGGATGTTTCTTGTATGGTTACTTCATTGAGGATTGCGAATCCTATTGGAGGATCCGCGACCCTTAGCTTGTTTTTTGATGATGTTGAGATTGTTTTATGTGGCTTCTCTTTTCATGCGAATCTGCACGTTATTTCTTATTTGGGATTTGATATGATTTTGGGTATGGACTGGCTAGTGAGATACGATGCTAGGATTATTTGTTCTGAGAGGATTATATATCTTCGACATCTGTATTCGTCTACTCAGCTATCACCTTTTCTTCAGGATGTGGATAATTCCGAAATGGCTTTACATTCTCTTGACTCGCGAGATGATGATGATATATCTCGTATTCCTATTGCTTGCGACTTTCCTGATGTTTTTGAGCCTGTTTCGGGTTTGCCACCTAAGCGGGCGATTGATTTCCTCATTGATCTCATTCCACGCTCGCAGTCAGTTATTCGTCCTCACATGAGGATGTCTACAAAAGAAAATGAGGAACTCAAGAAGCAGCTTTTAGAGCTTGAGTCCAAGCAGTTGATTCTGTCCAATTTTTCTCCGTGGGGATCCGCGGTCGTCTTCATGAAGATATCCGATGGAACTCTTAGGCTTTGCATTGACTATCGCAAGCTTAACGAGTTAACCATCAGGAATAGGTATCCATTGCCTAGGATCGATGATATGTTCGATCTATTGAGTGGTGCTAAGTTCTTTTCTCAGCTCGACCTTGCCACATGTTTCCATCAGTTATGAGTCGCGGAGGATAGCATACCTCTTACAGCTTTACGCACTCGATATGGTTCTTTTGAGTGCCTCGTTATGCCGTTCGGTTTGACGAATGCTCCTGCTTTCTTTGTTGATCTAATGAATCGAGTATTCTGGGAATATCTCGATAAGTTCGTCCTTGTGATCATCGACGACATCCTTGTTTATTCTAAGTCTGAAACCGAGCATGCTAATTACTTGAGAATTGTCTTGAGTACTCTCCGTCACCATCAGCTTAGAACCAAATTCTCCAAGTGCCATTTTTAGGAGAATAAGGGTACGTTCTTAGGCCAAGTGGTATCTTCCGAGGGCATTTCAGTCGATCCCTCAAAGATCGAAGCCATCCAGAATTGGAAGAGGCCTGAGAATGTTCATGAGATACGTAGTTTCCTTGGATTGGCGGGTTATTACCATCGGTTCATTAAAGATTTTCCCATGTTGTGCTTCATCTCACCAGCCTTACTCGGAAAGGCATTCATTATATTTGGTCCGACAAGTGTGAAGCTTCCATTCTGACATTAAAGCTACTACTCACTAATGCTCCTATTCTTGTGGTTCTCGAGGGGAATCATGATCTTGTTGTCTACACCGATGCTTGTGGTAGCGGCCTCGGTGTTGTTCTTATGCAGAAGGATCGGGTAGTTGCTTACGCTTCTAGGCAACTACGTCCGAATGATGTTCGCTATGCCACTCATAATCTTGAGTTAGCCGCCATTGTCTTCGCCTTGAAGATTTGGCGACACAATTTATTGGATGAGCGCTTCATTCTCTATACCGATCATAAATCCTTGAAGTATTTGTTCACTTAGAAGGAACTCAATATAAGACAACAGCGTTGGCTCGAGTTTCTTGCTTCCTATGACTTTGATATCGAGTATACCCCTGGTAAGGGTAATCGTGCTGCTGATGCGCTTAATCGCAAACATTCGTCTATTGTTCCTATGATGCTTGCCGAATGGAATATCCTTGAGACTCTATCTTTTTGTAAAATTCGTGATCGAGGTTCATCTTTTAATTCTCCTATTCTATTATTTAGTTTGGGAGCTCGACCCATTTTACTGGACCGTATGGCCGATGCTCAGTGGCGTGATCTAGAGTTGTTGCATCTTATTCAGCTTTGTGAGTCTGGATCCTGTGATGAGGCGTTGCAGGATTTCAGCATTGATTCCCATAGGTGTCTTCGCAAGAAGAACCGTCTTTTTATGCCTTCTGATTTTGCACTTAGGCATGACATTCTAGATGACTGTCACCATTCTAAGTATACTATTCATCCTGGTAGTAGTAAGATGTATGTCGATATGCATCGCCTTTATTATTGGGAAGGCATGAAGCGCGATGTGGCAAGTTATGTGAGTAATTGTATAACTTGTCGGCGTATTAAGGCCGAACATCAGTGTCCTTCGGGTCTTCTTCAGCCTCTTGAGATTCCATTGTGGAAATGGGATCAGATTTCTATGGATTTCATTGATAGCCTACCTCGTTTGAGATCGGGCCATTCTAGCATCTCGGTTATTGTTGATCGCCTCACCAAGTCTGCTCATTTTATTCCTATTAAGTCAAATCAGATTGCTTCGCATTTGGCTAAGTTATATGTAGAGGAAATCGTGAGATTTCATGGTGTCCCTAATTATATTGTGAGTGACCGTGATCCTTTATTCATGAGTCATTTTTGGCAGATTCTTCAGCAAGCTTTGGGAACAATGCCTAATTTTAGCACAGCTTATCATATGTGGTCTGACGGACAGACCGAACGGGTGAATCGTATCTTAGAAGATCTCCTCCGTATTTGTATTCTTGATTTTGGTGGTAGTAGGGAGGATCACCTACCTATTGTAGAGTTCTCCTACAATAATAGTTTTCAGTCCAGTATCGGTATGGCTCCTTTCGAAGCCCTATACGGAAGGCCATGTCGATCACCTTCTTGTTGGTTGGAATCTGGGAAGAAGCTTATTCTTGCCTAGATTTTGTTCGTGATTCTTCTGAGAAGATTGATCTTATTCGCTTGAGAATGAAGGAGGCACAAAGCCGCCAGAAATCCTATACGGACAACCGTAAGAAGCCTATCGAATTCTCGATCGGTGATCTTGTTTTTATTAGTGTTTCTCCTTTGAAAGGGGTTATGCACTTCAGTACGACTGGGAAATTGGCTCCTCGCTTTATATGACAATTTTCTATTACTGAACGTCTGTGGCTTATAGAGTTTCACTTCCTGCTCATTTATCTGGCATTCACGACGTGTTTCACGTCTCTCAACTTCGGAAGTGTCTTCGAGAGTCGGATTCTGTTTATCGATTCTCCTGATTTCCAAGATCTTGAGATCTCATCGGACTTATCTATTGTACAGCAGCCTATTCGCGTACTTGCCACGGAGGTGCGACACCTTCGAAAAAAGGACGTGCCGCTCATTGAGTCCAATGGTCCGCTAATCCCAATGACTGTACTTGGGAAACCAAAGAGTTTATCGAGCAACCCTATCCGGGTTTTCTATCTTTGCTTGGCCATGGTGAGAATATCTCTTCATCTTAAGCTTATTTTCTTTTCTTTTCTTTTTGGAAGATGTATGCATGGTGTTGTTACAGATTATCGTCTCTAGGAATTGCGTGGACGCAATTTTGTTAGGAGGGGAGATCTGTAACAACCCGCATATTTAACGATTATATATTTAAATGTTTTATTTAAATATAGTGTCGTTAGTCGGATTTAGGTCTGAAATGTTACTTTTTGCGAACGGCCGAATTAGGACTCGAAACGATTCCATTGAGTTCAAAATGGCGTTTGCGATCTTTTTGAGTATAAACTTTGATATGTTTGGAGTAAGTAGGATTTTGCTACTTTTTCTAATTGGGTTTTGGGTTTTGGGTTTGGGTCCAGCCCATTAGCTTGGCTTAATACCCAACTCAGTCCCCTCTCTTCTCCATTCACTCATTTTCATTTCTTAAACTCTTACTCAACTAAAAATGGGAGAAAGGAAGAAGAATTAGAAACTCCAAGCTCTAGTTTTCTCTTGTAAACTCAAATTCTTGCTCTATAATCCAAGGGAAGCTATTGGTAAGCCCTCTCTTCATCTTCTCCAACTCTTTCTTCCTTCAATTTCAGAAATTTTCCTAAACCTAACTTAGGAAATACTTGTTTTGATCTTAGATTGAAGCTTGTAGAGTTGAAGTGGAGAGTGGTTGGCCTTTTCTTTGCATTTGAGCTTCTCACCCGTGTTTTGAGTTAAAGGTGAGATTTTTAACTCACATCTATGTTTACAACTATGTTGGATTGTTAGGAATGAATTCCTAACATATTTACATGTTCATTTGCTTTCGATTTGGATTGATTAGGTGAAATTGCCAATCAATGGTTTTTGAAGCCAAATTTGTGGAATCCTTACATGGTTGATGTTTATGTTGTTCGGAGTGTTTGGCGGAGTGTTTGGGTAAGTCGTTAAGGTTGGGTAGTCGTTTGACATAAGCCCAAATAGTCATCGCTCATCCGATCGCTTTCGATTTGTTTTGGCCATCTATGGCCTAGGTTAAGGAAATGCCTGAACATCAGGTTTCAGACGTCTGAAATCTCATTTCCAGACGTCTAAATATTATACCGGGAATTTTCTTTCCCAAGTATTTAGACGTCTGAATCAAAATTCCGGACGTCTAAATTGGTTCGAGTGCAACCAGAGAGGAAATAGGCTTAAAAAGCCATTTTCAGACGTCTGAATTATATGGGCCAGACGTCTGAATTAGGATCTGAAACTTTTAATTTTCCAGGTTCAGACGTCTGAACCATATACCTCAGATGTCTGAATCTGCAGTCTTTTTCCCAATTTGCTTTGGGGATTGAAATTCCAATTTTTATCGGCTTTGGTTGTTCCGCTTATTGTTATCATTCATCATTGACCTTGATGATTCCTTTGTGACTTTATCCATTGGTTTTTTTTATAAAAAAATCTTTTAAATTGTATTAAAAGCTCGCTTCTCCAATTTATAAATTCTATTTAAAACACACACAATTTTGCACTCCGAGCGAAGTGGGAGGAGAATTAAATGATTAGATAAAGCGCATGCTATGAACACGTACGTTCATCTTTTCAATTAATTCCCAATCTATTTGTTTGAACATTTTTACCTTTGGGTCTGGTTTACCTATGAGATGAGGTAAACTTTGTACTGCTTTGAGTGTGAAATTGACTAACAGATAGTAAACTGTTTAGTGCGAACAGGTGGTTATGGAACTCACGTTAATGCTTTTCGGGTTTAGACACATTCTGCCAGTTAGTGTTGTCCAGTACTGGGCCTTCGGACCTTCACCACTACGATTTGTTGCTTTTGGGATAGTGTCTTCGGACTGTCTCGTTCAGGTTTGTTGCCTTCGGGTATGTCGCCTTCGGGTTTGTACCTTGGGGTTGTGCCTTGGGGTTTGTTGCCCTATGTATCGCTTTTGGAGTTGGTCATTCGTCACCGCTCGAGTGATATTGGGTTTGGAGCCTTTGGGCTCATGGATCCTTGTTTATGCAGTGCTGAGCACGTGCAATTTTCTATTGTTTCATTGATATGTATATTCCCTAGGTACCTCCCTTCGGTATTGGTCTTTTAGAGCCATACGTTGTATAGAGGTTACCTTGTGGAACTTGTGTTACCTTCATTGGTATTTGTTATTTTCCTTTTTGGCTTGTTTTGGGATATTCATATCCTTTGTTTATTTGAATTACCGATGATATGAGGCTTGTCTTGTTGTGATTCATCTTTTGTTAGATGATTGTGTTATCTCTTTTAAAGATATTTCATATGCTTTATGACCTTGTAGGTTTATTGTTGCTCAGTTTATCTAACTGATTTGTTTATCTAGACTGACCCGAGTATTTTGTACTCAGGTCAGACCGAGATGTTTCAGGTTAGGTACTTTTGGACTTAACCTCCTTTGCTTCCGCATGGACTATTCAGCTAGCTCCTTTTTGTTATAGCTTTTGTGTAGTCCTTTTTGTTGTAACTCTGATATGTATTCTTTTGGATTCGCCTTTATATTGTGGTTTGCTATAGCACTTGACATGTATCAGTTTGTATACTCTGCTGTGTATCCGTATATGTGTATATGTTGTTCTACCATTCTGTGATGAATAGATTACAATGAGTTATTACATTCTGTTCTGATAGGCCCTCCAGCCACCTACGGTTTTGTTTTAAGTGTTCATTGGATATGTCGACCTTCTTGGTTTGACAATTGTCGATGTATTCAATCGATAGTTAAAGCAAAGCTATAGATGGTCGCTCCTATCCAGTTCTATTCTCCGTATTAGCAGACTGTATTATCTATTAATACTCTTTGCTAATGTGGGTCTCGGAGTGGGGCGTCACAAATTCTTTATAGATTTGATTTTTGAATCAAATAGGCTTGAATGAATAAATTAGGTAAACTCATCCATTTAAACTAGGTAATAGAACTTAGATACATTTTGTGAAATAAGGTTGGCTTTAGCAACATAAAAACTCGTAGTGATGAACAAGTTACCCTGTTATTCAAATAAGTTTTATAATTTAGTATTTTTATTATTTGGGCTTACTCACGCTGGTTTCCAGCCCGGGTGTTACTTTATTTTAATGCTCGGGTCAGATCGAGTATTACAAATTTTCAAGTTAGGACGTTCTTGAGCTCAGGTGTCGTGCTGGATGGTAGGAACGT
This sequence comes from Allium cepa, assembly GCA_030765085.1. NCBI lineage: Eukaryota > Viridiplantae > Streptophyta > Magnoliopsida > Asparagales > Amaryllidaceae > Allium > Allium cepa. Next base: position 758,896,682 of record CM060929.1, read on the forward strand.
ATGAAGTATATTCCACTGTGTTTTGGAGTTGTATTGATTGTTTTTTCTAGGATAAGTTGTTACAACTGTCCAATTTGGTTGTACTTTGATATCTTCAATGTGAATTGACATTTACAGCTTTCTTTGTGTAAATGCTGCTATTTGTATATTATATTTTGATCCGTTGCGAATGTGAGATTCTATGATTTTTCTTTCTGTTTCTTCTTCTACCTCTTTTCTTCTTAACCCTAACAATCTGGAGTTTTCTGGCATTCGTTTCTCGGCACTTCTGCAGTGAACGTATTAGTGTCTAATTTTCGAAGTTGAAAATTTCGGGGCGTTAAAGGTTAGAGGGATCCAACTGGATTCCTCACCAGTATTTCGGGGCATTAAAGGTTAGCACGTAACCTTATGTGTAGGCTTGATTAACGTTTGTGTTGAGGATGTTGATTCGGTGCAGTGTGTTACTCTAATCTATCGAGCTTCCTTCTTGGCCAAAGGATAACAAGTTGAAAGTTGGAGACATGATAAGTCTATGAGAGTTAGTTTCTGTCTGAGGTTGTGAAATGCTTTTTGTGTTGTTGGTGCAAAGAGACTGGAATCGGTTTGTCTGAAAACCACTTCGGATAAACATTTATGCTACTATTATGCAAGTTGGTTGTGATGATATTGATATTCCGGATTTTCATACTAGAGGACTGCTTGTTGATCGTTTGGGGTTAAAATCCCAATATACATCAAGTAGCAGCAGTCTCTTCATTGTGAAGTATCCAATGCAAGGACTATTCGCTACTAATCGTTGGGATTTCCCGACAAGATCTGGTAGGAAAGTACCTTCAGTTTGTCCTGTTTCTGGACAACTTATATTGATGTTTGTCTAATATTGCATTTCTAAGATTACATACATTGGTTTTTACAAACGTACATCAGTGGTGGCTGAGAAGGCAACTTCTCTTAGCTTTGCACCCTCGTTGAAATGTATGAGCTTAAGGGTTTCATTTTTGTAGAAGGCAATTAGTAGTCAACGGAAACAGCCATATGGCATTCAAAGTGATGTGATTATGATCTGTGAAAGGTAATCATTACCTCAGGCCTCATCAATAGAAAATGATCAAAATAGGGTTAGATGCGGCAAGGCTTGGTGGGACGCTCCCAAGTAGGATATGATCAACCTCTTCTAGATATATCTTTATATGCTATGACGTCGTGTATCTGATTATTGTGGTGTATGCTATGAGGGCCCTCGGAAAAGGTCGGTAACGGCCAAAGGATGACATATTTGGTACTATCTAGTTATATAGGTAGGCCGATCTTGTGTTGGTAGAGGGCAGATGCTATGTGCCTCGAGACATCCATCTTGAGGTGTACCCATCGGAAGTTAGTCCCTTCACTTGGTCGTTTGTATGGAAATCCAAATTCCACTACGTGCCCACCACTTTGATTTTATTACCCGTTTTGGGCTATATGCTGGAATTTAATCAATGTAATAATTTCGGCTATGATTAATATTATTTGTGCAATAGACACTAGTATAATATAACATCAATTGGATAAGAAAGGATTCAGTTATCGTAAGGTAAAAAAATGTCCGTGTTTATGTGTGTGCGTGTCTTAAGGGATACTTTTATTTTGATAAAGGAAAATTTGGTAATTTATTGAATTCAGTTGAGTGTGTTAATCACGCTGGTTTACCAGACTAATCTGTACGTTCTTCCCTTTCAATGCTCGGGTCAGACCAAGTACATTTACAAGTTAGGATTTCGTGCTTTTGGAGCTTCAACAGGATAGCTGGAGATCTTCATTTTCGTATACATGTATCTATTTTGATTTTTTGCTGTGCGCATTGTAGTGTTTATATTAACGGAAATTGTGAGGACCGGTTATTGTACTATCTATGTTGATGATTATTGATTGAATCTTGAACTCTGATTGATGTATGTATATACATTTTCTATTTTGTAAAGATCATTGATATGATATTATATGTTTTCCGCTGCGATGTGAGATTCTGTATTGTTCTATTTGGTTCTCTCTTCTCTCTTTCTTCTCTTCTCTTCTTCTCTCTTCTTTTCTTTCTGCTGACTTTCCATCGGTCTGTGATTTTTGGGTCGGACATGTGTGAATTATTGTCGATTCAAAGGGTACGGATTTGCGATACATCACACACACACACACACACACACACACACACACACACACACATATATATATATATATTGATTTAAAAATATATATAGTTTTCATTTTTATATGTGTGTTTTAAAAATGTAGCATTGGTTTAAGTATTGATTTTAAAAATATAATGTGTGTGTGTATTTTGATTTTTAAATATAGTTGGTATAAGAAATAATGATTTCGCTGTAGAATATCTATAGAATTTATTTTGTATATGTATGAATTTAATGTTGATTTGAATACATACATACATACATACATACATACATATATATATATATATATATAAAGATTCTATTTTAAATATATGTTTTGAATTGATTTTAGGGAAAAAAATTATGTATAACATATTTTTTTTTAGCATATATCAAGTTGATTCTAATTTATTTCATCGATTCCTTATTATCAGCCTTGTTGCTGAATCTGTGCTCACCTTGCTTCGCTTTGAGATTTGTCATTTGGATTGGTTGACGGTCAAGTTCGTGATTCTATTTGTAGCTTGTCGTGTTTTCTAAATTCTCTAGCTTTGAAAGGTGAGCAATCAACCATGATTAACATTCTTATATTTAGTAAGTTCAATTCATATGGATCGATGATTGAAATATGATGTTAAATTTGAATTGTTAAGATAGTTAATTATTAAATATGATATTCCATTATCTACAATTGTTTACCTATGATATATGACACCATAACATGTTGTATATATTATTTTTAATATGTTACCGATGATATACGCCTGTTGTTGATATGTTATGTTATTATCATATTTGTTCTCACTCTGCGAGTTCCTTGTTAGTGTAGAATTCCCTATGGGTTGAAATGATACATACCCGAATGATATTATAGATTAGAAAAAAAATCGTTATGGGTTGAAATAATAAACCCAAGCGATTCTCATTGATTTTGAAATTTTAGGGTTGCTGATTAAAATGACGTATATTCGTAAATATTTAATTTGCGGATTGAAAAGATAAATATCCTTTCCACTTGACCATAGGATAGAAATGTATATACCAACACCGTTGGTCGATATTTTGAAAATGATTTCCAAGGTTTTCAAAGGAAATATATGGATTTTAATAAATATTTATTTTAAAATATAATATAAGGATTTTATTCTACTATACATTTTAAAATTTTACTTATAATTTTATTATTTTTAAATATATATAAAACAATATTTGTTGTAAAATAAATGTAATAATAAGATTTAATACAATGAAAATTTAATTTAATGAATAAACATATATATATATATATATATATATGTATGTATGTATGTATGTATGTATATGTATATTATGTTTAAGTATTTATTCAAAATTATATTTCAAAGAAATATTTTTTTAGTAACTTTAATAAACTAAGGTTGGGAAGATAAATTTAAATTTATTAGAAATTGTATTTTTTTAAGAATTATATTTAACTAAAATTGATTTGAAACATATTGAATTTGAGATTTTAAAGATATGGTTTTATAACTTGATTTTGGTTAAAGGTGATTAAATGAATATTTTCAAATTTAAATAAATTGAAATTGAATATTCAGTTTTGATTTGAATGTTTAATTGGAGATTTTATTTAAATGTTGTATAAAGTGATTAGGTGAATATTGTAGAATTAAATATAACTGAAGTTATATATTTAATTATGATTTTATTTAAATTTGTAATTTGAGATTTTATTTAAATGTTGTTAGAAATGATTAAGTGAATATTTTCAAATTTAAATAAAATTTAAGTTGAATTTTTGAGATATAAATGAGATTTATCATATTGGGTTATTCTGAATTATTTGAATATTTAAACTTTGAAACCTATTGAATCAGAAGTGGTTTATATTTGAACTTCAAACCTGGATTTGAATTGATATTAAATGGTTTAATGAGAATTTGAATTGATTTGTGAAATTGGAAGAAATAATTCTAATTATAAACTATTTTTAATATACAAACTATTTTAATATATAAACTATTTTTAATATATAAACTATTTGTAGTTTATACCTATTTCAATATATATATATGTGTGTGTATGTATATATAAACTATTTTCTCTATTTAAATTGTTTAAGTTAGAACTGTTATGATTTAGATTTAATGCCTTTAAATGTGAATATTTGAGATGATGGTTTAAACTATTTTGTGGTTATGATTTTGAAAGCGGTATAATTTCGAAAGTGAATATGATTTTTGGAAGCGATGTGATCTTGAAATGAATATGGTATTTTGATATGAAGTATAAACTGTTTGAAATGTAAAATTGCCATGTGTGAAATAAGCTTTTGGTTATTAAAGAGGCTGGGAACGGATATTGTAATACTCTCTGCCAATACGAAAACCACTTTAACAAATTTGTACATGGTGGAGATTCCAGAACGAAGTAGGTTGGTTGGTGATGATTCTATATAAGGTATTTACGTAGCCCTGACTCTCATCAGTCAGCTTAGATTTACTAAACCAGAAGCCACACCGGACCAAGTGGGGTCATTCCTTAGATTGGACACATTTCTACGATAACATTCTATTACTTTATGATTTGATTGGATGCACCTTTGATTTTGGAGTGTGTCTCAAGGTGGGTGATAGTGGCTACTATGCGTTACCATGATTTCGGATCTGCAAACAGTATATCTACTCTGGCATTGCCTCACGTGTCGTGTTTACATGCCCTATCGCGCCTTCTACGAGTTTGTTTTATACCATACCTATGGGGTATCCTCTGAGTAAACCATTGATTTGGTGAACCTTACGGCATTGCATAGACTACGGAAATATATAAAATGTGTTAAGGGGGATATGGGTAATGACATAACGCTATTTTAATTCTATACTTTACTGATAGACATATTATAATAGCGTAAATTGTTACATAGTTGATAGTTCCATGGATCCTTAAAGGATGGAAATCCCAAACATCCTTTAAGTTACTTATATTTTGTATTTCTGTTGACATTTCACTTGAGTTGAATTTACTGATATAAGAATGTTAATGCTGACTCGAGTGTTTTGGTTTATGCTCGGGTAAGACTGAGTGTCACAGCATTTGCGACTCACCTTTGGAGATTGGATTTTGTTTGAAGATCTATCTATCTAGCTTTTAGTTACTTCAGTTTGTTCCAGTCATTTATGTTCAGACTTGTCAGTTGCTTATGTATTAGAGATTCGTTTGTATTTGAGATTTTGTTGTATTTTTTTGGACTCTGATGTTTTATAGTAGCTTCATGAACTACTATTTATCTATTCCGCTGGTAATTGTTATAATACTCCATGTATGTGATTCTGTGATTGATTTATTTACTCTATATGCTGAGCTTTGCCAAATATAAATTAACAATCTGTTTCTTTTGGGCAATTCAAGTCTGACATGAGTGGATGATTGTCGATTTGAACGGTTTGAAATACCAGGTCGTTACAAGTGGTATCAGAGCTCTGGTTTACTCAAAACTTAGCATATGTAGTAGAAAACTTATTAGAGATAGGGTAGTGATACCCTAGAATGAGTAGAATCAATTATAGAATCATATTCATTCGAGCTTGAAATCCTTAGAATCCTCCTTGATTGAATTTATTTAAAGTTTGGAACTACCCTTCATTCTGAAATTTATTCTTGTCCTTTTCTATTCATGTTCTTCTCGATACTGGAGCATCCCATAGCTCTATTTATGATGATCTCTATAATAAATTTGATCTCACCTTGCCACCTCAATTGTCAACTTCATTCTTTTCTGCGACTAATCTATCGGCGGTCTTGCCAATCTTGTATGATTTGTAAAGGGGTAAAACTCCTTTACAATAGGCATTGATTTACCGAATATCTCTACGTCCTCGATTATGAAACTTTTATTTCTAGCCAAGCCCGAACTGTTTCCGTAGTAGACGACCAGGGTAATTCTCTTATGATTGAATGTCAATTGCCTCAAGATTATGCAGGCAGTTTTATCCTTCCGCTTGATTCCCAGCCTTGTAATCTTAACTCCCCCCCAATAGTCAGGGATTATCATGATGTCTTCGGTGTAATCATTTCTCTCCCTCTCAAGCGAGAAATTGAATTCCACATCAATCTTATTCCTCGAAATCGAACTGCTGTCCTTCCTCCCAGACGGATGATTTTTATGAATGGTTGGTCATGCCTTGGGATTAACCAATGCTCCAGCTTTCTTCGTCGATCTTTGAATCGCGTTTGTTTCGATATCCTCAGTAAGCTGTCCTGGTTTCCGTTAATAATATTGTCCGTTTCTAGGTCTCGGTTGACCCGGTTAAGGCCACCAACGATTAATATAAATCTATCCACCCTTCTCTTCTGAAATTTAATTATCATATCTTCGCTTCGAGCCTATCTTCATGATTAGAATTCTATTTAGTTATGGTTTCTCTGGATTTGAATTTCTGCCGTTGTTCTACATCTATCCTTAAATCATCATGTGAGGGAGTGTATTTGTGATTAATATAAAAAAATTATACTGTGTCGCTTGAATTGTTATGTTTGTTTTGGGGTTTCGATCGATTCGTCTGGCCAATGCTATCGATAGGAATTACAAAACAATTGAACAGAGCAAACTAATACAATATTGTTTTCGAAATTGGTAAATGAAATAATTTTATGTATTATTATATTTTTTATAGGTATACGTATAATTTTCTAAAACTAGATAGTTAAATAATTAGTTGTTAGGAATGAAAATACTAGATTATCATTTATTGTTTTGTCAATATTTCAAAACCATTAACTATTGTTGTATGTTACCAGCAGTTGAATTTTTAAAAACATGGTCTATAAGTTGGATTTGAAATTGAAATGAATTTCAATTAAGGATTTGAGAATTAAATTTTTGGTGTTTTTCAAAAATTGGTTTTCAAAATTTGAAATATATTATTTGAAAGCAGTCCCAAATAGAAATTGTTTCTAAAGAACTTTGAAAGAAGTAAGTCTGTACTTTCCTCTTTTGTCACTATAAAATAATTTTGATGATGACTGCAGCATTATCGGCGTTCATTTTTGAGTTTCAAAGTAGAGAGACCAGTTAGTATCTTTGCTACACTTTGTTTTGGAAAACGGATTTTGAATTAAAATTTTGAAATATAAAATTGCCACGTGTGAAATAAGCATTTGGTTGTTAAAGAGACCGGCATCGGATATTGTCATACTGTCTGCTAGTACGGAAAACCACTTCAATTGTGTACGTGGTGGAGATTCCAGAACGAAGTAGGATGGTTGGTGACGATTCTATATAAGGTATTTACGTAGCCTTGAGTCCCGTGAGTCAGCTTAGATGTGACTAAAATAGGAGCAACGCCGGGCCAAGTGAGGTTCTTCCTCCGATCGGACACATTTCTTCGATACCATTCAATTACTTTGTGATTTGATTGGGTGCACCTTTGTTTTGGGAGTGTGTCTCGATGTGGGCGGTAGTAGCTACTATGCATTACCACTAGTCCGAATCTGCAAATGGTATACCTACCCTGGCATTGCCTCGCTGTCACGTTCACATGCACTATCGCGCCTTCTACGAGTTTGTTTTGTACCGTACCCATGAGGCATCCTCTAGGTAAACCACTGGTTTGGTGGAGCTTATGGCATTGTATAGACTACGGGAATTTATAAAATGTGTTAAGGGGGATATGGGTAATGCATTAACGCTACTTTAATACTTTACTTTACTGATAGACATATTATAATAGCATAAATTACTACATAGTAGAGAGTTCCATGGATCCTTAGAGGATGGAAATCCCAAACATCCTTTAAGTTACTTGTATTTTGTATTTCAGTTGACATTTTAGTTGACATTTCACTTGAGATGAATTTACTGGTATAAATTTTTTAATACCGACTCAAATGTTTTATTTTTTGCTTTATGCTTGGGTCAGATAAAGTGTCACAGCATTTGAGACTTGTTTTTGGAGATTAGTGTTTTGTTTGAAGATCTATCTATCCAGCTTTCATTTTTTTTAGTTTATTCCAGTCATTTATGTTCAGACTTGTTAGTTGCTTATGTATTAGAGATTCATTTGTATTTGAGATTCTGTTGTATTTTGTTTCAGACTCTGATGTTTTATAGTAGCTTCATGAGCTACTATTTATCATTCGGCTGCTTATTGTTATAATACTCTGTGTCTATAATTTTGCATTTGATTTGTTTACTGTATATGCTGAGTTTTGCCAAATATAAATTAATATTCTATTTCTTTTGGGCAATTCTAGTTTGACATGAGTGGATGATTGTCGATTTGAACGGTCCAAAATACCAGGTCATTACATTATTAATATAGTTATACTGTTTAGTTAAATATATGGATATATTTACTAAGTAACGAAAATATAAGAGGCTTGTGAAAATATCTTTGTTAAGGTGTTTTAAATCAAATATCTAAAATGATTGGATTTGTAAAAGAATAATTTAAATGAGGCCTAAGGTATCCCATTGGAAATTAAATATATGTTTGGATTATTGCTTATTTGATAGTTAAATCACCGTTATCAAATCTTGATCGAAATATAACTTTGGGATATCTAGAAGAAATATGTGAGCTATGCCGCGCAGTCATCCTCGATGATGTTGTACTCTGCATATAAATCTTGTTTTGTTCTACCAGGAAAAATGATTAGGAAATCCTTCCAATTAAATGGTTTGGAGGGGATCTCCGCTCTTATCGATTGTCTGATTATTTTTGGAAGTACCGGAGTTGAGTTTATCGAAAACTAGTGAATATTGGTTTGAAGAGACTAGGATCGAATAAATATGAATTATCTGAAAACCACTTCGATCCAACTCAAGCATTATATTGAAGACATCTTGAAGATGATGGAATCGAAGACGGAGCCCTTGAAGTGCAAGGGCTTCTTGCTACTAATCCTAAGGGCTTTTTCAAAATAAATGTTGTAGAAGTGGTGCATTAAGTTTGTCTTCTCCTGAACTGCTTGTATGGACGATTGCTGGTATTGCATCATGCCTCGATGGCAGTGTTAACATCCCAAGTGGGATTTTCTAAGAGGGAAAAGGTAATCGTGACCTCACAGACCTCAAAACTTGGTAATGACTACAACGGGAGATATGCAGCAGAGCTTGTGGTTCACTACCATTAGGCGTAGTCATTCCCCAATCTTGAATTGATATTTACAGATTTGATATTCTCACGTGAATGGAATCATGGCTAATGCACATTATTTTAGCGCTTTGGTCCCACGGAATGATGTAATCTGACCTGTTATACTAAAGAGGCAGTCGTCTCTGTGTTGGTAGGAGGTACATGTGTAGCCCTTGGGCACATTTTTGTAGAAGTATATTATATCGAGCGGTACCTTTATAGCCCAGCCATTGATGGAAATGCAATCTCCAATATGTGCCCCCTAAGGAGTTAGTTATGTACCTATTATGCTGGAATTTAGTTAACGTAATAATTTCAGCTATGATTAATATTTATTTTACGTAGACTTATAATAATATCACTGGATTTTCTATGGAAAATATTTTGGTTATCGTAAGGTAAAAAGCCGTCCATGCTTATGTGAAGCGTGGTATTAAGAGATACCTTATTTTAAAAGGGTTTTATAATATTAAGTGATCCACTTGGTTGTGTTTCTCACGCTGCTTTAACCAGACTGACCTGGCGTTGTTTTCTTATAATGCTCAGATTAACTCGAACGTATTTTCCAATTTTAGCTGGACACTTTGCAGCTTTCAAAAGACGAGCTGGATCCTTCAAGATGTACTTTCATATTTTCTTTTATCTTTCTCTATTTGTTTTTGTAGTACTTATTAGAAATTGTAAGGACGGATTGGTATAACTATCCAGGGTTGATGGTAGGATAATTTTACTCTGATTGATGTATGTAAATTAAAGTTCAATTTTCTTTTTTAAAGATCATTTGTATATTATATGTGTAACGACCCAGAATTTTGAACAATTAAAATTGAAAATATTTAATTAATTTTAAATATTTGAATGATGGTTTGACATGGATTTCAAATTATCAGAATGAATTTGGCGATTAAATTATAAAGCTTAATCTATTGAAAGTTGAATAAAAATTTGAATCTTCAATTTTAAGCTGATTTAAAAATATTTCAAAGGCTTGTAAAATCCATATTGATAATACTGAAGATAATAGAAGCTTCAGAATTTAATTTGGAAGTGATTTGTTCAGTTTTGAAATTAAATAGTTTGAATCGATATTTAAAAATAGCCGTCTGAGGCACAGTCTCGAATTTCGACGAAACCAGTTTCAATGGGTCCGTAATATTGAATTATTCTCGGATTTCAAATTTCGTATTTTTCGGAGTTGATATGCGAGCATACAACGTATAAACGCGTTGAAAATTTGCAACGATTTAAATTTAAATTTAAATTTATTAATTCGCCAACATCAGCACGTTGCCTTTCCTAAAGTTTCGCCTAAAATCACGACAATGATCGTGCAAAGCATCCCTCTCTCAATTTTTAAATAACCCCGTACTCTCCCTCTTCAGAATCAAATGGAAACAAATCTCAAAGAAAAATTATGGCCGAAGCCCTAAACCGAAAACCCTAAGGCAGCTTCGTTCGCGACTAACCAAAGGGTTGCGTTCGAAAATCAACGCGAGGCCGTGGTTCGACGATCGATGAAGGAAGCAACATCAAATCAAAAAAGGGGATTCTCGAGCACGATGGTGATTCACAATTTGGAGTGGCAGCAGCACTGAAGCGAGGCCGTGCTCATCGTTCGTCGCGATAGGATTTTAGGGCAGCGAGTCATGGCTAATGTCGCGACTGAGGTGGGGTCAGGCCGGAATCGAGATGAGCGTTCGGTGGCTTGTGGTGCTCGGTGTCAGAGGGGCCGCGCGATGGAGTGTCGAGTGCAAAGTCGAGCATCGCGATGGAGTCGAGGCAATGACGAAGTGGAGGGCTCGAACTCAACGAGGCTGAGAAGTTAGGTCAAAGATTTGAGGCAATTAGTTATATCTTTTTCAAATTTAAAATTTAATTAATACATGTATATTTAAGTTAGATAAATATATACTTTGTAAAATAAATCTTATTTTTATTTAAACCTGAGAAAAAAATAACATCAAAATAAATAATTACAGTTCAAGTGTGTGCTGTTTTATTTTTAAAAATTTAATCATAGTTAAATGAAATTAGTTAAAATATAAATTTTGGGAAGAAAAAGAAATTTTATAATTAGTTGGATAAATTTAATTTAAGGGTAAGTTAATTTAATCTATTAAAGGAAGATTAGTTTTGAATTTAATTTCTTGTTAAATCAAATTATTTAAAGGGTATTTGTTTAAGATTGAGAATATTGGTTTTATATAAAATCACAAGTAAATTAAATTATCAAATGCAAATTGAATTATTCAATTCACTTCGAATATTAATGAATTGTATAAAATTGTTTACACAAGGTATAAATCAAGAAATCGAGTCAGAATGGAAAATGGATTGCAAATAATAGCTAAGGTGAGAACTTCTCACTCAAAAATTTAAAGTTGGATTTGCAGTTATTTATTGATTGTTGTTTGGTTGTGATATTAGATATAGTAGGATATATCTGTACATATAGCAATATATATATATTGGCATATGTATATATTGCAGTTGATTGATTTCCCGCATTGTATAGTGGATGAGACCATATTGCGCCGCCTATTAAGCGGATAATATTTATTAAACCCATATACCGCGATATCCCATCTCGAAACGGGATTGGTGTGACGACCCGACTTTCCACTCCCGGAAAATCGCATCATCTTTAAGAAAGAAAGGGATAGAAAAGAGAAAAGATAGAGAAGAAGAAAGAAACGACACATCAGAATCTAAACAGCGGAACGAATAAATTATATTAATCACATCATACTTTACATAGTATCATATACATCAGAGATACACAGCATAATCAACTCATACTAGACAGTTATAAACACCTGTCTAGTTATACAACTCAATACAATACAAAATAACAACTCAGAGAACACATAGCGGAATACACTATAGCTATACGCAGAAGCCTCCTGCTCCATTGCTCCTCCAGAATTCGTCAAAGCCAACTTAAAAACCTAACCTGAATCCCTTGGCTACTCGTAAAAATTTGAGTACCCAAGAGTTTAAGAAAAACAGAATAAACTCCGGGTCAGACATGAGTCTGGTGTGAGTAAACGGTTAAAATTGCTTAACTTTAAAAACCTTTTGAAAGAAAAGGTATCACGTAAGACTTTCCACACATAAACATGGAAAAGTTTTTACCTTACGCTAACCAAAACATTTGATAGGAAATTCTGTGATATTATAATAGTGTCTATGGTTTTCAAGTAAAATACAGAAATAGCTGGAATGCTTACATCTCACGTTCCAGCATAGTTGGGCACAACTAATACGTACGGCACTTATTGGATTTTGGATTCCATACAATGGCAGGGCTACTGGGGTACCGCCCGTCACAGTACGTGGCCTAGATCACCGTACCGAGGATTACTCCCTTCATCCCCTGCAACACAAAGCCGGACCCGTTCCTTACTGAACAGTTCCAAATAAGACAACCCCGACGGTTGTAGCTATTCAACCGTCCCACACAGCCGAAATAAAAGGGACCTCTAGACAGGGGTAAATCTTACTCTCCAGTGGGGGCTACCCACGAAGCCTTGCTGCACCTCCCCTGTTTTAGCCATTCCCGGTTGATGAGGCTTGAGGTTACGATTACCTTTAGTGAACACATCACTTAGAATGCTCATCGTCCACCTGACGATGTGCTGAAAGCATTCAATCCATACAAGTTCGTTCCGGGTTCGAACGAAACCGAAGGCATTATCTCGTTACACTCATTTTGGAATCACTCTCAGAGTTAACGACAATAACCCTTGCACTCTAAATCACCATCTCGAATCTATAAGGTCTATTCCGTCAACTCATTACGGAATCACCCACAGAGTTATACTGACGTATAGCCCTTACACCTCGAGTCTTCACAAAGCTCCACTTTGACTCACGACCTAACGTTATTTGGAATCGATGTGGTTTTCAGATATCCAAATATGGAAACCCGATCCCGGTCTCATCGAAAACCAAAGCGTGTCTTTTAAGTCCAAGTTGTTTTAAAGGTTTTAAAACAATTAAATTCAACTATCTATATATATACAGAATAAATAATTCACAGGCCACAATTGATAATCAACATCATCAAATAACAGGTAATCCACAATACCAATATCATAATAGATAATCCATATATCAACATCCAAATTGATAATCACAATTCAACCAAGCATTCCTATCACACAACCATACTTATCTCATTACTGAGATCACACAGCATTCAAGACAAACAATGTCATCCAATCATTCATAAGCAATGATTAACTCAAACCATAACATAATTTAATTTAAAATGAATTAAATTAACTATCTCTAATTAATTTAAAGTGAATTAAATTAATTACCTAATCACTTAATTAATTTAAAATTAATTAAATTAATTACCTTCATACAAATAAGTCTTGCTTAATTAACCATTAATTAAACCAATTAATTAATCATCATTCCAATTAATCAACCTTGATTAATTAACTCTTAATAAAGTAATTAATCCCTAATTATTTTCATTAATCATATCAATTAATGAACCTTAATTAATTAATCATGCTTAAATTAATTACTTTAAATTAATCAACTTAATTATTCTTAATTACTTCTTAATTACTTATAAATTCATTTATTTATTACACCAAGTAATAAACCTTTAATTACTTCAACAAGTAATTAACCCATTAAAATTACTTTCCAATCAGTAATTTACCTAACTTAATTACTTCTGAAATTAATCAATTACTTATCTTAAGTAATTAGCCTTACCTAAAACTTATTCAGTAAACATACTAAATCTTTAAATCAAGTAACCATATTTAATTAATAAATTAATTAACTTACTTGATTTCACTCATCTCATAAAACAAAATTGAGTAATTCATCCTTAATTAATCATTAACCAAATTAATCTTTAATTAATAGATTAATTATCTTCAACTATTAATTAATAACCCTCAATTATTAATCAATCCTTTAATCAAAAGTAATTAATCACTAATTACTTTTATAATTAATTAATTAAACTTAATTAACTAATTAATTAACTCTTAATCATTAATTAATAAACTTAATTATTAATTAATAATCTTAATTACAAATTAATTAATCCACAATTAAAATTAATTAATCCTTAATTACAATTAATTAACCTTTAATAATATTTAATTAATTCTTAAATTAACTTGCATTAGATTAATAACTTCTTGATTATTAATTAAGAAAAACCCCATTAGACTTAATTACTAGTTTAATTATCCCTTAATTACTTAATTAATAAGTAATTATAATTAATTAATCATTAGTCATTAATCAAATCATCATAATTATTAGTTAATTAATTATACTTAATTAACTACTTAATAAATCTCTTTAAATTAATTAATTAAATTAATTAAACTTAAAGTTCTTAATCACCTAATTAATTAAAACATTAATACTTAATTAATATTTAAGATAAAACATTATCTTAATTTAACTTTGAAATCTTTACTTAACTTAATTCATTAATTAAATTAAATCATAAAGAAATCATTAATTACTTCCCTTAATGATTAATTAACAATTCCTTAGTTAATCAATTTTTTAAAACTTAATTGTTAATAAATAAATTATCATTCACTTCTTAATTAAATAAAACATTTACTTATAAATTTCTCTTTTTATATTCAAAATAATTTTGAAAATAATATTAAGGTTTTAACTTAAAAACATTTTGAATCCCTTATAAAGACAATTCAATTCAAACAATAATTTTAACTTAGCTTCAATTATTTAGAGTTTAAAACTTTATTTATTTTAAATTAAAACCTGGTTGAACATTAAATTGGGTTCAACCCATGTTTACTTAAATTTAAGTATAAGTACATATATATTTTTTTTTAGAGAACCTGTCTTAAAAATCTTTTAAAAACTGTTTTGATTAAACCTTTAAAACTGTTAAACTTAAACAGTTTAACCCTGCAATCAAAAGACCCAGAAAGCATGAGTTTTCCCCGAGCTACCACCACTATTACTCGAGTTCCTCTTCGAGTGATCCAACAGAACCCAACAAACTCAACAATGAAAAACTGCAGATACCACCAAGACGCCGTACAACCTGCACCCCTGCCGTCTCCACTCCGACCAACTTCGAATCCACCAACAAGTCACTCAACAACCCTACATGCATCTACGATCAACCAAACTTCGATTCATGCCTCGATTCAAAATCGAGTACTTCAGGTGAACTAAACCCAAAACCCACAACCAGAAAATCCCAAATTCCCACAACTCCGATCAACTGCACAGGCGACAACTCCGGCCATGGTCCACCGACCCACCAAGCTTCCCTCACTTCAAATTTCATTCAACTCGAAGCAAAAATGAGGTTGCAGTGATCAATTCTTCCAGACAGCTTCTAAACTAGGTTAAAATTTAATTTCTGACAAATTCAAACATCAAAGTGATTTAAAAAAAATTTCTTCTATTTTTCCTGTACTCACAGATGTTTACACTAACCCCATGAAGATTTTCAATCCATCCAATTGCAAGGATCATTAGTTAAAGGTCAAAACTTAATTTGCAGAAAACCCCAAATATTCCCTCACTACAATTTTAAAAATTATAACTTCTTTCTAAATTTTCATGCTTACAAATGCAAAACTAAATCATATAGTTATCTCATCAAATTTTATCATTTGATCTCAACATTTTTTTTTTTTTTTTACTGTTTATAACATTTTTGATTTCCTGGTACATCTCAAACCAGAGACTTTGTTCTATATATATATATATTTTTTTTTTTTTTTTAGTTTATGCTTAAATTACTATTTTGTTTTTAATAAATGTTCTAATAGTTGATTAAACAAAATAGCTTGAAGTTTGGATGTTATCTTAATTCTGCAGTATGTATAACAGAGAAAATATATGTTATTATGCACAGCAAACAAAACAGAACAAACATATTGCATGTCTATAACTACACAGAGGCAACATATAAACATACAAAATAAACCACATCACAAATGCAACAGATACTTAACTACTTAGTCTTAGTAAAATGTTTACTCACCTTTTTCTGTAGAAAGCAGAGAACTTGTAAAAGAACAGGAAGCCTTTGAAACAGAAATGCTTCATGTTTGCATTTTGAAACTTGCTATGCTTGAATTTTGTTTTGAAATGGCTGTGACTTATAAAACTGGAGTGCTTGCTTCAGGATGCAAATCTGAAGATATTTCCTTGTTTTGAAATTTTGTAATGCTTTGAAAACTTGGACACTGGAACTGGAATTTGCTAAGAACAGTTTGAAAACTTTTTTTTTTTTCTTTTCTTTGACCAGATTTCTTGCATGCACACTTGATAGAGGTTACAGGTATTGGAAATGTAGGTTTTGTTTTGAAAAAAACAACTGCTGGCTTTTGAAAATGAGAAGAATGTTTCAGGCTTTTGGAAAGGTTACAGGTTTCAACACATTTCTGGGTTGTTTGAATTTTTTTAAAAAGAAGGTGACAGATTTAGGAAAATTTGCAGGAAACAAATTTTCAGTTTTGATTCTTGAGGAGGCTTCATTTCAGGAATGAACAAAAGTTACTAAAGAAAAAGAAGATGTTGGAAATGGTGATTGTATTGGTAAGTTTCAGATTTAATAAATTGAAAAGAAAATTTAAAAAGAAAAAGGACACTTGTCTCTTTACTTAACACTTGTTAAAATAGTGTTTTAAAATTAAACACTTGTTACTTCTTATGTATTTGTTTTAAAAAGAAAATTCAAAAGACTTTTAAAATTATTTTCCCAATTAACAAACATGTTTTCTAAATTTTAAAAAATGCTTTTCTTATTAAATATCAAATAAACACATGCTTATATATTTATAAATGTATGCTAATTTTTATAAGTACAATTTTTGAAAAGAACATATAGTAAAAATCAACCAAAGTTTAAATAAAGCTATATACAATATTTCAACTTGCTTTAAAATATTATTTCAAAAGCCTTTCATTTACTTTTATAAAATTAAATACAAATCAAATTTATATAGAACAAATCTTATTTTAAATTAAAAACATTATTCATATATTTAAAATCAAATCATATTATTATTTATATTTTAAGATGTATGTATCTTTGAATTCAAATTTATATTCATCTCAAAGTCAAATTTAAAAACCAAAAATAAATTTAAATAAATATAAACATCTATTTTCAAATAAGCACATTATCTTCAAATAATAAATCCTATTTTAAAATCAATTTAAAATACACAGATTTAAATACATTTTAAACACAGTTGTAAATTTTGAAAACAAAATACCAATTTAGAATTTATTTACACAACAAAAATAATTATTCCTATTTTAAAACCAATTCATAACCAAAATTAAATCATTACTTGGTTAATTATCTGTGAAAATAACAATTTATCAATTTAAATAATCCAAATTAAGAGATTATCAGCATTTTAAACTCCTAGAAATTCCGGGATATTACAATCCTCCCCCCTTAACAGAATTTCGTCCTCGAAATTTAAAACAAAGATAATCCACAGTTTCATTTATTTTAACCAATTCAAACATACATAACAGCCATACCTAATCAAGCAAACAACCAATTCAAACAAATAATTAACACTAGCTATCCGGACACAGACCCGGATAAGCTTCCTAAAATTATCTCGAGTTTCCCAGGTAAAGGCACAGGGATACTCGCTCTACTAAATCCAAACCAGCTATACTGCTAAGCTACTGAGTCTACCACTCAGCTAGATCTATAATCTATACAAGATACCAAACCACAGACAAGTCTGATCAGCAACTAATCCTTCACAGAACAACTAGTCTCAAAACAGAGATGGACCAAAACACGTACTCCCTCAGAGACACGTGAAATATTTGAATTCCAGTCTTCCAAACTGACAATTCAACTCTTCAAACCAAAGCACCGATCTTTACAAAAACTCAGAAAAATCCAATATACTACGGAGATCACCTCATAGTCTCACCAAATCTTATTGCTTCCTTTACCAGAGGAAAAACTCAATAACATCGAAGTCTCCAACTTCGAATTCCAAATTCTCCCGTTACTCAAAACTTACCGGATGATCCGGCTGCCAACAGATCCTTCCTGATCAGCTCAACCTTCACTGATACTTCTACAAACAACTGGATCAACTCACCATCTGATCCTCACAAGATCAATCCAAAAATCAAAACCAAATTCTACTATCAATAGTAGAAAACAACTTCTCCCATCCTGGAAAAGACAGAACAGAATCACTCGCCAACTTGCCTCAAATTCTGAAAATTCCAGTAGAAACTCTCTAATCCAAAATACTGCAACATCCAGTTGCTTCTACTCAAGAACAACAGCCACCATGCTTTCGCTGCACAACTCTGATTTGGAGCAGAAAAATGCAGACTAAACAGCACATCCCAACAATAAGTTTCAACAGAAGTTCCAAGAAATACAGAGCCGCTTCACCCAACAATCAAGCGAGGAAACAATCTTCTACCCAGCTGAATCACCGATATCACTCTTGACATCCAGTCAATTCAGAACTCAAACTCCAATGCAGGTAAAACCTCCAACTTCCCTGAAGATATATCCAGAAAAATCTTCAGCAATCCCAAAACTCCTACATCCTCTAGAAATGACACAAACCCAAGCAAAAACTATCTCAGATAATCACCAAACCATCGCAAGTCACTTTTGCGATTAACCCAACTTATATTCCAAGAATACTGCTCTTTCTCCACTAATCAGAATAGTTTATCCTCGACCAAATAATCCATCGAAGAAACAGATCTTCACCGCTGCTTTTGAATTTCATCTCTAGGAAATGCTAAGCCAAAAGATCTTCCTGCTGGAACACAGAACATTTCCGAGTTGCACCGCTAGCACAGATGCCAAAGACTTCTTATCCAAAGTTCTTGGAGAAACTCGGACTTCCAACCAACACAAACACCAAAGCAAACACACTTCTTTAAACTTGCTCCGAAAGAAAATATCTTCGGAAACATCCATAGTCACTGCATCTCATCACGTAGCTACTACTCCCTGAGGTATCAAAATACCATCACTCACTTCTACCCAACCAACAGATCCAATTCTCAAAAATCCGCTCTCACGAGCGCAAACAAACTTCCACTTCAAAGATGAACTCCGAACCTTAACAGGTTTCCTTCAGAGATCAAATGAAGTCTTACACCAAACTACAAAGATTACTCGAGACAGTATTAGGTCTACAGTCTCGACAAATACACTTCCAATCCCAAACATTCAAACTCCAACCAATGGTAGTTGTGTTACACACACCATTACCCCATCTACCTTTATAACTTATATTGGAAAACCTGAACAGGTAACCCAACAGATAGGTAGAAATATATATATATATATATAATTAAAAAAAAATTACAAATACGCTCTCTCAAAAAAGACACCACTACAGAGCCTAGGTATTCACTCAACCTAACGCTCTGATACCAAGTGTGACGACCCGACTTTCCACTCCCGGAAAATAGCATCATCTTTAAGAAAGAAAGGGATAGAAAAGAGAAAAGATAGAGAAGAAGAAAGAAACGACACATCAGAATCTAAACAGCGGAACGAATAAATTATATTAATCACATCATACTTTACATAGTATCATATACATCAGAGATACACAGCATAATCAACTCATACTAGACAGTTATAAACACCTGTCTAGTTATACAACTCAATACAATACAAAATAACAACTCAGAGAACACATAGCGGAATACACTATAGCTATACGCAGAAGCCTCCTGCTCCATTGCTCCTCCAGAATTCGTCAAGGCCAACTTAAAAACCTAACCTGAATCCCTTGGCTACTCGTAAAAATTTGAGTACCCAAGAGTTTAAGAAAAACAGAATAAACTCCGGGTCAGACATGAGTCTGGTGTGAGTAAACGGTTAAAATTGCTTAACTTTAAAAACCTTTTGAAAGAAAAGGTATCACGTAAGACTTTCCACACATAAACATGGAAAAGTTTTTACCTTACGCTAACCAAAACATTTGATAGGAAATTCTGTGATATTATAATAGTGTCTATGGTTTTCAAGTAAAATACAGAAATAGCTGGAATGCTTACATCTCATATTCCAGCATAGTTGGGCACAACTAATACGTACGGCACTTATTGGATTTTGGATTCCATACAATGGCAGGGCTACTGGGGTACCGCCCGTCACAGTACGTGGCCTAGATCACCGTACCGAGGATTACTCCCTTCATCCCCTGCAACACAAAGCCGGACCCGTTCCTTACTGAACAGTTCCAAATAAGACAACCCCGACGGTTGTAGCCATTCAACCGTCCCACACAGCCGAAATAAAAGGGACCTCTAGACAGGGGTAAATCTTACTCTCCAGTGGGGGCTACACACGAAGCCTTGCTGCACCTCCCATGTTTTAGCCATTCCCGGTTGATGAGGCTTAAGGTTACGATTACCTTTAGTGAACACATCACTTAGAATGCTCATCGTCCACCTGACGATGTGCTGAAAGCATTCAATCCATACAAGTTCGTTCCGGGTTCGAACGAAACCGAAGGCATTATCTCGTTACACTCATTTTGGAATCACTCTCAGAGTTAACGACAATAACCCTTGCACTCTAAATCACCATCTCGAATCTATAAGGTCTATTCCGTCAACTCATTACGGAATCACCCACAGAGTTATACTGACGTATAGCCCTTACACCTCGAGTCTTCACAAAGCTCCACTTTGACTCACGACCTAACGTTATTTGGAATCGATGTGGTTTTCAGATATCCAAATATGGAAACCCGATCCCGGTCTCATCGAAAACCAAAGCGTGTCTTTTAAGTCCAAGTTGTTTTAAAGGTTTTAAAACAATTAAATTCAACTATCTATATATATACAGAATAAATAATTCACAGGCCACAATTGATAATCAACATCATCAAATAACAGGTAATCCACAATACCAATATCATAATAGATAATCCATATATCAACATCCAAATTGATAATCACAATTCAACCAAGCATTCCTATCACACAACCATACTTATCTCATTACTGAGATCACACAGCATTCAAGACAAACAATGTCATCCAATCATTCATAAGCAATGATTAACTCAAACCATAACATAATTTAATTTAAAATGAATTAAATTAACTATCTCTAATTAATTTAAAGTGAATTAAATTAATTACCTAATCACTTAATTAATTTAAAATTAATTAAATTAATTACCTTCATACAAATAAGTCTTGCTTAATTAACCATTAATTAAACCAATTAATTAATCATCATTCCAATTAATCAACCTTGATTAATTAACTCTTAATAAAGTAATTAATCCCTAATTATTTTCATTAATCATATCAATTAATGAACCTTAATTAATTAATCATGCTTAAATTAATTACTTTAAATTAATCAACTTAATTATTCTTAATTACTTCTTAATTACTTATAAATTCATTTATTTATTACACCAAGTAATAAACCTTTAATTACTTCAACAAGTAATTAACCCATTAAAATTACTTTCCAATCAGTAATTTACCTAACTTAATTACTTCTGAAATTAATCAATTACTTATCTTAAGTAATTAGCCTTACCTAAAACTTATTCAGTAAACATACTAAATCTTTAAATCAAGTAACCATATTTAATTAATAAATTAATTAACTTACTTGATTTCACTCATCTCATAAAACAAAATTGAGTAATTCATCCTTAATTAATCATTAACCAAATTAATCTTTAATTAATAGATTAATTATCTTCAACTATTAATTAATAACCCTCAATTATTAATCAATCCTTTAATCAAAAGTAATTAATCACTAATTACTTTTATAATTAATTAATTAAACTTAATTAACTAATTAATTAACTCTTAATCATTAATTAATAAACTTAATTATTAATTAATAATCTTAATTACAAATTAATTAATCCACAATTAAAATTAATTAATCCTTAATTACAATTAATTAACCTTTAATAATATTTAATTAATTCTTAAATTAACTTGCATTAGATTAATAACTTCTTGATTATTAATTAAGAAAAACCCCATTAGACTTAATTACTAGTTTAATTATCCCTTAATTACTTAATTAATAAGTAATTATAATTAATTAATCATTAGTCATTAATCAAATCATCATAATTATTAGTTAATTAATTATACTTAATTAACTACTTAATAAATCTCTTTAAATTAATTAATTAAATTAATTAAACTTAAAGTTCTTAATCACCTAATTAATTAAAACATTAATACTTAATTAATATTTAAGATAAAACATTATCTTAATTTAACTTTGAAATCTTTACTTAACTTAATTCATTAATTAAATTAAATCATAAAGAAATCATTAATTACTTCCCTTAATGATTAATTAACAATTCCTTAGTTAATCAATTTTTTAAAACTTAATTGTTAATAAATAAATTATCATTCACTTCTTAATTAAATAAAACATTTACTTATAAATTTCTCTTTTTATATTCAAAATAATTTTGAAAATAATATTAAGGTTTTAACTTAAAAACATTTTGAATCCCTTATAAAGACAATTCAATTCAAACAATAATTTTAACTTAGCTTCAATTATTTAGAGTTTAAAACTTTATTTATTTTAAATTAAAACCTGGTTGAACATTAAATTGGGTTCAACCCATGTTTACTTAAATTTAAGTATAAGTACATATATATTTTTTTTTTAGAGAACCTGTCTTAAAAATCTTTTAAAAACTGTTTTGATTAAACCTTTAAAACTGTTAAACTTAAACAGTTTAACCCTGCAATCAAAAGACCCAGAAAGCATGAGTTTTCCCCGAGCTACCACCACTATTACTCGAGTTCCTCTTCGAGTGATCCAACAGAACCCAACAAACTCAACAATGAAAAACTGCAGATACCACCAAGACGCCGTACAACCTGCACCCCTGCCGTCTCCACTCCGACCAACTTCGAATCCACCAACAAGTCACTCAACAACCCTACATGCATCTACGATCAACCAAACTTCGATTCATGCCTCGATTCAAAATCGAGTACTTCAGGTGAACTAAACCCAAAACCCACAACCAGAAAATCCCAAATTCCCACAACTCCGATCAACTGCACAGGCGACAACTCCGGCCATGGTCCACCGACCCACCAAGCTTCCCTCACTTCAAATTTCATTCAACTCGAAGCAAAAATGAGGTTGCAGTGATCAATTCTTCCAGACAGCTTCTAAACTAGGTTAAAATTTAATTTCTGACAAATTCAAACATCAAAGTGATTTAAAAAAAAATTCTTCTATTTTTCCTGTACTCACAGATGTTTACACTAACCCCATGAAGATTTTCAATCCATCCAATTGCAAGGATCATTAGTTAAAGGTCAAAACTTAATTTGCAGAAAACCCCAAATATTCCCTCACTACAATTTTAAAAATTATAACTTCTTTCTAAATTTTCATGCTTACAAATGCAAAACTAAATCATATAGTTATCTCATCAAATTTTATCATTTGATCTCAACATTTTTTTTTTTTTTACTGTTTATAACATTTTTGATTTCCTGGTACATCTCAAACCAGAGACTTTGTTCTATATATATATATATATATTTTTTTTTTTTTTTTTTAGTTTATGCTTAAATTACTATTTTGTTTTTAATAAATGTTCTAATAGTTGATTAAACAAAATAGCTTGAAGTTTGGATGTTATCTTAATTCTGCAGTATGTATAACAGAGAAAATATATGTTATTATGCACAGCAAACAAAACAGAACAAACATATTGCATGTCTATAACTACACAGAGGCAACATATAAACATACAAAATAAACCACATCACAAATGCAACAGATACTTAACTACTTAGTCTTAGTAAAATGTTTACTCACCTTTTTCTGTAGAAAGCAGAGAACTTGTAAAAGAACAGGAAGCCTTTGAAACAGAAATGCTTCATGTTTGCATTTTGAAACTTGCTATGCTTGAATTTTGTTTTGAAATGGCTGTGACTTATAAAACTGGAGTGCTTGCTTCAGGATGCAAATCTGAAGATATTTCCTTGTTTTGAAATTTTGTAATGCTTTGAAAACTTGGACACTGGAACTGGAATTTGCTAAGAACAGTTTGAAAACTTTTTTTTTTTTCTTTTCTTTGACCAGATTTCTTGCATGCACACTTGATAGAGGTTACAGGTATTGGAAAT
Organism: Allium cepa; assembly: GCA_030765085.1. Taxonomy (NCBI): domain Eukaryota; kingdom Viridiplantae; phylum Streptophyta; class Magnoliopsida; order Asparagales; family Amaryllidaceae; genus Allium; species Allium cepa. The sequence goes on from CM060929.1 coordinate 758,921,097, forward strand.
GTAGGTTTTGTTTTGAAAAAAACAACTGCTGGCTTTTGAAAATGAGAAGAATGTTTCAGGCTTTTGGAAGGGTTACAGGTTTCAACACATTTCTGGGTTGTTTGAATTTTTTTAAAAAGAAGGTGACAGATTTAGGAAAATTTGCAGGAAACAAATTTTCAGTTTTGATTCTTGAGGAGGCTTCATTTCAGGAATGAACAAAAGTTACTAAAGAAAAAGAAGATGTTGGAAATGGTGATTGTATTGGTAAGTTTCAGATTTAATAAATTGAAAAGAAAATTTAAAAAGAAAAAGGACACTTGTCTCTTTACTTAACACTTGTTAAAATAGTGTTTTAAAATTAAACACTTGTTACTTCTTATGTATTTGTTCTAAAAAGAAAATTCAAAAGACTTTTAAAATTATTTTCCCAATTAACAAACATGTTTTCTAAATTTTAAAAAATGCTTTTCTTATTAAATATCAAATAAACACATGCTTATATATTTATAAATGTATGCTAATTTTTATAAGTACAATTTTTGAAAAGAACATATAGTAAAAATCAACCAAAGTTTAAATAAAGCTATATACAATATTTCAACTTGCTTTAAAATATTATTTCAAAAGCCTTTCATTTACTTTTATAAAATTAAATACAAATCAAATTTATATAGAACAAATCTTATTTTAAATTAAAAACATTATTCATATATTTAAAATCAAATCATATTATTATTTATATTTTAAGATGTATGTATCTTTGAATTCAAATTTATATTCATCTCAAAGTCAAATTTAAAAACCAAAAATAAATTTAAATAAATATAAACATCTATTTTCAAATAAGCACATTATCTTCAAATAATAAATCCTATTTTAAAATCAATTTAAAATACACAGATTTAAATACATTTTAAACACAGTTATAAATTTTGAAAACAAAATACCAATTTAGAATTTATTTACACAACAAAAATAATTATTCCTATTTTAAAACCAATTCATAACCAAAATTAAATCATTACTTGGTTAATTATCTGTGAAAATAACAATTTATCAATTTAAATAATCCAAATTAAGAGATTATCAGCATTTTAAACTCCTAGAAATTCCGGGATATTACAATTGGTATTGTGCTAATGTCTGTGGATGCAGGGAAACAGGTTGGAGGGATCCAACTGGATTCCTCACAAATATTTATTTGATTCAGATATAGTGATATTTGATTGTTTATTATATCGATATATGATATTGGAAGTCGTGATTGACTATTTGATGTGTTGCATCATCGGATCCAATTTTGAAGTTTAAAAATAATGATTTTGATTTTAAATTAGGATTTCTGAATTTATTATAAAAAGTTTAAATATAGGATTTATGAAATTTGATTATTTTATAAATCAAAATGATGAAATTTTAAAGGAGTTTAAAGACGTTTTAAAAGAATAATATAAATTGATCCATATAAAAGATTTATAAATTGATATTTATAAATTAAAAAAAATTGGAATTGTAAACCGGGCTTTTATAAGTATTAGAATGAATTGCGAATGAATTTCATAAATGAATGAAATCTATAGGATTATAATGGTGAAGTTATAAATGGAATTTTATAAACAGTAGGTTTATAAAATTTGTAAAGTTATTTAAAAGAATAGATTTTGGATAAATAAATGAATCTTATAAGTTATAAGATTTATAATTTGGGAAGTTAAAAGAACAATTTTGTAAACAAATAAATTATAAGTATTTAACTTATAATATGGACTTTCGGTATATAATTGAGTTATGAATTGAATAGGTAAATAAAGGAGATTTATAAAAAAATGGTTATAAAATAAATAGAAATGAAATGTATAAACATTGTTTTATAAATCCGCAACGACTTATTTTGATAAGTAAATTGTTGTAACTTATTAATGGAGTTATATTCACGTTTTAGACGGTGACTAATCCTTTGAGATAAAATGAATAGAAATGATAAAATTGGTTAACAAGTATATTCACGTTTTTGAATAGCGAATAATATGTTAAAGAAATGGTTTTGAATGTGATGTTTTAAATAGAATTAAAACGATCTAAAGATGTTTTAAAATGTATTAACTATCGAAACCATAGATTTCAACATTCATTGTTGAAATAGACGTTTACGAGAAATAGAAGGAAATGGTAGACTATAACACTGTTGTTATAGTAAATGATTTACGAAAGGAAATGTTTTGTATAATATTGGGATTTATATATCTATTTTAATTTCGAATCCCTATACTAGTGATTTTGGGTTGTCGTAACGATGTTTTACGCAACATTCATTTTGGCCCAAATAAATATGTTTAAGAGAATGATTTCCTTAAAGAATGAAATATATACTTAATTTCGATTAGAGTATATTGAATATTTTCCAAGTGTAGAAAATAAAAAGACTTGTGAATTACTTATAAATAAATAAGTATGGAAATGTTTTTTCCAATATTAAGTGAATATTTTGAGTTTATCTTTTTGAAGATAAATTGAAAATGAATATTAGAAATCGAATGGAAATCGTATATTCATAAATATTTTTGGAAATATAAATTCTATATGGAATTTATAAATGGAATTGGGAAAATGGGTTTAAAAATAAATATCGATTTATTTTTAAAGTATGGAAATTATATATATATATATATATATATATATATATATATATATATATATATATATCTTGTGAAGATATTTTTGGAAAATTATTTGGAATCTGGTGATGTTGTGCATATCCATTGATAGTTCAATAACCGACTATCAATATTTATCTTTGAATAGGTATTAGTTGTGATTTGTTGAATTTGAATGCCACACTTATTTATTTTTTTAAATAAGCGCTCACTGTTCGGATTAACCGGGAAAGGACCTTGGGGTCGTATAACCCATTCCGAATATGCGATACGTCGTAATAGATAACATTGATGACCGGTGTTGAAGACCGGATATTTTCGAAAACGAAAGGGTTTCTTGTCGATTGTCTCTGCACTGGCTGATCCCCGGTATAGAGATCTCCATATGTGATGGGAAATCCGGACGTGATTAGAGATTATCCGGATTGCAAGGACTTCTTTGTAAGTGCCTTCGGTTCTGTTCGATCCCGGAACAGACTTGTATGGATAGTATGTCTAACATTACAAATTGAGATATAAAGCTGATTTCTTTCAAATATATTTCTGTTGGTGGCGGAGAATTTATTCTCTTAGCTTAACACCCTTCTCTGAGACGTACGAGCTCAGAGGTTATATAGTTGAAGGTTATCAGCGATATATTCCCAATTTGGTAATGCGACATGCTGAGTGTTGCTGTGAAATGATCATTGATTGATCATTTGTGATATGATCATTTGTTTGATCATTTATCTTTGTGATCATTTCTATGATCATTTGTTGACCCAAAGCACAGCTTTTGTATAAAGCGTGGCTTTGTGGACGAAACTTCGTCGAGCCTCACACCCCGGAATGGTCAAAACAGGAAAGATGCACCAAGGTTATGAGGGGTAGCTCCCTTTAGGGTATGTGCATTTCCTTCTGGAAAAGGGTGGTATCATGGTATGGAGCCCAGATACTTACTCATGTTGAAACACTTTATTATTATGGTGTGATGTTGATTACGAGCACTCGGTTAAAGGTCCCAAAGGACCGGGGGATGGCATACTGGTGTCAGTTGTTACCTAGTTTGAAAGGTAACCCGGCCTTGTGTTGGCAGAGATCCGGTTAGGTTCTCGGGGACGTCCTTCCAGAGGCGTTCTCATGTGGCAATGGGAAGTTCCTTGGCCTGACCATTTGTTGGAAATCCAAAGAAACAATACGAGACTTGTACGGTTTTAGTTGTAGAACCTGCTATCTAATATGGTAGCTATAGTAAGCATAATACAATGGTACCTATGCTGGCTAAGATTTATATTCTACTTTCGAAATGATTTGTTCTACACTATGCACTAATAATAATATCAAAAAATTGATTTGATTTTTTGCATATCAAGCATCTTTGACTAACATAAGAAGAAATCTCCTCCAAGTCTGCGTTTGCATTGTGTGTGTGGTGGGAGGTCTTATGGTAGTTACATTTTCAAAAACATGGCAAATCTATTTTTAAAATTATCCTATACTTTATTTTAAAGAAAAATAAACTGTTTTGAGTTCTCACACCAGTCACATGACTGACTCGGAGTTTATTGTTTTCCTTCCTAAACTCTGGGTGCCCACCAATTTAGACACGGGCAGTCAAGAGTTAGGTTTATCAGGATATTCTGGAATTTAGGAGTTGCTGGAGGCAAGATGGATGGCATGACGTATTACTAGTATATATTATTTCTTTTCCGCCGTTTGTTGTTATTTGTTGTTGTACACTCTGATGATGTAATGTAATGTAATAATTGATATAGTTCTTTTGATTTATGAATATTCATTTATCTATTATATGTTGTTCCGCTGCTATTGTGAGATTCTGATATTGTTCTGTTATGTCTTTCTGTTTCGTTCTATTTTCTTTTCTCTCTATTTTCTATCTTTTTCTCTCTTCTTCTACCTCATCCTTCTTTCTTAAACCCTCAGTGTTCGGTTTTCCGGCATCCGACTGATCGGCATTCGATACAGTGGACGTATTGATGTCGATATTCGGGAGTCGAAGAATCGGGTCCTGACCATGTGGTATTAGAGCATATGGTTAAGCGACAACCATGGCTCTGTTGGGTGTTACTCATTAGAGATAGAGTCAGCGGTAATCTAGAATGAGTTTGAGTGTAATAATAGATATGAGCGCGTATTTGTTAGTGAATATAAAATTGTTTTTGAATCGGGTAAATAAGATAATTTTTCCCAAAACTATTTTTGTATAGAAAAGAAGAAATGATTTTCTATGAAATATTATAGTATATGGTTGCATGATTGTTAGGAAGTAATAATATTAAATTATTATCATTAGTATATGGAATTAAATAAGAAATAAATTGTATAACCAAAGATTAGAGATAAATTCATTTGACAAATGAAATTTATAAATATGAAGAAAAAAATATATATATGGAAATGAATTCATATACAATTGGGATTTGTAAAATAAATTGTAAATAAATGAATTGGAATTGAATGATGAAATAAGATTTGATTTGATCAAATTGAATAAAAATCAAAACTTGAAGAAAATAAAATAAAATGGATTGAATTCAAGTAAACTAACTTGATAAATTCATGGACTAATGAATTGGAATTTGAATTGGTTAAATTAAAGTTTAGTCGTGAGCTAAATTTGAAGATAAATTTGAATTTGTATATAAGTTTAAGTAAGTAAAAGAAATAAATTGAAATTCCCTTTGTTAGTAATTAAGTAAATTCGAGATGAATTGAATATGGAAATTGAAATTTAAAATGAATAAGTGAATGTACTAATTGAAATGAATTAGTGAATGAAACTAATTTAAAGTAGTAATATGAATTAGCAAATGAAAGTTAATCGTTAGAATTCAATATTTAGAATTGAGAATTGAATTCGAATTGAATTTAAATTGTGAATTGAATTCAAATTGAATAGAATTGTAAAATTGAATGAGATGAATGTGTAACTTCAATAGTTAAGTAAAAATGTATAAGAAGTATATATTGTATATTTTGTAATGGAATTGGCAAAATGGTTTGATTGTTGGAATTGGATATTATGGATAGCAGGATATACAGCTGTATAAAGGAATTGGGATTTTGATTTCAAAGATAAAATTGAATTGCTCGACAAAAAGGTACGTATTTCAATTTCAGTATGAAATTTGGTGATTTTCTTCTCCAGCCACTTGGCTTTCTCTTTTCTTTTTGATTCTGAGGGGCCATGGTGCCATTTTGTAGTCGTACCGAGCTAGCCGCGCAAAGGAGACGCTGGCGAAATTTTTCGAAAATTTAGGGTGTTAGAAAATTTTTGAGAAATTTTGAAAGTTAAAATTTGAATTTAAATTTAAATTTAAATTTGAATTTGAAGGAAACAATGTTGTTTGAAACTTATAATTGAAGTTGGAAAGCTAGTTGAAATGATAATGAATCTATAATGTAAAAAGATTTGTTTTAGAAAGTTGATAAAACTATTTAGATTGTGAAAAAATGATAGACGTGATAAGGGCATTCTTCTTAACTTGTAATTTCGGGATGAAATACTTTTAAGGGGGAAGATTGTGACGACCCAGAATTTTGAACAATTTAAATTGAAAATATTTAATTAATTTTAAATAATTGAATGATGGTTTGACTTGGATTTCAAATTATCAGAATGAATTTGGCGATTAAATTATAAAGTTTAATCTATTGAAAGTTGAATAAAAATTTGAATCTTCAATTTTAAGCTGATTTAAAAATATTTCAAAGGCTTGTAAAATCCATATTGATAATACTGAAGATAATAGAAGCTTCAGAATTTAATTTGGAAGTGATTTGTTCAGTTTTGGAATTAAATATTTTGAATCGATATTTAAAAATAGCCATCCGAGGCATAGTCTAGGATTTCGACGAAACTAGTTCCATTGCGTCCGTAATATTGAATTATTCTCGGATTTCAAATTTCGTATTTTTCGGAGTTGATATGTGAGCATACGACGTATAAATGCGTTGAAAATTTTCAACGATTTAAATTTAAATTTAAATTTATAAATTCGTCAACATCAGCACGTTGCCTTTCCTAAAGTTTCGCCTAAAATCACGACAATGATCGTGCAAAGCATCCCTCTCTCAATTTTTAAATAACCCCGTCCTCTCCCTCTTCAGATTCAAATGGAAACAAATCTCAAAGAAAACTAATGGCCGAAGCCCTAAACCGAAAACCCTAAGGCAGCTTCGTTCGCGACTAAGCAAAGGGTTGCGTTCGAAAATCAACGCGAGGCCGTGGTTCGACGATCGATGAAGGCAGCAACATCAAATCGAGAAAGGGGATTCTCGAGCACGATGGCGATTCACGATTTGGAGTGGCGGCAGCACTGAAGCGAGGTCGTGCTCATCGTTGGTCGCGATAGGATTTTAGGGCAGCGAGTCATGGCCGATGTCGCGACTGAGGTAGGGTCAGGCCATAATCGAGATGAGCGTTCAGTGGCTTGTGGTGCTCGGTGTTAGAGGGGCCACGCGATGGAGTGTCGAGTGCAAAGTCGAGCGTCGCGATGGGGTCGAGGCAATGACGAAGTGGAGGGCTCGAACTCAACGAGGCCGAGAAGTCAGGTCAAAGATCTAAGGCAATTAGGTATATCTTTTTCAAATTTAAAATTTAATTAATACATGTATATTTAAGTTAGATAAATATGTACTTTGTAAAATAAATCTTATTTTTATTTAAACCTGAGAAGAAAATAACATCAAAATAAATAATTACAGTTCAAGTGTGTGCTGTTTTATTTTTAAAAATTTAATCATAGTTAAATGAAATTAGTTAAAATATAAATTTTGGGAAGAAAAAGAAATTTTATAATTAGTTGGATAAATTTAATTTAAGGGTAAGTTAATTTAATCTATTAAAGGAAGATTAGTTTTGAATTTAATTTCTTGTTAAATCAAATTATTTAAAGGGTATTTGTTTAAGATTGAGAATATTGGTTTTAAATAAAATCACAAGTAAATTAAATTATCAAATGCAAATTGAATTATTCAATTCACTTCGAATATTAATGAATTGTATAAAATTGTTTACACAAGGTATAAATCAAGAAATCGAGTCAGAATGGAAAATGGATTGCAAATAATAGCTAAGGTGAGAACTTCTCACTCAAAAATTTAAAGTTGGATTTGCAGTTATTTATTGATTGTTGTTTGGTTGTGATATTAGATATAGTAGGATATATCTATACATATAGCAATATATATATTGGCATATGTATATATTGCAGTTGATTGATTTCCCGTATTGTATAGCGGATGAGACCCTATTGCGCCGCCTATTAAGCGGATAATATTTATTAAACCCATATACCGCGATATCCCGTCTTGAAACGGGATTGGTATTGTGCTAATGTCTGTGGATGCAGGGAAACAGGTTGGAGGGATCCAACTGGATTCATCACAAAAATTTATTTGATTCAGATATAGTGATATTTGATTGTTTATCATATCGATATATGATATTGGAAGTCGTGATTGACTATTTGATGTGTTGCATCATCGGATCCAATTTTGAAGTTTAAAAATAACGATTTTGATTTTAAATTAGGATTTCTGAATTTATTATAAAAAGTTTAAATATAGGATTTATGAAATTTGATTATTTTATAAATCAAAATGATGAAATTTTAAAGGAGTTTAAAGACGTTTTAAAAGAATAATATAAATTGATCCATATAAAAGATTTATAAATTGATATTTATAAATTAGAAATATTGGAATTGTAAACCGAGCTTTTATAAGTATTAGAATGAATTGCGAATGAATTTCATAAATGAATGAAATCTATAGGATTATAACGGTGAAGTCATAAATGGAATTTTATAAACAGTACGTTTATAAAATTTGTAAGGTTATTTAAAAGAATAGATTTTGGATAAATAAATGAATCTTATAAGTTATAAGGTTTATAATTTGGGAAGATAAAAGAACAATTTTGTAAATAAATAAATTATAAGTATTTAACTTATAATATTGTAACGACCCGCTAAATTTATAATATTTAATAAATCAAATTTATATAATTTCTAATTTGGTTAAGTATAAAGGTAGAGATTTGGTATAGTGGTTGCAATTTAGTGTAACTATAAAATTTTATGACAATAGATGTGGATAATGTAAATTGTCACAACTTGATCTAAAGCAAAATTTTAAGAAACAAATAAATGTTGAATCTGTGAATGTTAGTTAACTTGAATGGTATTCATTAGTATAAAGGTGCAATTAGTATAGATAGTAATATTTAATGTCTGTAGTGAAAAGGAAAAGGGTCTAATAGAAACATAAAATTTATTTTATGTAAACAAAAGTATAGTTTTGAACAAATTTATGAAAATTAATAGAAACAGTGTTTGTAATCAGTTTGGTTATTTTATATTGAAAGATAGAGATGTGTAAATTCGTTAATGAATTTAAAATGGGAAGGAATGGTAAAAATGAAGAATATATAATAATAAGCATTTGACTCAATTATGGGAATTAAATTATAATAAATGGTCATTTAATAATTTAACGTTCTGTGAGTAATAATTGGGTGGAATCAGTACAAAATTTGGAAATGCATAAACCTCAATAAACATTCTAACTTAATACAATTATGCAAATGTAGGAATTAGTTATAAGCGTATAATTTTGAGTATGATAACTATTAGTATAAAATACCTTTATATTTGAAACACATTGTAAGGCATAATTAATTGAGTTGGGAAATTGAGAATGATTTCAAGGTATATGAACATTGTGCTACTTAAATTAGAATTAACGCAGTAGCTAAATTTGTGAAATCTAAACTTATGGGACATAGTGTGTAAGATCTTTACTGATAAAAATTTACTTTACATGTAGTGTAAATTCCTAATACAATGAGACTATGGGTTATAGTAAAGTTTTAAAACAAGATTTTATCTATGAGAGTAAAGGAATGAAGGTAATTGGATTTTTGCAATTAAGGAAATTTAAACGTTTATTATTAAGTTAAGTGAGATTTAAGTTGAGTTTGAAAATATTTATGTATGTTAAATTCATGCATTCGGCTATAACGGATTTAATAATAAAAAGATGAAATGGTGAAATCAAGTGGATATAAAGGTGTCAATTTTACATTGAATTTCATATTCACCATAAAAAGTTAATTGACAACAAGAAGTTAATATAGGAATCAAACCTTATTTATTTATTTGGATTTGTTGCAATAGTTAAGTCCATAAATTAAAGTTAAAGCTAATTCAAATTTAGTTGGACCATGGTTGATACAACTTTAGAAAGCAAGATTTTATTTATAATTTGAATATTAAATCCAACAAATGGTATTTAATACATATAAAATGGAATTAAACGTAAATTATTACGTTATTGAATTTAGATTGGAATTTGTAAACTATTGAATGAATTTAATGGATTTATCAAACTGATAGTATTGAATTCATTAAGATTTGAATAAAAAAAATAGTTAAGAGAAAGGAGGGAATGATATTTGAAAACATTGCAATAGAGTTTAATTAAGGATTTGACTTAAATAAATTAAGGCGAATAAATGGAGATAAAGTTATTAATATTTTGGAATATAACTTATGGTAAAAAGTTTATTTGAAATCAAAGGAGTTGGAATGGAAATCAAAAATATTTATCTAATTGGATTTAAGACGAGAATATAAGAGTATAGGAATTAATAATTGAGTTTAAGAATAAAGATTTTAATTTCCAAATAATAAGAAAGTGCGGATATTAACGCTGCAAATTAATATATTTATAAATTTTAATTCATAATCCAAGCTTGTTAAATCAATTGGAATTGATTGAATTATCTAAGAAATGAAATTTGGCCAATATTAGAAGTTGAAAATATAAAATTGGATTTTATGATTTATTTAATTGATTTAATAAACATTAAAAATAGCCATTTTGTCACGGACTCGGATTTCGACGAAACAAGTTTCATCGGATCCGTATCGGTGAATTATTATAGGGTTTCAATTTTCGTATCGATCGGACTTGTCGTTTGATCGTACGGACGCGAAACGCCTTGAAATCAATTTTATTAAAATCAATTTGAAATCAATTTGGAAATCTTGTTTTCAGCATAACTTCTTCATACGATCGAATTTGGTCGTGAAACTTTTTCCATCGCGTTCAGAATATTTTAAAACACCTATTTGGATATATAGTTTTAACAAATTCGGTTCCGGAGGCATAGCGGGCTTTTTGGGCCATATTTTATTCCGTACGTTCGCGTATCCAGTCTAGCTACCCTACCTCTAGCCTATCTATAAGTATACCATGATAAACCCTAGCCTCCTTTTAATTGTCATTATCTGTACGTACATTTTCTTCATCTCTTTCCCCTCTCCAATGGTTGAAAAACCCTAGATCTATCTACAGTTCAAAAATCAAAAGCCAAAACTCAAAAAAATTCAGAAAATTCCACAAAAATTATATGTTGATCTTGTCGAAGCGCGTAATCTGCTAGTGAAATTTGTTTCTCGATTGGATCTGTGGTTTGCTCAGAAATAACCAAACAGTGCCGGCCGTTCAAATGGGATCTTTGACGATCCAACGGTGGATCGTCAGAAATAGCTCGATCGGAAAGCACCGTAGCGGAGAGGGCGTCGAGCAGCACGCATCGGTACGGTTAGGGTATCGAGATGGTTGTTGGATTGGCCACAAATTTGGAGGGAAGGGGCCGCATCTCGCCTCGGCCTGGGGGCTGTTGGAGGCGGCGCGACATGCGAGGAGGGTCCAGTAGGTCACGGCGGCAAGGCATGGTAGAGGGTGGCATTGGATCTGGACGAAGTGCATCGTGGGGACGGCGAATTTTGGCGATGGGTTTTCGGTAGTGGCGGCTGGAGCGTATCAGCTAGGGTTCATGAGGAAACTGTTCACGTGCGAGTTCAGCTGACGTGGCTAATAGTTAGGGTATGTTTTGTTTTAATTCAATTTCGATTTCAATCAGCGTTTAAGCGTATAACTTTTTCATACGACATCCGATTCTTACGATTTTTTTTGCGTTAGGATCGTAATTAAATTCCGGATCCATTGACGCTGGTTTGGACAAATTCTGAGACGGGCGAATTTTTGGGTTTAAAGCGGGTTTAAATTCGATTTAAATTCCAAAGGTGAGTGTTTTAACCCACTCACGATTACTAGAAGCTTTTATGTTTGTTAAATAAATTTTAGAAATGAATAGAAATTTATTTATGAGCTTTTGGCATGTTATTTCATCCACATCTGTTGAATTGCAGTTTATTTGATTTAGCTGTTAATTTAAATTGATTGATTGCATATTAATTGGCTGTTAGAAATATTTTTTTGCATAAGAACTGCTAGTTAACAGTTATGTAAATTTTTATTGAGTAAACTGTTAGATAAATAGTTGATAAATTTAATTTGGAAAAAAACTGACAGTTATTACCTGTTGTATATGTTCATAGATATATACTGTCATTGATTGAAATTGGTTGATGGTTGCGATTGGATGATGGATGTTGTTGATGAATGAATGTTTATTGCATATCATTAAAATTGCAAATTTATCATGCATATTTCATTTTTCGGGATTGTGGTTTGAAATGATAAAACCGCAAAGTTTTATTTTTAAATTGCGGATTGAAATGATAAATATCCGTATCACTTGACCATAGGATAGAAATTATATACAGGCACCGCGGTACATATATAACTATTTTTAATGTGATTTCTATGGTTTGGATGGAATACGGTTTATAATAATCTTAAATTTTATACCGTATAAATATTTTTCTTCCGTATTTATGTACATGAAAAGTTGGAAATTTTGAAATAAAAAGGTGTATAAATTCCCTTAGTAAAATGGAAGAAAATTTAGAAAACGGAGTTGGATAAATTTATATCATATGTTTAAATGTTAAGTTTGGAAATTTAAGATATGATATTTATAATTGGATTTTTCCCAAGAAAAAATTGAAATGAATATTCTAATATGAATTTGAATTGGAAAAATATTCTAATATAAATTGGAATCGAAAAATACATATGTTTTATTACTAGAAATTGGAGTTGTTTAAGGATTTATGTGAATATTCAAACTAAATAATAAAACATTTAATTTGTTGAAAGAATATATTCCAATTTTAGTTTTTGAATATTAATACTCCAATGGATTTATATATATGGAAATTGAAATGGTTTTGGAACTTAAGAGTGATATCTAAATTATGGTCTTAACTTTAGATAAAGAAATATTTCCATAAAGCCATATAACTTATTTCTTTACAAAGTGACAGTAAAGTTAAGCCCTTGAAATTCATATACCGTTGAATATCCAAACCATTTGAGTTTTAAAAGTTATGGTTTGAAATTATGGATTTCCAAAAATATTATGCTTTGAAAATATTCGATTTTCAGATATTATGAAGTTAAAGCCTTTTTATTATTGGAAAGAAATTATATTTGGGATAAGTGGTAAAATATGGTTTTGGGTTTTGGAATGATATCGTAATATTATGGTTTTGAAATGGATTATATTCTGGTTTTAAAAGTATAAACTGTTTTAAATAACCGCGGTGTTATAATAACGATGGGTTGGCAAAGAGACCGGGATCGGATATGGACATACTCTCTGTCGATACCGAAAACCACTTTGACTAACCGTGTACGCGGTGGAGATTCCAGAATGGAGTAGGTTGGTGGCGACGATTCCTGTAAGGTAAATACGTGGACCCGACTCCCGTGAGTTGGCATAAGGTGGCTAAAACAGGAGCGATCGACGGGTTAATGAGGTCATTCCTCTGATCGGACACTCCTCTTCGATATTATACTATGACTTTGGATTGATTCAGTGGCCACTTCTATTTTTTTGATTTGGGGAGTTGTTTCGAGGTGGGCGGTTGCTGCGGCTTCGCGTTACCATCGGCCCGGAAGCGTAATTGGTATATCTACCCTGGCATTGCCTAGTTGTGCCGTGTCACCTACCCTATCGCGCCTTGTACGAGTTTGGTTTTCTCCCGTAGCCCGTGTGGTATCCTCTAGTGGCTTCCCGATCAGGAGGGACTATGATATTGGACGGACTACTGGGACTATTATGTGTTAAGGGCTATATGGGTAACCCCTTAACGCTATTAAAAAGTAAGTTTATTTTATAAATAGACACTATTATAATAACGCAATATACTACATAGTAAATAGTTTAACGGATCCTTAGGAGATGTAAATCCCGAGCATCTCTTGAGTTACTGTACTCATATTTATTTCTGTTTATTTAACTCACATAAGATATTCTAGTCTGACTCGAGTGTTTTTGTCTTTTCAAATTCGCTCGGGTCAGTCCGAGCATTTCAGGATAGCAGATTTAGCTTGGAGGACGAAGACGAAGATTCAGCATTATTTATATATAGTATTGCACCACACACTCTTTATATTCCGCTGCATTGTTGTATTGGTATGTGTGACTCTGATGTTCATTGTATAAGTGAAATAACTATTTTGTAAACTGTTTTGAATTGTATATTTATTATTATATTTTATCCTTCCGCTGTGAGATTCTATTTTGTTTTATTTCTTCTTTGTTTTTTTCTTATTTACCCCCATAACAATCCGCCCTTGCGTATGCTTTGAATCGGCATGTGTGTCGTTTTAAAGTGTGCGAAAAGGCGGGACGTTACAGTTGGTATCAGAGCGAGGTTTAGCGATAAACCTTGGCTTTGTGGGGTTTGACTCTTTGTTAATAGGGTAGAAATATCCTATGGGAGTCGCTGAGTGTATATATATGAGAGAGCGTATTTGTTAGTTTTATAAAAAGATTTTTTATATTGTGTTAATCTGTTCCGTTTTGTATTTATAAATTCTGGTTGATGCATGGGACGCTATGCCATCAATAGGGATTTCTAAACACTTAATAGGACAGACCGACATAATATCCGTTTTTAATATAGGTGAATGAAATAATTTTGCCTATTATATTTTCTATATATAAAAATATTTTATAAAGATATATATATTTGGTTGCTATAGATTGGGTGTTAGGAAATAAAATATTTATAATAATCGAAGCTAAGTGAAACTATAACAAACCAAATTTGGAGATTTTAGAACTTAAGTCCGGGGTTTTTGAAATTTGTTTCCAAAGAATTTGTGAAATTTATTGATTTGGTTTATAAGTAATTTCTAATATAAATATAGTATAATTGGGAAGAATTGTTTCAAAAGAAGATTTCGGAGAAATAAATTTTGTACTTTTCTCTGTGTCGCTGGAAAATAAATTCGGTGATGACGGCCGCATCATCGACTTTCATTTTCGAGTTTCAAAAGGGGAAAGGCCACTGTAGTAAATTCTACTGCAGATTTATTTTGAAATTTTCTAAAATTTTTCTTTTATTGTTCTAAATATAATTAGAGATATTGAGTTGTAAGAACTTATTTATCTATTATTTTGAAATATTTGAAATTTAACCCGGTATTTAATTCTTAAATTTCCATTAATTAATTGTTTAAATTATTTTAGTTGAATAAAAAGATAAGTAATTAATAAGTTGAAACCTCTAATTTAAGTAAGAGAATTAATGCAATATTATAAAGAGAAATTTGAAATTTTTAACATATGAGATAAAAGAGTAATATGGATAAACATTAAATTTAATTAAAGAATGGAGATTTAACTTGTATAAGTTCAATTGCATTTCTTTAACATAAATAACTTACCCAAATATAAAAGTTGAAATGTTAAATCAGAAACTAGAATTGAATGTTTTACAAGTAGGAATTTAGGAAAAATGAAGTATTCAATAAACTACTGTTATAATAAGAATTTAATGGTATAAACTTAGGTTATAATTGAAATTTTATGGAAAATAAAGTTGAGAATTATTAATAGATGATATGAACCTGAGTATATAACATGAAATTTAAAATAAGAATTTATTATATGATTATTCACTTAAGTATGTTTTAATCTCCCCTATTCCAATATAATGGAAAGTAGGAAAAATTGAAATGTCTACAATTCATAGTTAATGAATGTTATTAATGAGAATTCAAGGGAAATCTTACAAGTGAAGATATTCAAAATATTTGTTGTATTTAATGAGAATTTATTTTATAGACTTAAGTAATAAAAAGGAAACTTAAGTAATTAAAAGGAAATACAAATATAATGAATTTGGTGATAATTGGAAAATAAACTTGTAAGAAACAAAGAAATCCCTCATAAATGAAGGAAAGAAAAATCAAAACACTGAATTATGAAATAAATGTATAATGAGATATTTTGGTGTTGATTTGAATTGTTGGTTGATGTATGGTTGTTAGGTAAGAAATTTTGAAGTTGTTGGATGGATAGATAATCTATCTTTGTTCCATCTAAGACTGTTGAGTAAAGGATGCACTTGATAGTTATTCTTCATTCGTACAACTTCAGAATTTGAGCCGAACAACTAATTATTTGTTTGATTTAATGATTGTTTGTTGTGGTGTGTGCTGTTTGCTAAAATATATGGTTGTTGCATTTGATTGAATATGAATGATTGAATCCACTTGAATAGTCCATTTTAAAATAAATAATTAACCTTTTAGATTTTATAAGTGAATACAGGTGTTGGAAGCAACTGCTACTGCTTTTGGTTCCAAAATAATAAGCGTATATTGCCCGACAAATAGGTACGTTTTCGGATTACGTTTAAAGCGCTATTTTATATATTTTTCCGTGTGGGATATTTTATTTTGGATATATATGTAATATATTTGTATATTTGGATATTATATTTTCTCCAGAGTCCCTCCATACAAAGGAGACTCTGCCAAAATTTTCCGTAAATTTTGGACTTAGAATTTTGTTGAAAACATTTTTCCCAACTTTAATAATTCAAGTATCAAAGGGTATAATGATTATAAAACAAGTGTATTTCATTAAAGGAAATTAATCCAGTAAAATATTGTTTATAAATTAATATTTGAAATAAAAATGTACTGTTTTATTCTTCCTTCTCCCTTCTTTTTCCTTTTCGGGGACGAAAAGTTTTGAGTGGGGGAGAGTGTAACGACCCGCTAAATTTATAATATTTAATAAATCAAATTTATATAATTTCTAATTTGGTTAAGTATAAAGGTAGAGATTTGGTATAGTGGTTGCAATTTAGTGTAACTATAAAATTTTATGACAATAGATGTGGATAATGTAAATTGTCACAACTTGATCTAAAGCAAAATTTTAAGAAACAAATAAATGTTGAATCTGTGAATGTTAGTTAACTTGAATGGTATTCATTAGTATAAAGGTGCAATTAGTATAGATAGTAATATTTAATGTCTGTAGTGAAAAGGAAAAGGGTCTAATAGAAACATAAAATTTATTTTATGTAAACAAAAGTATAGTTTTGAACAAATTTATGAAAATTAATAGAAACAGTGTTTGTAATCAGTTTGGTTATTTTATATTGAAAGATAGAGATGTGTAAATTCGTTAATGAATTTAAAATGGGAAGGAATGGTAAAAATGAAGAATATATAATAATAAGCATTTGACTCAATTATGGGAATTAAATTATAATAAATGGTCATTTAATAATTTAACGTTCTGTGAGTAATAATTGGGTGGAATCAGTACAAAATTTGGAAATGCATAAACCTCAATAAACATTCTAACTTAATACAATTATGCAAATGTAGGAATTAGTTATAAGCGTATAATTTTGAGTATGATAACTATTAGTATAAAATACCTTTATATTTGAAACACATTGTAAGGCATAATTAATTGAGTTGGGAAATTGAGAATGATTTCAAGGTATATGAACATTGTGCTACTTAAATTAGAATTAACGCAGTAGCTAAATTTGTGAAATCTAAACTTATGGGACATAGTGTGTAAGATCTTTACTGATAAAAATTTACTTTACATGTAGTGTAAATTCCTAATACAATGAGACTATGGGTTATAGTAAAGTTTTAAAACAAGATTTTATCTATGAGAGTAAAGGAATGAAGGTAATTGGATTTTTGCAATTAAGGAAATTTAAACGTTTATTATTAAGTTAAGTGAGATTTAAGTTGAGTTTGAAAATATTTATGTATGTTAAATTCATGCATTCGGCTATAACGGATTTAATAATAAAAAGATGAAATGGTGAAATCAAGTGGATATAAAGGTGTCAATTTTACATTGAATTTCATATTCACCATAAAAAGTTAATTGACAACAAGAAGTTAATATAGGAATCAAACCTTATTTATTTATTTGGATTTGTTGCAATAGTTAAGTCCATAAATTAAAGTTAAAGCTAATTCAAATTTAGTTGGACCATGGTTGATACAACTTTAGAAAGCAAGATTTTATTTATAATTTGAATATTAAATCCAACAAATGGTATTTAATACATATAAAATGGAATTAAACGTAAATTATTACGTTATTGAATTTAGATTGGAATTTGTAAACTATTGAATGAATTTAATGGATTTATCAAACTGATAGTATTGAATTCATTAAGATTTGAATAAAAAAAATAGTTAAGAGAAAGGAGGGAATGATATTTGAAAACATTGCAATAGAGTTTAATTAAGGATTTGACTTAAATAAATTAAGGCGAATAAATGGAGATAAAGTTATTAATATTTTGGAATATAACTTATGGTAAAAAGTTTATTTGAAATCAAAGGAGTTGGAATGGAAATCAAAAATATTTATCTAATTGGATTTAAGACGAGAATATAAGAGTATAGGAATTAATAATTGAGTTTAAGAATAAAGATTTTAATTTCCAAATAATAAGAAAGTGCGGATATTAACGCTGCAAATTAATATATTTATAAATTTTAATTCATAATCCAAGCTTGTTAAATCAATTGGAATTGATTGAATTATCTAAGAAATGAAATTTGGCCAATATTAGAAGTTGAAAATATAAAATTGGATTTTATGATTTATTTAATTGATTTAATAAACATTAAAAATAGCCATTTTGTCACGGACTCGGATTTCGACGAAACAAGTTTCATCGGATCCGTATCGGTGAATTATTATAGGGTTTCAATTTTCGTATCGATCGGACTTGTCGTTTGATCGTACGGACGCGAAACGCCTTGAAATCAATTTTATTAAAATCAATTTGAAATCAATTTGGAAATCTTGTTTTCAGCATAACTTCTTCATACGATCGAATTTGGTCGTGAAACTTTTTCCATCGCGTTCAGAATATTTTAAAACACCTATTTGGATATATAGTTTTAACAAATTCGGTTCCGGAGGCATAGCGGGCTTTTTGGGCCATATTTTATTCCGTACGTTCGCGTATCCAGTCTAGCTACCCTACCTCTAGCCTATCTATAAGTATACCATGATAAACCCTAGCCTCCTTTTAATTGTCATTATCTGTACGTACATTTTCTTCATCTCTTTCCCCTCTCCAATGGTTGAAAAACCCTAGATCTATCTACAGTTCAAAAATCAAAAGCCAAAACTCAAAAAAATTCAGAAAATTCCACAAAAATTATATGTTGATCTTGTCGAAGCGCGTAATCTGCTAGTGAAATTTGTTTCTCGATTGGATCTGTGGTTTGCTCAGAAATAACCAAACAGTGCCGGCCGTTCAAATGGGATCTTTGACGATCCAACGGTGGATCGTCAGAAATAGCTCGATCGGAAAGCACCGTAGCGGAGAGGGCGTCGAGCAGCACGCATCGGTACGGTTAGGGTATCGAGATGGTTGTTGGATTGGCCACAAATTTGGAGGGAAGGGGCCGCATCTCGCCTCGGCCTGGGGGCTGTTGGAGGCGGCGCGACATGCGAGGAGGGTCCAGTAGGTCACGGCGGCAAGGCATGGTAGAGGGTGGCATTGGATCTGGACGAAGTGCATCGTGGGGACGGCGAATTTTGGCGATGGGTTTTCGGTAGTGGCGGCTGGAGCGTATCAGCTAGGGTTCATGAGGAAACTGTTCACGTGCGAGTTCAGCTGACGTGGCTAATAGTTAGGGTATGTTTTGTTTTAATTCAATTTCGATTTCAATCAGCGTTTAAGCGTATAACTTTTTCATACGACATCCGATTCTTACGATTTTTTTTGCGTTAGGATCGTAATTAAATTCCGGATCCATTGACGCTGGTTTGGACAAATTCTGAGACGGGCGAATTTTTGGGTTTAAAGCGGGTTTAAATTCGATTTAAATTCCAAAGGTGAGTGTTTTAACCCACTCACGATTACTAGAAGCTTTTATGTTTGTTAAATAAATTTTAGAAATGAATAGAAATTTATTTATGAGCTTTTGGCATGTTATTTCATCCACATCTGTTGAATTGCAGTTTATTTGATTTAGCTGTTAATTTAAATTGATTGATTGCATATTAATTGGCTGTTAGAAATATTTTTTTGCATAAGAACTGCTAGTTAACAGTTATGTAAATTTTTATTGAGTAAACTGTTAGATAAATAGTTGATAAATTTAATTTGGAAAAAAACTGACAGTTATTACCTGTTGTATATGTTCATAGATATATACTGTCATTGATTGAAATTGGTTGATGGTTGCGATTGGATGATGGATGTTGTTGATGAATGAATGTTTATTGCATATCATTAAAATTGCAAATTTATCATGCATATTTCATTTTTCGGGATTGTGGTTTGAAATGATAAAACCGCAAAGTTTTATTTTTAAATTGCGGATTGAAATGATAAATATCCGTATCACTTGACCATAGGATAGAAATTATATACAGGCACCGCGGTACATATATAACTATTTTTAATGTGATTTCTATGGTTTGGATGGAATACGGTTTATAATAATCTTAAATTTTATACCGTATAAATATTTTTCTTCCGTATTTATGTACATGAAAAGTTGGAAATTTTGAAATAAAAAGGTGTATAAATTCCCTTAGTAAAATGGAAGAAAATTTAGAAAACGGAGTTGGATAAATTTATATCATATGTTTAAATGTTAAGTTTGGAAATTTAAGATATGATATTTATAATTGGATTTTTCCCAAGAAAAAATTGAAATGAATATTCTAATATGAATTTGAATTGGAAAAATATTCTAATATAAATTGGAATCGAAAAATACATATGTTTTATTACTAGAAATTGGAGTTGTTTAAGGATTTATGTGAATATTCAAACTAAATAATAAAACATTTAATTTGTTGAAAGAATATATTCCAATTTTAGTTTTTGAATATTAATACTCCAATGGATTTATATATATGGAAATTGAAATGGTTTTGGAACTTAAGAGTGATATCTAAATTATGGTCTTAACTTTAGATAAAGAAATATTTCCATAAAGCCATATAACTTATTTCTTTACAAAGTGACAGTAAAGTTAAGCCCTTGAAATTCATATACCGTTGAATATCCAAACCATTTGAGTTTTAAAAGTTATGGTTTGAAATTATGGATTTCCAAAAATATTATGCTTTGAAAATATTCGATTTTCAGATATTATGAAGTTAAAGCCTTTTTATTATTGGAAAGAAATTATATTTGGGATAAGTGGTAAAATATGGTTTTGGGTTTTGGAATGATATCGTAATATTATGGTTTTGAAATGGATTATATTCTGGTTTTAAAAGTATAAACTGTTTTAAATAACCGCGGTGTTATAATAACGATGGGTTGGCAAAGAGACCGGGATCGGATATGGACATACTCTCTGTCGATACCGAAAACCACTTTGACTAACCGTGTACGCGGTGGAGATTCCAGAATGGAGTAGGTTGGTGGCGACGATTCCTGTAAGGTAAATACGTGGACCCGACTCCCGTGAGTTGGCATAAGGTGGCTAAAACAGGAGCGATCGACGGGTTAATGAGGTCATTCCTCTGATCGGACACTCCTCTTCGATATTATACTATGACTTTGGATTGATTCAGTGGCCACTTCTATTTTTTTGATTTGGGGAGTTGTTTCGAGGTGGGCGGTTGCTGCGGCTTCGCGTTACCATCGGCCCGGAAGCGTAATTGGTATATCTACCCTGGCATTGCCTAGTTGTGCCGTGTCACCTACCCTATCGCGCCTTGTACGAGTTTGGTTTTCTCCCGTAGCCCGTGTGGTATCCTCTAGTGGCTTCCCGATCAGGAGGGACTATGATATTGGACGGACTACTGGGACTATTATGTGTTAAGGGCTATATGGGTAACCCCTTAACGCTATTAAAAAGTAAGTTTATTTTATAAATAGACACTATTATAATAACGCAATATACTACATAGTAAATAGTTTAACGGATCCTTAGGAGATGTAAATCCCGAGCATCTCTTGAGTTACTGTACTCATATTTATTTCTGTTTATTTAACTCACATAAGATATTCTAGTCTGACTCGAGTGTTTTTGTCTTTTCAAATTCGCTCGGGTCAGTCCGAGCATTTCAGGATAGCAGATTTAGCTTGGAGGACGAAGACGAAGATTCAGCATTATTTATATATAGTATTGCACCACACACTCTTTATATTCCGCTGCATTGTTGTATTGGTATGTGTGACTCTGATGTTCATTGTATAAGTGAAATAACTATTTTGTAAACTGTTTTGAATTGTATATTTATTATTATATTTTATCCTTCCGCTGTGAGATTCTATTTTGTTTTATTTCTTCTTTGTTTTTTTCTTATTTACCCCCATAACAATCCGCCCTTGCGTATGCTTTGAATCGGCATGTGTGTCGTTTTAAAGTGTGCGAAAAGGCGGGACGTTACAAATATGGACTTTCGGTACATAATTGAGTTATGAATTGAATAGGTTAATAAAGGAGATTTATAAAGAAAATGGTTATAAAATAAATAGAAATGAAATGTATAAACATTGTTTTATAAATCCGCAACGACTTATTTTGATAAGTAAATTGTTGTAACTTATTAATGGAGTTATATTCACGTTTTAGACGGTGAATAATCCTTTGAAATAAAATGAATAGAAATGATAAAATTGGTTAACAAGTATATTCACGTTTTTGAATAGTGAATAATATGTTAAAGAAATGGTTTTGAATGTGATGTTTTAAATAGAATTAAAACGATCTAAAGATGTTTTAGAATGTATTAACTATCGAAACCATAGATTTCAACATTCATTGTTGAAATAGACATTTTCGAGAAATAGAAGGAAATGGTAGACTATAACACTGTTGTTGTAGTAAATGATTTCCGAAAGGAAATGTTTTGTATAGTATTGGGCTTTGTATATCTATTTTAATTTCGAATCCCTATACTAGTGATTTTGGGTTGTCGTAACGATGTTTTACGCAACATTCGTTTTGGCCCAAATAAATATGTTTAAGAGAATGGTTTCCTTAAAGAATGAAATATATACTTAATTTCGATTAGAGTATACTGAATATTTTCCAAGTGTAGAAAATAAAAAGACTTGTGAATTACTTATAAATAAATAAGTATGGAAATGTTTTTTCCAATATTAAGTGAATATTTTGAGTTTATCTTTTTGAAGATAAATTGAAAATGAATATTAGAAATCGAATGGAAATCGTATATTCATAAATATTTTTGGAAATATAAATTCTATATGGAATTTATAAATGGAATTGGGAAAATGGGTTTAAAAATAAATATCGATTTATTTTTAAAGTACGGAAATTATATATATATATATATGTATGTATGTATGTATATATCTTGTGAAGATATTTTTGGAAAATTATTTGGAATCTGGTGATGTTGTGCATATCCATTGATAGTTCAATAACCGACTATCAATATTTATCTTTGAATAGGTATTAGTTGTGATTTGCTTGAATTTGAATGCCACACTTATTTTATTTTTTAAAAATAAGCGCTCACTGTTCGGGTTAACCGGGAAAGGACCTTGGGGTCGTATAACCCATTCCGAATATGTGATACGTCGTAATAGATAGCATTGATGACCGGTGTTGAAGAACGGATATTTTCGAAAACGAAAGGGTTTCTTGTCGATTGTCTCTGCACTGGCTGATCCCCGGTATAGAGATCTCGATATGTGATGGGAAATCCGGACGTGATTAGAGATTATCCGGATTGCAAGGACTTCTTTGTAAGTGCAGTTCTGTTCGATCCCGGAACAGACTTGTATGGATAGTATGTCTGACATTACAAATTGAGATATAAAGCTGATTTCTTTCAAATATATTGATGTTGGTGGCGGAGAATTTATTCTCTTAGCTTAACACCCTTCTATGAGACGTACGAGCTCAAAGGTTATATAGTTGAAGGTTATCAGCGATATATTCCCAATTTGGTAATGTGACATGCTATGTGTTGCTGTGAAATGATCATTGATTGATCATTTGTGATATGATCATTTGTTTGATCATTTATCTTTTTGATCATTTCTATGATCATTTGTTGACCCAAAGCACAGTTTTTGTATAAAGCGTGGCTTTGTGGACGAGACTTCGTCGAACCTCATACCCCGGAATGGTCAAAACAGGAAAGATGCAGCAAGATTGTGAGGGGTAGCTCCCTTTAGGGTATGTGCATTTCCTTCTGGAAAAGGGTGGTATCATGGTATGGAGCCCAGATACTTACTCATGTTGAAACACTTTATTATTATGGTGTGATGTTGATTACGAGCGCTCGGTTAAAGGTCCCAAAGGACCGGGGGATGGCATACTCGTGTCAGTTGTTACCTGGTTTTAAAGGTAACCCGGCGTTGTGTTGGCAGAGATCTGGTTAGGTTCTCGGGGACGTCCTTCCAGAGGCATTCTCATGTGGCAATGGGAAGTTCCTTGGCCTGACCATTTGTTGGAAATACAAAGAAACAATACGAGACTTGTACGGTTTTAGTTGTAGAACCTGCCATCTAATATGGTAGCTATAGTAAGCATAATATAATGGTTCCTATGTTGGCTAAGATTTATATTCTACTTTCGAAATGATTTGTTCTACACTATGCACTAATAATAATATCAAAAAAGTGATTTGATTTTTTGCGTATCAAGCATCTTTGACTGACATAAGAAGAAATCTCCTCTAAGTCTGCGTTTGCATTGTGTGTGTGGTGGGAGGTCTTATGGTAGTTACATTTTCAAAAACATTGCGAATCTATTTTAAAATTATCCTGTACTTTATTTTAAAGAAAAATAAACTATTTTGAGTTCTCACACCAGGCACATGACTGACTCGGAGTTTATTGTTTTCCTTCCTAAACTCTGGGTGCCCACCAATTTCCACAAGGGCAGTCAAGAGTTAGGTTTATCAGGATACTCTGGAATTTAGGAGTTGCAGGAGGCAAGATGGATGGCATGACGTATTACTAGTATATAGTATTTCTTTTCCGCTGTTTGTTGTTGTACACTCTGATGATGTAATGTAATGTAATAACTGATATAGTTCTTTTGATTTATGAATATTCATTTATCTATTATATGTTGTTCCGCTGCGATTGTGAGATTCTGATATTGTTCTGTTATGTCTTTCTGTTTCGTTCTATTTTCTTTTCTCTCTATTTTCTATCGTTTTCTCTCTTCTTCTACCTCTTCCTTCTTTCTTAAACCCTCAGTGTTCGGTTTTTCGGCATCCGACTGATCGGCATTCGATACAGTGGACGTATTGATGTCGATATTCGGGAGTCGACGAATCGGGTCCTGACAATATGTCACTCGTCAATTTTTGTGAGATTTTATTCATTCTTTATTTCTTTCACCTCAATGGTTTGTCTTTCCAACGCTTGGATGTTCGGCATGTAAACACCATGGATGTATTAGTATCGACTTCTGATGATCGAAAATGCAGGTTATTACATGTGGTACCGGAGCTAAAGGTTAATTGAGAACCTTGACGTTTGTAACAACCCGATATTTTCAACCATTCGCATCCATACATGCCGGACTTGAATTTCTCAAAATACCGCATTGTAATAAAATTTGGAGAAAATGAAATACAATCACAGAATCACAGACACGGAAATATCAGAATAACTCGCGGTGGAAATTAAAATATCATAGTAGTTCATGAAGCTACTATAACAAGCTCTCAAAACATAATACATAATATCGGTCTAAATCATATACAATAGAAATCTCAAATACATAGCATTTTATAAATACCCGAGCTGAAATAGAACAACCGAAACTAGCGACAGATAGCTAGACAAGCAGAATCTCCAGCGATTCCTAGCTACAGAAAAGAAATCCAAAGCTAAGCTGTAAATACTCAGGCTGACCCAGCATAAAGTAAAAAACAAAACACTCGAG
Organism: Allium cepa; assembly: GCA_030765085.1. Taxonomy (NCBI): domain Eukaryota; kingdom Viridiplantae; phylum Streptophyta; class Magnoliopsida; order Asparagales; family Amaryllidaceae; genus Allium; species Allium cepa. Next base: position 758,946,866 of record CM060929.1, read on the forward strand.
CCAGGACATATATACTTATATAATGTAAACCAACTCAAGTGAACTGTAGTGGTAATGTACAATAACTTAAAGGATGTTTGGGATCGCCATCCTCTAAGGATCATTTAAACCATAAATTAAATATATCTCGTGGTTAAAATTTCAAAATGGTATTTATACTTCTAAATCAAATATCATTTAAAAAAAATTCAATATCATTTCAAATTCATTTCGAAGTATCAAAATATCATATCTTTCCAAAACCATATTCATTTTTGTTTAATTTAAGTACCAATTCAAATCACATTTTAAAACGGTTTATATTTCAAATCAAAATATTCTATTTAAACCATTTAAATATTCCATTTAAACCAATTAAATATCCCAATTAAACCAATTAAATATTCCATTTAAATCATTTAAATATTCCATTTAAATCATTTAAAAGTGAAGTTATTATATTTAATAATCAAATATCAAATTCTCAAAAATTTAGCCTTTTCAAAGTTCATTTATTCTTTTAAATTTCAAAATATTGTAAATTCAACTTTTGCAGCACTTAGAAGATGCTACGGAAAGTTATGTTTTAAAACAATTCATTTAACAAAAGACAGCATTTAAAATGTTGTAATAGTTTTAATTTAGATTCAAAGAAACTTTAGTTAAGTCCAACAACTACAGCACTTACAAAGTGCTGTAATAGCCTTTGTTCAATTCTAGCCATTTCGTTTATTTTATCGACCACAACATTTACAAAAATACTGTAATATCCTTCACATTAATAGCATTTCAAAAAATGCAATTAATTAAATTTCAAATATTCAATATAATTTCATAAATAATTAAATTTTTACTTAAACCATTTTGAACTTATAAAATCATATTCTCACATTTTAAAATGGTCATTTTAAATACCCTTTTAATTTATGATTTTATAAAGTGAAATTTCACAATTAAATATCAGTTTTTAATAATTCACTTGTAAAATAAATGTAAAATTTTATAACATTTCATTTACTTTATATTTTAAATTTTAAATTTACCAATTCATAAATTAAATTTAAATTCCCTTTTATTTTTCTTAACTTAACTTTATTTTAAAACACATTTCACATTTTCCAAGTTAAGTTATATTTCAAATTTCAATGTTAAACATTTATTTATTTAACTTTTTTAAACTTACAGAAAAATCAACAACACTTTATAAAATCATTTAAATTTAAATTTAAATCAAATTATCATATTTTATTATTTAACTTAAACTTCATTTATAAACAAAATCATAAATTCCAAAATTAACTTATATTTCAAATTCTACTCTACCATTTATTTATTTCACTTATTTAACTCGTAGAAAATCACTAATACTTTATAAAATCATTTTCTATTTAAATTCAAATCAAAATTTCATAATATTTACATATTTGTAATATTTTACAATTTTTAGAAAAATATATTTTTAACCACACTCTGTATAAAATTTTCTAACCTAAGTCCAATGATACGGATAATATATCATTTCAATCCGTAATTTACAAAGGAAAAATCCGGGTGCTATCATTTCAAACCCGCAATCCCAAGTTAAATGAAATAAATAAAAATCGTTCAGGCCTATCATTTCAGCTGTAATGACCCATAAAATTTTAATAATTTTTAATTGATTTTATTAATGTATTTAATTGAATTTTTGAGAAATTTAAATAATATGAAATAAAAATTTAATATTTGGGTAACATCCAATTACACATAGCATGAGATGACCCAATTTCTTTTCCTTAAATTTTTTTTTTCACATATGTGAAGTGGTCATCTAAATTGAGAAAACCATCTCCCTTATTTTCTCCTTTTCAGGATCTTTCTGCCAATAAATATTGGTTTGTTTTAATTCAACCTAAACTTACATATATGAAGATATATAAGTTAATTTCTACTTGAATCAGAGTATAAAAATTTATAGGTAGAAATCTGCTGAAAGTTATTAATATTAACTTCCCACATAGCAATATAATTTCTAGAAATCAAATTTCTAGGCATACTTATATCATTGCTTGATTTTTGGTTTCAGGTTTCTAGGCTTAGAATTTTGTATTTATTTCCATAATCTTATTATTATATATACTGTGTCCTTGCTTGAGCATGCGTGTGTCTCTAGGAAATTTCAGGTGCTCATTCATTTTTTTTTCTTACTGAGTCTCCCCTATATTTTTTGAGTTGTATAACTTTGTTGCAAAAATTGAATTTAAATCTTTTTTTTTCAGTGCTGGTTCAATCCAGACTCAATAATGTGGTTAGGTTAGCCATATCTATTTTGCATTTATTCTAAAACAAAGAGCATATCATTCTTTTTAGACCATTTTTAAAGCAACTCAAAACCCTTTCTTCTGCCAGATTTTTATATCAATTTAAACATAAGTTTTTAAAGTTAAATATTTGGTTATTCCTTCAATCAACACATTCTTATGAACTCAGATCATTTATCATCATAAGTTGATCAGTTTAAAAGTTTAAAGACTTCATTACTAGACAACACATTGGTAAGTCAAGACACAAGAGTTTCAGCTGATACATATAAGTTTACTATTTGCAGAACAGTATAGCAAAACATTGGCTTCTCAAGCAAACTTAAACTAAGCAGATTGACAAAACTCAACATAACATCAAATTTAACTTCAGTAATTCTTTAAACATAACATCTAAAATCTCTAGGCAGCTAAACATCCAAGCTTGATCCATGAAATACCTATTTACCTGCACAATCACTATGGACTGCCCCATAAAATATGAGGCACCCAATAGTGCATCACATACACATGGGTCAGACTAATGCCTGGTATGAGTAATCTAACTGAAAACACAAATTTTATATAATTTTTCTCATATTCAAATAACTACAAAATAAATAGAAGAATGCAATATTGCTCTTATGCGTATTTCTGGGTAACCTGTGTATGTTCCTTAGTGTACACAAAATGATATATAATTTAATGATTTGTTACAGAGAAAACCAACATAGAATTCATTCATAGAATACCATCAGATAGTCAACACAATTATCAATTAAATCATCATTCCTCATCTACAGATTTTCTGGCCATTAGGAATTTTACTCAAGCCTTCACATGAACCTGTTACTAATGTTCAATATCTTGTATTTTGTTTTTATGGTCTTTAGCTACTTTCTCTTTTATTAAATCACACACTGTCTGGGGCATATTCACTGTTAACCCAGCACACTCAGGCCCCTGGGTATAATCATACCATGTGTGAGCTTGCAATGTTCACCTTGCCAAGCTATATTTGTAGCCCTAAGATCCCAAGTCCTTAGTTAAGTTACTAAGTGTCACTCTCCCTTTTCTTTTTTTTAGTATGTTAATACCTCTTTGTATCTCATGTTCAAGCAATGAAGAAAACATTCAGTCCCTTACACACATCCAGAGGTTAACAAATCATGTTTTCACTAGCAAGCACTTTTCCATAGCAACAGAGGTGATTTCTTAAACATGTTATTTTTTTTCTATGAATTTCAATAGATCCTAATACAAACATATGGCCATAGATAAATTTTTCTGTTGGTTTCTTCCTACCTCTGATTCAATCAGATCTATGTAGGTCCTCAAATATGACTAAATCACAAGTATTTTATTGGATAGTTCATGGAATGTAGAGTCTCAGCACATGTATACATTGCACCCCCTATATTTTCATTTGTTGTTGATATGAGACATAAGCAACAACACAATGTTGCAGCCCCATATCCTCTTTCATTTTTAGACCATATATCCATTTTAAGTATCCTGGGTTTTAAACTAGCAAATATATATAAAGAAAACCCATACTCACTACCTCATCTAACAGTTAAATCATAACACAGAAGGACATATTTAAACATTAAATCCCTGGCTATTTCACTCTGGGTAAATCAATATAAAGGGTTATCATTTAAACAGATCATAAAGCAAGTGAAAATTCCCATATCATAAAAACAACATAGCTTGCAACAAATAAAAATATAAATTTAGTCAAGCTGCCTCAATATTCAGGACTTATTGCTTATTACCAATGTTTCCAGTGAGGTTACTCACCTTAACTCTTTTTCCTAAGCCTTCCTTTCCCTTTGATCTTTCACTTTCTCTTAACTCTAATGGCCAATGCTCTCTGGTTTATATTTCTATTGCTATATATTTTTTTTTCCTGTTTTAAAAATAGCGACAGATCTCACTACCTTAAGCCTTCTTATACTAGACCCTGGCTGCCACTAGGGTTTTAGAAAATTACCCAATGTCAGTTTTGCCCCATCAACTATGATCTGCTTCTCATTTTTTTTAGAGAAAATGGGTAAGTGGTTCTTGTTATTTTTCTCAGAAAATATACCTTATTCCTTTTATCTTACCCCAGGTCATGTTATATGCATGACTTACATTTTTTCAACCAAAAGAATTACTGAAATTAGCTAAAGTGTTTTATTAAAGATTCATACTATTTCCATGCAAATCTTGTCTCCTACCAGCAGTGCTTTCTTATGCTCCTGCATATCATATGTAAACATATTTATTTATTTATTTATTTAAATACTTACTATCTTCTGCATATGTTTATTCTGGACTACATACTTTATTTTCTTTATACTAAACTTGCTTTAAAGACATGTTCATGTCTGCAATAATCATGTCTGCATGCCTATGTATTTGAAATTTATTTATTCTAACTTACAAATTAATTTCTGCCTATTTTATGTTGTAGAAAATATGTGTATGTGTATGCACTGTCTAGTGCACCAGTTTATACCCTTTTTTTTTAACCATTCATTGGCAACAAGTTTCTATTCCTATTTTTTTCAATTATTAAACAATCATAAACTAAATTGAATCATAAAATTACCCTAAAAATCAGGGTTATCACATATACCCCTCCTTTTAGGAATCGTGTCCCATAATTCTTTCATACTTAACTCAAGTATTTTCAATCCAGAAAATCAATCATTTTCAAACTAACCTCTTAGTTAAACTCTGTGTAAATTTAAAACGAAATTCACACTGTATATCTAATCAAAGTATTTATCAACATATATATGTTACACCTTTTATTCAATCAAACAATTTTGGATAATCATTCCTGATTTTATCTTCCACTTCCCATGTGCAATCATTTGGGTCAAGGCTCCACTGCACTTTCACCAATTTAATTTCTTTATTCCTTAATTTCTTAATTTCTCGTGCAACAATACCTACTGGCTCTTTCTCATAAACCATTCTGGGATCAATCTGCACATTCCTAGTGGATTCCAAGATTGTCTCTGCATCATGAATCCATCTCCTTAACTGAGATACATGAAAAACATCATGCATTGCCCTCATCTCCTCTAGCAATTCCAACTTATAGGCTACATTTCCAATTCTTTCTAAAATTTTATATGGTCCTATGTATCTGGGAATTAACTTTCCTTGTTTTCCAAACCTTAGAACCTTCTTCATAGGTGATATTTTAACAAATACAAATTCTCCAACATCATATCGTGCTGCCTTTCTCTTCTGATCTTCATATTTCTTTTGCCTATCTTGGGCAGAAGTAATTCTTTTTTTAATCAAAGCTATCTTTTCAGAAGTTTCTTTTACATTTTCTGGTCCTAAGACCACCTTCTCCCCAGATTCAATCCAACTTGAAGGTGATAAACATGGCCTACCATAGAGTGCTTCAAAGGGTGCCATGCCTATGCTACTGTGATAACTGTTGTTATATGCAAACTCGGCCAGAAATATGTGATCTTCCCAGCTTCCTCCCCAATCCAATATACATGCCCTCAACATGTCTTCAAGCAATTTATTCACAATTTCGGTTTAACCATCAGATTGAGGGTGATATGCTGTACTCAAGCATAGATCAGTCCCCATTTCTTTGTAAAAACTTTGCCAAAATTTTGAAGTGAAGATGGTATCTCTATCACTTACTATAGTTTTTGGTATTCCATGCAATCTAACTACTTCCTTAATAAATAATTGAGCTAATGTGCATGCATTCCTTTCTGATTTTACCGGTATGAAATGAGCTGATTTAGTTACCCTATCTACTACAACCCAAATACTATCATTTCCCCTCCTAGTTTTAGGCAAACCATCAATGAAATCCGTTGATATATCTTCCCATTTCCACGGTGGTATTTGTAAAGGTTGAAGCATCCCTGAAGGTCTTTGGTATTCAGCTTTTACCTGTTGACAAACCATGCACTTAGACACATAAGTTGCCACTGCACTTTTCATACCTTTCCACCAATAATCTCTTTTGAGGTACATTCTTGTGCTTCCTAGATGTATGGTATATTTTCTTTTATGATAAGCATCCAATATTTCTTGCTTCAATTCATCAATGGCAGGAACACATATTCTTCTTCCTTTCTTCAAATGACCCTGATCATCCAACAAAAAACCTTCCACTATCTCTCCATTTAATATCTGAATTTTCTTCTCAAGTAAAGATGAATCTTGGTATTGTAGCTTTTCAACTTTAGTTTTTAATTCTGACCCCAAAATAACAAAACTTAACTTTCCCATCTCTACATTCTCACTGCATAGGCTCATACTTTCTACACTTTCACTTTCTGCTTCTGAGTCAATCAACAGTGATAGAGTATTAAACTCTTCTATCATTAACCTAGCTACCTTAGCATGCTGTCTACTTAAAGCATCTGCTACTTTATTAGCCTTGCCAGGTGTATACAATATTTCAAAATCATATGAGGCTAGTAGTTCAATCCACCTTCGTTGCCTCACGTTTAATTCTTTTTGTGAAAACAAATATTTAAGTGACTTATGGTCTGTGTAAACTTCAAATTTTGCCCCTAACAAATAATGTCTCCATAATTTAAGAGCATATACTATAGCAGCCAATTCAAGGTCATGTGTAGCATACTTTGTCTCACTGGGTTTTAACTGTCTAGAGGCATAAGCTATCACTTGATGTTGTTGCATCAATACTGCCCCAAGCCCTTGTCCACTTGCATCAGTATATATTACCAAATTTTCATTTCCTTTAGGTACTTTTAGTATTGGAGCTTGTATTAGTGCCTCCTTCAACTTCCCAAAGGCTTTCTCACATTCCTCAGTCCAGGCAAATACCTGATTCTTCCTTGTCAACCTAGTTAATGGAATTGAAATCTTGGCAAAATCTTTTATAAACCTTCTATAATAACCAGCCATCCCCATAAAACATCTGACCTCTGTAACACAAGTAGGTCTTTTCCAACCTTGAACTGCAATTACCTTATTGGGATCTACAGATATACCTTTTTCTGATATCACATGTCCTAGAAAGTTTACCTCATTCTGCCAAAATGTACATTTTGAAAATTTTGCCTTCAAATTTTCTTGCCTCAATTTCTGTAGTACTATATGCAAATGATTCTCATGCTCTTCAAATGTCTTGGAATAAATTAAGATATCATCAATAAATATCAATACAAATTTGTCTAAGTATTTTCTAAAAATTCTATTCATCAAATCAACAAAGTAAGAGGGAGCATTTGTCAAGCCAAAGGGCATCACTAAAAATTCATAAAGTCCATACCTAGTATTAAAAGTTGTATATTTAATGCTTTCCTCTTCCACTTTCATTTGATGAAATCCTGAAGCTAAATCAAGTCTGGAGAATATTTTTGCACCACTTAATTGATCAAAAAGATCATCAATTCTTGGTAAGGGGTATTTGTTTTTAACTGTAACTTTATTTAACTCTCTATAATCAATACATAGTCTGAGAGATCCATCTTGCTTCTTAACGAAAACCACTGGTGCTCCCCATGATGAGCTACTGGGTCTGATGAAGCCTTTTTCTTCTAGTTCAACCAATTGTTTCTTCAATTCTATCAATTCTTTAGGCCCCATTCTAGTTGGCCTTTTAACCACTGGGTTAGCTCCTGGAATCAGTTTAATTGAAAACTCTACTGGTCTATGGTTTGAAACTCCTCTAACTTCATCAAACACATCAGCATATTCATTTACTATAGGAATTTCTTCTAATGCTGGCATATGCTTCTCACTAGATAAGTTAGCAAGGGTAATTATATTTCTGTTCTTATTTACTTCACAAAGAACAACTATCCTTTTTCCTTCAGAAGTTTTCAATGATATGGTGGAGGTTTCCATATTTATAACAGCCCTATATTTTCTTAACCAATCAACTCCTAAAATAACTCCTATGCCTGGATATTGCAACACATATAGGTCTGCATTGAACATATATCCCCCTATATTCAATCCCAGTTGCATACACATCATACCCAAAACACAGGAATTACCTAAAGGACTTTTAATAAGCAATGGCCTATCAATAATCATACAATTCAATTTTAATTGTTGTGCAATATCATGAGAAATTAAAGAGTGTGTAGCCCCAGTATCATACACTACTATAAAAGGTATTGAGTGAATAAGCAAAGTACCTTCAACTTGGCCATGATTCTCAACATTTGGTCCTTCTGTTGCTTTGCCTTTCACCTCCAAAGTACTCACTTTTCCTTGCTTAAACTCTGGACAGTTCCTCCTTATGCGACCTTCCTTTCCACAATGGTGACATTTGAAGGATGCTGGTTTAGGATTTGTACACCTATTTTTCATGTGTCCCTCTTGTCCACAATTATAGCAAGTGATTTTCTTCTTAACCTCAGTAGTTTTGACTTCTTCTGATTTTTTGGTGGTAGTTACATCTGTTTTCTTTTTATCATAAGGGTGGAACTTGCCCTTTCCCTTCTTATTTTGATTATTCCTTAGTGCTCTGAAATTTTGCCTGGCTTTATCATGTTGTTCAATACTCAGAGTCAGATCCAAAACTTAATCAAATGTCCTATCCTTATATGGCAACATAGCTCTACTAAGGCTAGCATTCAGCCCTTGAATGTATCTGCCATTTTTAGCTTCTCTGGTTGTGATAAGCACTGCACCATATTTTGCTAGTGATTCAAACTTCTATGTATACTCAATAACACTCATAGTCCCCTGCCTCAATTTTATGAATTCCTCTAGCAAAGATTCTTTAGCTGATGCAGGTACAAATCTTCCTTCCAACATTTCCTTAAATTGATTCCATGTCACTTCTCCTTCAGGTCTTCCATCTATGATAACTTCCCACTAGTCCAAAGCTGCTCCTCTCAGTTGTCTAGATGTTATTTGCCTCTTCTTTTGGTCTTCAACTTGCATATCTGTAAAAATTCTGTCCAAAATTCTAAGCCAGTTTTGTACTCCCATGATCCCCTCTGTCCCATCAAAAGTTTTGCCTCCAAGATTGGTAAAGGTCTTGAGAAGTTTGGAAAGCTCTTCATGTGGATTTTCTTGCCTGTTGCCTACTCCATCCCTTAGGGCACTCATAAATTCTTGCATATTCATCATAGGTGGTTCACTTGGTCCTACATCTTGTTGTCTAGGTCTCACCATAGTTCTATGGATATAACACTTAAGTTAGTTCATTTTTTCCTATTCCTCTATAAATTAATTTACTTCAATTTATCCTTATTTAGTTATAATAGATATTAGTAATATATGTACTAACAGAACAAAGTATCTAAAGCAATCAACACATCATACACTAATGCAAACAAGTTCATACAAAATTTTGCTATGTTTATTAACAACATAGCTCTGATACCAAATGAGATGACCCACTTTCTTTTCCTTAAAATTTTTTTTTTTTACATATGTGAAGTGGTCATCTAAATTGAGAAAATCATCTCTCTTATTTTTTCCTTTTCAGGATCTTTCTGCCAATAAATATTGGTTTGTTTTTAATTCAACTTAAACTTACATACATGAAGATGTATAAGTTAATTTCTATTGAATCAGAGTATAAAAATTTATAGGTAGAAATCGGCTGAAAGTTATTAATATTAACTTCCCACATAGCAATATAATTTCGAGAAATCAAATTTCTAGGAATACTTATATCATTGCTTGATTTTTGGTTTCAGGTTTCTAGGCTTAGCATTTTGTATTTATTTCCATAATCTTATTATTATATATACTGTGTCCTTGCTTGAGCATGTGTGTGTCTCTAGGAAATTTCAGGTGCTCATTCATTTTTTTTTCTTACTGAGTCTCCCCTATATTTTTTGAGTTGTATAACTTTGTTGCAAAAATGGAATTTAAATCTTTTTTTTCCAGTGCTGGTTCAATCCAGACTCAATAATGTGGTTAGGTTAGCCATATCTATTTTGCATTTATTCTAAAACAAAGAGCATATCATTCTTTTTAGACCATTTTTAAAGCAACTCAAAACCCTTTCTTCTGCCAAATTTTTATATCAATTTAAACATAAGTTTTTAAAGTTAAATATTTGGTTATTCCTTCAATCAATACATTCTTATGAACTCATATCATTTATGATCATAAGTTGATCATTTTAAAAGTTTAAAGACTTCATTACTAGACAACACATTGGTAAGTCAAGACACAAGAGTTTCAGCTCATACATATAAGTTTACTATTTGCAGAACAGTATAGCAAAACATTGGCTTCTCAAGCAAACTTAAACTAAGTAGATTGACAAAACTCGACATAACATCAAATTTAACTTCAGTAATTCTTTAAACATAACATCTAAAATCTCTAGGCAGCTAAACATCCAAGCTTGATCCATGAAATACCTATTTACCTGCACAATCACTATGGACTGCCCTATAAAATATGAGGCACCCAATAGTGCATCACACACACATGGGTCAGACTAATGCCTGGTATGAGTAATCTAACTGAAAACACAAATTTTATATAATTTTTCTCATATTCAAATAACTACAAAATAAATAGAAGAATGCAATATTGCTCTTATGCATATTTCTGGGTAACCTGTGTATGTTCCTTAGTGTACACAAAATGATATATAATTTAATGCTTTGTTACAGAGAAAACCAACATAGAATTCATCCATAGAATACCATCAGATAGTCAACACAATTATCAATTAAATCATCATTCCTCATCTACAGATTTTCTGGCCATCAGGAATTTTACTCAAGCTTTCACATGAACCTGTTACTAATGTTCAATATCCTGTATTTTGTTTTTATGGTCTTTAGCTACTTTCGCTTTTATTAAATCACACACTGTCTGGGGCATATTCACTGTTAACCCAGCACACTCAGGCCCCTGGGTATAATCATACCATGTGTGCGCTTGCAATGTTCACCTTGCAAGCTATATTTGTAGCCCTAAGATCCCAAGTCCTTAGTTAAGTTACTAAGTGTCACTCCCCCTTTTCTTTTTTTTACTATGTTAATACCTCTTTGTATCTCATGTTCAAGCAATGAAGAAAACATTCAGTCCCATACACACATCCAGAGGTTAACAAATCAAGTTTTCACTAGCAAGAACTTTTCCATAGCAACAGAGGTGATTTCTTAAACATGTTATTTTTTTTCTATGAATTTCAATAGATCCTAATACAAACATATGGCCATAGATAAATTTTTCTGTTGGTTTCTTCCTACCTCTGATTCAATCAGATCTATGTAGGTCCTCAAATCTGACTAAATCACAAGTATTTTATTGGATTGTTCATGGAATGTAGAGGCTCAGCACATGTATACATTGCACCCCTATATTTTCATTTGTTGTTGATATGAGACATAAGCAACAACACAATGTTGCAGCCCCATATCCTCTTTCATTTTTAGACCATATATCCATATTAAGTATCCTGGGTTTTAAACTAGCAAATATATATAAAGAAAACCCATACTCACTACTTCATCTAACAGTTAAATCATAACACAGAAGGACATATTTAAACATTAAATCCCTGGCTATTTCACTCTGGGTAAATCAATATAAAAGGGTTATCATTTAAACAGATCATAAAGCAAGTGAAAATTCCCATATCATAAAAACAACATAGCTTGCAACAAATAAAAATATAAATTTAGTCAAGCTGCCTCAATATTCAGGACTTATTGCTTATTACCAATGTTTCCAGTGAGGTTACTCACCTTAACTCTTTTTCCTAAGCCTTCCTTTCCCTTTGATCTTTCACTTTCTCTTAACTCTAATGGCCAATGCTCTCTGGTTTATATTTCTATTGCTATATATTTTTTTTTCTGTTTTAAAAATAGTGACAGATCTCACTACCTTAACCCTTTTTATACTAGACCCTGGCTGCCACTAGGGTTTTAGAAAATTACCCAATGTCAGTTTTGCCCCATCAACTATGATCTGCTTCTCATTTTTTTTAGAGAAAATGGGTAAGTGGTTCTTGTTATTTTTCTCAGAAAATATACCTTATCCCTTTTATCTTACCCCGGGTCATGTTATATGCATGACTTACATTTTTTTCAAGCAAAAGAATTACTGAAATTAGCTAATGTGTTTTATTAAAGATTCATACTATTTCCATGCTAATCTTGTCTCCTACCAGCAGTGCTTTCTTATGCTCCTGCATATCATATGTAAACATATTTATTTATTTATTTAAATACTTACTATCTTCTGCATATGTTTATTCTGGACTACATACTTTATTTTCTTTATACTAAACTTGCTTTAAAGACATGTTCATGTCTGCAATAATCATGTCTGCATGCCTATGTATTTGAAATTTATTTATTCTAACTTACAAATTAATTTCTGCCTATTTTATATTGTAGAAAATATGTGTATGTGTATGCACTGTCTGTGCACCAGTTCATACCCTTTTTTTTTAACCATTCATTGGCAACAAGTTTCTATTCCTATTTTTTTCAATTATTAAACAATAATAAACTAAATTGAATCATAAAATTACCCTAAAAATCAGGGTTATCACATAGCAGATGGTAAATTTTCAATTAATTTTATCAAAGTTTATTTCATTGTGAAATTCTATTAAATTCAAGGTAGCTAATAATTGTTGATAATAAAATATTTTTTCAAGCCTAAATATTTTACATAGAAAAATTCTAAATCATCTTCTAACTGAGACGTCATTTTTCGTTTTTCCAAATTCACACTTCTATTGCTCCGTTTATCTTAATTCTTATCAAATAACAGCATTTTCCATACCGATTATCGACTTTTGATCGGATGATCGTACCACCAATATCTATGTACGGTTTTGATCGTCTCGTCGTTTAGATCTCAACGGTATATTTATTTCTGTAGTTTGAGACCTGGCGCACAACGGAAGCCATAAAATAATTTGTTGTAACGATACCATAAATTGTGCCTTCTTAACTTCTCTTTGCTTTTAAAATTTGAACGTACAGCGGGACCACACGAATTAATTTCTTTAAACTTTCAGCTAAATTATAGATTGTGACAGTTGACTTTCCTTCAGTTTCAAATATTGAAGCGTGCTGCACACACAATTATTAATTTCTTTGAATTTTGCAAGCTGTTATCAATCCACTATTTCAATTTATTATATGCTCCATTACTCTCTCTGGTCATTAGAAATTTATAAAGCAGATCCTATTTGATTTTCTTCCCTTTTTCCCCGAAGATTTACCGTCCTTTATTTTGCGATATATTTTACGTTATAATATAATAACTTTCATTTGTCCATTGGAAACTACTGGGTTCTCTCCTTTTTTTACTTGGACCTCTTCCACCTCTTTATATATTACTGAGAAAAAAATCGAACCCATCTCCTTCTCTCTTTTTTCCCTTCCACCATCTTCTTCCCTGACACGTTCCCCTGGCCGAAGCTCACGCAACCCAAATCCTGGTCTCTTCTTCTCGCTCTGTTCGTGCTGAGCCCAAGCCTTTCCTCCTCAAGCCAAATCGAGTATCAACCGCCTTCATTCCCGGTCCCATTTCTCCTCGCCTCAAAAACCTGAAGCACCACATTCTAACCGAACCTCACTCCAGATTCGAACCTCGTCCTCCTCATCGCTTCAACGGCCTCCACCGCGTCTCGCTCCAAAATCGCGCGACCTTCCCAGCCTCTTGGCCTACACATCAAGCGGCCGACCCTGTGCCTTTATCTTCCCTCTCATTGGCCGAGCATCACCTATCCAGGCCGTGCCTCCTTCCTTTGGTCTGACCGTAGCTTACGTGTTTGGTGAAAGGTGTGTATATACTCATATATAGATCTGCATATATAGGCTTTAGTTAATCTGTTAGTATGTGTGTATGATATAAGTTATATATAGAAGTTGGATCAGAGAGCGTGTCTGCATACTTTGTTTATGTTGATAGCTGACGCATATACTAGTAGTATATTTTTAGATATATACACAAAGTTTGGTTACTTCCAGATTTTTTTTCTTTGTTTTGAAAATTTTGATATTTGTTTAGATAGTATACTACAAATATAATAGGTTTTGAAAATCTTGCTTGTTCGTATTTTTAAATATAAATATATATATATATATATATATATATTGATTTTTCTATTTTATATAAAAATATATATGCTATATACATTTATCACTGTTTGCCTTTATATTTTAACTCCAATTTATACATCTATTGGTTGAATAAACTTGTCTGCAAAGCTATTAGTCTGCACACATATAGGTTAGATGTGTAGTGTATTGTATAAAGTCCTTTATAGATTAGCCAGAACACATATATGTTGTTATAACATTAATTCGCCAGCCTTTATGTTATTACAGTCTGCATATCTGGGATAGTACGTTTTATATGTATAGGTTGAGTAGAAAAAAAAGGAAAGCAAGAAAAGAAAAAATAGTATGCGTATGTTTATTTTAAGAGTAACTTTCGGGCATGAACATTTTAAGCAGCCGAGTCTCCACCTTGACACTATTAGATGTATACTATATATATATATATATTTAAGAATATAATGTGTATATATGTTTGATTTCAATTTTTGAATTTAAGATTTGTTTAAATATATATGTATTTGAAATTGAATAAAGGGGTTTAAGTGAAATAATAATAGGATATACATCTCGTCAAAAATTATTCCAGCTAATTTGATTAGAACCCATCGATATTTGTTATCAGATCCGTCCTTCGAATTCGTGCCAATCTTACTCTGATTCGGGATTTGTGCTTCGATTCGTAGCTCATTTCTTTGTCAAATCTATCTAGCCTCGAAAGATGAGCAATCGCTCACGATTAACGTTCTATTATTTATTAAATTTGATTTCAATTGAAACGACGATTGAAATATGCTGCTGTAGTTTAATTTTTTATATTTATGCCATTATCTGTAATTGTTCACCTGTGTGATATGACACCATATCCTATTGTTTATATTTTATTATTGATGATATCTGCCTGTTATTTGTTTATTATCTACTATCACTCTGCAAGTTCCCTATTAGTATTGTATTCACTGTGGGTTGAAATGATACATATCCGAACGGACTTTAGAATAGGAGAAAATCGTTATGGGTTGAAATGATAAATCCAAGCGATTTTCATTTAACTGAATTTGGGATTACGAGTTGAAATGATATCCACCCGTATATATTTAGTGTACGGGTTGAAATGATAAATATCCGTAGAACTTGACTATATGATAGGAAATATATACAGACATCGTTGGTCCATATATGAATATTTTGAAAATAATTTCTATGATTTTTGGAAAGAAATATATGGTCAAATAAATTGTAACGACCCGTATATTACGTGTCGATAAATCGTAGAATTTTCAGGTCGTTAGTATTGTTTATGGTGTCTCTAGCATGAGTCGAATGGGGAGATAACTCATGTGTAGTGTTGAGTCGTGACCGACTTATAGGCTTAGCCGAGTTAAGGGGTAGACGACCTAAAGCTTGGGTCGTGATGGCCGGGTTAGTAAGGCTAACGTATTACCGAGTTAAAGGGTCACCGAGATAAGGTAGTGACCGACCTATAGTGCTTGACCAACTTAAGGGGGTTAGTGGTTTAAAGGTTGGCCGGCTCATAAGGGAGACCGACTTAACAGTGTTGCCGACTTAACGGGATAAGTGGTTTAGGGGTTTGGGCAACCTTAAGAAGCGAGCGAGTTAAAGTTTGGCCGAGTTAAGAACTGACCGACCTAAGGGAGTTACTGGTCTAACATATAGCGACCTAGTGGTTACCCCTGTATGTGGTTAGGTCGGTAGGTCGGGTATATTGCTAGGTCGGCACTGTGGCTTTGGGTTGGGTCGGCATCTGGTTTAGTGATAAGTCGGCAAGGTGTGTTAGGTCGGCAGAGTGTTGGGTTGGCAAGGTTAGGTCGGCGGCGACTTAGGGACGGCCGAGATAAGGGTTTTTCCAGCCTATAAATAGAGGGGTTCGGCTCACTTTTTGGCACCGGTTTTTGAAGCAACGAAGTGCTGCCATTTTGGGAACTCGACTACAACATTTCTTCATCTTCTTTTCTCCATTCCAATCTAGTTCTAACATCCATCCAAGATCGAAGATCGAGATCAAAGATTCAAGTACCAAAGTTGAAGATCTTCATCCAACGAAGTTAGATTTCATCGTTTTAAGCGAGATTTCGCCAGATCAAGCCTTGATCTTCGCTGTCCAGATCTGAAGTGTTTAGTTTTTGAGGTGTTTAGGTGATTTGGTGAGTGGTAGTTATCTCTCACGCGGACCCAAAGGAGTATATTGGATTGGTGATTTGTTGGAGTGTTGTAGATAGTGATTTGTGCATTTTTCCTTAGATCCAAGTATAGATCCATTGTTTGTGAAGATGTTTACCTATTCAAGTTCATTTATTAAGTTATAGAAACAAAACCCATGTTTTATATTTGCTAGATCTATGCTAAAAACCCATGATTCATGTATGTTAGTTCTATGCTCATTTATTTACGAAATTGCCATTTTAGTTATAAATGCCTAATTAGATCTTGATTGAGTACTTATTTGTTTGGATTAATGTTTGCCTTGATTAATTGTTGTGAATGAGCTATCTAGTTGATAGATTTGGAACAAGATGGTTGAAGATGATTCAAAAGCTAAGTGGAAAGGCTCTTGAATGTTGAAAGCTGCCTATGGCGTATGAAGCGGATGTGGAAGCTCATATGGATGGATTCGATGACGATGGACTTTGCCATGATGCAAGGAGGCAAAGCATGAGATCGAGATGGGACTTTGCTACGATGCGATGAGGCAAAGTGTGATGTTGAGATGGGACGGGTCATGATGACGTTCCAAGCACGGGCTACGACGACGTGCAAAGTTATGTTGATAACTCGGTAATGCGATCCGGGTAGGTGATAATGGTTAGCTTGAGAGGCGCTTGAGCTAGTATGGAAATAGTCGTCGAGGAGGATGACTAGGAGGCTAAGATCTTATCGTTGTTGAAGGTTCTAACATGCTCAAAGCAAGAGTACGTTGGAACGGGCTGCGACGATGTTCCAAGCACGGGCTGCGACGACGTGCTAGTACTCTGGGTAGTTGCGAAAATTCCTAGGCACGGGCTGCGACGACGTGCGGAGTTATGTCTAGAACCGGGGTTACCATTAGCCCTTGACAGGTGGTCATTCAATTAACGGTAGAATCATGGCAATGATAACAGTGATAGCCAGAGTCATGGATGTTTGGTTGTATTATCATTCGGTCTCAAGAGCGGTATTTTCTGGGTGCTTATCTGATCTTGGTTTAGGCCTTGGGGGTTTGTATTTGGAAAGCATCGCCCTTGACTCGAGTGATTATCGCTTTACTTTAATTATCTGCTATATTATGTTTGCTTTTCCTTAGTGTGTGTCTGGGGGCTATCACTGTAGAAAGAGGTGGAGTGGGATGGTTTGGTTCCTATTCCTTTTATCCTTTATGCTCTTTTGGTATGTTTGATAGTTGATTTACTGCTCACTAAGACTTTGTCTGACTCAAGGTTTTATGTCTCCTCTTATTGCCTTGGGCTGTTCATCCATGTTGGGATGGGCAGACTAGGTAGCAGGTGACAGGTGCTGTTCTTAGAGATTTACGCTGATGATGACGAAGACGAGCAGGAGGCTTTGCATACTAGTTTTCTTACTATATGTACTGGGTGTTCCGCTGTTATATCTGATTGAGTGTTGTAGTGAGGCTTTGATGTATGGATGATTCATGTTTGTATAAATTTACTTACGATGCTTATATGATGATTTTTCTGTTATGGAGCTTCACTATATATTTCTCTATTGTATTTTATCCAAGCGCTTTGAGTTGTACGATAGAGGTTGCTGTTTTATTTTACCCTGACTACTGTCCATGACTACCTGGCACGCCCTTCAGCGCACTATTCCATTGTTTTGGTGCGGGAGTCATGGGCGGTCGTCACATTTGGTATCAGAGCTTTGGTTAATCGATTTTAGCCAACGCTCGCTGACGTAACTACGTATGAGAGACGTAATTGTATTTTGATGGATAATTACTATATATAATATAGTAGCTTAGAAGGATTTGAACTCCTTATGCAGTTGTTTATTAAGGTGTTCTAATCATTCTTATTGCAGATATTAAGGATGAGTCGAAGAGGGAGACCAGCTGCAAGGGAAGGCCGTGCCGATGAAGGGGCTGTTGATTATGGAACTATGTTCGAAGCGATGATGACTTCGATCATGAAAAGGATACCAGCCTCGGGATCATCAGCGGATGTGGGAGTTCAAGTCCAAGCTCCAAGGCCGGTGGATTTTGCTAAGCTTTGTAAGGATTATACTGCTCTTGGAGGAAAAGCTTTCTTGGGGACGGAGTCGACCATTGAGGTGCAGAGATGGATTGATGCATGTCGAAGAATCTTTGGTGACTTAGGGATTGAGGATGCAACTAAGAGGAAGCTTGCATCGAGACAGCTTCAGGGAAGAGCTGCTGATTGGTGGAATTCTATCACCATCGATACTCCAGAAGAAGAGATCACTTGGGAGCAATTCCAAGTTAGATTTGAAGCCAAGTTCATCTCTACGGCTCAGAAGTCTGTTTTGTTCAAGAGGTTTGTAGAGCTCAAGCAAGGTGGGAGACCAGTTCTTGAGTATATTTCTGAGTTCGAAACTTTGTCCAAGTATGCCAGATCGTATATTGATTCTCCCTATCAGAAGAACGAGAAGTTTGTGACCGGTTTGGATGTTTATCTTGGGAGGCAGTTGGTGGATCACTTGGATGATCCGTTTGAGAAGCTTGTGGAGAAAGCTCTCAGGCATGAGAGTTTGTTTCCTAAGGAAAGTTCTGTTGTTGCTGTAACCAGGGAAGGATCTAAACCACAGCGGAGTGAAAATAGGAAGAGGAAGCAGCAGCAACAGAAGGGTAGGGATGGCCAGAAGAAGCCGAAGGGCGAGGTGATTTGCTATAATTGTCAGCAGAAGGGCCATCTCTCCAAGGATTGTAGGAATCCAAGGGCACCGGCGAAATGCCACAACTGTGATAAACCAGGGCATTTCAGGAAGGACTATCCAGAACCGAGGAAGGACAGGCAGATTGTGCAAGCTTATGCTTTGGGAGCTGTGCCGTCATCTTCAAAAGCTCCTACTGCTGAAGAGAAGGGGAAGAGTGTGGTGGTTCAAGGTACTCTTTCTATTTGTGGTGTTCCAGTTAGAGTGTTGTTTGATACTGGAGCGTCGCATTCTTTTGTTTGTAATGATTTGGTAGACCGGTTAGGTTTGAGACCGGATATTGTTGATAGGCCATTGGTTGTGACTAATCCAGTTGGGGGTTCGTCATGTTTGTGTATGGTATGCCGTGGTCTAGTTGTGTCGAGTCATGATTGCTCGTTTGTTTGTGATTGCTTTGTTCTAAACTTTGCGGGGTTCGGAATTATTTTGGGTATGGACTGGCTTAGGAAATATGCGGCAAGGATTGATTGTGAGAGGCTCGAGGTGACAGTCGGGAATGTGGAAGGGCGAAAGGTTGCGATACGATGTAAGCATGAGGAAGACGTCTTCATGAGCTTCATGTATTCGCTGGTTGTTCCACGGGATGGACTGTCATCGGTGCCTATTGTGAATGGATTTGAGGATGTCTTTGACGAAGTCAAAGGGTTGCCGCCGCATAGGGAGATCGAGTTTCGTATCGATCTAGTTGAGGGAGCCAGACCTGTTGTGATGCCTCTTAGGCGGATGGCGCCTAGGGAGCAGCTAGAGTTGAGGGTGCAGGTTGATGACCTTTTGCAGAAAGGATTCATTCGGAGAAGTGTGTCTGAATGGGGTGCACCAGTTGTGTTCGCAACCAAAGCGGATGGATCGTTGAGGTTGTGTGTGGATTATCGTGAGCTAAATAAGTTGACTAAGAAGAACAAGTATCCATTGCCGAGAATAGATGACTTGTTTGATCAACTTCACGAGGCTAAGGTGTTTTCCCAGATGGATCTGGCAACGGGATTTCACCAGTTGAGAGTGGCAAAGGATAGTGTGCCAAAGACTGCTTTCAGGACACCGTCCGGATTTTATGAGTGGCTGGTAATGCCGTTTGGATTGACTAACGCGCCAGCATATTTTGTGGATCTTATGAATAGAGTGTTCAGAGATCAGTTGAATAAGTTCGTGCTTGTGTTCGTGGATGATATTTTGGTTTACTCCAGAACTGAAGAAGAGCATAAGACGCACCTAAGGATTGTTTTGGAAATCTTGCGGAAACATCAGCTGAAGGCTAAGTTTTCGAAGTGCCACTTCTGGAAGAGTGAAGTGAGGTTCTTAGGCCATGTTATCTCTGGAAATGGAATAGCGGTTGATCCCGCTAAGGTGGAAGCAATCCAGGATTGGGTTAGACCTAAGAATGCGTCTGATGTAAGAAGTTTTCTTGAATTAGCAGGATATTATCGTCGGTTTATTAAAGACTTTTCCAAGATAGCTGCACCGTTGACAGGATTGACGAAAAAGAACCAAGTGTTCAGATGGGATGATAAGTGTGAGCAAGCTTTCGTAATCCTGAAAGAGCGACTGACGAGTGCTCCTGTTTTGACTATTCCTAGTGGGAATGATGAGATGGTGGTTTACACCGATGCATGTGGCACTGGGCTTGGAGCAGTGCTAATGCAGAGGGATAAAGTTGTTGCGTATGCAAGTCGACAACTGAAGCCGCATGAAAGGAATTATCCGACTCATGATTTGGAGTTAGCGGCAATTGTGTTTGCTTTGAAGATGTGGAGACATTATCTATTGGGAGTTAGATTCGAGTTGTTTACAGATCATAAGTCGTTGAAGTATCTGTTCTCCCAAAAGGATTTGAATCTTCGACAGCAACGGTGGCTGGAGTTTCTAGCATCATATGATTTTGGTATAGCCTATACTCCGGGAAAAGGAAACGTAGTGGCAGATGCGTTAAGTCGAAGACATGCAGGATTGGGAGCCATGTTTTCGGAGTGGAAGAGTCTCAAGTATTTGGCTGAGTTTGACTTCAGGCCTAGATGTGAATCGGAACCTGAGATGTTGGCAAACTTATCGATAAGACCTACTCTTGTGGAAAGAATTGGCGAGAGCCAAAAGCAAGACGATAAGCTTGTCAGGATTATCCGTGGTTTGGAATCTGGATTGGAACCAGACAAGGATAAAGGATTCGAGATCGATCGAGAGGGTCGGCTTCGAAAGCAAGGACGACTGGTTGTTCCCGATATTGATGGATTGAGAGATGAAGTTCTAAGGGAAAGTCATCACTCGAAGTTGACAATTCATCCAGGTGGGAATAAGATGTATCGGGATATGAAGAGAACTTACTACTGGGAAGGCATGAAGAAGGATGTTGGAAATTTTATTTCCAAATGTATGAACTGCCAGTTGGTGAAAGCTGAGCAGAAGAAGCCCAGTGGATTGCTTCAGCCATTAGAAGTTCCTACATGGAAGTGGGAGCAAGTGTCAATGGATTTTATCGATGGTCTACCTAGGACAAGAGCAGGAAATGAAGGGATTTGGGTCATAGTAGATCGTTTGACAAAGAGTGCAAGGTTCATTCCTGTTCGATCAACTAGGACTGCATCGAAGTTGGTTGAATTGTATGTTAAGTGGATAGTTCGATTCCATGGTATTCCGAAGAGTATAGTGAGCGATCGAGACCCATTGTTCACAAGTGGATTTTGGAAGAGCTTCCAGGAAGTTTTGGGAACTGAGTTGTGTTTGAGTACAGCTTATCACCCTCAAACAGATGGTCAGACTGAGAGGGTTAACCGAGTTTTGGAAGATCTTCTCAGAGCTTGTGTTTTGGACTTCGGAGGATCATGGGAAGATAACCTTCATTTGGTGGAATTTGCATATAATAACAGTTATCAGTCGAGTATTGGAATGGCACCATATGAGGCATTATATGGAAGACCGTGTAACTCTCTGACATGTTGGTTGGAAACTGGAGAAAAGTTGATACTTGGGCCAGAGATGATTCGACAGACTTCAGATTGTATAGAGATCATTCGGCAACGAATGAAGGCAGCCCAAGATCGTCAGAAGAGTTATGCCGATAATCGTCGAAAGGATTTGGAATTCGTCGTAGGTGAGATGGTTTTTGTGAAGATTTCTCCGTTAAAGAGTGTTATTAGATTCGGGAAGAAAGGAAAGTTAACTCCAAGATTTGTTGGACCATTCCCGGTTATCGAGCGAATTGGAAAGCTCGCTTATAGATTGGAATTACCGGAAAAGATGGCGGGTGTGCACAATGTTTTTCATGTATCTTATCTACGGAAGTATGTGCATGACCCAACTACGGTGGTTTCTGCTGATAGCTGTGAAGACTTGGAGGTTGATCCAGTGTTTAGAAGACCTCGTAAGCCGCTTCGTATTGTTGAAACCGATACGAAACAGCTTAGGAGGAAGACGATTACGTTACTCAAGGTACAATGGAGTGATGATGTTAACAACTGTACATGGGAGGAGGAAGAGGGGATGAAGGCAGCTCATCCCGAACTCTTCATGGTATGGCCCTAAGGTGTCGTGACATCTCATGAATTTGTAGCTTGTTCTAAGTCTTAGAATTCTGCACGCTAGGCTAGAATTGGATGCATGGTTTGTTGATTGCTATGGATGGTAGGCATGCAGAATATTTTTAATTGCTGATGTTTGCTTGGAATTTCGGGGGCGAAATTCCTAAGGGGGAGAGAATGTAACGACCCGTATATTACGTGTCGATAAATCGTAGAATTTTCAGGTCGTTAGTATTGTTTATGGTGTCTCTAGCATGAGTCGAATGGGGAGATAACTCATGTGTAGTGTTGAGTCGTGACCGACTTATAGGCTTAGCCGAGTTAAGGGGTAGACGACCTAAAGCTTGGGTCGTGATGGCCGGGTTAGTAAGGCTAACGTATTACCGAGTTAAAGGGTCACCGAGATAAGGTAGTGACCGACCTATAGTGCTTGACCGACTTAAGGGGGTTAGTGGTTTAAAGGTTGGCCGGCTCATAAGGGAGACCGACTTAACAGTGTTGCCGACTTAACGGGATAAGTGGTTTAGGGGTTTGGGCAACCTTAAGAAGCGAGCGAGTTAAAGTTTGGCCGAGTTAAGAACTGACCGACCTAAGGGAGTTACTGGTCTAGCATATAGCGACCTAGTGGTTACCCCTGTATGTGGTTAGGTCGGTAGGTCGGGTATATTGCTAGGTCGGCACTGTGGCTTTGGGTTGGATCGGCATCTGGTTTAGTGATAAGTCGGCAAGGTGTGTTAGGTCGGCAGAGTGTTGGGTTGGCAAGGTTAGGTCGGCGGCGACTTAGGGACGGCCGAGATAAGGGTTTTTCCAGCCTATAAATAGAGGGGTTCGGCTCACTTTTTGGCACCGGTTTTTGAAGCAACGAAGTGCTGCCATTTTGGGAACTCGACTACAACATTTCTTCATCTTCTTTTCTCCATTCCAATATAGTTCTAACATCCATCCAAGATCGAAGATCGAGATCAAAGATTCAAGTACCAAAGTTGAAGATCTTCATCCAACGAAGTTAGATTTCATCGTTTTAAGCGAGATTTCGCCGGATCAAGCCTTGATCTTCGCTGTCCAGATCTGAAGTGTTTAGTTTTTGAGGTGTTTAGGTGATTTGGTGAGTGGTAGTTATCTCTCACGCGGACCCAAAGGAGTATATTGGATTGGTGATTTGTTGGAGTGTTGTAGATAGTGATTTTGTGCATTTTTCCTTAGATCCAAGTATAGATCCATTGTTTGTGAAGATGTTTACCTATGCAAGTTCATTTATTAAGTTATAGAAACAAAACCCATGTTTTATATTTGCTAGATCTATGCTAAAAACCCATGATTCATGTATGTTAGTTCTATGCTCATTTATTTACGAAATTGCCATTTTAGTTATAAATGCCTAATTAGATCTTGATTGAGTACTTATTTGTTTGGATTAATGTTTGCCTTGATTAATTGTTGTGAATGAGCTATCTAGTTGATAGATTTGGAACAAGATGGTTGAAGATGATTCAAAAGCTAAGTGGAAAGGCTCTTGAATGTTGAAAGCTGCCTATGGCGTATGAAGCGGATATGGAAGCTCATATGGATGGATTCGATGAAGATGGACTTTGCCATGATGCAAGGAGGCAAAGCATGAGATCGAGATGGGACTTTGCTACGATGCGATGAGGCAAAGTGTGATGTTGAGATGGTACGGGTCATGATGACGTTCCAAGCACGGGCTACGACGACGTGCAAAGTTATGTTGATAACTCGGTAGTGCGATCCGGGTAGGTGATAATGGTTAGCTTGAGAGGCGCTTGAGCTAGTATGGAAATAGTCGTCGAGGAGGATGACTAGGAGGCTAAGATCTTATCGTTGTTGAAGGTTCTAACATGCTCAAAGCAAGAGTACGTTGGAACGGGCTGCGACGACGTTCCAAGCACGGGCTGCGACGACGTGCTAGTACTCTGGGTAGTTGCGAAAATTCCTAGGCACGGGCTGCGACGACGTGCGGAGTTATGTCTAGAACCGGGGTTACCATTAGCCCTTGACAGGTGGTCATTCAATTAACGGTAGAATCATGGCAATGATAACAGTGATAGCCAGAGTCATGGATGTTTGGTTGTATTATCATTCGGTCTCAAGAGCGGTATTTTCTGGGTTCTTATCTGATCTTGGTTTAGGCCTTGGGGGTTTGTATTTGGAAAGCATCGCCCTTGACTCGAGTGATTATCGCTTTACTTTAATTATCTGCTATATTATGTTTGCTTTTCCTTAGTGTGTGTCTGGGGGCTATCACTGTAGAAAGAGGTGGAGTGGGATGGTTTGGTTCCTATTCCTTTTATCCTTTATGCTCTTTTGGTATGTTTGATAGTTGATTTATTGCTCACTAAGACTTTGTCTGACTCAAGGTTTTATGTCTCCTCTTATTGCCTTGGGCTGTTCATTCATGTTGGGATGGGCAGACTAGGTAGCAGGTGACAGGTGCTGTTCTTAGAGATTTACGCTGATGATGACGAAGACGAGCAGGAGGCTTTGCATACTAGTTTTCTTACTATATGTACTGGGTGTTCCGCTGTTATATCTGATTGAGTGTTGTAGTGAGGCTTTGATGTATGGATGATTCATGTTTGTATAAATTTACTTACGATGCTTATATGATGATTTTTCTGTTATGGAGCTTCACTATATATTTCTCTATTGTATTTTATCCAAGCGCTGTGAGTTGTACGATAGAGGTTGCTGTTTTATTTTACCCTGACTACTGTCCATGACTACCTGGCACGCCCTTCAGCGCACTATTCCATTGTTTTGGTGCGGGAGTCATGGGCGGTCGTCACATAAATATTGATTCTTAAGATTTTATATAAATGGAAATTTTATATATAGATTGAGTAGTAATATTTGATATATATTAGATGGATTTAATACATATATATGGTTATGTATTTTTGTAAATCTATATTTCAATAGATTTTCTTGTAATTAATTGAATAAGTAAGGTTGGGAAGATAAATTTGGGTTTATTGGAAATGGTATTTAAATAAGGATTTCATTTAATTAAATCAATTTGGAATTATTGAGTGGGAAATTTAAAAGGTATGATTTTTATAACTGGATTTTTGATTTAAGTAATTTAATGAATATTTCACGTTAAATAAATTAAAGGAAATACTTAGTAAAATGTAATTTAAGATTACCTAAATGACATTGAATTTAACGAGGGAATATTTCAAGAGTAAATAATAATTGGGTTAAATCGAGATCTATATGAACGGTCAATTGAACTTTGGAATGTAGAATATTAAAGCTTTGAACTATACTGGAATTAATTGGTTTATTTGTGATTCAGATCTGTATTTGAAATCAATATAGTTTGAATTTATTATTTAGAAAACTGAATTGAATAAGAATTTAGTTTGAAACATTTAATATTTAAAGTTTTGAAATATATTGAAATGCAAAAGGGTATTTTTTGATTTCAAATCCGGATTTGAGATCGATAAAATGTGAAATGGTTGTTTACGAATTGAGTTGGATTCTTACTGATAAATTGGGATTGGACTAAATTTGAATTGTGAATTTGAATAGATTTGAATCGCAACTTTAAAAGTGATAAAATTTGAATATATATATATATATATATAGTAGATGAAATGATATTTTGGTTTTGAAGTATAAATTAAATTGAAATGACCACGGTGTTATAGTGTATATTTCTACCTTGTAGATAGTTCCACGGACCCTTAGAGGATGGTTATCCCAAACATCCTTTAAGTTACTTGCATTTCAGTTGATATTTCACTTGAGTTGGATTTATAGATATAAGAATGTTAATCCTGACTCGAGTGTTTTGTGTTTTGCTTTACGCTCGGGTCAGACTGAGTAATACAGCATTAGAGACTCACCTTTGGAGTTTGGAGCTTCATTTGGAGATCCAACTATCGATTCAACTTTCAGCTTTTCCAGTTGATTGGTTCAGAGGAGTCATCGGTTAGTACTGAAGACTTCACTATATTTAAGAAATCCTGATGTACTTTATTTCTAACCCTGATGTATATAGTAGCTTCATGAACTACTATTCTTTATTTATTCCGCTGCATAATTATTGTACTACTCTGTATCTGTGATTCTGTGATTGATTTATTTATTGTATATGTTTAAGTTTTGCCAAATTAAAATTAACAATTCGGTATTTTGAATTATTCAAATTGGACATGTATGGTTTTATTTTCGATTTGAATGGTCCAAAATAGCGGGTCATTATAGTTGGTATCGGAGCTTTGGCTGTAGGCAAAACTTAGCATATATGGTAAATTTATTACAGAATCACTTCCGTTTGAGTTGAATCTCTTCCTTTTGTTTCAATTTCCTTTGAACTTTGGAACGTTCCCTATGGTTCAAAAATTCATTCTTGTCTCACTTTATTTATTTTCTTTTGATTCTAGAGTATCCAATGATTCCACTGAATGATTTGTAAAGGGGGTGAAACTCCTTTACAATTGACATTGATTCACTAGAGATTTATGTATCCCTCGGTTTAGATGCTACTATCTCTTGTTATTCTGAATTATGTCTCTAGCGATTGAATGTCTAATTACCTCAGAATTCTACACCGATCTAATTTTGGAATCACGGTTGACCGGTAATGGTCGCCCGCTATTTATAGAAGTATATCCATCTTTTATTTTGTAATTTAATTATCTCATTCGATCGATTCTATCTTCGAATCAGGATTCTATTGATTGGAGTTCCTTTGAATTAAATCTTTATCTTTGTTTTAAAATCCATTCTTGAATCATCCTTTGAAAATCAGGTTTTGTTTGTATTTTAAAATTGTTTTATATGCCGAAATTTTCATTTGGGTAACTATGATTTTATTCTATATATAAAAGAGAAAATGTTTTCGATAAGGATTATATATCTTTTAAGAACGAAAGTCTGAAATCTTGAAAGGATTTGAAATTTTGAAAATTTATTTATATAAAAATGATTTATAATTGAAAGGTTTTGAATTTGAAATTCGAGAGATTGGACTCCGGTATTTTTGAAAATTGGTTTAAGATTTTGGAAAATATATAATAATAATACAATTTAGTAGTATTTTCCAAATAAGAAATGTTTCAAATGAGTTCAAATGAATTCCAATGATTTCAAAGAAATCTCAATGAAGCTTTCAAGAAAATAGAAGTCCAGATATCACTTATGCCGCTGGAAAATAATTTCAGTGATGAGTGCACGCATCATCGACATTGATTTTTAAGTCTTAGAGTGGGGGAGAGGCCACTTTAGTAGCTTTGCTATGCGAGTGATTTTGTGAAACCAATTTTGATTTCCAATTCCGAAGTATGATTTGATATTCGAAAGATATGTGTATATATATTTGAAATGATTTGAAATGAACCGGTGTTCAATCCTCGAATTTCAAATTTGTTTTAGTATAACTCTATTATAAAAAAATTGATTTACTGATTTGTTGCTGATTTCCGACACGTGGATTGAAAATATGATTTCTTTGACTATAATTGAAGGTTCGAGCACTTCCAAATCAAGGTTTAAAATTTTAAAACTAAGAAATTTCGAAGAGTTTAAAATAGTTGATAAAGAATATAAGTTTAGTTTTGTATGTTTAAAGTATGAAAGGTATGATTTAAGTAAATTTGAAACTTTTGTTAAATAAATAATTTGCGAAAAGGAAATTTGGATTTTTCATATAGAAATAAATAGTTTAAAGGTTTTAAAGGGATAACTATAAAGTTGAAACTAGGATTATTTTCAAAACCTATTATTTTGGGAGCTTTGAAATTGAGATATTTAATTTGGAAGAAAATTAGTGAAATCATATATGATTTTGAAACTGAATTGATACTGAAATAATTTGAAATTGAGAACCTTATATTATTAAGTACTTGATTTGGGAGTGGTCGAACTTATATAAAATGGATTTGTATAAGCATGAAGTTGATTTGAAATCTATTGATTTGAAAGGTACTCAATTTGGAAAGAGAAGTTTTTATCATCGAAGCTTACATAAGTGTAATTTGATATACTATTGATTTGAAAAGTATTCGATTTGGAAAAGGAATCCTATATATAATGGACATTATATAAGTATGATATTTGAAAGTATTTGGAAAGGTACTATATGATATATATTTTTTTTCGAAGTAAAGATATGGAAAGTGTCTTCTGCTTGATATCTGCTTTGTGGCCACATTGTGGATTCATTCTATCGATATTATTCTCTCTGATTTTTGTTTTTTCGGATGTGATACTCGAGTTTTCCCACTGTGGCGTAACCCTTGGTTTTTTTTCTCTCGCGACTGCATAGCACAAGTGCCTGGCTGAGTTTGGCCTAGGGGTACGAATTGTTTCCTAGGGGATCCAGGCGTAACCATTGTGTATCCTGTAGCCTGTGTAGGTCGCATTAGTAGCGAAACTGCCTGGCTGAGACAGCCTAGGGGTACGGATTGTTTCCTGGGGGACCCAGGCGTAACCATTTTGTATCCTGCACCCTACTAGTCATCATGGCGTAACTAGCAGGGTGAGAAACTTACAGATACGGATTGTTTCCTGGGGGATCCAGGCGTAACCATTGTGTATCTGTGAACCATGGTTGGGCAAAGGTTTTGGTTTGGTTGTTTTGTTTGGATTGTACTTTCCATATCTGTTTTTAAAGGTTTTTCAAGTATTTTCACCTGGTGTTGAAACGGGTCTACTAAGTACTTGAAGAATTCTAGCTTTGCACCTGATCAACGCATTGCCAGAGTCTGCAAGAACAAGGATAAACTTGTTGAAACATCCAGTTATAAAAGTATTTTCGAAAGGAAAAATTAGTTTCGATATAAATGTATTATTATAAAGGTATTTTAGTATAAAGGTATTTCCCACAAGAAAATTCTGTATTAGTTTTGAAATTTAAAATTCTTATTGTTCTAGATTAATTATTCGTGCCTGATACTATTCCTTGAATCTACCGTATCTACTCAGTTTATTTATTCATCTATATTCTGTTTTTCCAAATCTACCTTCCTTTCCATTTTGAACATAATATTTTGAATATTGTTTATTTATATACTTCTTAGTTTAATAGAAGATTTGAAATATTGTAAATATTCTAGTGTTATTAATTAAATAAAACATATTTAAAGAAAATGATTATTAATTAATTGATAATATTTGAAAAGTATCTTGAGATAAATTAAAAATTTCATGAATTATGGATTTAATGTTTTCAAATAGTTTCTTTAAATGTGACTAATGACGTAAATAATTGTTTTAAAAAAAAAAGTTTTCATATATTTATAAAGGTGTTATTTAAACATATAAATGTTATTCGTAAAGGAAGCAGAAAATTTTACAAAGGGGTTTTGAAAGGTTTTAAAGTATTAAAGATAAGTGAACCGCAAAAGAAGTTTTCAAATAAATATTTCAAGTAAACTTATATAGTTTTAAAATTAATTGTTTATCTTGTCTTTCAATCTATTTTCTTTCTGGTTGTTTTATTCTCCTACCTCCTTCCTTTTCGGGGACGAAAACTTTTGAGTGGGGGAGAGTGTAACGACCCATAAAATTTTAATAATTTTAATTTGATTTTATTTATGTATTTAATTGAATTTTTGAGAAATTTAAATAATAAAATTTTGCAATAAAAATTTAATATTTGGGTTACGTCCAATTAAACATAGCAGATGGTAAATTTTCAATTAATTTTATCAAAGTTTATTTCATTGTGAAATTCTATTAAATTCAAGCTAGCTAATAATTGTTGATAATAAAATATTTTTTCAAGCCTAAATATTTTACATAGAAAAATTCTAAATCATCTTCTAATTGAGACGTCATTTTTCGTTTCTCCAAATTTGGACTTCTATTGCTCCGTTTATCTTAATTATAATCAAATAACAGTATTTTCAGTACCGATTATCGACTTTTGATTGGATGATCGTACCACCAATATTTGTGTATCGTTTTGATCGTCTCGTCATTCAGATTTCAACGGTATATTTATTTCTGTATTTTGAGACCCGTTGCACAACGGAAGCAATAAAATTATTTGTTGGAACGACACCATAAATTGTGCCTTCTTAACTTCTCTTTGCTTTTCAAATTTGAATGTATAGCGGGACTACACGAATTAATTTCTTTAAACTTTCAGCTAATTTATAGATTGTGACAGTTGACTTTCCTTTAGTTTCAAATATTGAAGCGTGATGCACACGCTATTATTAATTGCTTTGAATTTTGCAAGCTGTTATCAATCCATTATTTCAATTTGTTATATGGTCTGTTACTCTCTCTGGTCATTAGAACTTTATAAAGCAGATCCTATTTGATTTACTTCCCTTTTTCCCCGCAGATTTACGTCCATTATTTTGGGTTCTATTTTACGTTATAGTATAATAACTTTCATTTATCCATTGGAAACTACTGGGTTCTCTCCTTTTTTTACTTGGACCTCTTCCACCTCTTTATATATTACTGAGAAAAAAATCGAACCCATCTCCTTCTCTCTTTTTTCCCTTCCACCATTTTTTTCCCTGACACGTTCCCCTGGCCGAAGCTCACGCAACCCAAATCCCGGTCTCTTCTTCTTGCTCTGATCATGCCGAGTCCAAGCCTTTCCTCCTCAAGCCATACTTAGCACCAACCGCCTTCATTCCTGGTCCCTCTCTCCTCGCCTCAAAAACCCGAAGCATCACTGTCCAACTGAACCCCACTCCAGATTCGAACCTCGTCCTCCTCATCGCTTTAACGGCCTCCACGTGTCCCACTCCAAAATCGCGCGACCTTCCCAGCCTCTTGGCCTAAACATCAAGCGGGCGACCATGTGCCTTTATCTTCCCTCCTATTGGCCGAGCATCACCTATCCAGGCAGAGCCACCGTCGTGCCTCCTTCCTTTGGTCTGACCGTAGCTTACGTGTATGGTGAAAGGTGTGTATATACTCATATATAGATCTGCATATATAGGCTTTAGTTGATCTGTTAGTATGTGTAAAATAATATATTTAGGAAGTATGATATAAGTTATATATAGAAGTTGGATCAGAGAACGTGTCTGCATACTTTGTTTATGTTGATAGCTGACGCATATAGTAGTAGTATATTTTTAGATATATACACAAAGTTTGGTTACTTCCAGATTTTTTTCTTTGTTTTGAAAATTTTGATATTTGTTTAGATATAATACTATAAATATAATAGGTTCTAAAAATCTTGCATGTTCGTATTTTTAAATATATATATATATATATATATATATATTGATTTTTCTATTTTATATAAAAATATATATGTTGTATATATTTATCACTGTTTGCCTTTATATTTTAACTCCAATTTATACATCTATTGGTCAAATAGGCTTGTCTGCAAAGCTATTAGTCTGCACACATATAGGTTAGCTGTGTATTGTATACAGTCCTTTAAAGATTAGCCTGAACACATATATGTTGTTATAACATTAATTCGTCTGCCTTTATGTTGTTACAGTCTTCATATCTGGGATAGTATGTTTTATAGGTATAGGTTGAGTAGAAAAAAAAAGGAAAGAAAGAAAAGAAAAAATAGTATGCTTGTCTTTATTTTAAGAGTAACTTTCGTGCATGAACATTTAAAGCAGCCGAGTCTCCTCTTTGACACTATTAGATGTATACTATATATATATATTTAAGAATATAATGTGTATATATGTTTGATTTCAATTTTTAAATTTAAGATTTGTTTAAATATATATGTATTTGAAATTGAATAATGGGGTTTATGTGAAATAATAATAGGATATACATCTCGTCAAAATTATTCCAACTAATTTGATTAGATCCCATTGATTTTTGTTATCAGATCCGTCCGTCAAATTCGTGCCAATCTTGCTCTGATTCGGGATTTATGCTTCGATTCGTAGCTCATTTCTTTTTCAAATCTATCTAGCCTCGAAAGGTGAGCAATCACTCACGATCAACGTTCTCTTATTTATTAAATTTGATTTCAATTGAAACGACGATTGAAATATGCTGTTGTAGTTATTTAATTTGTTATACTTATGCCATTATCTGTAATTGTTCACAGTGTGATATGACACCATATCCTATTGTTTATATTTTATTATTGATGATATCTGCCTGTTATTAGTTTATTACCTGCTATCACTCTGCAAGTTCCCTTAGTATAGTATTCACTATTGGTTGAAATGATACATACCCGAACGGACTTTAGAATAGGAGAAAATCGTTATGGGTTGAAATGATAAATCCAAACGATTTTCATTTAACTGAATTTGGGATTACGGGTTGAAATGATATCCACCCGTATATATTTAGTGTACGGATTAAAATGATAAATATCCATGGCACTTGATTATATGATAGGAAATATATACAGACACCGTTGGTCCATATATGAATATTTTGAAAATAATTTCAATGATTTTTGGAAAGAAATATATGGTCAAATAAATATTGATTCTTAAGATTTTATATAAATGGAAATTTTAAATATAGATTTATTAGTAATATTCGACATAAATTAGATGGATTTAATACATATATATGGTTAAGTATTTTGCAAATCTATATTTCAATAGATTTCTTGTAATAAATTGAATAAGTAAGGTTGGGAAGATAAATTTGGGTTTATTGGAAATGGTATTTAAATAAGGATTTCATTTAATTAAATCAATTTGGAATTATTGAGTGGGAAATTTAAAAGGTATGATTTTTATAACTGGATTTTTGATTTAAGTGATTTAATGAATATTTCACGTTAAATAAATTAAAGGAAATATTTAGTAAAATGTAATTTAAGATAACTTAAATGACATTGAATCTAATGAGGGAATATTTCAAGACTAAACAATAATGGCGTTAAATCGAGATCTATATGGACGGTCAATTGAACTTTGAAATGTAGAATATTAAAGCTTGAACTATATTGGAATTTAATTGGTTTATTTGTGATTCAGATCTATATTTGAAATCAATATAATTTAAATTTATTGTTTAGAAAACTGAATTGAATAAGAATTTAGTTTGAAACATTTGATATTTAAAGTTTTGAAATATATCGAAATGTGAAAGGGTATTTTGTGATTTCAAATCCAGATTTGAGATCGATAAAATGTGAAATGGTTGTTTAGGAATTGAGTTGAATTCTTGTTGATAAATTGGGATTCGACTAAATTTGAATTGTGAATTTGAATAGATTTGAATCGCAACTTTGAAAGTGATAAAATTTGAAAATATATGTATACATACATATATATATATATATTTTAGATGAAATGATATTTTGGTTTTGAAGTATAAATTAAATTGAAATGACCACGGTGTTATAGTGTATATTTCTAGCTTGTAGATAGTTCCACGGATCCTTAGAGGATGGTTATCCCAAACATCCTTTAAGTTACTTGCATTTCAGTGTATATTTCACTTGAGTTGGATTTATAGATATAAGAATGTTAATCCTGACTCGAGTGTTTTGTGTTTTGCTTTACGCTCGGGTCAGACTGAGTAATACAGCATTAGAGACTCACCTTTGGAGTTTGGAGCTTCATTTAGAGATCAAACTATCGATTCAGCTTTCAGCTTTACCAGTTGATTGGTTCAGAGGAGTCATCGGTTCGTACTGAAGACTTCACTGTATTTGAGATATCCTGATGTGCTTTATTTCTAACCCTGATGTATATAGTAGCTCCATGAACTACTATTCTTTATTTATTCCGCTGCGTAATTATTGTACTACTCTGTATCTGTGATTCTGTGATTGATTTATTTATTGCATATGTTTAAGTTTTGCCAAATTAAAATTAACAATTCGGTATTTTGAATTATTCAAGTTGGACATGTATGGTTTTATTGTTGATTTGAATAGTCCAAAATAGCAGGTCGTTACATCAGCCCATAATGATTTATTCCTATTCTAAAGTCCATTCGGGCATGTATCATTTCAACCCATAGGGATTCTAATCTATAGGGAACTTGTAGTGTGATAAGCTGATATAAATGAACATAATAGCATAATATAACAATAAAATATGATATAACAGGTGTATAAGCATGGGTGAACATCATATGATCATAGCATAGTAGATATAACATAATGATATGGGTTTACTGATTCAATTGTGATCAGTTTATAATCATATAAATATAAATTTGTCTGGTGAGAATTACTCACTTGTACAAGCTGGAGATGACAACTAAATACACAAGAAAAGATCTTCAAAGACATGAAAGCACGACTACGATTTGAGAGTGGGAGAGGCAGAGCTAATTTCCTTGTCAAATATCAAACAAAACAAATACAACATAAATTTCGACCCAAAATATTACTAAACAATGCTAGAAATCAATGCACAAAGCAAAGCCAAAGCTTTTGCACTTGCATTCAACAACTTATGCTTCAGCCATAGATTGGAAAAGCACTGCTGTGGGATGGATTTCAATCAGGTTAAGGTTCATATGGGGTCGGCCATAACAATATAAAGGAGTAGAGAGATATGTGTGCGTATACACACAACTACAAGGCACAAAAGTGGATTTCTATGCCATAAATGGTCTCGGCCAAGGCATGGATGAGCAAGGCCTGATCTGGAGAGTTCATGTACAGGTGTGCCTGAGGTCTCAGGTCCACAAGTGGCTGGTGTTGGTGTTGTATGGGTCGGCCAAGGTGGTGGTTGAAGTGGTGGAACCAGTATGGAGCTCAGCTATGAAGATAAAGTGAAGTTTGCTTCATTTTTTTGGTGGATCTTCACATAGATAGCCACGACTATGGAAGGAAAGTGGGAAGGAGGGGGATGGTGGCTGGTTATGGTGGTGGTGGAGGCAGCCAAGGTGCTGGAGGAGGGAGGCCGAACACATAAGAGTAGATGCAAGAGAAAAATCAATACAAAAACAACGGAAAAAGGTGAGAAATGAAAGATTTTTACCAAACTTCTTCTCTTGAATGATGGCCGATTGTTGTTAGGGTTCGAGGAATTGTTTTTCACGTGAAAAAAAGTGGAGTGGTCGGCTGAAGAAAGTGTATAAGGCAGCAAATTGAAGTGGTGTGTTGATTGGTAATGAAAAGGTAGTAGAATGTGAAAAGATAATGCACATAAAAGGTCACAAACCTTTCGAATTTTCTAATTTCTTTTGCAATTTTAAATACATGTAAAATATATATAAATAAAAATAAAAACACAAAAATATAAGGAATGCATAAATATAAATAAACAAAATTTTAATTAAATATAATTAAATTAGGAAAATAGCAAAAATATGGAAACTAGGCTTTAAAATTTAAAGATAAGTTCAATAAACTTTGGAAATTTTTTATCATCACTTTTAAAAATATTTAAAATAAAATTACATACCTAACGTGTCATATAACACATATTGGAACATAATATGACAAATAAAAATATTATTGTTGAATAAATCAATTTACGCACAATATTGTAAAAACATAACTTTCATAATATAAATCGAATTTCAATGAAACGAAAAGCATTATTCTTGAAATTTAATATAATTTTATAATAAAGGATAAAATTCAAAAATTTAAGTATTTAAATTTTAAATTTAAAAGTCAAAGTTTTGAGCAGATTGACCAAAAATCCACTTTTTCTGAAAATATCCTATTTATTCAGGTTTGAAATTATAATTCACACAAAATCAAAATTTATATTTAAAATAACAAAATTTATTCATTTTTAGAAATAAAATAAAGTTTTTAAATCAAGAGTTTCAATTTAAATAATTAAATTATACAATTAGAAATAATCACAAAATACTGGGTTGTTACAACGTTGGTGGGATAAACTCATTAGGATATAAGGTAATAGAATGCCTTATTATGAGGTAGAGTGTATATATAAGAGCACATATTTATTAATGCTATAAAACTATTTTATATTGTGTTATTTATTCTATTGAGTGGCTTATAAATTCTGACTGATGAATCTAATCAACATTATCTATAAGGGTTTCTAAATATTTGAACATAACAAACCGAATGGTATTGTTTTAAAATTGGAAAATGAAATAATTTTACCTAGAGTTATATTTTATATATAAAGGAATAACTTTCAAAAAATAATATAGTTATTTAGAGAATGTTTGCTGTTAGGGAGTGAAAATATTTGACTATTATCATTTTTTCTTTGGTTGGTTGTGCTCGGGCAGTTTGTGAGCGGTTTTACCCTTTTACTACATGGGTTTGGAAGATGATAATTCTGGAAAACTTTGAAATGAACACCTTGTGAATTAAGTTTCATAATTTGACTAAAAGACGTCCGATGTTAGTGTTTGGATAAAATTTAATTTTTATAAAAGTTTCTTACTTTAAGCTAAACAAAGATATTCATTTGGGAAATGAATTTATATGTGAAAGCGAAATTATATAGATATGAATTACAAATATGGTTTCAAAAAATGGAATTAAACTGAGAATTTGAGAACATAAATCCCGATGCTATTGATATTTATTTTTCAAAAGTTTTAAGAAGGTAGTAATAGTAATATTTTATAGCATTTACGAATACAAATATTCTAAAAATGTTTTAAAAGATATAGAAAGCACTGAACTAACCTGGGTCATTGGAAAAAAATTATGATAACGACTGCAGCATCATTGGAGTCCATTTTCGAGTTTCCAGGTAACGAATTGCCACCATAGTAGTTTAGTTTGAAATTGTTTGGTAAAATGGATATTTAGTTAAATACGGAAATATAATTGGATATCTTAATGTTATATATACATAAACACACACACGAACATATATTTCAAATTTGATTTGAAATATAACCCGGATGTTTAGTTCTTAAGTTTTAGTTGAGTTATTATGGACTCATGTGACCTATGCATTAGGGCGGGTTGCTTATGTATCTTGATATGATAAGTTTCATGATGGTTTTTAATTGTTCAAAATGAAATAGAACTTTTGGCCTTTTGGGTAATTGAAACGTTTGTTTGATATAAAAAATTGAAACTAAGTGTTTGAGAAAAATAGAAGAAATAAGTTTTTGTAAATTTTAAATTTGAAGAGGTGGCAAGTTTGAACAAGTTTCAAATTTGTTGAACATCTTGATTAAGTAGAACAAGTATGATATTGTATATATGCTCTTAAGATTTAAAAGAGTATTATATGAATACGAACCCGAGTAAGGAATGTTAATAACTCAAGTAAGATTTTGTGAAATGTTTTCATAAATAATTTTATAAGTAAAATGAATTTGGTATAAGTAAGGAACCAAGAAGAATAAGTAAATAAGTTGTACATGGATCATTTTGTTCACATAACTGTTTTGTATCATAGTATATGGCTATGTAAGGAGAACGGAGGTTCTTAACGAAGGAGCTTGATTTGAGTCCACACTAGAAAAGTCAGATGAGCGATACTAGTGTGAAAGAGAAGCTTATGTATTTGAGTAAGTGATCGTAGTAGATAGTGCATACGAATGATCTGTATACATCATACGGGCTTAGGGAAAATGTTTAGTTTTTATGTAGGCTTTTTTCTTTTCGGGATTGTTAGTGATGGAATTTTGGGAACGAAATTCTTTAAAGGAGAAGAATGTAACGACCTAGAATTTTATCACTCTAATTTTAGGAAATTAAAATTAATTTTAAATATTCAAATTTGAATTTAAATTACAAAGAATATATGTTTCTAATAAATTCCCATTTTTTGGTGACGTATTTTTAATTAAATTTATATAATCTTTCCATAATTTTTAATTCGAAAAATATTTAAATTTTCGTTTGACATATTTTACGGCAAACGTCGGTATTTTTGAAACTTTACAGAATTTGTTAACCTGTGTATTTTATTGTTGTTTCATGATCGTGTGCAATGTTTTACACGAACGTATTTTTATTTTTGTTGTTCGCGACTTTGTATACGAACGCCATGAACGTGATATTGTGTGGCAATATATCGCAAAAACTTTTCAATTCAAACTAATGCGCGCAACATTATTTTTCTTATCTTTTCTTGTCGTTCCATTTGACTTTTGTATTCCTTAGCTAGAAAGTAACTTTTTTTATATTGATGCATGGATGAACACATATTACAAAGCATGTTTCGTGGGAGAACACATGTTTACACTTGTGGAAATTAGGTTAGAGGGCTTCTCATTAATAAGTTGTAAGGAAAGTAGTTACGAAATAATTAGTTTTAAGGATAATTTACAGGAAAATGATGAATTCATTTATGTTTTCAAATTATACAGAAAAAATAAATTCATTATTTCTATATATAACTGAAAATGATAACTTCATTTATCTTTTCTGTAAATTGTCCTTAAAATCAATTTTTCAAAAGTACTGGCCTTAAAGCTTATTATCCTACACAATTGAGCCATTTGAGTGTTTTGGATGCGCATGTGCTTTCATTTTGGACTGGAATTTTGAACGTGGTAGGAATACTTTGGTTTCACTTTGAAGCAATTGAATTATTTTGCGTTTATAAATACAAGGCTTCACAATCAATAGGAAAGACACGCTCAATTCAAAAATAAGTTGGACACGTTCGTTTTTTTCACCCTTTTCATTTTTGCATACAAAATGTAAACATAGAACCCATATTCCTTTTCATTTTAATTATTCCAATAGATCCTCTCACATAACAATTTAGTTTACGGAGGTTTAATTTATTTAACAAAAGTGTTAAAAGATTAAGTATGTGATTTAAGGTAATGTTTTTGAATAAGAGTTTGGATTTTATTTCAAGTATTTTAAAGGGTATAATTGATTTATAAAAGAGTTCTTAAATAATCAAGTGATTTATAAAAAGCATCTTTACATATATTTTAAATGACTTTCTAAGGGGGCTAAAAGTTATTTAATTTATAAACTAAGCTTTAATGGATATAATTTATATAGCGATGGTCTCTATGGATGCAGTTTGAAAATTTATCATTTTCATAAAATATAAGGGTTGTCTATATTGGATATTTGAAAATTTCTTTGAAGGTGATTATAAAGATTTATATGAATTTAAAAAGGGAATTGTTTTTAAATGTATTTTTTTATAAAAAATGGATCTTTGTTAGGATTTTTATTAAGGATTTTCATAAAATGATTTTTAAAAAGGAGTTTGTAAAGGGAGATTTAGTAAAGAGTTTTATAGAAGAAAAGGGTTTTGAAAAGGATTTTTGTAATTACCTTGGAGATTTATAAAAGGGGTTGTAAATATGAAATG
Organism: Allium cepa; assembly: GCA_030765085.1. Taxonomy (NCBI): domain Eukaryota; kingdom Viridiplantae; phylum Streptophyta; class Magnoliopsida; order Asparagales; family Amaryllidaceae; genus Allium; species Allium cepa. The sequence continues at coordinate 758,986,708 of CM060929.1, forward strand.
GGCTTATAAAAGGAAATTTTATAAAGGAATGAGATTTTTTTGACATTTATCCTTCTTAATTGTGATGATTGGAGCGTTCTTTTCATATCTAACACCGTAGGATTAGTGGATTAATTTTATAGTAAGCATGTTTATACGATATTTATTTTGGGACCATTTAAATTTAAATTTGGGAAGATGAATCTCCTCAAGTTTTTGTTAATATACTTATACCGTTAGGATAAGTATACGAATATATTTTCGAAGTATTGAAAATATGAGAGATTTGTAAAAATATCTTTGTGAAGATGTTTTAAATAAAATATTTGAATTGAATGGATTTATGAAACAATAATTTAAATAAGGCTTAGTGGATCCCATTTAAGATTAGTGGATCCTAACTATATTCAAAAGAAATCAATGTTTATTCTCTTCAAATCAAACTCCTCTTTTCTCCACATTTTACCTCTTCTTCCCTCGGCCATAACTTCTTCAAAACCGACTCAAATTGTAAATACTTTTTTAAAATCAAGCATTTTTTCAGTGGCTAAAACTTTTATGTTGATTACTTTTCCATTTTTGAGGTTTGCTATACCTGAAACTCAATTCTTTGAAGTGCATTTTCGGGTTTATTTTTGTGAATCCAGGAATAGATCTTTTTCTTTCGACCATATCATCCTCAAAATTAAGCAAAATCAAGTGATTCTTTATTTTAAATTCAAGAGAAAAGAATTTGAAACAACTTTTCTATTAACAATTTTTTCAAATTTTTAGAGTAAAAGAGTCAAAAAACAAGAGAGAATATGACCTATTTTTCAGGTCTAGTTTTGGGAATTCAAGTTCAAAGCTCCGCCACTTCTTCTTTATACTTTTGGCCAACTTACATCTCAAGCCTTGGGCAAGCACTAGGAAGGAGGAATTCAAGCTTATATTTATTTGGTTTCGAATCATGGTAGGAAGTATGCGTTAGATCTTAAGTTCCTTGCCTTAAAGTTTGAAGGAGTGCAATCCAAAGTAAGTTATTTCTTATTTTATGTTCATTAAAACCAATGGTTTGTTAAAAGATCTTTAAGGGTTAAGTTGTTTGAAAACCCTTGTTAAATGCTTGTTTACTTAGTTTCCTAGAACAATGGTTTGATTTCCTTGCTTGATATTATGTTTGGATGATTAATTAAGTAATTTAAAATTTAGAAGTTAAATATTGAATGAGGTATACGGAAACGACTAGTACATGTGTTTCGTCTGTGAGATCCAAGGAGACTTGGGCGAGGGACGAAACATGTCGAAGGGAAAGCCCGGATGCTCTAAAATAAATTTCAAACCGTTAAAGTGTTATAAATATTTAATAGAATGAAGGATTGTTTATCATTTATTATCGCGTTTATTTCATTGATTGATTGTTTGAATTAGGCTCGACCAATTTATGAGCACTGATTATTATTTATTGATTATTGACTTTGCTCGACCAGTTTATGAGCACTGATTATTTTTATTGATTGTTGACTTTGCTCGACCAGTTTATGAGCAATTTATTATCCATATGTATGACAACCCGAAATTTTCAAGTATTTTAAATCGGGATATTTAATCGATTTTGAAAATTTAAAAGTTAATTTTAACTTTAATTTCAAATGTCAGAATTTATTTGATATTTACATTATTAAATTAAATAATTCGAAAATGGGTAAAATATGAAATCTAAAGTTTTAAGCCTATTGGAAATAATTTGAAGGCTTATAAAACTTATATTGATGATATTGAAGACAATAGAAGCACTAAAATTGAAATTTATAGTGATTTGTGCAGTTCTGAAATTTATATCGTTTAAATTGAATGTGAAAATAGTCTTCCGTGGCACAGTCTCGGAATTCGATGAAACCAGTTCCATTAGGTCCGTAATATTGAATTATTATCGGGTTTCAAGTTTCGTAGTATTCGGAGTTGTTGTGTGAGGAGACGATATATAAACGCGCTGAAATTTAGTTGATAATAATCTAATGAAATTTAATTTCATTTATAAAGCTTCTTGTATACGCTTCCCTTTTTATTTTTATTTTCAGCCGACTTTCTTTCACTATCACGCCTTTTCCTTCTCTGCAACTTTCATTTTTCAGAGCACTGCAGCAAGCATTCTTCACGCGACTATCAGATATTATCTCCCCTCTTTTTTCTTCGAAAACAAAAAAAGAAGCTCAACACTCCTTGATTTTAATCTAAAAAAACTTAGAGATTTCTATGGCCGAACTCGTTGAGACAAAATCGCGCTACCCTCCTCCTTAATTCGATCGAAAGCCCTCTTTTGTTTTTCTTCCAGTTCATAGTCGACATCAGGTTAAAAAAAAAGAAGGGACAAATTGGATTTTCTGGTGCGCGAGACGGCTCAAGCACGTGAGGGAGGAAATCGCGGTTCTTCACGATGAAGGTGAGCTCGTTAGTGTGGAAGCGGCGGCCTGTCCTGGAGTAGGTGACGCGATTGGGTGGGGTTTTGGCTCAAGCGCGCGAGTGATTCACAGCCAGTCAAGTTCGTCAAGGTAGTCGTAGTGTGGATATGGCAAAGCAGTGATACTCGCAAGTTAGAGGGAGGCATTCAGAGAGGTTGACGCGATGATGAGAGGCTCGACTGTCAAGGCAGAGGTGGAGGAAGAGGCCAGATTTGGGCAGTGAGGTGAGGTACATTTTTTTTAATGTGACTTAGTAAATATTGTACACTTTCAGAGTGAAGATGTTTAAGAAGAAATATAATTAGGATAGGTTCAGATTTATATATCTTTTGCTTACTGTTTAACATGAATATAAGCAAATGATAAACATTCAGATTTACTAGTAAAGAAGAAATCCAATGTTAAGCTAGTTTAACCTTACTTTATTTGGTTGGTCAGTGAGTAAGGCTAACTAGATTATCTTAAAATAGGAGATTGAGGTGATTCACTTGTTAAAGAAAAAAAATTTGAATTAACTTATTTAATTATTTTAGTTATTAAAGATTCCAAAGGAAAAAAAATTGATTTAAATCAGATGATAAGTTAAAATTTAACCCACGAGATAGTAATTAATTTGTTTAGTAAACCTGTTTAATTATATGTCACTAAAAATAATTTTATTTAAAAGGAAATAGTGTAAATTAAATTATTGATTAATTAAATCTATTCAATGGTAATTAATCATTCAATTATTCCAAATGTTAATAAAACTATAAATTGTTATTCAAGGTCAAAAATCGAAAAGGGAACAAGCTGGTTTGGTTGGATTGCAAATTAAATGCAAAAGTGAGTTAACCTCACTCGGTTAAATTTAAATTTAAATTTAATTAAATAATTGTTTGAATGGTTGATGATGTGCACGTAAATATGCATATTTTTACCACCATATTTAATCTATTTGAATTAAATAAATGATCATATCGGGTATTTTAACTTGTTTAAACCAAAAATTCAAATTACTCCAAATTGTGACATATTCATCTTCATATATGGGCAAAACGGTCATTTGTGTGCATATATTTATTTGAGAAAAATTAATTGAAAATTTGTATATATTTTTGTAGGAATTTGATCTCAAGTAGAAGTGGTTTCATGAAGATATGCACGCACAAAATTAATACAAAGGAATGAAGATGGAAATAATTCAAAGTGAAGAACATGGAGGACCCCACCTACCCACCTACCTTAATGTACAAATTAAAGGCTAATGCACATGCTTTTGGAGTTAATGGCTTCATGTACACTTATTGGGGGATTAAGACATGTTAATGATTACTTGGCCTCCACACTTCCTAAGGGGCATTTTGGGCATTCCCCAAAAAATGAATTAGGGTTTTAACACTTGTATAAATACCCCTTATGTTTCATGCAACATCTCTCTCTTCTCTTAGTCTCTCTTAGGCCTCCTTCTCTTTAGTTTAGTTTATATCAAATAAAAGAAAGCTCTCTTTCTCTTTTCATGGCTACTTAGTCATTTTTATTTTATGTAATTTGCTTTTATTTTTATGCAATGTTAATTAGTGTTTCCTTTTACTTACATGTTCATTTCCTTTCATGCTAGTAGTATAGATTTACTTTTATGCAAGTAGAATAGTTTTCTTTTCATTTGGCTTTCATTTTTCTTTCTTTTTGCTTTCATGTTGTTAGCTACATTTGTTAATAAAATGACAAATATGAGAAGCTAAACCCCTTCAATTTAGGGGTAATGAAGCTCTCTAATTAATGTAGCCTCAACATTTTGTTAATTCATGCTCTCTTTTTGTGCTTAATGATTGAAGTGGTTTAATGATGTTGTTTAGCTTTGCATTTGATAGTCTATGTTGTTCATAACAAATAGGCTATGCATAAACAAACAAAACACAAATTGCCTCTTCATCTACATATGATTATGGCAAAGAAGTGATTGTTGAAATTGAAATTTGATGGTCTATGTTTCTAGCAATAGTTAATAGGCCATACTTAAAATAGATTTCATTTTCATTTTCTTTGTCAAGTTTCATGAAAGTTAGTAAGTGTTTTAAGGGGTGTGTTATAGTTTGATGACTTATGCTGGCTAATTAATAGCTCAAATATGTCATACTTATGATAAACACATCAATTAAAACACTAATGAGCATAAAAGAGAGATCATGATTTCATGTTTTGAACTACATGATCTAGAGAGTGGATTTATTCTCTAAATTGTCATTTAACTCTCATATTTGCATTTCGTTTCTTTTTGTTAGTTCATTTACTCATTTTCTAGCTCGACTTTCACTCGACATTGGTTTAATTTGATTGAGTAGGAAATTTAAATCATCAATTCCCTGCGGATCGACCTGTATTCGCCACGTGCTACATTCGTACACCGTGCGCTTGCGATAAATTTTATTTCAAAATTCATTCGACGGTTTTCTAAACCGATAGAATTTCCATCGACGAACAACTTTACTTATCGTGAAAATCATAATCAAATCTCAACCCACGAAGAATCAAATAACAATCTACCGTTTATCGAAATTGACAATTCTTGTTCTCAACAAGTCCAAATCGAAAATTTTCAAGTTAATAATTACAAATTTGACTTTGTTGAGCAAATGAATGAAATTTACGATGATCACACGAATTTGTTGATTAAAACAATGGAAAATTTTCGTGAGAAACAAAATCAAGTTTCAATGTGTGACGAGTCAAACGATAATCCATCTTTTACCCAAATCGATGATTTTCAAACAACAACTTTTGAAACTGAAAATAATGATCTTAACGAAGTTGTTGAAAAGACGGTAATTGTGTTGGATTTTAATTCTTTTGAGGGTGAGAAACTCGATTTAAATTTTGATCTTCCTTTTTCTGAAAATTTGAATACACCAGCTTTGAATTTTGAACTTGAGACATGTAATAAAGTTGTTGATAATCCAATAAAGGAAGATGAGTTTAATGAACATGAATTCTTTGGACTTTTCGAAAATGAGTTGTTAAATTATGAAGGGGAAGATTTACATCACCATTTTGATTTTGAAATCAATAATTTTGAAGAATTTTTCAATGACAAACTTGAATTTCAATTTGGTGAAAATAAACTTGAATTTCAATCACTTGTTTTATCTGCCCCAAAAATCATCGAAAACAAAACAACTCATTCAATTTTCAATAAAACGACATTCGTTTTTCCAAATCAACATTCAACTTCAAAATCTTTTATGGTTTGGTTTTTCGAGCTTAAGTTGTGTCTCGTATACTCGACGAGACAAATGAATCGGTTTTTGGAAGACCGTTTCACTTACTTTTTGACAATATACTTTCTGATGTCGTGTAAATACATTTCATTTTCATGTAAATAATAATAAACATGCTTTTCACTTGGGTTGACTGTGGGGAGTCGGTCAAAATCAAGTGTGGGGGGAGACTCGTCTTCTTCTTGATTTTTTAGGATTAATTTTTCATTTTTCTTCCAAAAACTCAAAAAAAAAATCAAAAACAAAAGAAGATTTTTTTTTAGCATTTTGGTTTATTTTTAAAAAAAACACTATAAGATAAATATATGGTTTTGGTTTATTAAATTGAAATTTTTGGAAATTTATTTGTCTAAACAAAAATAAAAATGAAATTTGATTAAAAATAATAATGGTTTAACTAGTATATAGGAAGATTCATACGTGTTAATTATGAAGTATATCCTAATTGAAAATCTTTGTTTTAAAAAGTAGTTGATTTAAAGTAAAGGATATAACATTTTTTTGTCTTCTAAGTTAAATGGTGCTAAGATGATTTTGCAAAACTATCTCTCTCTCTCTTAAAAAAAATACAAATAATAATAACATCCAAGTATTCACTCTCATTTAAAAGTCCTCACGGTTATGCATGGGTAAACTACTTGAAATCTTTGATTATGTGCTTTCATACTCATTTAAAAGTCCTCACGGTTATGCATGTATGGAACACATGTAAAAAAACAAAAAATAATAAAAACCACCTACGGTCGATAGGTGTATGCACGAAAGTGTGTGCACTCGCCATGCTCTGTACTCCCTTCACATAAGCCCGAAAGGCAGTGCATGGGTGGTATATCTGGCCTCAGTTTACCTGAGCTAGGTGTGTAATTTTTTTTGCAAATAATGAGAGAGCAATCAATTGAAATCCTAGCATAACTTTTACTTTGTTGATTTGATTTGTTATTGAAAATAAATGAAAATACCACTTTGATGAACTTTGACAATCAACTAAGGATCCATTTCATAGTTACACTGTGTTATTAACCAAAACAACGAGTTAAACTTTAGTCTGTTTGTTATGATAACTTCGTTTTTATCGGAAATATTGACAAGTAAATAATTTAAATTTCAAGATAATGACCAAAACCTATATTTAACTTATTCGTGCCAATTTAAAAATAAATCTTTCATTTGTAAATATTTTCAAAACTCGCATTCATCACTTTGTAAATAAATCTTACATTTTGTAAATATTTTCATCCTGTACTTGGATTTTATGGGTAGTATCTGTTGAAAACCCTCACGAGACAACACTCGTCCTACTGGGGACACCCAGAGGTTTAACGGCTTGTTGCATATGCTCAATGCAATCGTCCTCCCTATGAAAACAGATTTATCTTAGTTTTTTTCTTTATTCGAGGACGAATAAAAAGATACGTGTGGGGGTATTTGATGTGCATGTAAAAATGCATATTTTTACCACCATATTTAATCTATTTGAATTAAATAAATGATCATATTGGGTATTTTAACTTGTTTAAACAAAAAACTCAAATTATTCCAAATTGTCACATATTCATCTTCATATATGGGCAAAACGGTCATTTGTGTGCATATATTTCTTTGAGAAAAATTAATTGAAAATTTGTATATATTTTTGTAGGAATTTGATCTCAAGTAGAAGTGGTTTCATGAAGATATGCATGCACAAAATTAATACAAAGGAATGAAGATGGAAATAATTCAAAGTGAAGAACATGGAGGACCTCACCTACCCACCTACCTTAATGTACAAATTAAAGGCTAATGCACATGCTTTTGGAGTTAATGGCTTCATGTACACTTAATGGGGGATTAAGACATGTTAATGATTACTTGGTCTCCACACTTCCTAAGGGGCATTTTGGGCATTCCCCAAAAAAAGAATTAGGGTTTTAACACTTGTATAAATACCCCTTATGTTTCATGCAACATCTCTCTCTTCTCTTAGTCTCTCTTAGGCCTCCTTCTCTTTAGTTTAGTTTATATCAAATAAAAGAAAGTTCTCTTTCAGTTTTCATGGCTAGTTAGCCATTTTTATTTTATGTAATTTTCTTTTATTTTTATGCAATGTTAATTAGTGTTTCCTTTTACTTACATGTTCATTTCCTTTCATGCTAGTAGTATAGATTTACTTTTATGCAAGTAGAATAGTTTTCTTTTCATTTGCTTTCATTTTTCTTTCTTTTTTCTTTCATGTTGTTAGCTACATTTGTTAATAAAATGACAAATATGAGAAGCTAAAAACCTTCAATTTAGGGATAATGAAGCTCTCTAATTAATGTAGCCTCAACATTTTGTTAATTCATGCTCTCTTTTTGTGCTTAATGATTGAAGTGGTTTAATGATGTTGTTTAGCTTTGCATTTGATAGTCTATGTTGTTCATAACAAATAGGCTATGCTTAAACAAACAAAACACAAATTGTCTCTTCATCTACATATGATTATGGCAAAGAAGTGATTGTTGAAATTGAAATTTGATGGTCTATGTTTCTAATCAATAGTTAATAGGCCATACTTAAAATAGATTTCATTTTCATTTTCTTTGTCAAGTTTCATGAAAGTTAGTAAGTGTTTTAAGGGGTGTGTTATAGTTTGATGACTTATGTTGGCTAATTAATAGCTCAAATATGTCATACTTATGATAAACACATCAATTAAAACACTAATGACCATAAAAGAGAGATCATGATTTCATGTGTTGAACTACATGATCTAGAGAGTGGATTTATTCTCTAAATTGTCATTTAACTCCCATATTTGCATTTCTTTTCTTTTTGTTAGTTCATTTTCTCATTTTCTAGCCCAACTTTCACTCGACTTTGATTTAATTTGATTGAGTAGGAAATTTAAATCATCAATTCCCTGCGGATCGACCCGTATTCGCCACGTGCAACATTCGTACACCGTGCGCTTGCGGTAAATTTTATTTCAAAATTCGTTCGACGGTTTTCTAAACCGATAGAATTTCCGTCGACGAATAGTTGAATTGATTGTTGTGTTATATAGTAGTATATACTACACCATGAAATGATTGATTTCCCTCATTTTATAGTGAAGATATTTTATATTGTGCTAACGTCTGTGGATGCAGGGAAAACAGGTTGGAGGGATCCAACTGGATCCCTCAACATTTATTTAAATTATTTAAATCCCCCTGTTATGATGATTTGATGTTCTGTGATGATTTATGTTGAATCATTGATTGTTATGGTTAGGTTGGATATAATTTGGTACAATGAGTTACCATGAAATTATATAAATTGAATTTTTGGAAAGAAAATAAAAGAAGTGAATTGTAAGTAAGATAATTATAAAATAAATTCAAAGAATGAATTTGAAAAGGAATAAGTGACTATAAAATTCTAATAAATAAACCTTGGGTATAGAAAGGGAAATTTGAATAAACAGAAAGTTAATGAATTCTAAATCTTTAGTGATATAAATTAAAAGAACAAAACCTTTATTAAAAATTTAAGATTTAAATTATTGGAAGGAATAAAGAAGAAATTGGGAAAATCTGAAATTTGTATATTTCATTTAAAGGGTTTAAAATCAAACGGAAAATAATAACATTAATAATAGTCCATAACTAATGAATTTTGAAATGAATTGAGAAATTAAAGAAACTTATATTAAATAAAATAAATTTGAAATCAATTTGGGGAAATTGATTTAAGTGATTGAAGTTGAAATTTTCTCTGGATGGCCAAGTACATATTTGTTTTAAAGTAAATTTGTAAATATAAATTAAATGTTTTAAAGTTGTTTTAAAGAAAACATGTTTTGTAAAATTTATTATTTCTAATATTTAAAGTCTAAAGCAAGTATTTTCTTTTAATCTATTTTAGCAGTAATTATTAAGAAGTAACTTAGTATTTTGTTTTTAAAAAAAAGTAAAAATCTAGTTTTATATTTTATTATTATTAAGTAACTTTATTTTCATATGTTTATATAGTATATATATTTTTAACCAATTATTGAAGTAGTTTTAACTTAAATATTTTAAAGTAAATTCCAAACAAGCATTGTGTTTAATCTATTATCGTAATAATTATTTAAAGAATGATTTGGTATTTTGTTTAAAGTATTATTATAAATTAAGTATCAAAGTAAATTTTTTCTAAATTGAATGCTAAATATATTTTACAATAAAGTGCTTTCAAATTATTTCAAAAATCTAAGGTTTTGTGCTTGGTGATTCCAGTGGAAATGAAAATACTCGAAATTTATTCTGAGAAAAGGAAGATAGTTTGAAACTGTTTTCAAAAGGGATTTGAAAGTGAGAATATATCCTGTAAAGATATTTAGAGGTTAATAAATAATTTGGGAAATTATTTATTGTTGGATGGATGTTTGTGAACATTAATTAATAGTTAAATCACCGACTATCAATATTGGACAAATGCGTTGATCGTTTCGAAGAGACCGGGATCGAGATTTATTTATTGTTGGATGGATGTTTGTGAACATTAATTGATAGTTAAATCACCGACTATCAATATTGGACAAATGCGTTGATCGTTTCGAAGAGAGCGGGATCGAGATTTATTTCTCGAAAACCACTTCGATCTGATTTGTACGTTTCGTGAGAACGATTTTGGATTCGAAGATGGAGCAGTGAAATGCAAGGGCTAGTCGCTACTAATCCTGAGGATATTTCCAAAATGGATGTAGTAGGAATAGTGCCTTCGGTTCCGTTCGAACCCGGGACGGACTTGTATGGATGAATGCTTGCGAAACATCGTCAGGTGGACGATGGACATTCAAAGGGATATATTCTAAAAAGGTAACGCTTAGCCTCAAGCCTCATCTAATGGGAATGGCTGAAAATCAGGGGTTATGCAGCAAGGCTTCGTGGGTAGCCCCCACTGGAGGGTGAGGTCATCCCTGTCAAGATGTCCCTTTATTTCGGCTTATTGGGTGGTTGCTGATCCCAACCGCGGGGTGATCTTGCTCGGGACTGTCCAGTAAGGGATGGTTCCGGTCTTGTGTTGCAGGGGAGTTAGGGTGGCTCCTCGGTACGCTGATCTAGACCAGGTACTGTGACAGGTGGTACCCCAGTGCCTAGCAATTAGTTGGAATCAATTTTCCCTACACGCCCGTACGGTTTTGATTGAGCCCAACTATTGCTGAAACGTGAGATGCAAGCATTTCAGCTAGATTCTATTTTACTTTCTTCAGACACTATTATAATATCAGAGGATTTTAATAAAAAAAGGTTTTAGCTATCGTAAGGTAAAAACCCATCATGTTTATTTGTGGCGTGGTCTTACGAGATGCTTTTGTTTTCAAAAGGATATTTGAAACTTTAATAATCAATTGGGTGTGATTTTCTCACGCTGGTATTCCAGACTGACTCGGGTGTTATTTAATTGTAATGCTCGGGTCAGACTGAGTACTATAGGAAACAGGATATGATGCTGTGGAGCTCAGGAGACGAGGTGGATGATGATACGTACTCTCGTACTTGTTTATATATATATATATATATATATATATATATATATATATATATATATCGCTGTTTGAGTTGTGTATCTTGAGTTGTTGTGTATCTATTGTATGATATTGATGTTGAGCTGTGATTGATGTACTCTGATGATGTAATATATATATACAGAGATATTTGATTTTTGAGTAAAGACCATTATTTATCTATTATATTTTATTATGCTACGATGGTTAGATTCTGTTGTTGTTTTCTATTTTTCTTCTTCTACCTCCTATTCTTTAACCCAAATGGTTCGTATTTCTATACAACTTGAGTTGATTGTTGTAGAGTAGTGTTGACTCAAGGGGTACGGATTTGTGGGCTGTTACCCTTGGTATCAGAGCATAGGTTGTAGATAACCTTGGCTCTGTTGGGAATTACTCATAAAATAGAGTCTATAGTACTCTAGAATGGGTTTGAGCGTATTAATAGATATGAGCGCGTATTTGTTAGTGAATATAAATTGTTTTAATATTGCGTTGATTGATTTATTGAGTGGCATATGAACCTTCGTCGACACAGTCTACGCAACTGTATCGAAGGGGTTTCTAAATATTTGAATAAAGCAATCGACACGGTATTGTTTTAAATATGGGTAAATGAAATAATTTTACCCAAAACATATTTTGATATAAAGACTAGTTTTTGTAAACTATTTAGTTAATACATGGTTGCTTGGATGTTAGAAATGATGATATTAAATTATTATCATTGTTAAGTGAAAATTTAACTAGAAATTGAAAATATAAACAAAGTTTAAGGGAATAAATTCATTATAAAATAAAATTTATAAATATGAATTATGAATGTAACATATAAATTGAAATACAATCAAATGAGAATTTGTATAAGCATAAATTATACAAATGCATTATACTTAAAATTTGAATTAAAACAGAATTTGGAAATTTAAAATCCCGGAAATTTGGAAGCATTTGAAGATAAATGATAGTATAATTGTTTTGGAGATGTTTCTGAATGGAAATCTGTTTTAAATGAATTTTAAAAATGAAATAGCATTGAGATCACTTGGATTATTGGAAAATAATTCTGATGATGACGGCCGTATCATCAGTATTCATTTTTGAATTCCTAAGTGATGGATTGCTGCCAAAAATTGATTTTCTCAGAAGAGCTAGTTGTTTTTGAAAATTTCAAAGGAAATTTGTTGAGGGTAAAACCAGGGTTGGTTTGATTTTTGAGAAATGTGTTTTTTGATGTTGAAAATTTCAAAATAATTTGAAACCAAAAGCCGGGTGTGTAAAATCCTGATGAGATACTTTGTAAGCTTATAAATTGTGATGATTTTTAAACCAGAAAGGAAATATAAGCTTTGAATAATGGAATTTATTTTAAAATGAAAATGAAATAAGCTTGGATTGGGAAATAAAAATTTAACTGGATCGGAATAAATTGAATAAGTTGAAAATAATATCCAGTTGTATTCGAATCAAGTTGGAATCGAATTGAGTTAAATAAAACTGAGTTAAAATAAGATTTAGTTGGAACAAGAATTCAATTGAATTATTGAATGGAATTAGATTCTTACTTGAATTAATGTAAAATGAGTTGGATAAGGATTGCATTGAAATAAATAAATCAAAATAACTTATAAGAGAAATTAAAAATCCATAGGATTAAAAATATGCTTGGGTTATAAATAAGCATAAGGCTTGAGTTAAAAATAAAAGAATAATATATTCAAGCCTATGAGGAATAGAATTGTGTAAATAATAAGTTGTGACTTATTAAATTTGAAAAGTGAGATACAAAACTCCAAAATAAATATTATTGATGAATTGGAGAATAAAATAAAAATAAAAACTTGAATTATAAACTAAATTGAACTAGGAAAATTAAATGCAGCGATATTTGGGATTAAAATTAAAGAGTTGGATTATAAATAAGGGAAGAACTAATTGGTAATAAATTAGTTAATGAAATGTGTAAATGGAGTTCAATGTAGTTAAATAGAAGCTGAATTGTAAGCTAATAATGAAGATTGGAAATAGAACTCAAGTTATAAATCAAATTCGACTTGAATCATTAGTGAAGAAAATATAATTGAAGTGGCCTTGCAATTAATTGAATGATTTGTGAATGAAATTGCAATGTAAGTTTAAATTAAAAAGTGAATGGTGGGATCAGAACTTGAGTTATTAATTAAAATTTAACTTGAAGTGTTAACAAATTAGATGTAATTGAAATGTATCGAATAAAAAAAAAGGAAATGGATTTAAATAGTAATGGTTTGGATTGAAAATAAAATCCAACTAAGTGGAAATAAATTGGAAATGGCCATGTAATAAATTAGATGAACTGAATCTGAAAGGTTAAATTTGATAATAACAAATCAAATGAAATTGTAAATTTTAAAAGGAGATTTAACTGAAATAGAATTAAATTGAATGGAAGAGAAAGATTTACTTGAAACGAAATGAGCTTAAGTATAAAATTAGAGTGAATAAACTTAAGCTAAAAGATGGAAAAGAGTTGAATTAAATTCAACTAAAAATTAAGTTTGATAATAGTGGATTGGATTTAAATCAAGTAAAAATAAATTTTAATTGAAATAAAATTCGGTGAGTTGCCGATAATATTTAATGGAATGAAAATGCATAAATGAATAATTGTAAACCATTTAAATTATTAAGGGATTGAAATAACTTGAGACAATAAGGGAAAATAGAATGTTTCGAGTTTATTAGAATGGTTTAAGTGAATGTGGATAAACTAATTATATTGAATAAATAAATGATGGAATAAATAAGTATCAAATGAAATATGGTTTAAATAAGTTGAGAAATGGTTATTGAATGAAATAGATTGGATTGTCTTCGAGCTAAATAAAATAGTTTGGAATAAACAAATATGGAATTTAATGTAAATAAATGGATTGTAAATGAAATTTAAATGGAATGTGTCGAGCTAAATAATTGATTGTGAATGGATTAAAATAAAAAGGAAATTTAATTGGTAATGGAGATGGAACATAAGTTGTTAATGGTTTTGAATGAACTAATTTGGTTAATAAAATTGAAATGCAATGAAACTGAGAATATATGGATTGTGAATAAATTTTCAAATGGAATAGAATTAAGAATAAATTGAGTTAAAATCCATTTAAATTGGTTATAAAACATAAATACTTGTTTATTCACATAGATCTCGTCAAATTGCATAGAATAAATTGTTATTAGATATAAATGGAAGTAATTAAAATTCTATGAATTGATAGAAGTAAAATAAATTGATTTTGAGACCAATTGAATTAAATATGAGTTCAGTTTGCTTAAAAATAAATTAAATGTAAGAGGTTGAGTTTTAAACCATTCAAATTGATGAGGTTGTATATGAATGGATTGAAAACCCTTCGAATGGAATGAAAATGGTTTATGAATTAATTGAAACAGTTGAATTAGCATGGAAACTATAAAAATTACTTACGGAAAATGTTGGATGTGCATTTCTTTAGAATTTATATGTTTTAACCATTGCAACTAATTGAAATGTTGATAAACTTCATATATATATGGCACTTACATGTTTAAATTGAGTAAGCACAGGTACCTGGAAGCCGTGTGGCTGGATTTGGGTTGCATTAACAGCTAAATAAATAGGCTGTCTGCTTAAAAATGCTAAATAAGGTACGACTACGCAATAAAAATAGGAAATATGAACTGTTTTTGGTTTTTCCGACCGGGTGGGTCGATGTATATATATTTATCTCTTTTGTCAAATTGCAAAAGCTCCTCCGTACAAAGGAGACTCTGCCAAAAAATTTCAGAAATTTTGGGAGTTAGAAATTTTTTGAAAATTTTGGAAATTTTTGTTAATGAAAAAAAGAATTTAATTTGGCAACTAAAATAAATTAGTAAATGAAACTAACTAAAATAATGACATGAATTAGTTATAAATGGAAAATAAAATTTAATATTTAAAGTTTAAGTTAAATTGAATTCGTATGGTAATGCAAGAATCAATGTGAAAAGAAATGGATATAAACTAAAGTGGGAGATGAAAATGAATATAAGAAACATATAAAATACTTATACTAATTTAAGAAGGGAATAGTGAATTCCTAATTGGAAATTGATACTACAAATATAATCTAAGTTAATATTTGAATGAATCAATACTGGCATTTTGTAAGAAAGTTGATATAATGATTTGGGAATATTGTGATTGGATATTAGTACTAAGCAGGATATGCAGGTAATATAAAAGAAAAAGTTAATTGATTTTGATTTCAGAGGATAACTTTGAAATGCTCGACAAAAAGGTATGTATTAAAATTTGGTGTGAAATTTGATTGGGATTTGGATCGAGCCACTTGGCTTTTTTGTTTTCTTTTTGGTTTTGGGAGGCCGTAGAGCCATTTTGTAGTTGTACCGAGCTAGCCGCGCAAAGGAGACGCTGGCAAAAATTTTCGGAAATTTAGGGAGTTAGAAAAATTTTGAGAAAATTTTGATAATTCAAATTTTAGTTTTGAATTATAATTTGAGTAGCTGAACAAGTAAGTTATTTGGAAACTATAGAAGGTTTTGGAAAAGTTTGGAAAGTTAATAAGAATAATAATGGTCTTTTGTAAAAGGATAGTTGGTTGGATGTTGAATTGTTTGGTTTTGAGGATAAGTAAACGGGTATTGGACCATTCTTCCTAACTAGTAATTTCGGGGACGAAATTCTTTTAAGAGGGAAGGAATGTGACGACCCGAAATTTTCAAGCATTTTAAATCGGGATATTTAATCGATTTTGAATATTTAAAAGTTAATTTTAACTTGAATTTAAAATGTCACAATTTATTTGATATTAAAATTATTAAATTAAATAATTCTAAAATGGATAAAATATGAAATCTGAAGTTTTATGCCTGTTGGAAATAATTTGAAGGCTTATAAAACTTAGATTGATGATACTGAAGACAATAGAGGCGTTAAAATTGAAATTTACAGTGATCTGTGCAGTTCTGAAATTTATATCGTTTAAATTGAATGTGAAAATATCCTTCCGAGGCACAGTCTCGGAATTCGACGAAACCAGTTCCATTGGGTCCGTAATATTGAATTATTATCGGGTTTCAAGTTTCGTAGTATTTGGAGTTGTTGTGTGAGGAGACGATATATAAACGAGCTGAAATTTAATTGATAATAATCTAATGAAATTTAATTTCATTTATCAAGCTACTTGTATACACTTCCCTTTTTATTTTTATTTTCAGCCGACTTTCTTTCACCATCACGCCTTTTCCTTCTCTGCAACTTTCGTTTTTCAGAGCACTGCAGCAAGCATTCTTCACGCGACTATCAGATATTGTCTCCCCTCTTTTTTCTTCAAAAACAAAAAAAGAAGCTAAACACTCCTAGATTTCAATCTAAAAAAAAAACTTAGATGTTTCTATGGCCGAACTCATTGAGACAAAATCGCGCTACCCTCCTCCTTAATTCGATCGAAAGCCCTCTTTTTTTTTCTTCCAGTTCATAGTCGACATCAGGTACAAAAAAGAGAGGGGACAAATTGGATTTTCTGGTGTGCGAGACAGCTCAAGCACGTGAGGGAGGAAATTACGGTTCCTCACGATGAAGGTGAGCTCGTTAGTATGGAAGCGGTGGCCTGTCTTGGAGTAGGTGACGCGATTGGGTGGGGTTTTGGCTCAAGCATACGAGTGATTCACGGCCAGTCAAGTTCGTCAAGGTAGTCGTAGTGTGGATACGGCAAAGCAGTGATACTCGCAAGTTAGAGAGAGGCATTTAGAGAGGTTGACGCGATGATGAGAGGCTCGACTGTCAAGGTAGAGGTGGAGGAAGAGGCCAGATTTGGACAGTGAGGTGAGGTACATTTTTTTAATGTGACTTAGTAAATATTGTACACTTTCAGAGTGAAGATGTTTAAGAAGAAATATAGTTAGGATAGGTTCAGATTTATATATCTTTTTGCTTACTGTTTAACTTGAATGTAAGCAAATGATAAACATTCAGATTTACTAGTAAAGAAGAAATCCATTGTTAAGCTAGTTTAACCTTAATTTATTTGGTTGATCAGTGAGTAAGGCTAACTAGATTATCTTAAAATAGGAGATTGAGGTGATTCACTTGTTAAAAAAAAAATTGAATTAACTTGTTTAATTATTTTAGTTATTAAAGATTCCAAAGGAAAAAAAATTGATTTAAATCAGATGATAAGTTAAAATTTAATCCTTGAGATAGTGATTAGTTTGTTTAGTAAACCTGTTTAATTATATGTCACTAAAAATAATTTTATTTAAAAGGAAATAGTGTAAATTAAATTATTGATTAATTAAATCTATTCAATGGTAATTAATCATTCAATTATTCCAAATGTTAATAAAACTATAAATTGTTATTCAAGGTCAAAAATCGGATAGGGAACAAGCTGGTTTGGTTGGATTGCAAATTAAATGCAAAGGTGAGTTAACCTCACTCAGTTAAATTTAAATTTAAATTTAAATTTAATTAAATAATTGTTTGAATGGTTGAATTGATTGTTGTGTTACATAATAGTATATACTACACCATGAAATGATTGATTTCCCTCATTTTATAGTGAAGATATTTTATATTGTGCTAACGTCTGTGGATGCAGGGAAAACAGGTTGGAGGGATCCAACTGGATCCCTCAACGTTTATTTAAATTATTTAAATCCCATTTTTATGATGATTTGATGTTCTGTGATGATTTATGTTGGAACATTGATTGTTATGGTTAGGTTGGATATAATTTGGTACAATGAGTTACCATGAAATTATATAAATTGAATTTTTGGAAAGAAAATAAAAGAAGTGATGTGACGCCCCACCTCAGTACCCACGCTAGCCAAGGACACTACGGTGTAATGCTGTCAACTAGCACGGAGAATAAGGCTGTTGAGGAGCGACCATCCGTGTAATTGCTTTGCGCGAGCACCGATATGTCAGGTAGTATAACATGCATTTTATTTCAAGAGGAAAATCCGACATACCGATACAAACACAAAGCTACTACACAGTGGCTATAATAATCTTCGGAAACAAATATAGAATAAGCATAACACAAATCAATCGCAGATAATTCATATCACAAAGGCGGAAGAAGATATGAATATATAGCTAACACATGAAAGTGTATATCAGAGCAGTGGTCAAAAAGGTCCACAATAATACAAAAGGATAGCAACACGTGCTATACAAGAGAATACAACTATGAGTCTATATCTCAAGTGTATACAAAAAAATAAACTACTAATCTAAGTAGTTAGCCAAAAGTCAGAGTAATGATCCAGGATGAGAAGTCAAGCAGAAGCACCTGTAACATCTCGGTCTGACCCGAGTATTATTTAATAAGAAAATAATAAACGGATCAGTCTAGCTATAAATATCAGATGAAACGATATAGAGTAAGAGATATGACTAAACACATAATAATCACAATGCCAAGCTGTGATATATATAAGTAATTGAAAATCAACAAGAGATTAATCAATATCACAAAATCTACATAAGAATCAAAGAAATGTCATACTCCTTATTTCGTTCATCAAACCACAAATATTGACAATCGTATCAATGTCAATCACAAAAGTCAATGACATACAAATTCACCAATGCACAAATATTGATAAAACTTATCAATAGAAATCACGAAAATTGGTGAAACACAAATTCTAGAAATCATCTCAAGAAATCCAGAAATCACAAAAAGGGGGAAGGCCTATCACAAACGGGAGCATAAAGCTCACCAATACGTGTATCACAAACGGAACGCTAATTCCATGGTTGCTAACCATCACAAATTGAGCCGAAGCTCCACAAAGGCCCGAAGACCATGGGTTGCTACCCCACCAATTTGAGTCGAAACTCCACAAAACGGGGTTTAGTCTCCCTCGCAGACAAAGAGACATCGCACATTGCTAGTCTAAATCACAATGATGATCGTCATGATCAACGAGAAGTGTCAATTACACTAAGCTAGTAAATATATGAGTTTAGCTTCATGTCCCATAACCACTTGCCTAACTCAAATATTTACGAACCAACTATAGATCTCCACTATAAAATTGTCACAAGAGATTCAATCGAACAAGTCCAAGAATTAACCGACGAAGTAAACGCAAGCGTTTCATACCACTCGTTTTACTAAGTCGTTTAATTAGATTTCTCATGCGAATGAGGTAAAGGTTTGTATATACTAATAGATCGAAAAACGGTTCAAGAAACGAGCTTTGTACTAAAATAGAGTTGAAATCATTTGAAGAAAGAGTTTTGATATTTACTACTAGTATAGAAACCTTTATATTTTTAAAGTGACAAATCACGAAGAAGATTGTAGGAACAATCAATCACTTAAATTCACATACGAAGATGTGAATAAAAATCCAACGAAACCGATAAAGAATCCATCAAAATGGATATTCAAAAATCCATAAAAATGAGTCATCAAAGTCATAACAAATGATAACAACACATAGGAAACAACACAAATCGATTAAAGTTGGAAATTCAAACAACTAGGCGAAATAGGCAAAAATGCACCAGGTCGGTCGGCCGGCTACAGAGCTCGGTCGACCCGACCCTGTTCTCAAAATTCCTCGGGAAGCAGGTCGGTCGGTCGAACCCTGTAATTGGTCGACCGAACCTTAAACAGAGAAGTGCTTATGCACTTGGCAGCAGGTCGGTCGGCCGGCAGCAGGGCTCGGTCGACCGGACCTGTTGCCAGTCCCTTCCCAGCCCATCCAAATGAGGTCCAACCTCGACCAAATTGCATTCTCTCGAGCAACGGCGTAAGGGATTATGCCAATCGACTACCCGGCCCTATAAGCTCTTCGATGCATAACCAAAACACATTCAAACATCAAAGTTAAGATTTTTAAAGATTTGAACCCAAAACACTAAAAATTGGGATTTTCACCAAATCAATCCAAATCAAAAGCAAATGCACATGAATAGGTGTTAGGAATTCATACCTAACAATCGAAGATAGTTATAGACTAAGATGTGAGATAAAAGTCTTAACTTTGAACCCAAGAAATTGAAAAAGAAGCTTGAAAGCAAAAGAGAATCAACCACACTTCAAATCCAACTCAAGAAGCTTGATTCTAAGCTAACAAGAGAAATATTTCCTAAATTAGGTTTAGGAATTTCTGAAATTGATAAGAGAATGAGTTGGAGAAGAAGAAGAGAAGCTTACCAATGGGTTCTTCTATTAGTTTGAAGCTATAGCTTGATTTGCAAAAGGAAACTAGGGTTTTGGAGTTTTAATTTTCCATCTCTCCCACCATTGATGTTTTAAAACTGAAAAGAGGAGAAAGTGAGGGTTAATGGGGAGGAGTGGCTCAGATTTGAGTATAAGTTAAACATAGGGCTGAGCCCAAACCCAAACCCAAAGTGAAAAGGTAGCAAAAATCAACTTTCTCCAAACATATCGAAGCTTATACTCAAAAAAGGTCGCAAACGGCATTTTAAATTCAATGGGAGTGGTCCCGAGTCCTAATTCGACTGTATGCAAAAAGTAGCTTTTCGGACTAAATTCCGAGTATCGATAAAATATTTAAATAAAATATTTAAATATAAAAATCGACAGATATGCGGGTTGTTACAAACTCCCCTCCTTAAAGAAATTGCGTCCTCGCAATATTTAAGAAGAAGATATATAGTAACAACCATAAAAGCATATTCAACACAAAAGAAGTTTAAAATAAGAAGTTCACCTCAAAGAGCACGGGAAAGTAAGTCCGGATGTGATCGCTCGATGAACTCTCTAGACTCCCAAGAACAATCCTTAGGATTTGAAGACCATTGAACTTTCACAAGCGGAACATCTTTATTTCGAAGACGTTTGACCTCCGAAGCAATAATTCGAATAGGATGCTGCTCATAAGTTAAATTAGGCGAATCTTCAATTTCTTCCATAACACCGGGCTCAAGAACAGAATCGGAATCTCGAAGACATTTCCGAAGTTGAGAAACGTGAAACACGTCATGGATAGCAGAAAATTGACCCGGTAATAAAAGGCGATAAGCCATGGAACCAATACGTTCAGTGATAGGAAATGGCCCAATATATCGAGGTGCTAATTTTCCCGATCGACTGAAACGTACAACACCTTTTATAGGTGACACAAGAATGAACACAAGATCTCCCACAGAAAATTCTAACATCCTTCTTCGGTTATCGGCGTAGGATTTTTGTTTACTCTGGGCTTCTTTCATCCTATGACGAATAAGATCAATCTTTTCTGTGGAATCACGAATAAAATCTGGACCTAAACCCAGCTTCTCACCGGCCTCAAGCCAACAAGAAGGAGATCGGCATGGCCTTCCATAGAGTGCCTCGAAAGGTGCCATACCAATACTAGATTGGAAGCTATTATTATAGGAAAATTCAACAAGTGAAATATGATCTTCCCAACTTCCACCAAAATCAAGAACACATGCACGAAGAAGATCTTCAAGAGTTTGATTCACACGCTCGGTTTGTCCATCGGACTGGGGTGATAAGCGGTGCCAAAATTAAGCTTCGTTCCCAAAGCTTTTTGAAGACTCTTCCAAAATCCATAAGTAAACAATGGATCACGATCACTAACTATAGAAGTAGGAAATCCATGCAATTTAACAATTTTTTTAATAAAAAGTTTGGCCAAAAGAGGTACGGTTCGGTTAGATCAAACGGGAATAAAATGGGCAGATTTAGTAAGTCTATCAACAATCACCCATAAGCTATCATGACCCGAACGAGAATGGGGAAGGCCATCAATAAAATCCATGGAAATTTGGTCCCACTTCCAAATTGGAATTTCTAAAGGTTGCAATAACCCACCGGGCCTTTGATGCTCGGCTTTGACGAGTTGGCAAGTCATGCAACGCTTACGAAGTTAGCGATGTCAAGTTTCATTCCCTCCCAATAATAAAGTCGCTTCATATCCGCGTACATTTTACTACTACCGGGATGAATGGTAAATTTAGAATGATGAGAATCTTCTAAAATATCTTTACGAAGATCACTAATATTTGGCACGATAAGTCTACCAAATTTCCGAATGCCGCCACGAGAATCGATATAAAAGTCTTTCAAACCTTCAATATCAATTTTTCCTTAATATTTTGGCCAAGAAGAACCAGTTCAGGATCTAGCCTTTGAGCTTCGAGAATGCGGTCTAAAAGAGAAGGATGAGCCTCAAGGCTACATAAAACAAATGATGAGCATAAATCGGATACGCGGTCTCGAATCTCACAAGTGGATAAGATCTCGAGATCGTTCCATTCAGATATCATCATGGAAACAACTGCTTGTTGCTTACGGCTAAGAGCATCGGCGACACGATTACCCTTACCGGGGGTATAAAGGGCATCAAGATCATAAGGAGCAAGGAACTCGAGCCAATGTTGTTGACGCAAATTAAGTTCCTTTTGAGAGAATAAATACTTAAAAGATTTATGATCGGTATAAAGAACAAATTTCTCTCCTAAAAGATAATGATGCCAAATTTTAAAAGCGAAAGCAATAGCCGCGAGCACTAGATCATGAGTGGCATACCTAGTCTCGATCGGCTTTTAATGATTTAGAAGCACAAGTGATAGCACGTTATCTTTTGCAAGAGAACGGTATCCAAACCAATACGATAAGCATTGGTACAAAAGATAAAGTCTTAGTTCCCTTCGGGAAACAAAAGAATAAGAGTATCGGAAAGAAAGAATTTCTTTTGAATAATCTTCTTTCTCGAAAAGCTAAAACTTTCAAAATTACATTTATCTTTATGTAATAATCTTTCTAGAAAAATTTACATTTTTACAAGTCAATATATCGTGTCTGATTGTCTCATCAAAGCGTTTAGGAAATTCCTATCGACAACGTTGATCAAGCGCATCGACCAGAATTCTTAAAGCACTCAACGGGCAATACAATCACAAAATCATCTTCTATATGAATGTTTCTTAAAAACCTTTAAGAATATTCTTTGCTTGTTTAAGAGCAAAATCAAATCGTACTTATAAATAAATCTTATGAAAAAGATTTACAAAATTTTAAATTTCTATTTTCATCCAAAATCAATAAATACAAAAAATGAAGTTATCGAGATATTCATAGAATACTCGATTTATCAAATGGATGAAACAAGATGGGCAAACTGAATGACATAATAAGTCATTCATAAGAATCATAACGAGTGCGGAGTGCGTAAGTGGAATGCTAACTCCCGCAACTCGTAGCCAAATGATAATCGGTGGCAAGGTCGAACTAGAAAGACCTTAACACCACACAAAAGATTTCTTAGGTGATAATTCTAAGACAAACTCAAAATTACCGGAAAATTCTCAAACTACATGAATGAGAGAAACAACACTTTCTTCCTCATGCGGGCTTAAAGAATAAAATGATGTCATCAAGTTGGAATCGAAATCACAAAGGAGAAATAGAAATCTGCTTAACAGATTAAGAATGTCGAAGATGATTAGTTCTCACGGAAAATAGGACATGGGCTTCGCAATAAGCCAATCCTTTCCAAAAATCGATTCCGAAGCCTAAGTAAAAATCGTCTCGGACAGAAAAATCACATAAAATAATTTCGACATCAATAAAAAGCAAATTGAGTGTTGCGGATCTACCATCCGGATTCGCAATTCTCAAGGAAGACATCAATCCCAAAATTGTTTAAAGGAAAAGAATCAACAAGTTCTTTTGATATAAAATAGTGAGATGAACCCATATCAAAAAAGAACCCAAATAGAAAGATCACGAAATAAAACAATAGCATCAAGGATTGAATGTAAAATACCTTGACCAAGAGAAGTGTCACAAGGGGCTTGCACGACTTTCAACTTTCCCTCCCTCTTGCAAGGGAGTTTGGAACATGTAGATAAGTAATGACCCGAGCCTTTGCAATAGCGGCAATAGAGGGGTTTTGGCCACTTAATTACATAATGGTCCGTGAAACCACAATTGTAGCATTGTTTACGACTTGGGGTAGGAGTCTTGGCTACTGAAGTTTCTTGTTCCACCCTTCTCTTGCTTTGAAGTATGGGGCATACAGAAATATGATGACCTGTATTTTTGCAATAGCGACGAAAGAGTGGCTCTGGACACTCCTTTGCATAGTGGTCCTTAGAATTACAATTGTAGCATCCTCCACGATTAGGGATTGGAGTCTTTGCTACAAAAGTAGTTTTCTTCACTCTCTTATTGGGATTAAGGCTCTTAAACTTAATATGCCTCTTCTTGGAAGTCCCAATATCACAAACACTTCCTTTACCAACCTCTCCATGAAGAAGAGTAACATCTACAAGCTGACTGAAAGAAACTTCAAGTTTCAAAGGTAGAACCATTTCGGGGTTCTTACTCAAAGCACAGATAAACTCTTGATTCTTTACAAGATCCAAAAGTTGTTGGGCAGACATGAATGCGCCATCCAGAGAAGGGCTACTGGATGGACCAGCGCTAGGACTGCTAGAACTAACCATTTCTCTTCCTTTAGAAAAGAAAGAAGGAGAAAAGTTATTCTCAAAATAAATATCAAGCAATCTCGATAGATAAAACAAGGAATCATAAATGAAAATAGGATAGGACGGTACGAAGACCCGAATAAAATCCTAAATCACGACTCCTAAGATGGACTTAGGACGATGATCCTTGTTAAATTATTCTACATTGTTCCGAAGTTTGGCTTTGATACCAAGCTGTGACTTCCACCTCTATACCCACGCTAGCCAAGAACACTACGGTGTAATGCTGTCAACTAGGACGGAGAATAAGGCTGTTGAGGAGCGACCATCCGTGTAATTACTTTGCGCAAGCACCGATATGTCAGATAGTATAACATGCATTTTATTTCAAGAGGAAAATCCGATATACCGATACAAACACAAAGCTACTACACAGTGGCGATAATAATCTTCGGAAACAAATATAGAATAAGCATAACACAAATCAATCACAGATAATTCATATCACAAAGGCGGAAGAAGATATGAATATATAACTAACACATGAAAGTGTATATCAGAGTAGTGGTCAAAAAGATCCACAATAATACAAAAGGATAGCAACACGTGCTATACAAGAGAATACAACTATGAGTCTATATCTCAAGTGTATACAAAAAAATAAACTACTAATCTAAGTAGTTAGCCAAAAGTCAGAGTAATGATCCTGGATGAGAAGTCAAGCAGAAGCACCTGTAACATCTCGGTCTGACCCGAGTATTATTTAATAAGAAAATAATAAACGGATCAGTCTATCTATAAATATCAGATGAAACGATATAGAGTAAGAGATATGACTAAACACATAATAATCACAATGCCAAGCTGTGATATATATAAGTAATTGAAAATCAACAAGAGATTAATCAATATCACAAAATCTACACAAGAATCAAAGAAATGTCATACTCCTTATTTCGTTCATCAAACCACAAATATTGACAATTGTATCAATGTCAATCACAAAAGTCAATGACACACAAATTCACCAATGCACAAATATTGATAAAACTTATCAATATAAATCACGAAAATTGGTGAATCACAAATTCTAGAAATCATCTCAAGAAATCCAGAAATCACAAAAAGGGGGAAGGCCTATCAAAAACGGGAGCATAAAGCTCACCAACACGTGTATCACAAACGGAACGCTAATTCCATGGTTGCTAACCATCACAAATTGAGCCGAAGCTCCACAAACGGCCCGAAGACCATGGGTTGCTACCCCACCAATTTGAGTCAGAACTCCACAAAACGGGGTTTAGTCTCCCTCGCAGACAAAGAGACATCGCACATTGCTAGTCTAAATCACAAAGATGATCGTCATGATCAACGAGAAGTGTCAATTATACTAAGCTAGTAAATATATGAGTTTAGCTTCATGTCCCATAACCACTTGCTTAACTCAAATATTTACGAACCAACTGTAGATCTCCACTATAAAATTGTCACAAGAGATTCAATCGAACAAGTCCAAGAATTAACCGACGAAGTAAACGCAAGCGTTTCATACCACTCGTTTTACTAAGTCGTTTAATTAGATTTCTCGTGCGAATGAGGTAAAGGTTTGTATGTACTAATAGATTGGAAAACGGTTCAAGAAACGAGCTTTGTACTAAAATAGAGTTGAAATCATTTGAAGAAAGAGTTTTGATATTTACTACTAGTATAGAAACCTTTATATTTTTAAAGTGACAAATCACGAAGAAGATTGTAGGAACAATCAATCACTAAAATTCACATACGAAGATGTGAATAAAAATCCAACGAAACCGATAAAGAATCCATCAAAATGGATATTCAAAAATCCATAAAAAGGAGTCATCAAAGTCATAACAAATGATAACAACACATAGGAAACAACACGAATCGATTAAAGTTGGAAATTCAAACAACTAGGCGAAATAGGCAAAAATGCACCAGGTCGGTCGGCCGGCTACAGAGCTCGGTCGACCGGGCCCTGTTCTCAAAATTCCTCGGGAAGCAGGTCGGTCGGCCGAACCCTGTAATTGGTCGACCGAACCTTAAACAGACAAGTGCTTATGCACTTGGCAGCAGGTCGGTCGGCTGGCAGCAGGGCTCGGTCGACCGGACCTGTTGCCAGTCCCTTCCCAGCCCATCCAAATGAGGTCCAACCTCGATCAAATTGAATTCTCTCGAGCAACGGTGCTAAGGGATTATGCCAATCGACTACCCGGCCCTATAAGCTCTTCGATGCATAACCAAAACACATTCAAACATCAAAGTTAAGATTTTTAAAGATTTGAACCCAAAACACTAAAAATTGGGATTTTCACCAAATCAATCCAAACCAAAAGCAAATGCACACGAATAGGTGTTAGGAATTCATACCTAACAATCGAAGATAGTTATAGACTAAGATGTGAGATAAAAATCTCAACTTTGAACCCAAGCAATTGAAAAAGAAGCTTGAAAGCAAAAGAGAATCAACCACTCTTCAAATCCAACTCAAGAAGCTTGATTCTAAGCTAACAAGAGAAACATTTCCTAAATTAGGTTTAGGAATTTCTGAAATTGATAAGAGAATGAGTTGGAGAAGAAGAAGAGAAGCTTACCAATGGGTTCTTCTATTAGTTTGGAGCTAGAGCTTGATTTGCAAAAGGAAACTAGGGTTTTGGAGTTTTAATTTCCCATCTCACCCACCATTGATGTTTTAAAACTGAAAAGAGGAGAAAGTGAGGGTGAATGGGGAGGAGTGGCTCAGATTTGAGTATAAGTTAAACATAGGGCTGAGCCCAAACCCAAACCCAAAGTGAAAAGGTAGCAAAAATCAACTTTCTCCAAACATATCGAAGCTTATACTCAAAAAGGTTGCAAACGGCATTTTAAACTCAATGGGAGTGGTCCCGAATCCTGATTCGACTGTATGCAAAAAGTAGCTTTTCAGACTAAATTCCGAGTATCGATAAAATATTTAAATAAAATATTTAAATATAAAAATCGACAAATATGTGGGTTGTTACAAGTGAATGTTAAGTAAGATAATTATAAAATAAATTCAAAGAATGAATTTGACAAGGAATAAGTGACTTTAAAATTCTAATAAATAAATCTTGGGTATAGAAAGGGAAATTTGAATAAACAGAAAGTTAATGAATTTTAAATCTTTAGTGATATAAATTAAAAGAACAAAACATTTATTAAAAATTTAAGATTTAAATTATTGGAAGGAATAAAGAAGAAATTGGGAAAATCTGAAATTTGTATATTTCAGTTAAAGGGTTTAAAATCAAACGGAAAATAATAACATTAATAATAAGTCCATAACTAATGAATTTTGAAATGAATTGAGAAATTAAAGAAACTTATTTTAAATAAAATAAATTGGAAATCAATTTAGGGAAATTGATTTAAGTGATTGAAGTTGAAATTTTCTCTGGATGGCCAAGTACGTATTTGTTTTAAAGTAAATTTGTAAATATAAATTAAATGTTTTAAAGTTGTTTTTAAAGAAAACAAGTTTTGTAAAATTTATTATTTCTAATATTTAAAGTCTAAAGCAAGTATTTTCTTTTAATCTATTTTAGCAGTAGTTATTAAGAAGTAACTTAGTATTTTTTTTAAAAAAAGTAGAAATCTAATTTTATATTTTGTTATTATTAAGTAACTTTATTTTCAAATGTTTATATAGTATATATATTTTTAACCAATTATTGAAGTAGGTTTAACTTAAAGAATTTAAAGTAAATTCCAAACAAGCATTGTGTTTAATCTATTATCGTAATAATTATTTAAAGAATGATTTGGTATTTTGTTTCAAGTATTATTATAAATTAAGTATCCAAGTAAATTTTTCTAAATTGAATGTTAAATATATTTTACAATAAAGTGCTTTCAAATTATTTTAAAAATCTAAGGTTTTGTGCTTGGTGATTCCAGTGGAAATGAAAATACTCGGAATTTATTCTGAGAAAAGCAAGATAGTTTAAAACTGTTTTCAAAAGGGATTTGAAAGTGAGAATATATCCTGTAAAGATATTTAGAGGTTAATAAATAATTTGGGAAATTATTTATTGTTGGATGGATGTTTGTGAACATTAATTGATAGTTAAATCACCGACTATCAATATTGGACAAATGCGTTGATCGTTTCGAAGAGACCGGGATCGAGATTTATTTATTGTTGGATGGATGTTTGTGAACATTAATTGATAGTAAAATCACCGACTATCAATATTGGACAAATGCGTTGATCGTTTCGTAGAGACCGGGATCGAGATTTATTTCTCGAAAACCACTTCGATCCAGTTTGTACGTTTCGTGAAAACGATTTTGGATTCGAAGATGGAACAGTGAAGTGCAAGGGCTAGTC
The DNA here is from genome assembly GCA_030765085.1 of Allium cepa. Taxonomy (NCBI): domain Eukaryota; kingdom Viridiplantae; phylum Streptophyta; class Magnoliopsida; order Asparagales; family Amaryllidaceae; genus Allium; species Allium cepa. Next base: position 759,015,701 of record CM060929.1, read on the forward strand.
GCTACTAATCCTGAGGATATTTCCAAAATGGATGTAGTAGGAATAGTGCCTTCGGTTCCGTTCGAACCCGGGACGGACTTGTATGGATGAATGCTTGTGAAACATCGTCAGGTGGACGATGGGCATTCTAAGGGATATATTCTAAAAAGATAACGCTTAGCCTCAAGCCTCATCAAATGGGAATGGCTGAAAATCAGGGGTTATGCAGCAAGGCTTCGTGGGTAGCCCCCACTGGAGGGTGAGGTCATCTTTGTCTAGATGTCCCTTTATTTCGTCTTAGTGGGCGGTTGCTGATCCCAACCGCAGGGTGATCTTGCTCGGGACTGTCCAGTAAGGGATGGTTCCGGTCTTGTGTTGCAGGGGAGTTAGGGTGGCTCCTCGGTACGCTGATCTAGACCAAGTATTGTGACAGGTGGTACCCAGTGCCTAGCCATTAGTTGGAACCCATTTTCCCTAAGCGTCCGTACGGTTTTGATTGTGCCAAACTATTGCTGAAACGTGAGATGCAAGCATTTCAGCTAGATTTTATTTTACTTTCTTTAGACACTATTATAAAATCAGAGGATTTTAATAAAAAAGGTTTTAGCTATCGTAAGGTAAAAACCCGTCATGTTTATTTGTGGCGTGGTCTTACGAGATGCTTTTGTTTTCAAAAGAATTTTTGAAACTTTAATAATCAATTGGGTGTGATTTTCTCACGCTGGTATTCCAGACTGACTCGGGTGTTATTTCACTGTAATGCTCGGGTCAGACCGAGTATTATAGGAAACATGATATGATGTTGTGGAGCTCAGGAGACGAGCTGGATGACGATACGTACTCTCGTACTTGTTTATAAATATATATATATATATATATATATATATTTCGCTGTTTGTGTTGTGTATCTTGAGTTGTTGTGTATCCATTGTATGATATTGATGTTGAGCTGTGATTGATGTACTCTGATGATGTAATATATATATACATATATATATATATATATATATATATATACAGAGATATTTGATTTTTAAGTAAAAACCATTATTTATCTATTATATTTTATTCCGCTACGACGGTTAGATTCTGTTGTTGTTTTCTATTTTTCTTCTTCTACCTCTTATTCTTTAACCCAAATGGTTCGTATTTCTGTACAACTTGAGTTGATTGTTGTAGAATAGTGTTGACTCAAGGGGTACAGATTTGCGGGCTGTTACAATATGCTTGGGCTGGGTAGAAAATAATTGTAGGCTAACACCTTGTGATTTATTTTACAATTTGACTATAAGGTGTTTAGCGGTAATATTTGGTTCACTTCAATTTAATGAATTGTTTTGAAAATTTGTTTTCAAATGGAATTGTTATGAAAAGTTTTCCCTCTAAAAGAAATAGAAATGTTTGGTAATGAATATTTTGAAGTTATATATAAAAGTGATTTATATAACGAATGGTTTTATAGAAGTGTTTTATAAAACGGAAAGAATTTCGAGGACTAAACCCGATGGTTTTAGGATGATTTTTAAATAGATTTGGGAAATGAAAATTATTATATATTTGAAATTACTTGTGAGTATTAGTGTGAAATGATTTATCGCTTCGGGATATAAAATGATTTGTTATGTTACCAATGATTCGGGTAACCCATAACTAAAAAGGGGGCATGTTTTTTTGGTATAGTGTGCTCTTAGAATAGAGGGATATACTTATTTGTTGATTGTATTAAGGCTGCGACCCAGTTGCCTTGTTATTGGGAGAAACCTCCCGATCTGGTAGCATATGGTTTGATATGTTTTATTACAGTATTTGGGATTTCCAAATAAACTTTTCAAAAGTGATTTGATTTAAGATCCCGAAGTAAAGTATAATTTGAATATAAAGAATATATATATATATTTCAAAAGTTTTGAAATAAGAATTGAATAAAAAAGTCCAAAGAGATAATTTCCGTAAAGGTGATTAGATTTGAAAATCTAAATTTAAAGATTTTGCCTAAGTGAGTAGTTTTGGGAATTGCATATTTCTTTGTTGCATCGTAAGCTCCATGAGTCCTATTTGCGGTAGGAGAACTACATTGGCTTGATCCTGTATCTAATTGGGTACCCAGTTAGATAGGGGCACGTAGGTAGTCACAAGTGGTAGTGATGCAGCCCCTAAAATGATATAACTCATTTATGTTTATTTGTTAATGGTTGTTGTTTATCTTGTGTTATTGTATTTTTCCTGCTTATTATTTTATTCCGCATTTGACATGTTTATTGAGTTAGCAGGAATGGCTATTGCTGTCTCTCTTATTAGAGTTGCGCAGCGTTAGATTTATTTGTATTTATTTTGTATATAAGCATACCTAGTTGATTAATTTGATTACTCTAATAACTTGTAAAATTGAAATTTTATCCTATACATTTAGTAATGTTGAATAATTATCAAATATGGTGTATTTAGTTAGTAGTTTTCATTAGTAGTCTTTGAACGGACGGATTTTTTAGCAGTTTTAACTGGTTCGAAAATCCGGGTCGTCACACATGGTAACAGTGCTTAGGTTAGGTGCCTAAGTAAAATTCATCAGGGTTAGTATATCAACCTAGGAATTTTAAAAATGAAACTACCTTAATTTGATAAATAAAATGGATAGGATAAGGCACCGTACCTCCGACCGGGGTTATGGATGATATTACTATTTTTGGTGTGCATAACTTTCATTAATTGTTGTTTTTTCGTTATATTTTTTTCATCCTTGTAATTTGGAGGACGAAATTCATTTAAGTAAGGGAGAATGTAACGGCCCAGAATTTGACCTCTTTAAAATATTACTTAGAGTGATTTTAAATATAAAATATAAAAGGTTTTATGATTTAAATAATATTCGATAGGATTCGGAAGTAGAAACAAACATAAAAATAGTAACATTTGCCCATATCGACAAAAGTGACAAAATGCTGATTTCAAAAAATTATGTTTCAATGGTTAAATAAATTATATTAATTAATTTATGAGTGTTTATATTTTTAAATAGCATAATACAAATTTATTTTTAAATTTGGTTTACATAAATAAATAGTTTAACTAAAACGTCAAAATATAACCGTTAAACATATTGTCGAAAAACAACGTTTTGACGATTAAAAGTTGTCGCAATGTCGTCGCACCTTTATTTTCTTATACAGAAACATATATTCAAATAGTGCAAGTATTAATTAATTCCTAACATGTTTACTTTTACTAAATAAGATTAGAAGACTTCTGGAAGTCATCAGTAAAAGTAAGTAAGAATTAACAAAAGTAAGAAAAAGTAAACATCAAATCACATCAAATCAAATCCAACATAATTATGATATTCTTTACTTAATGTTTAAGTGACTAAGACATAAAGTAATGATGTGAAAGATGATGTTAAGTATTGAAAAAGTGTAGATGGATTTAGGTAAAAGTAAGGTTAGTTTGGTAATTTGGTAAGAGGTTGTTTTGGTAAATTTACCACTTCCTTCTTTTGCTATAAGTATCCACCTCCTTCTTCACTTTCATTCACATTTTCTTCTTCTTCTTTTCTCAAGCTTCTTCATCTTCTTCCTCTTCTCTTAGTGGCTTCCATTTCATATAAAAAATTAAAAAGAAATAATGTCAAAATATTAATAAAATATTCAAAAAAAATCAATATTTATTCTCTTCAAATCAAACTCCTCTTTTTTCCACATTTTACCTCTTCTTCTCTCGGCCATAACTATTTAAAAACCAGCTCAAATTGTAAATTTCCTTTTCTAAAATCAAGTATTTTTTCAGTGGCTACAATTTTATGTTTATTACTTTTTCCATTTTTGAGGTTTGCTATACCTGAAACTCAATTCTTTGAAGTGCACTTTCGGGCTTTATTTTTGTGAATCCAAGAATAGCTCTTTTTCTTTCGACCATATCTTCCTCAAAATTAACCAAAATCAAGTGATTCTTTTTTTTAAATTCAAGAGAAAAGAATTTGCAACAACTTTTTCCGTTAACAAGTTTTTCAAATTTTTAGAGTAAAAGAGTCAAAAACAAGAGAGAATATGACCTAGTTTTCAGGTCTAATTTTGGGAATTCAAGTTCAAAGCACCACCACTTCTTCTTTATACTTTCAGCCAACTTCCATCTCAAGCCTTGGCCAAGCACTAGGAAGTAGGAATTCGAGCTTATAATCATTTGGTTTCGAAGCATGGTAGGAATTATGCGTTAGATCTTAAGTTCCTTGCCTTAAAGTTTGACGGAGTGGAACCAAAGTAAGTTATTTCTTATTTTATGTTCATTAAAACTATTGCTATGTTGAAAGAACTTTAAGTGTTAAGTTGTTTGAAAACCCTTGTTAAATGCTTGTTTACTTTGTTTCCTAGAACAATGGTTTGATTTCCTTGCTTGATATTATGTTTGGATGATTAATTAAGTAATTTGAAATTTAGAAGTTAAATATTGAATGGGGTATGCGGAAACGACTAGTACATGTGTTTCGTCTGTGAGATCCAAGAAGATTTTGGTGAGGGACGAAATATGTCGAAGGGAAAGCCCGGATGCTCTAATATAAATATCAAACCGTTAAAGTGTTATAAATATTTGATAGAATGAAGCATTGTTTACATTTATTATTGCGTTTATTTCATTGATTGATTGTTTGAATTAGGTTCGACCAGTTTATGAGCACTGATTATTATTTATTGATTACTGACTTTGCTCGACCAGTTTATGAGCACTGATTATTATTATTGATTGTTGACTTTGCTCGACCAGTTTATGAGCAATTTATTATCCATATGCATGAGCTGCGTAGAAAATAATTGTAGGCTAACACCTTGTGATTTATTTCACAATTTGACTATAAGGTATTTAGCGGAAATATTTGGTTCACTTCAATTTAATGATTTGTTTTGAAAATTGGTTTTCAAATGGGATTGTTATGAAAAGTTTCCCCTTTAAAAGAAATAGAAATGTTTAATGATGAATATTTTGAAGTTAATATAAAAGTGATTTATATAATGAATGGTTTTATAAAAGTGTTTATTAAAACGGAAAGAATTTCAAGAACTAAATCCGATGGTTTTATGATGATTTTTGAACAGATTTGGGAAATGAAAATTATTATAGATTTGAAATTACTTGTGAGTATTAGTGTGAAATGATTTATCGCTTCGGGATATAAAATAGTTTGTTATGTTACCAATGATTCGGGTAACCCGTAACTAAAAAGGTGGGCATGTGCTTTTGGTATAGTCCACTCTTAGAATAGAGGGATATACTTATTTGTCGATTGTATTAAGGCTGGGACCCAGTTGCCTTGTTATTAGGAGAAACCTCCCGATCTGGTTGCATATGTTTTGATATGTTTTATTAGAGTATTTGGGATTTCCTAATAAACTTTCCAAAAGTGATTTGATTTATGATCCCGAAGTAAAGTACAATTTGAATATAAAGAATACATATATATTTCAAAAGTTTTGAAATAAGAATTTGATAATAAAGTCCAAAGAGATAATTTCCGTAAAGGTGATTAGATTTGAAAATCCAAATTTTAAGATTAGGCCTAAGTGGGTAGTTTTAAGAATTGCATATTGGTTTGTTGCATCGTAGGCTCCATGAGTCCTATTTGCGGTAGAAGAACTATGTTGGCTTGATCTTGTATCTAATTGGGTACCCAATTAGATAGCGGTATGTAGGTAGTCACAGGTGGTAGTGATGCAGCCCCTATAATGACATAACCCTTCCATGTTGATTTGTTAATGGTTGTTTTTTATCTCGTATTATTGTATTTTTCCTGCTTACTATTTTATTCCGCATTTGACATGTTTATTGAGTTAGCAGGAATGACTATTGTTGTCTCTCTTATTAGAGTTCCGCAGCGTTAGATTTATTTGTATTTGATTTGTATATAAGCATACCAAGTAGATTAATTTGATTACTCTGATAACTTGTAAAATTGAAATTTTATCATATACATTTAGCAATGTTGAATAATTATCAAATATGGTGTATTTAATTAGTAGTTTTCATTAGTAGTCTTAGAATGGACGGATTTTTTGGCAATTTTAACTGGTTCGAAAATCCAGGTCATCGCATAATACTTATGTGCTTTGTTTCAAAGCAATCCAGTAAGTCAAAATAAGTAATACATGATCATATTGATATGTCATTGCTTTCCAAAGCAAGATCAAAATCAATAACCAATATATTTTCACGCGACATAAATATAAGCAAGCAATGTTCATAATATTTCAAACACTTGGCATGCATATTAATATTTTATGGTAAGCAAACTCACCTATTTTCAAACCAAACCTAAGCACAACTCACCACCTTCCTATGTAACAGCCCCACTTGGAGGCCCAAAACTAATGACTACGGATGCTGCAATCATCCAGTTATTAATCCTCAATTACCAAATATGGTAATGTTAGATACATTGATATAATAGAAACACATGGATATAGATAATTTTTAAAGCCATCAAACAACTTTCACATTCCATCTCAAAACAGTTCGAGTTCATTACATAATCCTAGCATAAGAACCACGTTCAGATATTATATAATTATTATAACATACACCAAGAGTGATATATGATGACGCCCCCTTGGATGATCAGAGTATATATATAGGCAATTTAACAACTTTGCTTTTACAATACAGACACAGAGGAATCAAAAATAAAAAAGAACTCTAAATAGTTATCATGCCTCCTGCATATGTTCAGAAGCTTATTCGACTAAAGAGATATTTGAAAACTTCAACTCTTAAACTACTCAAAATCAATTAAGCACCCGAGAGTATAAGGGGAAAACATAAACTTCGAGTTAGAAATAAAGCCTGGATGAATAATGACCTACCATCTCAAAACATTTAAATATCTAGTGAGACCATGCCGCTTAACGGAACAGGTTTCCTCTCACTAGTATCTTATTCAAAACTTTATAAAACCATATAATGTGATCTTGCATCCACAATGGTTAAAGAATAACAATTCAAAATATTATGATGATCTGCAAACAAGTAAATCAATTCTGGATTTTCCCATCCCTATTCATATTGACTATCTGTCTCAAATATACTTTCTAGGGTCACTATTAACCTATTAGTTTTCATGGGCTTACTAATAACCCGTCTAAGATTTAGGGTCTCCCTGTCATGTTTCATCGTTTTCATAGGATCACTAAGAACCTATTGGCCTTTGCCAATAACTTTATTGTTTCATGGATTCTCCTTGAACCTATTAGAATCTCCAATAACTTCCCTCTTATCCTAGGTTTTATAGGTTGATTAGAAACATATTGACATCTGTTAACAACTTAATCCGGATAGAGTTTTCATTGTTTCACTACAAACCTATTGGCCCCTACCAATAATTATTTCTAATAATAGTTTTCATGGGTTTACTATGAACCTATTGGCCCCTGCCAATAACTTTTCCTAAACATAGTTTTCATGGGTTTACTATGACCCTGTCTATCTGACAAATTTAATATTTAGGCATCCTACATTCTGGTCTATCTGACCTCCAGGATGTAATTCTATTCATTCTGAAGTTACTTAGTTTATATTCACTACTGGTTCAACCTACCTGGTTATTCTGCCCTTACTCCCCAAATACAGTTATGGGTCCATTACATAGTGAATACATTTATAAAACGAGCATATACAAAAAATAATACCAATATCTTTGGTTTAATATCTTTGGAATCATTTCCCCCTGGAAATTTGGTAAATCTTATTTACATCAAAGTTAGCCTCTTCAAAAACTCCAATTCAAAATCATTTATAGGCTCTTTTATAATGCCATGGTTTACCTTTGAAAACGAGATTGGTTTATTTTTTTTGAAAACTAAGGCTTTTGAAACATTTCATCTTTCCTTTCAAAACCATTGGAAAACTTCCTTTTTAAAGCACTCAAATCTTCTTTCAAAACTCTAGGCACCTACCTTTCGAAACACTTTAATACCTTTCTTTCGGAACTATTCGAACGTATTAAAGTAATACCATTCAATTATAGAAGCATAGCTTCGAAACCATTTGATAGTACTCCTTTCGAAAGCATTGGGTTTATCTTTGAAAATATCATTTTGGGACTACGTGGATACAAGCGAAAGTAACCCTTTTAAAACCATTTACCTTTAAATAAAAATGATGGGGAAAATCTGATGGCTTCGAAATCATCCTTTCGAAAGCTCAAAGCATTTAAGAAAAACAATTGAAGGATAGCTTCGAAACCCCCTTTTGAAGCCGCTGCCTTCGAAACCTTACAACCCTTTCGTAAGATTTAGCAAGTGGCTTGGTATATTCATAAACAAAAACAACCTTTCGAAAGCTTGATGACTTCTATACATTGAAGAGGCTTAGGGTCGGCAGTATGGTTTCGATTGTGTTCAATCCACCCGTTCGAAAGCAGTAATTTAAAAACAAAGTAACTTATTTGAAAGCTTCACCTTAAACAAAAAGACGGCAACCCCTTCGAAAGTTGTTTAAAAGTCCCTTTTGAAAGCACTAGTTTTGACTCCTTCGAAATCTTTTATTAAAAACTGGCAAGCCCATTTATTTAGAAAATAAAATAAGGGTTTCGACCCCATCGAAAGCAAGAATTCGACACCATGCCTTCCACCTTTCTCCAGTCCACTACATACCAATACCGTGATACCTTGGGTATTTGTTTCGGCTTAGTTAGTTTCGACCTGGTTGGTTTCTACTTGGTTGAAGGCGGAAGCATAGGGTCAAAAGGTTGCTTCTGAAAGAGGTGGAACATAATTTTTAGGTAAAGACTGATTTAATGGCGCTTAAAGTAATTATTTTTTAACTAACCTGCCTATTTGTAAATATTTAATTGGTTGCCATAACTTTTCAAATTATTTACCAAAATAAAAATGCCGCATAATTTCAGATCTAACAGCTATTAATTTTAACAAATAAGCCCTTCCATTAAGCTAAATAATTAAATCATTTAAGTCTCCTTTTGAAATAATTTAATTCCCATTTTAATTACTTAGAAAATATCCCCAAAAATTACTGAAATTCAATCTCAATAAGTTTCTAACGTATAAAAATTCCAGACCTACATTCTTCATAAAATAATCAAAATTAAATTCTACACCCAATTAAACATATTTTCCTCTGAAAATTTGTAATAAATTTTCCATAACTTGGAAAATTATAAAACTTAAAACCCATCTCCAAAAACATATTTTACACAACATATAATTTTCTCATGGCATTCGAAATTCAATTTAAAAGATTTTACCCTTAAAACTGCGTATAAACTATTATCAAACAATTTTGTTTGTATCAAACATGTTATAAAATCCAAGCATATCAACATCAAAAATCATCATAATGGATTTAATCTTAAACCCGAAAATTAAATGATCATAAAAACAAATAGAGATGGTTTAGATTATTATTCACCTTGATTAGGATAAGGGCTTTGAGATTTGATTGAGATTAATCTTCCTTGCTTTAGTTCTCTAGCTTTAGTTTAATTTTCCCCTTCTTCTTTCTTTGGTAATGGCCGACTTTGTTTTCCTTTTGATTGACGTTTTTATGAAACGAAAAATGAACGTGAATGGGAAATGAAACGTGAATATATGGTAATGGTGTGGCAATTTACTAATAAGCCCTCATGTTAATTTATTAACATATAAAACATTTTATAAGTCCATTTGTTTTATTAAGCTCAGCCTCTAAGTATTTATTCAAATCTCAATCCCCTTATCTTTCTATTATTTACATTATTCTATTTAATTATCTAATTAAATCTCCTGATTAATGCTATAAAGAATTAGAGGTGTTACAGGCTCCCCTCCTTAAGAGTTTCGTCCTTGAAATTATGCAAGGACAAAAAACTAACATTGCAATCATCTGTAATAACTCCTAACAACTTTACTTGCCTACCTAACTAACAATTATCTATATAAATCTAATACAGGCATACCCTCAAAGTAGATCAGGATAAGTATCTCTAATCCTGTCTTATGCCTCCCAAGTACGGTCTTTCCCGTTTTCGCTCCACTGAATTTTCACCAACCTGACTGTCTTATTCCTTAATATTTTCTCATCTCTTGCTACAACCCGAGCTGGTTATCTAACAAAAGTCAAATTAGGCTCTACTTTCAAATCTTCCAACTCTGTCGGAGGAATAGTGGTCTATGGATCATGCATATACTTGCAATGATGAGACATATGAAACACATTATGGACACCTACCGTATTGCTCGGCAACTCTACTCTGTATGCGAGCTTTCTGTTCCTTTCTATAATCTATAATGGACTAACATATCTCGGTGCCAGCTTTCTTGACTTTCCAAATCGATCACACCCGACACCCTTCATCGGTTATACCTTAGTGAAAACGCTATCTCCAACTAAGTACTCTAGGTCTTTACACCTTTTATCAACGTAACACTTCTGTCTGGACTGAGCTTCTTTCATCCTTTCTCGGATCAACTCAATTTTCTCTATCACCTCTCTAACCAGATCATGACCTAAGACCAATCTGTCTCCAGTCTCTAACCAAAATGCTGGTGATTTGCATAGCCTTTCTTATAAAGCTTCAAAAGACGTCATTCCTATACTAGTCTGTTAATTATTATTATAGGAAAACTCAACAAAATGTAGGTGATCTTCCCAAGATCGTGTGACGACCCGCCTCTCATTCCACAGAAAGACGCATCAACAATAAGAAAGAAAGAGGTAGAAATAGAATAGATAGAAGAAATAACTCAATAATACCAGAATCTCTGAAATGGAACAAAATATAATATATCACATAGATATTACGTAGTCATTTACATCAGAGTTTCACAGATACAACAACATCATCACATTAGACAGTTACAAAGATCTGTCTAATATAACAACCATGTATTTTGTGATTATTTTAATTGTACATTTTTAATTATTCTAATTAAATTCCCGATTTAAAAAATTTATTTTATTCATTAAAATGGATAAATTTTGTTATTTTTAAATATAAATTTGATTTTTATGTGAATTATAATTTCAAACCTGAATAAATAGAATATTTTTCAAAAATGTGAATTTTGGTAAATATGGTCAAACTTTGACTTTAAATTTAAATTTCAAATTTTTGAATTTTTGAATTTTATCTTTTATTATAAAAATAAATAAAATTTTAAGAATATTGCTTTTCGTTTCGTTGAAATCCGATTTATATTGTGAAAGTTATGCTTTTTACAATATTGTATGTAAATTGTTTATTTAATAAATTGTTTATTTTAATTTTAATTTTTATAAATAATATTTTTTTATCATATCTTGTGTATATATGTATTATATGACATGTTATGTATTTATTTTTGTTTTAAAATATTTTTAAGTGTTGTTATAATTTTCCAATGTTCATTGTACTTTGTTTACAATTTTTAAATGCTAGTTTCAATATATTAACTATTTTCTTAATTATTTTCTATTTTTCCTTAAATTATATTTTTATTTTCACTTTATTTATTCAGCTTTTTATTTTATTATTTACAGAAATTTTTAATTGTTAAAATGAATAAAAGAAAAAGAAATATAAAGAGTCAAAGACCTTTCATTTCCCCTATGCCTTTTCATTTCTTCCCATTGCCTCTTCATTGTAGCCGTTCATTTCTTTGCTGTAGCCATGAATTTTTCTATCTGATTCACGTGAAAACTTATCATGCTCCATCACAACTCATGGCCATATCAAATTTGAGAAAAAAATTGCAATTCTAATGGCTTCTTTTGCTAATTTTCTCTTCTCTTTTCATTGATTTTTGCTTGCTCTTCTTCAAGTTTTGCTCGGCCCCACTCTACCACCATTGTAACATCCCGCCTTTTCGCACGCTTTAAATCGACACACGTTCCAATTCAAACCATATGGAAGGGTGGATTGTTATGGGGTAAATAAGAAAAACGAGAAAGAATAAAACAAAACAGAATCTCACAGCGGAAGGATAAAATATAATAATAAATATACAGTTCATAAAACTGTTTACAAACATTTGATTCTTCTTTATACAATAAATAACAGAGTTCATATACCAATAATATTAATGCAGCGGAATACAGTGTAGTGGAACCATATAATATATAATAGTAATTGTAACAACCCTGGGTTTTACAACAATTAATTATCGTTGTTTGATGATCAATATTGGTTGTTAATTGCTGTTTGGAGTTTTTATTTTGGGTTGAAATTCGTGTAAAAAAAATTTGTTAAGAGATTACGGGCTTTAAAATTTTAATATCGGCCCATGTTTATGTTCGATGCCGTTCCTTTCTTTAATTCAATTCGACCCGTCCCTCTTTACTTCTCATTCGAAAACCCTAGACCTAAAACGAAAAAAAAAATATGGCGGCTCTGTCTTCTCGTTCGTCCCTTTTAGCTCAGAGATTTGGTCTTCGAAGTCGCCGCTTGGATTAAGGGTTAGCATTTCGATTGCCTACTTTGTGAAGTTGTGCGCGACTTCTTCTCCTCAATCGAACTCGATTTTGATGGATCCGGGTTCTTCGAATAAGGTGAGTGAAATTTTTCACTCACATCTTCTTCAACTCGCACTTCGACTAATTTCATTTGAATGTTGATGACTTTTGAGGCTTTAATTTAGCTTGGTTTTGAACCCTTGATTGACTTGAGTTGCTTAATTTTGCGATGTAGATGTTGTTCGACTGCAAACTTGATTTTTGTGAAAATACTTTTGGAGGAGAATCTACTTGATTTTTGCAATTTGCTTTAATGTTGACTACGGTCTTTATTTAGTTCGAAACTGTTAATATTTGATTTTGGAATTCGAATGTTTATTTGGTTTTGACCACAGTACTACAGTCTTTCACATGAATTATGCGCTGCCTTAAGTGTGTTCACTGTGGTCACAATGTTGTTCTGTGCACTTGATTTAAATTAAGTTGAATTGTAATTTCAGTGTGGTCTAGTTGTATACATACTAGTTGGTTTATAGCTTCATGTTGCATTAAACTCTGTAGACATGAGTATTATACTTGAATCTGGTCCATTCACATTACTACATTATGGCTTCGGCCATTATGCATTTCATCCCAAAATATTAAAGCCTTCCTCCTGACTTTACTTGGTGACATTGGCATGACTGCCACTTCCCGTTGTTTGCAATTCCTATTTGATACATTGCAACTTGATTTTGCGTCGTACTGTCCTTTGCTTGAGACATGCTATCCAACTCATTTTACTGTTGCTTGAGGCATGCTATCCACTTCAGTTACTGTTGCATATTCATGTGATCATATTAGCATAGTGTTGAACCATTGCTATTGCACTATTTCATTTGTGCCATGTTCTGGGTGCAGTAGTCTTCTACACTGTTGCACTTCACGTTGTATTGAGTACACTACCCACTTCACTTCACTATACATTGTTGCAGTTGTTTGAGCGTGGCCTTCATGTATTTCATGTAGTCTCTTGTATCAGTTCTTAACCATATTAGATGCCCTTGTTCCATCCATTAGTTCATTGTAGTTTGATTTGTGTACTAACATGTGTTCGAGCCTTTTTCACATTGTTGGTTCATGTTGCACGCAGTCGACTCATTACTGCCATGTGCATTTGATCATTTGAGCCTCCGTGCTCTGTTGGTTCAGGTTGTATACTGCTTATTACCTGGTCATTATTCTGAGTTGTCGCTACCCTTGTATTTTGTCCCACTGCCAGTTCAGGGTGATGTTTATACCACTGCACTGTGCCTTGAAGTGCTGTTTGGTTCTATCCATATCTTTGTTTGCTTCTTCGAGTTGGGCAGTTTGCATACGTCAAGTGCACTCCTAGTAGACTTGTGCACATCTTTAAATTGCGAAACTATGGACTGCATGTTGCCATCCCCTTACTGCAGGTTCATTTGTGCAGTCTCTGATTTGAACTATGGTCGATGTTTGATTTTTGTATCGGCCATTTCATTTGAATACACTTGAGTTGAATCCAGCTTAGACGCTTTGGTTTGACCTTGTGTTCGGTTGTGAATTTTCATTGTGTACATATCACCGTAGTGGCAAGGCAGCGCACGCAAGCGTGAACTGCAGCCATACGGTATTCGTTGGATACATCATCACTGTTGTGGCAAGGCAGTGCATGCAAGCGTGAACTGCAGCCACACAGTATTGATTTTAATCGATTTTTCTTTTACTTTTGAACCATTGATCTTTTGCGTATTACATATGCCGTATTGGCGAGGCAGTGCACGCGTGCGTGTACTGCCGCTAATACAGAATCTAACGTTTTAAATTGATTGATTTCAATTGATGAAATTGTTTTATGTTGTCTATTCAATATTTTGATGTTGTATTCTGATTTGGTTTGATTTAATCATTTTGTTGTTGTCTAATTATCTATTTGATAATTAGATTATGAGTTTCTAATTATTTATTTAAATAATCAGATTTTGTGTTAATTGCCAATTAGGCAATTCTGATGTTTTCTTTTAAATATATCTTCATTGATATTCTTTTCATTCATCTTTGTTGATATTTTGAATCTGCTGATTTGTTGTTTAACACTATTACGTGTTATATTTACCGTTATCCAATTCTCTTCTAGAAGGGTTGGATAGACGGAATTTACTTTGACTGTCATCTATTTATATTTAATTATTATTGCTTCTGTGCACTAATAACTGAGTTTGAATTAGACTGACCCGTGTATTATTTTCTTTTGAATTTAATACTCGGGTCAGACCGAGTATTTACAGGTTGTTGACATCTTACTTTGGGTTGCTGTTAGAGCTATGAAGTCTTTTCACTTCTCTTGGAGTAGTCGTCATTATTGTAGTAGTCAGTGTATTTGTATAGGGTGTTGTATATTCATGTATATTATTCACGATAATGTACTTGTTTATGTAGCTTCCAGAGTCGACAGTTGTAGTTGTATCATATGTATTGTATCACATGTATATCAACTGACATCAGTTATATATATATGAGACTTTCTGTTATGTTTGTGTTCCGCATTTACTTTATCTGTGTTACTATTATATATATTGTCCTAAACTATTATGAACCATCGTAGTTCGTTTTATACTAGAATTGGGTATGTCGATGGGAGTAAATAAATATGAGATGAGAAATAAAAATATATACCACTCCTATCGAGATAACAAATACTAGTGTAAGGCCTAACTACGGATGGCCGCTCCTATCCAGCCTTATTCTTCGTAATAACAGACAGTATTTCTTTTAGTACTCTTTGTTATTGTGAGCATAGAGGTGGGGCGTCACAGTTGGTATCAGAGCTTGGGGTTTATGGACATAATATAAAACATAACTTAGATGGAACATGTGTTACAACTATTTGTCGATATTTTATGTGCTTTGAGTCAAAACTAAAGTTTTGAAATTTTTTTGATGAAATTTTAAATAGCTTTATTTAAAAATAAAAGTGAATTTGTGTTTTGATGATAGATTGGTTTGTGCTTTGTTTATCTGTGACGACCGCCCATGACTCCCGCACGAAAACAAGGAAATGGTGCGCTGAAAGTGTGCCAGGCAGCCATGAGTGACCGTCAAGGGTAAAATAAACATCGCAGACTCTATCGTAAAACTCACAGCGCATGGACAAAATACAATAGAGAAATATAATATAGTGAAGCTCCCATAGAACAGAATATCATCATCTAATCATAATAGCTTTATACATGGTCTGAATCATGAATACAAGAAGCCTCACTACATAGCACTCAGAGTAATCAACAAACAGCGGAATATCCAGTACATAGAATATGAAAATAATATGCAAAGCCTCCTGCTCATCTTTGTCATCATCAGCGTGAGCCACTAAGATCAGCACCTGTCACCTGTTACCTAGTCTGCCCATCCCAAACATGGATGAACAGCCCAAGGTAATAAGAGGAGACATAAAACCTTGAGTCAGACAAAGTCTTAGTGAGTAGTAAATCAACTATCAAACATACCAAAAGAGCATAAGGGATAAAAGGAATAGGAACCCAAATCATCCCACTCCACCTCTTTCTACAGTGATAGCCCCCAGACACACACTAAGGAGAAGCAAGCATGGCAAAACAGATAATTAAAGTAAAGCAATAATCACTCGAGTCAAGGTCGATGTTTTCCAAATACAAACCCCCAAGGCCTAAACCAAGATCAGATAAGCACCCAGAAAAACACCGCTCTTGAGACCGAATGATGATACAACCAAACATCCATGACTCTGGCTATCACTGTTATCATTGCCTTGATTTTATCGTTAATTGAATGACCAACTCATCATTCAAACATCCGTAAAGGGCTAATGGCAACCCCGGTTCTAGACATAACTCCGCACGTCCTCGTGACCCGTGCCTAGGTATAACGAATCTACCCAGAGTACTAGCACGTCATCATGACCCGTGCCTGGGTATAACGGATCTACCCAACGTACTCTTGCTTTGAGCTTGCTAGAACCTTCAATAACGATAAGATCTCAGCCTTCTAGTCATCCTCCTCGACGACTATTCCCATTATAGCTCAAGCACCTCTCGAGCCACCATTATCCACCAACTCAAACCGCATCATCGAGTAATCAACATGCTTGGGATGATCCAGTCTGGATTAAACCAAGGCTTCCATATCATGCTTTGCTCCAACGCATCCTTAGCAAAGTCCATCTCATCACCATACTTCGCCTCAACATATCATGGCAAAGTCCATTTCGTCATCGTACTTCGCTTCCTCTAACTAAAGCAAAGTCCTCAACCCCATCCATATGAGCTTCATCATCCGCTTCATATGCCACAGCAGCTTTCACCATTCAAGAGCCTTTCCACTTAGCTTTTGAATCATCTTCAACCATCTTGTCCCAAATCAACTACAAGCTAACTCGAGACAATCAAATCAATCATACATCCAAACAATCAAGCATCCAAACAAGATCTAATCAAGCAATATCAACTATAATGGCAATTTCGTAAATAAATGAGCATAAGTCTAACATATATTAAATCATGGATTTTAGCATAGATCTATCAAATATAAAACATGGGTTTTGTCTCTATAACTTGTTAATTGAACTTGCATAGATAAACATCCTCAAAAGTAATGAATCTAGTCTTGGAACTAAGAAAAATGCATGAAATCTCTAACTTTAACACTCAAACAAGCCACCAATCCAATATACTCCTTTGGGTCCGCGTGAGAGATAACTACCACTCACCAAATCACCCAAACACTTCAAAAGAAACCCACTTCAGATCTGGACAGCAAATACCCAAGCTTGATCCGGCAAAATCTCGCTTCAATCGATGAAATCTCACTCGAACGGATGAAGATCTTCAACTTTTGCCCTTGAATCTTCGATCTTGGATGGATGTTAGAACTAGATTGGAATGGAGAAAAGGAGATAAAGAAATGTTGTAGTCGAGCTCTCAAAATGGCAGCACTTCGTCGCTTTGAAATCCGGTGCCAAAAAGTGAGCCAAACCCCTCTATTTATAGGCTGGAACGCCCCTTAGGTCGCTCGCTTTTAGGTCGCTCACGACCTAACTATGGCCGACCTACGACCTAGCCAACACGGCCTAACGACTTACGACCTAACAAGGGCCGCGACTTAACACTACAAGCAGCCTACAGACTCGAGTCAACGACTCAACAGGTATGCACGACTCAACACAGGATCACACGACTTAACTATGAGACGACCTAAAGCACACACGACTCAAGCCTTAGGTCGTTCACGACCTAACACTAAACCGACCGAACGACTCAACGAAGCCACGACCTATCACTAAGTCGTTCACACGACTCAGCGACCAAACTATAACACATACCATCCGCTAGGTCGTTACTTCCTATAGGTCGCTACAACTATTAGGTCGCTCATTCCTCTAAGCCGCTCACCACTAGGTCGCTCCCCACTTGGTCGTTAGAATCCTTAACCCGCTAACTACCTTAAGTCGCTCCTCCACTTTAGGTCGCTCAACACCTTAGGTTGCTAATCACCTTAACTCGTTAACCCGCTAGCTTCCTTAGGTCGCTCCAAAACTCCTCCGACCTAACTATCATACGACCTAAGTCCCTAGCTCGTTCTACCTCACTAAGCCGCTAGTATTTATAGGTCGCTCCAATTCTATAGGTCGCTAGCTTTCCCTAACTCGCTCACACGACCTAAACTACCAAACGACCCAAGCTTCCTATGACTTAAACACCACACGGGTTAACTTCCACACGACTTAAGCTTTGGTCGACTCAAACTCTAAACGACTTAACAACATCAACGACCTAAAGCATATAGTTTTACAATGTTTCGATCCGTAAAAATACGGGTCGTTACATTCTCTCCCCCTTAGGAATTTCGCCCCCGAAATTCCAAACAAACAAGAGCAACCAAAGTTATTCCGCATGCCTACCATCCATAGTAATCAACAAACCATGCATCCAATTTCTAGCCTAGCATGCAGAATTCTAAGACTTAGAACAAGCTACAAATTCATGAGATGTCACGACACCTTAGGGCCATACCTCGAAGAGTTCAGGATGAGCTGCCTTCATCCTCTCTTCCTCCTCCCACGTACAGTCGTTAACATCATCACTCCATTGTATCTTGAGCAACGTAATCGTCTTCCTCCTAAGCTGTTTCGTGTCGGTTTCAACAACACGAAGCGGCTTACGAGGTCTCGTAACCACCGGATCAACCTCTAAGTCTTCACAGCTATCAGCAGAAACCACCGTATTTGAGTCGTGCACATACTTCCGTAGATAAGATACATGAAAAACATTGTGCACACCAGCCATCTTTTCCGGTAACTCCAACCTATAAGCGAGCTTTCCAATTCGCTCGATAATCGGGAATGGTCCAACAAATCTTGGAGTCAATTTTCCTTTCTTCCCGAATCGAATAACATTCTTCAGAGGAGAAATTTTCACAAAAACCATATCACCTACGTCGAATTCCAAATCTTGTCGACGCTTATCGGCATAACTCTTCTGACGGTCTTGGGCTGCCTTAATTCGTTGCCGAATGATCTCTATACAATCCGAAGTCTGACGAATCATCTCAGGCCCAAGTATCAGCTTTTCTCCAGTTTCTAACCAACATGTTGGAGAGTTACACGGTCTTCCATACAGTGCCTCATATGGTGCCATACCAATACTTGACTGGTAACTATTATTATATGCAAATTCCACCAAATGAAGATGATCTTCCCATGATCCTCCGAAATCCAAAACACATGCCCTTAGAAGATCTTCCAAAACTCGGTTGACTCTCTCAGTCTGACCATCTGTTTGAGGATGATAAGCTGTACTCAAACACAACTCGGTTCCCAAAACCCCCAGGAAGCTCTTCCAAAATCCACTAGTGAACAATGGGTCTCGATCACTCACTATACTCTTCGGAATACCATGGAATCGAACTATCCACTTAACATACAATTCAGCCAACTTCGATGCAGTCCTAGTCGATCGGACAGGAATGAATCTTGCACTCTTGGTCAAACGATCTATAATGACCCAAATCCCTTCATTTCCCGCTCTTGTCCTAGGTAGACCATCGATAAAATCCATCGATATTTGCTCCCATTTCCATGTAGGAACTTCTAACGGCTGAAGCAATCCACTGGGCTTCTTCTGTTCAGCTTTTACCAACTGACAGTTCATGCACTTGGAAATAAAATTTCCAACATCCTTCTTCATACCTTCCCAGTAATAGGTTCTCTTCATGTCCCGATACATCTTATTTCCTCCTGGATGAATTGTCAACTTAGAGTGATGACTTTCCTTCAAAACTTCATCTCTCAACTCATCGATATCGGGAACAACCAGTCGTCCTTGCTTTCGAAGCCAACCCTCTCGATCGACTTCAAATCCTTTATCCTTTTCTGGATTCAATCCATATTCCAAATCTCGGATAATCTTGACAAGCTTATCGTCTCGTTTTTGGCTCTCGCCAATTCTCTCCACAAGAGTAGGCCTTATAGATAAGTTTGCCAACATCTCAGGTTCCAATTCACATCTAGGTCTGAAGTCAAATTCAGCCAAATACTCTAGACTCTTCCATTCCGAAAACATGGCTCCTAATCCTGCATGTCTTCGACTCAACGCATCAGCTACTGCGTTACCTTTTCCCGGAGTATAGGCTATACCAAAATCATACGATGCCAAGAATTCTAGCCACCGTTGCTGCCGAAGATTCAAATCCTTTTGGGAAAATAGATACTTCAACGACTTATGATCCGTAAAAAACTCGAATCGAACTCCCAAAAGATAATGTCTCCACATCTTCAAAGCAAATACAATCGCCACTAACTCCAAATCATGTGTCGGATAATTCCTTTCATGCGGCTTCAGTTGTCGACTAGCATACGCAACAACTTTATCTTTCTGCATTAGCACTGCTCCAAGTCCAGTACCACATGCATCGGTGTAAACCACCATCTCATCATTCCCACTAGGAATGGTCAAAACAGGAGCACTTGTCAGTCGCTCTTTCAGGATTACGAAAGCTTGCTCACACTTATCATCCCATCTAAAAACTTGATTCTTTTTCGTCAATCCTATCAATGGTGCAGCTATCTTGGAAAAGTCTTTGATAAACCGACGATAATATCCTGCTAATCCAAGAAAACTTCTCACATCGGATGCATTCTTAGGTCTAACCCAATCCTGGATTGCTGTCACCTTAGCGGGATCAACCGCTATTCCATTACCAGAGATAACATGGCCTAAGAATCTCACTTCACTCTTCCAGAAGTGACACTTCGAAAACTTAGCCTTCAGCTGATGTTTCCGCAAGATTTCCAAAACAATCCTCAAGTGTGTCTTGTGTTCCTCCTCAGTTCTGGAATAAATCAGAATATCATCCACGAACACAAGCACGAACTTATTCAACTGATCTCTGAATACTCTATTCATAAGATCCACAAAATATGCTGGTGCGTTAGTCAATCCAAACGGCATTACCAGCCACTCATAAAAACCGGATGGTGTCCTGAAAGCAGTCTTCGGCACACTATCCTTCGCCACCCTTAACTGGTGAAATCCCGTTGCCAAATCCATCTGAGAAAACACCATAGCCTCGTGAAGCTGATCAAACAAGTCATTTATTCTCGGCAATGGATACTTGTTCTTCTTAGTCATCTTATTCAGCTCACGATAATCGAGACACAACCTCAACGATCCATCCGCTTTGGTTGCAAACACAACTGGTGCACCCCATTCGGACACACTACGCCGAATGAATCCTTTCCGTAAAAGGTCATCAACTTGCACCTTCAACTCTTGCTGTTCCCTAGGCGCCATCCGCCTAAGAGGCATCACAACGGGTCTGGCTCCCTCAACTAGATCAATACGAAACTCGATCTCTCTATGCGGCGGTAACCCTTTGACTTCGTCAAAGACATCCTCAAATCCATTCACAATAGGCACCGATGACAGTCCATCCCGTGGAACAACCAGCGAATACATGAAGCTCATGAAGACGCCTTCCTCATGCTTACATCGTATCACAACCTTTCGCCCTTCCACATTCCCGACTGTCACCTCCAGCCTCTCACAATCAATCCTTGCCGCATACTTCCTAAGCCAGTCCATACCCAAAATAATTCCGAACCCCGCAAAGTTCAGAACAAAGCAATCACAAACAAACGAGCAATCATGACTCGACACAACTAGACCATGGCATATCATACACAGACATGACGAACCCCCAACTGGATTTGTCACAACTAGTGGCCTATCAACAATATCCGGTTTCAAACCTAACCGGCCTACCAAATCATCACAAACAAAAGAATGCGACGCTCCAGTATCAAACAACACTCTAACTGGAACACCACAAATGGAAAGAGTACCTTGAACCACCACACTCTTCCCCTTCTCTTCAGCAGTAGGAGCTTTCGAAGATGACGGGACAACCCCCAAAGCATAAGCTTGCACAACCTGCCTGTCCTTTATCGGTTCCGGACAGTTCTTCTTAATGTGCCCCAGCTTATCACAGTTGTAGCACTTCAACAACACCTTCGGATTCTTGCAATCCTTGGAGAGATGGCCCTTCTGCCGACAATTATAGCAGGTCTTTTCCCCCTTCAGCTTCTTCTGACCATCCTTACCCTTCTGCTGTTGCTGCTTCCTCTTCTTGTTTCCAACCTGCTGTGGTTTAGACTCCTCCTTGGTCACAGCAACAACAGATACTTCCTTAGGAAACAAACTCTCGTGCCTGAGAGCTTTCTCCACCAGCTTCTCAAATGGATCGTCCAGATGATCCACCAACTGCCTTCCAAGATAACTGTCCAAGCCTGTCACAAACTTCTCATTCTTCTGATAAGAAGATTCAATATACGACCGAGCATACTTGGACAAGGCCTCAAACTCAGAAACGTACTCAAGAACCGATCTCCCACCTTGCTTGAGCTCAACAAACTTTTTAAACAAAACAGACTTCTGAGCTGTAGAGATAAACTTGGCTTCAAATCTAACTTGGAATTGCTCCCAAGTAATCTCTTCTTCTGGAGTGTCTATGGTGATAGAATTCCACCAATCAGCAGCTCTCCCTTGAAGCTGTCCCGATGCAAGCTTCCTCTTAGTTGCATCCTCAACTCCCAAGTCACCAAAGATCCTTCTACAAGCATCAATCCATCTTTGCACTTCAATGGTTGATTCCGTTCCCAAGAAAACCTTTCCTCCAAGAGAAGTATAGTCCTTGCAAAGCTTAGCAAAATCCACTGGTCTTGGAGCTTGAACTTGAACTCCAACATCTACTGATGGCCCCGAGGCTGGTATCCTTCTCATGATCGAAGTCATCATGGCCTCAAACATAGGAGCATAATCAACAGCTTCCCTAGCAGCTGGTCTCCCCCTTCGACTCATCCTTAATATCTACAAAAAGGAATGACTTAGAACACCTTGAGAAACAACTGCATAAGGAGTTCAAATCCTTCTAAACTACTATATTATATATAGTAATCATTCATCAAAATACAATTACGTCTCTCATACGTAGTCACGTCAGCGAGCGTTGGCTAAAATCGATTAACCAAAGCTCTGATACCAAATGTGACTACCGCCCATGACTCCCGCACGGAAACAAGGAAATGGTACGCTGAAAGTATGCCAGGCAGCCATGAGTGACCGTCAAGGGTAAAATAAACATCGCGGACTCTATCTTAAAACTCACAGCGCATGGACAAAATACAATAGAGAAATATAATATAGTGAAGCTCCCATAGAACAGAATATCATCATCTAATCATAATAGCTTTATACATGGTCTGAATCATGAATACAAGAAGCCTCACTACATAGCACTCAGAGTAATCAACAAACAGCGGAATATCCAGTACATAGAATATGAAAATAATATGCAAAGCCTCCTGCTCGTCTTTGTCATCATCAGCGTGAGCCACTAAGATCAGCACCTGTCACCTGTCACCTAGTCTGCCCATCCCAAACATGGATGAACAGCCCAAGGTAATAAGAGGAGACATAAAACCTTGAGTCAGACAAAGTCTTAGTGAGTAGTAAATCAACTATCAAACATACCAAAAGAGCATAAGGGATAAAAGGAATAGGGACCCAAATCATCCCACTCCACCTCTTTCTACAGTGATAGCCCCAGACACACACTAAGGAGAAGCAAGCATGGAAAAACAGATAATTAAAGTAAAGCAATAATCACTCGAGTCAAGGTCGATGATTTCCAAATACAAACCCCCAAGGCCTAAACCAAGATCAGATAAGCACCCAGAAAAACACCGCTCTTGAGACCGAATGATGATACAACCAAACATCCATGACTCTGGCTATCACTGTTATCATTGCCTTGATTTTATCGTTAATTGAATGACCAACTCATCATTCAAACATCCGTCAAGGGCTAATGGCAACCCCGGTTCTAGACATAACTCCGCACGTCCTCGTGACCCGTGCCTAGGTATAACGAATCTACCCAGAGTACTAGCACGTCATCATGACCCGCGCCTGGGTATAACGGATCTACCCAACGTACTCTTGCTTTGAGCTTGCTAGAACCTTCAATAACGATAAGATCTCAGCCTTCTAGTCATCCTCCTCGACGACTATTCCCATTATAGCTCAAGCACCTCTCGAGCCACCATTATCCACCAACTCGAACCGCATCATCGAGTAATCAACACGCTTGGGATGATCCCGTCTGGATTAAACCAAGGCTTCCATATCATGCTTTGCTCCAACGCATCCTTAGCAAAGTCCATCTCATCACCATACTTCGCCTCAACATATCATGGCAAAGTCCATTTCGTCATCGTACTTCGCTTCCTCTAACTAAAGCAAAGTCCTCAACCCCATCCATATGAGCTTCATCATCCGCTTCATATGCCACAGCAGCTTTCACCATTCAAGAGCCTTTCCACTTAGCTTTTGAATCATCTTCAACCATCTTGTCCCAAATCAACTACAAGCTAACTCGAGACAATCAAATCAATCATACATCCAAACAATCAAGCATCCAAACAAGATCTAATCAAGCAATATCAACTATAATGGCAATTTCGTAAATAAATGAGCATAAGTCTAACATATATGAAATCATGGATTTTAGCATAGATCTATCAAATATAAAACATGGGTTTTGTCTCTATAACTTGTTAATTGAACTTGCATAGATAAACATCCTCAAAAGTAATGAATCTAGTCTTGGAACTAAGAAAAATGCATGAAATCTCTAACTTTAACACTCAAACAAGCCACCAATCCAATATACTCCTTTGGGTCCGCGTGAGAGATAACTACCACTCACCAAATCACCCAAACACTTCAAAAGAAACCCACTTCAGATCTGGACAGCAAATACCCAAGCTTGATCCGGCAAAATCTCGCTTCAATCGATGAAATCTCACTCGAACGGATGAAGATCTTCAACTTTTGCCCTTGAATCTTCGATCTTGGATGGATGTTAGAACTAGATTGGAATGGAGAAAAGGAGATAAAGAAATGTTGTAGTCGAGCTCTCAAAATGGCAGCACTTCGTCCCTTCGAAATCCGGTGCCAAAAAGTGAGCCAAACCCCTCTATTTATAGGCTGGAACGCCCCTTAGGTCGCTCGCTTTTAGGTCGCTCACGACCTAACTATGGCCGACCTACGACCTAGCCAACACGGCCTAACGACTTACGACCTAACAAGGGCCGCGACTTAACACTACAAGCAGCCTACAGACTCGAGTCAACGACTCAACAGGTATGCACGACTCAACACAGGATCACACGACTTAACTATGAGACGACCTAAAGCACACACGACTCAAGCCTTAGGTCGTTCACGACCTAACACTAAACCGACCGAACGACTCAACGAAGCCACGACCTATCACTAAGTCGTTCACACGACTCAGCGACCTAACTATAACACATACCATCCGCTAGGTCGTTACTTCCTATAGGTCGCTACAACTATTAGGTCGCTCATTCCTCTAAGCCGCTCACCACTAGGTCGCTCCCCACTTGGTCGTTAGAATCCTTAACCCGCTAACTACCTTAAGTCGCTCCTCCACTTTAGGTCGCTCAACACCTTAGGTTGCTAATCACCTTAACTCGTTAACCCGCTAGCTTCCTTAGGTCGCTCCAAAACTCCTCCGACCTAACTATCATACGACCTAAGTCCCTAGCTCGTTCTACCTCACTAAGCCGCTAGTATTTATAGGTCGCTCCAATTCTATAGGTCGCTACCTTTCCCTAACTCGCTCACACGACCTAAACTACCAAACGACCCAAGCTTCCTACGACTTAAACACCACACGGGTTAACTTCCACACGACTTAAGCTTTGGTCGACTCAAACTCTAAACGACTTAACAACATCAACGACCTAAAGCATATAGTTTTACAATGTTTCGATCCGTAAAAATACGGGTCGTTACATTATCAGAGTGCGCAGCGAAAACAGTGTGACTGCTTCGCTGAGTACGACTGATAATTATTTTGATTTAAAAATCAAAATATGAAAATGAAATTAATTTCATTATGTTGTTTAACCAGTGGATTTGATTTGTTGAAATTTCTTACTGGTTTTCTTTGATGCTAATCATATCTGATTAGATTTCTGCTGTTTTAAAATATCTTTATTGAAGATATAATAGAATGATTTCTTTGTTTATTTTGTAGTGTGCGTGCAAACATGAGTTGCACATTACTACATTAATTTTACGTTGAACCGATGCTTGGTTATGAAACGTATTTTGTTGCCGTTATTATTATAACGGGATTTTAACACTTGTGCTAAAATTTTGAAGTACGGTGTTTTGTTGTCATTTTTAATGAATGAAAATTCACTGATATTGTATTTCGATGTGAATTATTTTGATGAGATTTTTACATTTTAAAAAATTACTGTTGCTTTGACTTCAGTATCCGTCATATTTTAAAGTGATTTTCAAGCGGTTATCCCGCAATGCTGATTTTGAGATCCGTTTCTACGGTGTTTTGAGAAGTACAATTTTCTTATTGAAATTGTCACTAATGTTGTTGTTTTTATCACGGATTTCAAATCATTTTAAAAAAATAAAATTGGTTTTCAAAATTTTTATAGTTTATGCTTTCAAAAGAATGAGGAAGCGATTTAAACAATTCAGCAAAATCGAGGACTATGAACCCTTTCTTTTACTGATTCGCTTAATTCCGGACTTGTTCGTTTGAGAATGTAAATTATTACTTTTATGAAATAAATGAAATTGTTTTCAGAATTTTTACAGTTTGCGTTTTCAGAAGAATGAGAAAGTGACTTAAACGTTTTAGAAAAATCGAGGATTATGACCCCTTTCTTTTACTGATTCGCTTAATTCCGGACTTGTCCGTTTGAGAATGTGAAATGTTATTTTTGGAATGCACAATTTGCACTTTCAAGGAAACGATGAAGAGATTTAAACGATGTAGCAAAAGTGCGGAGTATGGAATCACACTTTTACTATTTCGGTTAATTCCGGACTCGTTAATTGAAACATTTGCTGTTTGATGATTTTGATGATTTTACACGTTCAAGGAAAAGATGAAGAGAATCAAACGATTTAGTAAAACACGTGGTATGGGACATGTGCGTTTGCTATTTCGGTTAATTCCGGACTCGTTAATTGAATATATGATGATTTTCGTGTGCTTTCGAGCCACTATGTTGGACCTTCGGGTCATATGTTGGACCTTCGGGTCAATACCAGTACCGGACCTTCGGGTCATATGTTGGGCGCCAAAATTATGTTGGGTACTTGGTAGGCTTCGGCCATATGTTGATGCACGTGCGGCGTAGCTAAAACTCGCCATCTGATGGGATCGATCCAACCTTTTATGTTGATTTTCTAGTCATCTTTATTGATTTCTAGATATTTGTTGTTTCCAATTATCTGCAGGTAATTGGATATTTGTTGATATGAGTTCTGATTATCATTTTTGATAATCAGATATTTGTTGATTTGATTATCGTTTTTGATAATCGAATATTTGTTGATTTGATTATCATTTTTGATAATCGAATAATTGTTGATTTGATTATCATTTTTGATAATCGAATATTTGTTGATTTGATTATCGTTTTGATAATCGAATATTTGTTGATTTGATTATCCTTTTTGATAATCGAATATTTGTTGATTTGATTATCGTTTTGATAATCGAATATTTGTTGATTTGATTATCGTTTTGATAATCGAATATTTGTTGTATCGAATATTTGTTGATTTGATTATCGTTTTTGATAATCGAATATTTGTTGATTTGAGAATTGATTATCGTTTTTGATAATCGAATATTTGTTGATTTGATTATCGTTTTTGATAATCGAATATTTGTTGATTTCATTATCGTTTTGATAATCGAATATTTGTTGATTTGATTACCCTTTTTGATAATCGAATATTTATTGATTTGATTATCGTTTTGATAATCGAATATTTGTTGATTTGATTATCGTTTTGATAATCGAATATTTGTTGATTTGAGATTTGATTATCGTTTTTGATAATCGAATAATTGTTGATTTGAGATTTGATTATTGTTTTTGATAATCGAATATTTGTTGATTTGATTATCGTTTTTGATAATCGAATATTTGTTGATTTGAGAATTGATTATCGTTTTTGATAATCGAATAATTGTTGATTTGATTATCGTTTTTGATAATCGAATAATTGTTGATTTGAGATTTGATTATCATTTTTGATAATCGAATATTTGTTGACTTGAGAATTGATTATCGTTTTTGATAATCGAATAATTGTTGATTTGATTATCGTTTTTGATAATCGAATAATTGTTGATTTGAGATTTGATTATCGTTTTTGATAATCGAATAATTGTGGATTTGATTATCGTTTTTGATAATCGAATATTTGTTGATTTGATTATCGTTTTTGATAATCGAATATTTGTTGATTTGAGATTTGATTATCGTTTTTGATAATCGAATAATTGTTGATTTGAGATTTGATTATTGTTTTTGATAATCGAATATTTGTTGATTTGATTATCGTTTTTGATAATCGAATATTTGTTGATTTGAGAATTGATTATCGTTTTTGATAATCGAATAATTGTTGATTTGATTATCGTTTTTGATAATCGAATAATTGTTGATTTGATTATCGTTTTTGATAATCGAATAATTGTTGATTTGAGATTTGATTATCATTTTTGATAATCGAATATTTGTTGACTTGAGAATTGATTATCGTTTTTGATAATCGAATAATTGTTGATTTGAGATTTGGTTATCGTTTTTGATAATCGAATAATTGTTGATTTGATTATCGTTTTTGATAATCGAATATTTGTTGATTTGATTATCGTTTTGACAATCGAATATTTGTTGATTTGAGATTTGATTATCATTTTTGATAATCGAATAATTGCTGATTTGAGATTTGATTATCGTTTTTGATAATCGAATAATTGTTGATTTGATTATCGTTTTTGATAATCGAATAATTGTTGATTTGATTATCGTTTTTGATAATCGAATAATTGCTGATTTGAGATTTGATTATCGTTTTTGATAATCGAATAATTGTTGATTTGATTATCGTTTTTGATAATCGAATATTTGTTGATTTGATTATCGTTTTGATAATCGAATATTTGTTGATTTTAGATTTGATTATCGTTTTTGATAATCGAATAATTGTTGATTTGATATTTGATTATTGTTTTTGATAATCGAATATTTGTTGATTTGATTATCGTTTTTGATAATCGAATATTTGTTGATTTGAGAATTGATTATCGTTTTTGATAATCGAATAATTGTTGATTTGATTATCGTTT
Source organism: Allium cepa (assembly GCA_030765085.1). Taxonomy (NCBI): domain Eukaryota; kingdom Viridiplantae; phylum Streptophyta; class Magnoliopsida; order Asparagales; family Amaryllidaceae; genus Allium; species Allium cepa. Next base: position 759,044,891 of record CM060929.1, read on the forward strand.
TTGATAATCGAATAATTGTTGATTTGAGATTTGATTATTGTTTTTGATAATCGAATATTTGTTGATTTGAGAATTGATTATCGTTTTTGATAATCGAATAATTGTTGATTTGATTATCGTTTTTGATAATCGAATAATTGTTGATTTGAGATTTGATTATCGTTTTTGATAATCGAATAATTGTTGATTTGATTATCGTTTTTGATAATCGAATATTTGTTGATTTGAGATTTGATTATCGTTTTTGATAATCGAATATTTGTTGATTTGAGAATTGATTATCGTTTTTGATAATCGAATAATTGTTGATTTGATTATCGTTTTTGATAATTGAATAATTGTTGATTTGAGATTTGATTATCGTTTTTGATAATCGAATATTTGTTGACTTGAGAATTGATTATCGTTTTTGATAATCGAATAATTGTTGATTTGAGGTCTGATTATCGTTATTGATAATTGAATATTGTTGATGATTGCGCTTATTCAGTTTTGTTGTTTTCTGGTGGTCTACTTGATAATTAGGTTTTGTTGGGAATTTGTGAATTTCTGAGACGACCCAACTTCCACTCCCGGAAAATCGCGTCATCATATAAGAAAGAAAGGGATAGAAGAAGAAAAGAAAGAGAAGAAAGAGAAAACAACACATCAGAATCTCACAGCGGAACGATTTAAATATAATATAGAACATATACAGAGTATCATATACATCAGAGTACACAACTAAACATCTCAAATTAGACAGTTATAACATTTCTGTCTAATACAATACAAGATATCATACAGAAACAACACAGCGGAAACTCTAACCATATATCTACACGCTGAAGCCTCCTGCTCCAAAGCTCCTCCAGAATTCGTCAAGAGATAACCTGAATCACTTGACTACTCATATAGAATATGAGTACCCAAGAGTTTAATAAAACAGAAAATAAACACTCGGGTCAGACAGGGGTCTGGTGTGAGTAAACGGTTTAAGATTGCTTAACTTTAGAAAAACCTTTGAAAACAAAAGGTATCACGTAAGACTTCCCACACATAAACATGGAAAAGTTTTTACCTTACGCTAACCAAAACATTTGATAGGAAATCCAGTGATATTATAATAGTGTCTAGGGTTTTCAAGTAAATAAGAAATAGCCGAAATTGTTACATTCATTAAATTCCAGCTACTAGCCACAAAAGTGGGTAATACAAACAAAACCGTAGGGTCTCGTAGGGAAAATGGGTTTCCATCAATGGCAGGGCTACTGGGGTACCGCCCGTCACAGTACGTGGCCTAGATCACCGTACCGAGGATTACTCCCTTCATCCCCTGCAACACAAAGCCGGACCCGTTCCTTACTGAACAGTTCCGAACAAGACCACCCCGCAGATTGGTCGTCACCAACTGCCACACAGCCGAAATATAAAGGGACCTCTAGACAGGGGTAAATCTTGCTCTCAAGTGGGTGCGACCCACGAAGCTTTGCTGCACCTCCCCTGTTTTAGCCATTCCCGGTTGATGAGGCTTGAGGCTGCGATTACCTTTATAGGACTCATAAATCTTAGAATGCTCATCGTCTACCTGACAATGTGCTGAAAGCATTCAATCCATACAAGTTCGTTCCGGGTTCGAACGAAACCGAAGGCACTATCTCGTTGCACTCATTTTGGAATCACCCTCAGAGTCAACGACCATAGCCCTTGCACTCTGATTCACCATCTCGAATCTATAAGCACTATTCCGTCAAAACTCATTACGGAATCACCCACAGAGTTATACTGACGTATAGCCCTTACACCTCGAGTCTTCACTTGCTCCACTTGGATTAACGACCTAACGTTTAATTGGAATCGATGTGGTTTTCGGATATCCAAATATGGAAACCCGATCCCGGTCTCATCAAAACCAAAGCGTGTCTTTTAATGTCCAAGTTGTACTTAAGGGTATTAAACAAATAACTCATTTCATTATTATCTACTTCACACAGATAGATAAATTTCATATCACCATAGATATCACATTCTCATCATAACAGATAATCTGTTTCATAATCACAATCAGATAATCATCACAACTAGATAATCCAAACTATCATACTTAACTAAGCATCCATGTCCTACAGATACTACTCATCTCATTTCTGAGATCACAACCATCCAATCAATATCATTCATAAGCAATGATTTATTAATCACCAATTATAATTAATTTAAAATGAATTAAATTAATTACTTCTATCTCTAATTAATTTAAAGTAAATTAAATTAATTACTACATTTAAATCTTGCTTAATATCCATTAATTAATTAACCTAGTTAATTAATCATTCTCTAAGAATTCAACTTGATTAAACACCTCTGATTAATCATTCCCTAATTACAATAAGTAATTAGTCTCTAGATTAATTTCACAAAATTAATTAACCTTAATCATAAGTAATTAACATTTAATTACTTCATTAATTAATTATAATTAATTGCATTTATCCTTAATTAATTACATTAATTAATCATTTAACTATTAATTAATTACTTAATTAAACAATCCTTAATTACATCATTAATCATATTAATTAATGATCTCTAATTAATATTTAAATTAATTACTTTATTAAAAATTAATTACATTTAGTAATTAATCTACAATTTAAAATTACAATTATTAATCACCAATTAATATTAATTTCAGTAATTAACTAACCTTAATTACTCATTAATTATTCCATAATTAATTATCTTCACTAATTAATCCCTTGATTAATTATAAAAGTAATTATCCAAATTACTTTATTATCTTTACTAATTACATTTAAGTAATTATCATTTATTACTTCACTAAGTAATATTGCTCCACTAATTACATTAAGTAATTATCATTATTAAATCATCAAATGATTTATTTAAATTAATTAAACTAAATTAATTAACTTAATTAATCTCATTATCATAATTAATTACAATAAGTAATTAATTCTTTAATTACTTTTATCAAGTAATTATTCTTAACAATTTACAATTAATTATCTTCAATTAATTAATCTAATTAATTATCAAAATTAATTATATTAATTATTTACTTAATTATCCTAAGATAATTATCATATTAATTAATAACATTTTCTTAAATTATTCACTTAAGAAAAATTATCTTAGATTAATTATTCATTAATCATCTCTAATTAAAAATTACTCCAAATCATTATTTACAATTAAATAAATAAGTAAATTCCTTAATTATCTTAATTATTTTCAAAATAATTCATTTACTTATTAATGATTTCATTAATCATTTCAAATGTATTTAAAACATTACATTTCTAAATTTAAATTCAAATTCCATTTTAAAATCCTAATATTTAAAATGTTTAACTATTTAAACATTAACCCAAATTTAATAATTATAAACCTTGAATAAATTAAATGTTAAAAACATTCATTACTTTAATATTTGAAAGGTTTAAACCAGATTACTTAATTAAAGTAAATCAAGCTTTGAAAATAAGATTGATTAATTAAAACTTTCAGTTTTAAATAAATACTTCATATTTTAATTCAAATACTTTCAAATACTAAGAAACTAAATTATTTTCAAGTTTAAACTTATTTGAAATCAGTTTCCTTTAAACCTTTGAATATATTCATTCATTTTAAATTTAAAAACTGTTTGAAATTAAAACTGGAATTCAAAGAAACCTGGGAATAGTTTAGATTGATTTCAAACTGAGTTTAAACTTGCTTAACACATTTAAATCTGTTCAAAAGTTTAAAACATATAAACACTGTTTAAATTCAAACTCTGGTTTTTAAAAGATAACCTGGAAACTGTTTTAAATTCTTGATTTAAAACTAGATTTCATTTTTAAGAACTTTTAAAGATATTTGAATCTGTTCATTATTTTAAAACAAAAGTCAAAACTGTTTTGAATTCAAAAACTGGTTTTAAAAGTAAACCTGAAACAGTTTTAAACTTGATTTCAAAACACATTTAAATCTATTTCAAAATTTTAAAAATTACAAAACTGTTTTAAATCAGAAATCAGATTTTAAAAAGTAAATCTGAATTGGTTTTAAAATCTTGACTCAAAGCCAAATTTGAATCTTGTTTTAAATTTAAGATCTCATTTTTTTTTAAAACTTTGAATTCAAAATTACATTTGAATTCAGATTCAAATCATACTTGAATAAATGCTGGCACTAATTTGAATTTCATTCACCATTTTAAAATTTGCAAAATAACTTTCAGATTTAAAATCTGAACTGTTTTTAATTCTTACTTAAAACTGAATTTAAATTTAGGATTTCATTTTTTTTTTTAAAAAAATTTTTGAACTCAAAACTATATTTGTATTCAGGTTCAAATCTTACCTGAATCAAGTTTTCAACTTAAATGTGAATTTATTCAAATTTTTAAATTGCAAAGCTTCTCAGGATTAAAAGCTGAAACAGTTTTAAAGTTTGATTTAAAATAGGATTAAAACTTGTTTAAATTTTAGATTTTCATTCTTTTAAAAAATTTGAATTCAAAACTTTTATTTGAATTCAGATTTAATTCACACTTAGAACAAACTGCACTAAAGTTTGAATTTTAATCAACAATTAAAATCTGCAAAATACTCTCTGGTTTAACTCTGTAACCAACTTACCCGAGTACCCCAAAATTTTACTTCGAGTTTCCCTACTCCTTGCTTCGAGTCAGAAGCACAAAACTCCTAGGATTACCCGAGTCAAAACAAACCCTGCACATCTGAAGTTCACCAGAACTTCAACTACCCAAACCTGTCATCATCTTGCAATCCCATCACCGATCACCAGACCACTTACATCTCCGTCTAATGACTCATCTACAACCCCTCTGCAACCACCCAAAACCCTGCCTCACTTGAAGCACTACAGTAAACAAGAAGTAGCAAAACATTGACTTCATCAAAAACTAAGTCTAAAACCTGGAAATCACAATTGTCATCTCCTTTCACCTCTGATCATCTATTGCCTAATTTTCCCCCACTCTCACATCAATTCTAACAGGGAATCAAACCTAGATACAAGGGTTTTCTAATCACTCTCTTAGTTCTATAAACAACAGGTGTGCAGATTCCAAGCAACAACAATTTATATGTAAAAGTTTACACAAAGCATTCATCAATATACAATCATACAACATACTTATTCACATGCAACTAATAACTCAAAGTCTAAGATCAATGAAGCATTGCAGTTTAAATTCAAGGCAGTTTTGATTTTGAGAAAACAGCTTGCATTTGATATTTAATGCTATAAATTGCTTTAACTTTGATTTTGATTTTTTTTTTTTTAAAGGAACTGTTTTTAAAAATAAAAGCTTACTCACAAAAATAAATAACAGAGCAGTTTGGTTTAAAACAGTTTGAAAACATAGCTCTGTAGTTTATGTTTGATTTTAATTTTTAAAGAAAACTGTTTTTAAAAGAAGAAGTTTACTCACCTATTAGAAGAATGCAGAGATCAAAATCTGATGCATTTGCACTTGAATTCCAGAGATGCATTTTACAACCCTGGAACTGATTTGCACTTGCATGCTCAAGAACTGATTTGCACATGCTTGCTTCCAATTTGATTTACTTGCTGATGTAGTTGCTTGCAGTTGTATCACTTGTTGTATGTGTGCATGCAGACTTTATCTCCCTTTGCTCAGGTTCAACTTGAAGTTTAAATTCCAGTTTTGATGTTGAAGATTTGAACATATGCAGATTTTCAGATTTGAAGATAATGGTTTGAAGATGATCTTTGTATGGATGTTGAAGATAAGACTTTGGATAGATTGCAGATTGAAGTTGTATGCAGAGGTTAAAACATGCATATTGATGCTAAAGCTACATGCTTTGAATAGATTTGCATTGAAGAATTTAAATGCAGATAGGTTGTATGCAGATTTGAAGAAATTGATTGCAGATTCATTTAATCTGATCTCAGATTCAAATGAAGATAATGTTTTAAACAAATGAATTTGTTAAGTTTCTTTTATCTAAAATAATAAATTTCAATAATAAACAAACATGCCACTTGTTGTATTATTTTCTCAAACTTTAACAAGTGTCTTCTTTATAGTTTAAGAACTTAACACATGTATATATCAATGTTTAAAAGTAACTTTTAAATTTATATATGTATTTAAATTTAACCATTTCTAATTATTTAAGCAAGTTACAAATGTTCATTAACATTAGTTTTTAAACAAATACATATACATTTAAATGCTTGTTTAAATATATTTTTGAAATAAAATTCTCTATAAACTAAATTTCAAAAGAAAGAAGCTTTTAAAAAAAAAAGAAAAGTTGAATTCAATTTTATCAATTTATACTTAAACAAAAATGAATTAATTCTTATTTCAAAGAGAAAAACAATTTTTAAAATAGACAAAACAAATTTTTATTATAAAACAAAATTAAACTATATTTATTCTATAAACAAATAAATACTTACTTACTAATTTAAATCAATTTACAAATTTACATTATATATAATAATTAGAAAATATACTTTATTAAATATAAATTTAGAATTAAAACCAAATCTCTATTTACAATGTATAAACATTTATACATTATAAATAAAATATTTTTAATCTTTGAAAAGAATACCATTTAACAAATTAATTAATTATAAATTTTCAAAAGAGATTTTCTGTTTGAATTAAGTTATTAAAATTATATTTCACATTTTACAACAATTATCAATGAAATTATTAAATAATTTTTGCCTAAATTTCCGGGACATCACATTCCTCCCCCCTTAAAAGAATTTCGTCCCCGAAATTTAAAAGCAAAGGTAATTTAATAATTCTATACAGATTTTAAATTTTAAAAGAGCAATCAAATATTATCAATCAAATACTAGCAACCATAACAACCAATTCAAACAAACAGTTCTAATTATCCAGACAAAAATTCTGTATAAGAATTCCCTAGAGTTTCCCAGGTACCAACACCGGGACACTCGCCCTACAGAATCTAAACTAACTAAACCACTCAGATCTAGAGCTCCTATATCTAGATCTACAAATCTAAACAGAATACAGGACTACAGTCAAGTCCTGATCAACTCCCAAACCCCTCAGAACTACTGAGTCCAAAACCAGAGATAAACCATACACGTACTCCCTCAGAGATACGTGAAAACAAACAAATTCCAGCCATCCGAACTGGAAATTCAGTCTCGTAGAACAAATACTTAACTTTAAGAGAAAACAGAAAGATCCAATCTCATATCCACACAATCTCTCATATCGATCTTGGGCCGCCTCCAACCTTCTAGATCAATCAGATCTACCACATAGCTCTTCTACACAAATATCAGAAGACTTCCAACCTACTACTCCTATTCTGGAAAACAAACAGATACAAAACAATCAAGTCTCCAGATCCAAAATGAATTTCCTGTAGAAATCCTTTGATCCAAAACAAAACTCAAATTCCCAAAGAATCGGGTGCTCCTATTCTGGAATAGCTGCCACCATGCTTCCACTGTGCAACTCTGATTCGAGAATGCTGTTGATGAACACAAGTATAAACTTGATCAACTTATCCCGGAATATTGTTCATCAAATTCCATAAAATCTCAGACCACTTCAATAACTCTAACATCCTCTAGAGATGCTTCAATCCAAACAAAGATTACTTAAAAACTTTCAAACCATCGCAAGTCACTTTTGCGATTCTACTCAGTTCAGATCCCAAGAAATCATTCTCACTGCAACAATCAGAACAGCTAAAACCTTCAAAAGAAGAAACTAGTGGTCCACCTCTTAACCCCTAACATCACTCCCAACTGAGCTTCCAGAAGAAATGGACATGCTCCACCATAAGTCCAGACTACTGACAGAAGAATCACAGAGACTCCTAAACCACCGAAGAACAGGTCACTCACTGCTGCTACTACTGCCAAAACTTCCTTAACCAAAAGCTCATCAAACCTCAAACTACACCAGCCTCTTCACAAAAGAGCCTTCCAGATAGACAGATGTCTCTCAGGAAACTCGCTCCCAAACCAAGCTCAAAACGCTCTGCCAAACTGAGTCTCTAACTCAAAAACAGACAGAACTCCTTCCTGAAGTTGCCAAGATACCATTAGCTGGCTTCAGAACTTCTTACTAATCCAAACTCAAGAAAAACCACTCACACGAGTGCAACCAAGCTTATAATCCAAAGATGAACTCCGAATCTAAAAAAGATTTCCTTCAGAGATTAGTGAAATCCTTCACACCAAACTACAGAACTACTCAAGATGCCCAACACTGCCCTAGCAGACCACTTCCAATCTCAAACACTCAAACTCCAACCATTGGTAGTTGTGCTACACACACCACTACCCTATCTACCTTTATTACTTATATTGGAAAACCTGAACAGGTAACCCAATCTAATAGGTAGAAATAAATATATATATATATTAAAAATTACAAATACGCTCTCTCAAGAAAGACACCACTACAGAGCCTAGGTATTCACTCAACCTAATGCTCTGATACCACGTGAGACGACCCAACTTCCACTCCCGGAAAATCGCGTCATCATATAAGAAAGAAAGGGATAGAAGAAGAAAAGAAAGAGAAGAAAGAGAAAACAACACATCAGAATCTCACAGCGGAACGATTTAAATATAATATAGAACATATACAGAGTATCATATACATCAGAGTACACAACTAAACATCTCAAATTAGACAGTTATAACATTTCTGTCTAATACAATACAAGATATCATACAGAAACAACACAGCGGAAACTCTAACCATATATCTACACGCTGAAGCCTCCTGCTCCAAAGCTCCTCCAGAATTCGTCAAGAGATAACCTGAATCACTTGACTACTCATATAGAATATGAGTACCCAAGAGTTTAATAAAACAGAAAATAAACACTCGGGTCAGACAGGGGTCTGGTGTGAGTAAACGGTTTAAGATTGCTTAACTTTAGAAAAACCTTTGAAAACAAAAGGTATCACGTAAGACTTCCCACACATAAACATGGAAAAGTTTTTACCTTACGCTAACCAAAACATTTGATAGGAAATCCAGTGATATTATAATAGTGTCTAGGGTTTTCAAGTAAATAAGAAATAGCCGAAATTGTTACATTCATTAAATTCCAGCTACTAGCCACAAAAGTGGGTAATACAAACAAAACCGTAGGGTCTCGTAGGGAAAATGGGTTTCCATCAATGGCAGGGCTACTGGGGTACCGCCCGTCACAGTACGTGGCCTAGATCACCGTACCGAGGATTACTCCCTTCATCCCCTGCAACACAAAGCCGGACCCGTTCCTTACTGAACAGTTCCGAACAAGACCACCCCGCAGATTGGTCGTCACCAACTGCCACACAGCCGAAATATAAAGGGACCTCTAGACAGGGGTAAATCTTGCTCTCAAGTGGGTGCGACCCACGAAGCTTTGCTGCACCTCCCCTGTTTTAGCCATTCCCGGTTGATGAGGCTTGAGGCTGCGATTACCTTTATAGGACTCATAAATCTTAGAATGCTCATCGTCTACCTGACAATGTGCTGAAAGCATTCAATCCATACAAGTTCGTTCCGGGTTCGAACGAAACCGAAGGCACTATCTCGTTGCACTCATTTTGGAATCACCCTCAGAGTCAACGACCATAGCCCTTGCACTCTGATTCACCATCTCGAATCTATAAGCACTATTCCGTCAAAACTCATTACGGAATCACCCACAGAGTTATACTGACGTATAGCCCTTACACCTCGAGTCTTCACTTGCTCCACTTGGATTAACGACCTAACGTTTAATTGGAATCGATGTGGTTTTCGGATATCCAAATATGGAAACCCGATCCCGGTCTCATCAAAACCAAAGCGTGTCTTTTAATGTCCAAGTTGTACTTAAGGGTATTAAACAAATAACTCATTTCATTATTATCTACTTCACACAGATAGATAAATTTCATATCACCATAGATATCACATTCTCATCATAACAGATAATCTGTTTCATAATCACAATCAGATAATCATCACAACTAGATAATCCAAACTATCATACTTAACTAAGCATCCATGTCCTACAGATACTACTCATCTCATTTCTGAGATCACAACCATCCAATCAATATCATTCATAAGCAATGATTTATTAATCACCAATTATAATTAATTTAAAATGAATTAAATTAATTACTTCTATCTCTAATTAATTTAAAGTAAATTAAATTAATTACTACATTTAAATCTTGCTTAATATCCATTAATTAATTAACCTAGTTAATTAATCATTCTCTAAGAATTCAACTTGATTAAACACCTCTGATTAATCATTCCCTAATTACAATAAGTAATTAGTCTCTAGATTAATTTCACAAAATTAATTAACCTTAATCATAAGTAATTAACATTTAATTACTTCATTAATTAATTATAATTAATTGCATTTATCCTTAATTAATTACATTAATTAATCATTTAACTATTAATTAATTACTTAATTAAACAATCCTTAATTACATCATTAATCATATTAATTAATGATCTCTAATTAATATTTAAATTAATTACTTTATTAAAAATTAATTACATTTAGTAATTAATCTACAATTTAAAATTACAATTATTAATCACCAATTAATATTAATTTCAGTAATTAACTAACCTTAATTACTCATTAATTATTCCATAATTAATTATCTTCACTAATTAATCCCTTGATTAATTATAAAAGTAATTATCCAAATTACTTTATTATCTTTACTAATTACATTTAAGTAATTATCATTTATTACTTCACTAAGTAATATTGCTCCACTAATTACATTAAGTAATTATCATTATTAAATCATCAAATGATTTATTTAAATTAATTAAACTAAATTAATTAACTTAATTAATCTCATTATCATAATTAATTACAATAAGTAATTAATTCTTTAATTACTTTTATCAAGTAATTATTCTTAACAATTTACAATTAATTATCTTCAATTAATTAATCTAATTAATTATCAAAATTAATTATATTAATTATTTACTTAATTATCCTAAGATAATTATCATATTAATTAATAACATTTTCTTAAATTATTCACTTAAGAAAAATTATCTTAGATTAATTATTCATTAATCATCTCTAATTAAAAATTACTCCAAATCATTATTTACAATTAAATAAATAAGTAAATTCCTTAATTATCTTAATTATTTTCAAAATAATTCATTTACTTATTAATGATTTCATTAATCATTTCAAATGTATTTAAAACATTACATTTCTAAATTTAAATTCAAATTCCATTTTAAAATCCTAATATTTAAAATGTTTAACTATTTAAACATTAACCCAAATTTAATAATTATAAACCTTGAATAAATTAAATGTTAAAAACATTCATTACTTTAATATTTGAAAGGTTTAAACCAGATTACTTAATTAAAGTAAATCAAGCTTTGAAAATAAGATTGATTAATTAAAACTTTCAGTTTTAAATAAATACTTCATATTTTAATTCAAATACTTTCAAATACTAAGAAACTAAATTATTTTCAAGTTTAAACTTATTTGAAATCAGTTTCCTTTAAACCTTTGAATATATTCATTCATTTTAAATTTAAAAACTGTTTGAAATTAAAACTGGAATTCAAAGAAACCTGGGAATAGTTTAGATTGATTTCAAACTGAGTTTAAACTTGCTTAACACATTTAAATCTGTTCAAAAGTTTAAAACATATAAACACTGTTTAAATTCAAACTCTGGTTTTTAAAAGATAACCTGGAAACTGTTTTAAATTCTTGATTTAAAACTAGATTTCATTTTTAAGAACTTTTAAAGATATTTGAATCTGTTCATTATTTTAAAACAAAAGTCAAAACTGTTTTGAATTCAAAAACTGGTTTTAAAAGTAAACCTGAAACAGTTTTAAACTTGATTTCAAAACACATTTAAATCTATTTCAAAATTTTAAAAATTACAAAACTGTTTTAAATCAGAAATCAGATTTTAAAAAGTAAATCTGAATTGGTTTTAAAATCTTGACTCAAAGCCAAATTTGAATCTTGTTTTAAATTTAAGATCTCATTTTTTTTTAAAACTTTGAATTCAAAATTACATTTGAATTCAGATTCAAATCATACTTGAATAAATGCTGGCACTAATTTGAATTTCATTCACCATTTTAAAATTTGCAAAATAACTTTCAGATTTAAAATCTGAACTGTTTTTAATTCTTACTTAAAACTGAATTTAAATTTAGGATTTCATTTTTTTTTTTTAAAAAAATTTTTGAACTCAAAACTATATTTGTATTCAGGTTCAAATCTTACCTGAATCAAGTTTTCAACTTAAATGTGAATTTATTCAAATTTTTAAATTGCAAAGCTTCTCAGGATTAAAAGCTGAAACAGTTTTAAAGTTTGATTTAAAATAGGATTAAAACTTGTTTAAATTTTAGATTTTCATTCTTTTAAAAAATTTGAATTCAAAACTTTTATTTGAATTCAGATTTAATTCACACTTAGAACAAACTGCACTAAAGTTTGAATTTTAATCAACAATTAAAATCTGCAAAATACTCTCTGGTTTAACTCTGTAACCAACTTACCCGAGTACCCCAAAATTTTACTTCGAGTTTCCCTACTCCTTGCTTCGAGTCAGAAGCACAAAACTCCTAGGATTACCCGAGTCAAAACAAACCCTGCACATCTGAAGTTCACCAGAACTTCAACTACCCAAACCTGTCATCATCTTGCAATCCCATCACCGATCACCAGACCACTTACATCTCCGTCTAATGACTCATCTACAACCCCTCTGCAACCACCCAAAACCCTGCCTCACTTGAAGCACTACAGTAAACAAGAAGTAGCAAAACATTGACTTCATCAAAAACTAAGTCTAAAACCTGGAAATCACAATTGTCATCTCCTTTCACCTCTGATCATCTATTGCCTAATTTTCCCCCACTCTCACATCAATTCTAACAGGGAATCAAACCTAGATACAAGGGTTTTCTAATCACTCTCTTAGTTCTATAAACAACAGGTGTGCAGATTCCAAGCAACAACAATTTATATGTAAAAGTTTACACAAAGCATTCATCAATATACAATCATACAACATACTTATTCACATGCAACTAATAACTCAAAGTCTAAGATCAATGAAGCATTGCAGTTTAAATTCAAGGCAGTTTTGATTTTGAGAAAACAGCTTGCATTTGATATTTAATGCTATAAATTGCTTTAACTTTGATTTTGATTTTTTTTTTTTTAAAGGAACTGTTTTTAAAAATAAAAGCTTACTCACAAAAATAAATAACAGAGCAGTTTGGTTTAAAACAGTTTGAAAACATAGCTCTGTAGTTTATGTTTGATTTTAATTTTTAAAGAAAACTGTTTTTAAAAGAAGAAGTTTACTCACCTATTAGAAGAATGCAGAGATCAAAATCTGATGCATTTGCACTTGAATTCCAGAGATGCATTTTACAACCCTGGAACTGATTTGCACTTGCATGCTCAAGAACTGATTTGCACATGCTTGCTTCCAATTTGATTTACTTGCTGATGTAGTTGCTTGCAGTTGTATCACTTGTTGTATGTGTGCATGCAGACTTTATCTCCCTTTGCTCAGGTTCAACTTGAAGTTTAAATTCCAGTTTTGATGTTGAAGATTTGAACATATGCAGATTTTCAGATTTGAAGATAATGGTTTGAAGATGATCTTTGTATGGATGTTGAAGATAAGACTTTGGATAGATTGCAGATTGAAGTTGTATGCAGAGGTTAAAACATGCATATTGATGCTAAAGCTACATGCTTTGAATAGATTTGCATTGAAGAATTTAAATGCAGATAGGTTGTATGCAGATTTGAAGAAATTGATTGCAGATTCATTTAATCTGATCTCAGATTCAAATGAAGATAATGTTTTAAACAAATGAATTTGTTAAGTTTCTTTTATCTAAAATAATAAATTTCAATAATAAACAAACATGCCACTTGTTGTATTATTTTCTCAAACTTTAACAAGTGTCTTCTTTATAGTTTAAGAACTTAACACATGTATATATCAATGTTTAAAAGTAACTTTTAAATTTATATATGTATTTAAATTTAACCATTTCTAATTATTTAAGCAAGTTACAAATGTTCATTAACATTAGTTTTTAAACAAATACATATACATTTAAATGCTTGTTTAAATATATTTTTGAAATAAAATTCTCTATAAACTAAATTTCAAAAGAAAGAAGCTTTTAAAAAAAAAAGAAAAGTTGAATTCAATTTTATCAATTTATACTTAAACAAAAATGAATTAATTCTTATTTCAAAGAGAAAAACAATTTTTAAAATAGACAAAACAAATTTTTATTATAAAACAAAATTAAACTATATTTATTCTATAAACAAATAAATACTTACTTACTAATTTAAATCAATTTACAAATTTACATTATATATAATAATTAGAAAATATACTTTATTAAATATAAATTTAGAATTAAAACCAAATCTCTATTTACAATGTATAAACATTTATACATTATAAATAAAATATTTTTAATCTTTGAAAAGAATACCATTTAACAAATTAATTAATTATAAATTTTCAAAAGAGATTTTCTGTTTGAATTAAGTTATTAAAATTATATTTCACATTTTACAACAATTATCAATGAAATTATTAAATAATTTTTGCCTAAATTTCCGGGACATCACAATTTCTTTCGTGCAATTAAAAGATTTCTTTGGCGTTTGTGTTCCTGACCTTTATTTTTCTAGCTTAACCAGTTTATGTTAGAAAAATAATTGTTATTGACGCCTTTAATTATTAAAATTGCGGGGACACAATTTTTATAAGGAGGGGAGTCTGTAACAACCCTGGGTTTTACAACAATTAATTATCGTTGTTTGACGATCAATATTGGTTGTTAATTGCTGTTTGGAGTTTTTATTTTGGGTTGAAATTCGTTTAAAAAAAATTTGTCAAGAGATTACGGGCTTTAAAATTTTAATATCGGCCCATGTTTATGTTCGATGCCGTTCCTTTCTTTAATTCAATTCGACCCGTCCCTCTTTACTTCTCATTTGAAAACCCTAGACCTAAAACGAAAAAAAAAATATGGCGGCTCTGTCTTCTCGTTCGTCCCTTTTAGCTCAGAGATTTGGTCTTCGAAGTCGCCGCTTGGATTAAGGGTTAGCGTTTCGATTGCCTACTTTGTGAAGTTGTGCGCGGCTTCTTCTCCTCAATCAAACTCGATTTTGATCAATCCGGGTTCTTCGAATAAGGTGAGTGAACTTTTTCACTCACATCTTCTTCAACTCGCACTTCGACTAATTTCATTTGAATGTTGATGACTTTTGAGGCTTTAATTTAGCTTGGTTTTGAACACTTGATTGACTTGAGCTGCTTAATTTTGCGATGTAGATGTTGTTCGACTGCAAACTTGATTTTTGTGAAAATACTTTTGGAGGAGAATCTACTTGATTTTTGCAATTTGCTTTAATGTTGACTACGGTCTTTATTTAGTTCGAAACTGTTGATATTTGATTTTGGAATTCGAATGTTTATTTGGTTTTGACCACAGTACTGCTGTCTTTCACATGAATTACGCGCTGCCTTAAGTGTGTTCACTGTGGTCACAATGTTGTTCTGTGCACTTGATTTAAATTAAGTTGAATTGTAATTTCAGTGTGGTCTAATTGTATACATACTAGTTGGTTAATAGCTTCATGTTGCATTAAACTCTGTAGACATGAGTATTATACTTGAATCTTGTCCATTCACATTACTACATTGTGGCTTCGGCCATTATGCATTTGATCCCAAAATATTAAAGCCTTCCTCCTGACTTTACTTGGTGACATTGGCATGACTGCCACTTCCCGTTGTTGCAATTCCTATTTGATTCATTGCAACTTGATTTTGGGTCGTACTGTCCTTTGCTTGAGACATGCTATCCAACTCATTTTACTGTTGCTTGAGGCATGCTATCCACTTCAGTTACTGTTGCATATTCATGTGATCATATTAGCATAGTGTTGAACCATTGCTATTGCACTATTTCATTTGTGCCATGTTCTGGGTGCAGTAGTCTTCTACACTGTTGCACTTCACGTTGTATTGAGTACACTACCCACTTCACTTCACTGTACATTGTTGCAGTTGTTTGAGCGTGGCCTTCATGTATTTCATGTAGTCTCTTGTACCAGTTCTTAACCATATTAGATGCCCTTGTTCCATCCATTAGTTCATTGTAGTTTGATTTGTGTACTAACATGTGTTCGAGCCTTTTTCACATTGTTGGTTCATGTTGCATGCAGTCGACTCATTGCTGCCATGTGCATTTGATCATTTGAGCCTCCGTGCTCTGTTGGTTCAGGTTGTATACTGCTTATTACCTGGTCATTATTCTGAGTTGTCGCTACCCTCGTATTTTGTCCCATTGCCAGTTCAGCGTGATGTTTATACCACTGCACTGTGCCTTGAAGTGCTGTTTGGTTCTATCCATATCTTTGTTTGCTTCTTCGAGTTGGGCAGTTTGCATACGTCAAGTGCACTCCCAATAGACTTGTGCACATCTTTAAATTGCGAAACTATGGACTGCATGTTGCCATCCCCTTACTGCAGGTTCATTTGTGCAGTCTCTGATTTGAACTATGGTCGATGTTTGATTTTTGTATCGGCCATTTCATTTGAATACACTTGAGTTGAATCCAGCTTAGACGCTTTGGTTTGACCATGTGTTCGGTTGTGAATTTTCATTGTGTACATATCACCATAGTGGCAAGGCAGTGCACGCAAGCGTGAACTGCAGCCACACGGTATTCATTGGATACATCATCACTGTAGCGGCAAGGCAGTGCACGCATGCGTGAACTGCAGCCACACAGTATTGATTTTAATCGATTTTTCTTTTACTTTTGAACCATTGATCTTTTGCGTATTACATATGCCGTATTGGCGAGGTAGTGCACGCGTGCGTGTACTGCAGCCAATATAGAATCTAACGTTTTAAATTGATTGATTTCAATTGATGAAATTGTTTTATGTTGTCTATTCAATATTTTGATGTTGTATTCTGATTTGGTTTGATTTAATCATTTTGTTGTTGTCTAATTATCTATTTGATAATTAGATTATGAGTTTCTAATTATTTATTTAAATAATTAGATTTTGTGTTAATTGCCAATTAGGCAATTCTGATGTTTTCTTTTAAATATATCTTCATTGATATTCTTTTCATTCATCTTTGTTGATATTTTGAATCTGCTGATTTGTTGTTTAACACTATTACGTGTTATATTTACCGTTATCCAATTCTCTTCTAGAAGGGTTGGATAGACGGAATTTATTTTGACTGTCATCTATTCATATTTAATTACTATTGCTTCTGTGCACTAATAACTGAGTTTGAATTTGACTGACCCGTGTATTATTTTCTTTTGAATTTAATACTCGGGTCAGACCGAGTATTTACAGGTTGTTGACATCTTACTTTGGGTTGCTGTTAGAGCTATGAAGTCTTTTCACTTCTCTTGGAGTAGTCGTCGTTATTGTAGTAGTCAGTGTATTTGTATAGGATGTTGTATATTCATGTATATTATTCACGATAATGTACTTGTTTATGTAGCTTCCAGAGTCGACAGTTGTAGTTGTATCATATGTATTGTATCACATGTATATCAACTGACATCAGTTATATATATATGAGACTTTCTGTTATGTTTGTGTTCCGCATTTACTTTATCTGTGTTACTATTATATATATTGTCCTAAACTATTATGAACCATCGTAGTTCGTTTTATACTAGAATTGGGTATGTCGATGGGAGTAAATAAATATGAGATGAGAAATAAAAATATATACCACTCCTATCGTGATAACAAATACTAGTGTAAGGCCTAACTACGGATGGCCGCTCCTATCCAGCCTTATTCTTCGTAATAACAGACAGTATTTCTTTTAATACTCTTTGTTATTGTGAGCATAGAGGTGGAGCGTCACAGTAATAGTAATAAAATCTTCGTCTTCTTCCTCCATAAAAAACTTCAAATCCTGAAACGCTCGGACTGACCCGAGCGAATTGAAAAGACAAAACACTCAAGTC
The DNA here is from genome assembly GCA_030765085.1 of Allium cepa. Classification (NCBI taxonomy): domain Eukaryota; kingdom Viridiplantae; phylum Streptophyta; class Magnoliopsida; order Asparagales; family Amaryllidaceae; genus Allium; species Allium cepa. The sequence goes on from CM060929.1 coordinate 759,062,974, forward strand.
AGAACTAAAAGATCTTATGTAAGTTAAATTAACAGAAATGAATATGAGTGCAGTAACTCAAGAGATGCTCGGGATTTACATCTCCTAAGGATCCGTTAAACTATTTACTATGTAGTATATTTCGCTATTATAATAGTGTCTAATTGTAAAATAAACTCACTTTTAAATAGCGTTAAGGCTTTACATTTTCCACCTTAACACATAATATATTCCCATAGTCTATACAATACCGTAATCTCCCCCGTACTGGGAGTTGTCAGAGGGCACTCCATAGGTATGGTACAAAACCAAAATCGTATAAAGCGCGATAGGGTAGGTGACACGGCACAACTAGGCAATGCCAGGGTAGATATACCAATTACGCATCTGGGCTGGTGGTAACGCATAGCCGCGGCTACCGCCCACCTCGAACAAACTCCCCCTAAAACCAAAAGTAAATGTGGCCACCAAATCAATCCAATGTCAGAGTAGTATCGAATAGGAGTGTCCGATAAAGGGCGCTAACCGCCTTGGCCCGAGAATCGCTCCTGTTTTAGCCCCCTTATGCCAACTCACGGGAGTCGGGTCCACGTATTTACCTTAAAGGAAACGCCGCCACCAACCTACTCCATTCTGGAATCTCCACCCCGTACACGGTTGTTAAAGTGGTTTTCGGAGTTGGCAGAGAGTATGACAACTTCCGATCTCGGTGTCTTCAACAACAAAACGTTTTTATAACACCGCGGTCATTTAAAAATAATTATGCTTTCAAAACCAGAATATAATTATCCATTTCAAAACACATAAATACGATGTCATTTCCTTTTAAAACCCAAATAAATATGATACCATTTCATTTCAAATATATTTCTTTTCCAAAATCATGCCATTTTTAAGATTCATAATACCTCGAAACCAAATATTTGAAATTTAACTTTCCAATAATACTTCGAAATCCATAGTTTTAAAACCATAACTTTCAAAACTTAAATGGTTTGGATATTCAACAATATATAAAATAAAACAGTTGAATTCATAAGTTCTTTATAAAGTAAATAATTTCCACGCCTTTACAATTTTATTTACTTTATATTCAGTCTAAACCCATAACCTTTAGATTCACTTTCAGTTTGAATAAAAACACTTCGATTTCAATATTTTCAAACTTTGAGTATTTAATAACTTTCAAAACTAAGGATGGGAATTTCTATTCAACAATTCATTGTCCTATTATTTAGTTTTGAAATGTTTACATAATAGATCCATAACCATTTAAAATAAAACCCAATTTATTAACACTAAATATTTTCTTCCATTTATTTATACTAGAATTATTCATTTAATTTGTCTTGAATAAAAATCCAGTTATAAACATCATACCTTTAAAATTTCCAAGATTAATAAGTTTACACCAACTTGTGGAGTTTAATTTTTAAATAAGCCCAATTCCAAATAAATTTCCAATTAAATTTCCAATCTTAATTGATTTGAACTATTTAAAACTCTATATATACACAATATCTTAAACCTGTACTTAATCATAAATATAAATTATCAAACTCCATTTTTCAACTTATTTATTTCCATTCAACCAATTCATACATAGCTTAAATTCAATAATTTAGCAATATATGTATATATAAAATAAGATTTTATATAAGATCAAAATTAATATTTATTTAACCACATCCTATCCAAACCATAGAAATCATTTCAAAAATAATTCTATATATATATCGCGGTGCCTGTATATAATTTTCTATCATATGGTCAAGTGATATAGATATTTATCATTTCAATCCGCAATTTAAAGATAAAAATGCGGTTGTATATCATTTCAAACCGCAATCCCGAATGAAATGAGAATGCATAATAACTTCCAGTTTATATAATATGGAACACATCATCCATTCACCCAATATCAATCATCAACCAATCTTATTTCACTCATCGTAAATTTAAACAAACATCAACAGAGCATATAAAACATATCATGTGAGGACCCACAAATCCGTACTCCTTGAATATACACTAATGTCCATAGATTAACTCAAGACGAACAGAAATACGAATTCTTATTATTTAAGAAAAAGGAAAAGGTAGAAGAAGAGAGAAAAAGATAGAAAATAGAGAGAAGAGAAAATAGAACGAAACAGAAGGAAAACAACAGAACAACAACATTAGAATCTCACAATCGCAGCGGAACAACATATAATAATAAATGAATAATCTTTAAACGAAGAACTATATCAGTTATTACATTACATTACATTTCATTACATCATATCATCAGAGTGTACAAAATCAACAACAGCAATAAACAGAACAAACAGCGGAAAAGAAATACTATATATTAGTAATACGCCATGCCATCCAGCTTGCCTCCAGCAACTCCTGAATATCCTGATAAACCTAACTCTTGACTGCCCGTGTGGAAATTGGTGGGCACCCAGAGTTTAGGAAGGAAAACAATAAACTCCGAGTCAGTCATGTGACTGGTGTGAGAAAACATTTTATTTTTCTTTAAAATCAAAAATAGAGGAATATTTTTAAAGTCAATTCGCAATGCTTTTAAAAATGAGACTACCATAAGACCTCCCACCACACACACAATGCAAACGCAGACTTGGAGGAGATTTCTTCTTATGTTAGTCAAAGATGCTTGATACGCATTAAAAAGAAACATTTGATATTATTATTAGTGCATAGTGTAGGAAAAAATCATTTCGAAAGTAGAATATAAATCTTAGCCAGCATAGGTACCATTATATTATGCCTGCTATAGCTACCTCCTGAGGAAGCAGGTTCTACAACTAAAACCGTACAAGATCGTATTGTTTCTTTGGTTTGACGCCCCACCTCTATACCCACGCTAGCCAAGAACATTACGGTGAACGCTGTCGACTAGCACGGAGAATAAGGCTGTTGAGGAGCGACCATCCGTGTAATTTCTTTGCGCGAGCACCGATATGTCAGATAATATAACATGCATTCTATTTCAAGAGGAACTCCGACATACCAACACAAACTCAAAGCTACTACACGGTGGCTATATAAATCCTTCGGAAACAAATATAGAAATAAACATAACACAAATCAGTCACAGACAATTCATATCACAAAGGCGGAATAAGATATGAATATTACACTAGAAAGTGTACATCAGAGTAGTGGTCTCAAGAGTTCCACAATATCACAAAAGAATAGTTACATGAACTACACAAAAGAATAAGTATACATTAAGGAGTCTATATCTCAAATGTATACAACAAAATAACTACTAATCTAAGTAGTTAACCCAAAAGTCAAGGAGTTAATCCCGGATGAGAAGTCAAGCAGAAGCACCTGTAACATCTCGGTCAGACCCGAGTATTATTTAATAAGAAAATAATAAACGGATCAGTCTAACTATAAATATCAGATGAAACGATATAGAATAAGAGATATGACTAAACACGTAATAATCACAACGCCAAGCTGTGCTATATATATATATACTTAGTTGATAATCATCAAGAGATTAATCTATGTCACCAAATCTACACAAGAATCAAAGAAGTGTCATACTCATTATTTCGTTCATCAAACCACAAATATTGACGATAATATCAATGTCAATCACCAAAGTCAAAGACGCACAAATTCCAGAAGACTACACAAGAAATCCAGAAATCACAAAAGTCAATGACACACAAATTCACCAATGCACAAATATTGATAAAACTTATCAATGGAAATCACGAAAATTGGTGAAACACAAATTCTAGAAATCTACACAAGAAATCCAGAAATCACAAAAATAGAGGGGGGGAGGCCTATCACAAATGGGAGCATAAAGCTCACCAACACGTGTATCACAAACGGAACGCTAATTCCATGGTCGCTAACCATCACAAATTGAGCCGAAGCTCCACAAACGGCCCGAAGACCATGGGTTGCTACCCCATCACAAATTGAGTCGAAACTCCACAAAACGGGGTTAAGTCTCCCTCGCAGACAAAGAGACATCGCACATTGCTAGTCTAAATCACAAAGATGATCGTCATGATCAGCGAGAAGTGTCGATTACACTAAGCTAGTAAATATATGAGTTTAGCTTCATGTCCCATAACCACTTGCTTAACTTAAATATTTACGAACAAACTGTAAGTCTCCACTAGAAAATTGTCACAAGAGGTTCAATCGAACAAGTCCGAGAATTAACCGACAAAGTAAACGCAAGCGTTTCATACCACTAGTTTTACTAAGCCGTTTAATTAGATTTCTCATACGAGTGAGGTAAAGGTTTGTATATACTAATAGATTGGAAAACGGTTTTATAAACGAATTTGGTATTAAAATAGTATTGAAATCGTTTAAGGAAAGAGTTTTGATATTTACTACTAGTATAGAAAACCTTTATATTTTTAAAGTGACAAATCACGAAGAAGATTGTAAGAACAATCAATCACAAAAATTCACATACGAAGACGTGAATAAAATCCAAAGAAATCGATAAAGAATCCATCGAAATGGATATTCAAAAATCCCTAAAAAGAGTCATCAAAATCCTAATAGATGATAACAACAAATAGGATTATCACGAATCGATTTAAATTGGAATTCCTATCCAAAAAGGCAAATCGGACTCAAACAGCAGGTTCAGTCGACTGAACAGAGAATTTCAGTCGACTGACCCTGTACATGGAAATTTTCCAGGTTCAGGAAACTTTCTGTTTCCAGTTTCAGTCGACTGTGCAGAAGTTTTCAGTCGACTGAATCATGCCTGGAAACTCTCGGGTTTCAGGTTCAGTCGACTGAACAGAGATTTCAGTCGACTGAATCATGCCTGGGCTGTTTTTCAACCTTATACAAATGAAGAGAAAACTCTTCCAAAATGCAATCGGAGGAACATTGGATCTAAGGGTTTATGCCAAACGGCAACCCGGCCCTATATGCTCCTCGATGCATCACCAAAAGCATGATCAAACATCCATAAAAGGATTTTACACAAATTTGTCTTAAAAACCCAAAAATTGGAATATTCACAAAACCAATCCAAATCAAGAGCAAATGCACATGAAGAAGTGTTAGGAATTCATACCCAACAACCAAAGATAATTATAGTCATAGATGTGAGATAAAAATCTCACCTTTTCACAAAATCGAACAAGAAGAAGCTTGAAAGCAATTGGAGAATCAACCTCTCTTCAACCCAACCCAAATGAGCATGAATCTAAACTCAAAAAAAAGAACATTCGAAAGATTAGGTTTTAGGAATTTCTGAAATTGGGAAGAGAATAAGTTGGAGAAGAAGAAGAGAAGCTTACCAATGGGTTCTTCTTGAGTTTGGAGCAAGGAATTTGATTTGCAAGAGAAACTAGGGTTTTGGAATTTTAATTTCCAATCTCTCCCACCATTAACACTCTAAAAACTGAAATGAGAAGAGAATGAGGGTGAGTGGGGAAGAGTGGCTCAGATTTGAGCATAAGTTAACATAGGGTTGAGCCCAAAAAACCAAACCCAAAGTAAAAAGTAGCAGAAATCAACTTTCTCCAAACATATCGAAGCTTATACTCAAAAAGGTCGCAAACGGCATTTTAAACTCAATGGGAGTGGTCCCGAGCCCTAATTCGACCGTATGCAAAAAGTAGCTTTTCGGACTAAAATCCGACTAACGATAAAATATTTAAATATAAAATCGACAAATATGCGGGTTGTTACATTTGGATTTCCAACAAATGGTCAGGCCAAGGAACTTCCCATTGCCATATGAGAACGCCTCTAGAAGGACGTCCCCGAGAACCAAACCGGATCTCTGCCAACGCAAGGCCGGGTTACCCCTAACTGGGTAACTACTGACACGAGTACGCCATCCCCCGGTCCTTTGGGACCTTTAACCGAGCGCTCATAATCAACATCACACCATAATTAATAAAGTGTTTCAACATGAGTAAGTATCTGGGCTCCATACTGTGATACCACCCTTTTCCAGAAGGAAATGCACATACCCTAAAGGGAGCTAACCCTCATAACCTTGCTGCATCTTTCCTGTTTTGACCATTCCGGGGTGTGAGGCTCGACGAAGTCTCGTCCACAAAGCCATGCTTTATACAAAAGCTGTGCTTTGGGTCAACAAATGATCATAGAAATGATCACAAAGATAAGTGATCAAACAAATGATCATATCACAAATGATCAAACCATGATCATTTCACAGCAACACTCAGCATGTCACATTACCAAATTGGGAATATATCGCTAATAACCATCAACTACATAACCTCTAAGCTCGTACGTCTCAGAGAAGGGTGTTAAGCTAAAAGAATAAATTCTCCGCCACCAACAGAAATATATTTGAAAGAAATCAGCTTTATATCTCAATTTGTAATGTCAGACATACTATCCATACAAGTCTGTTCCGGGATCGAACAGAACCGAAGGCACTTACAAAGAAGTCCTTGCAATCCGGATATCCACAATCCTGATCGGATTCCCCATCACATATGGAGAACTCTATACCGGAGCAACTCGGTGCAGAGTCAATCGACAGGTCATCCTATTGCTCTCGCAAATATCCGGTCTTCAACACCGGTCATCAATGCTATCCATTACGTCGTATCACTATTCGGAATGGGTAATCCGAATGGTGAGCGCTTATTCAAAAATAAGTGTGGCATTCAAATTCAAGCAAATCACAACAAATACCTTTCAAAGGTAAATATTGATAGTCGGTTATTGAACTATCAATGGATATGCACAACATCACCAGATTCCAAATAATTTTCCAAATTATTTATTTCCCAAAAATATCTTTACAAGATATATGATTTCAATACTTCAAAAATAAATCAATATTTATTTTTAAACAAATTCCACTTTCTTTTATAAATTCCATAGTGAATTTATATTTCAAAATATTTATGAATATACGATTTCAATTATTCATTTTCAATTTATCTTCAAAAGGATAAATTCTCAAAATATTCACTTTATATTGGAAAACATTTCCATACTTATTTAATAAGTAATTCACAAATCTTTTTATTTTCAACCTTTGGAAAATATTCAATATACTTAAATCTACATTAAGTATATATTTCATTCTTTAAGGAAATCATTCTCTTAAACATATTTATTTGGGCCAAAACGAATGTTGCGTAAAACATTATTACGACAACCCCAAATCACTAGTATAGGGATTCGAAATTAATATAGATATATAAATCCCAATACTATACAAAACATTTCCTTTCGGAAATCATTTACTATAACAACAGTGTTATAGTCCACCATTTCCTTCTATTACTCGAAAACGTCTATTTCAACAATAAATGTTGAAATCTATGGTTTCGAACCTTAACACATTTAAAATAACATCGTTAGATCGTTTTATTTCTATTTAAAACATCACATTCAAAACATTTTCTTTAACATATTATTCACTATTCAAAAACGTGAATATACTTCATTAACCAATTTCATCATTTCTATTCATTTTATTTTAAAGGATTATTCACTGTCTAAAACGTGAATATAACTCCATTAATAAGTTATAACAATTTACTTATCAAAATAAGTCGTTGCGAATTTATAAAACAACGTTTATAAATTCCTTTATTAACCTATTCAGTTCATAACTCAATCATAAACCAAAAGTTCATATTGTAAGTTAAATACTTATAATTTATTTGTTTACAAAATCCTTCTTTTTAAACTTCCCAAATTATAAATCTTATAACTTATAAGATTCACTTATTTACCCAAATCTATTCTTCAAATAACTTTACAAATTTTATAAACCTACTGCTTATAAAATTCCATTTATAACTTCACCGTTTAGAATCCTATAAATTTCACTCATTTATGAAATTCATTCACAATTCATTCTAACACTTATAAAAACTCGTTTTATAATTCCAATACTTTAATTTATAAATATCAAATTATAAATCTTTTATACAAATCAATTTATATTATTATTTTAAAACGTCTTTAAACTCCTTTATAATTTCATCATTCTCTTTGATTTATAAAATAATCAAATTTTATAAATCCTATCTTTAAACTTTTCACAATAAATTCAAAAATCCCGATTAAACTATTTTATAAAATCATTCGCCTCATATTTTCAAAAATCATAATTTTAACTATATTTCTCAAAAACCATAATTTTTATAACATTAAAATTTTAACGTTTATTTATCTATAACGGATCAATTCCAAAAATATTATAAACGTATACTTTCAAAAATCACTTTAAAAATCATTTTAAAATTCCAAAATTTGGCCCAATGATGCTACATACCAAATAGTCAATCACGACAACAACGACATCATATATCGATATGATAATCAACTAATATCAAAATATCCATAATCAAATAAATACTGTTGAGGAATCCAGTTGGATTCCTCCAACCTGTTTCCCTACATCCAAAGATGTTAGCACAATACCAGTTCCGTTCCAGTACGAAATTATCGCGGTATATGGGATTTAAAATATTATTCACTTAATAGGCGGCGCAATAGGGTCTCATCCGCTATATACTGCGGGAAATCAATTCGAAGTACATAAATAATACCAATTTCACTGTTTATGAAATATTCGCGGTATATGTTTTAATAAATAACATCCGCTTACTAACGGCGCATAATGTCTATTTTAACAATCAATAGATAACAATCATCATTTAAACATGCATTCAAAAATTTTAAATATAACTATTTAAAATTAAAATCGAAATCGATTCGATTGAATGAGAAGTTCTCACCTTGATTTCAATTTCGTTTTAGCGATTTATTTCGAATAAAATTAAACGGACGTTTAATTTTACCCGAAATTCTCACTAACTCCAAACGATTCCAATCCAACTCCATAGCGTAGTGCCCGTCCATACGATCCCAACGCAACTAGTTTCGCGCGTTTCGGACCTCGTATGAAAAAGATATCAATTTTCAAAGTTACATGATTTTTATAAACTAATTTACAACATATTTAATTTTTTTCTAAACCTACACTGATCTCGGCCGTTGAATCAAGTTTGAATGCATCAGGTCCGTGACCCCTATCTTCTTCACGTACACGTTCATCTACAGGAAAATAACGCAACCAAGAACCCATATCTTGCAAATTAGGGTTAACACTTGCGGCCACCACGACGACATCCACCACGATCAGAAGCTTGCATCTCGAAGCCCTTCTCCCCCTCCACTCTCGGCCTAAAGAGCATGAAGCTCGGCCACCTGTAGTTCCTCAATTTGCGTGCGCAACACGCGACTGTCGCCCCCCTAGCTCCCCCTCTGACGCACCAATTCCGATCATCTCCGTATGAAATTGAAGCTCTTGCTTAGCTCTTCGACTTTCGTGTTGAACACTTCGCGTAATTGTTGATGGATTGAGAGTAATTGAGGAGAGAAAGATATTAATTTCTGGCCAGTCATATGAGGGGTGGCGGCTGCAGTTCAAAACCCTAGGGTTGTGTTTTTACTTTGCAAATGAAGATAGAGGGGTGCTTATAGAGAAAATCGCCCAATTTACCATTCATCGAAATTTTTCGAACTCCAAACGAAGCGTGCCGGTTGGCGTTTTTAAGGTTTATCCCGCGTTACGAACACAATGGAACGTGTTTCGGGAGCTAATTCTGTCATCTGTGCGAGTTATGGCAATAAACGTTCAATTTAAAATTAAACCGATTAAATGATTTTCTAGGCGTTTTAGCTTGCACCGGACAAATGGTAAATCCGATTGACACGAAATTTTAAACCATACAATAATATCACATTACGGATCCGATGAAACTGGTTTCGTCAAAATCTGAGACTTTTTGAAAAATGGCTATTTTAACTCGCCAAATTAATATTAAAACAATTTCGATGCGTTTCGAGCTGCCACGATCAAACGAAAACTCCAATTGCTACGAAAATTGAAATCCGATAATAACAAATTATTATGGATCCAATGGAACTAGTTTCGTCCAATTCTGAGACTGTTTGAAAAATGGCTAATTTCACTAGTCAATTAAATATTAAAATATTCAATTTTCACAAATTAACTTTTAATTCAATTTTAAAAGTTCTAAAATATCATTCTAACTTCAATATGATACAATAAAATTTTACAAATCATTTTCAATCATATTTAACCAAATTTTCAATTATTTCTGTAATTTCACTTATTAAATTATCGATTTAATTATTCAATTAAATCCAATTATTCGAAATAAAATTTATTCGACTTATAAATTTCACTTATTAATATATAAAATTAATTAAATATTCAAATTTTAATTAAAAAAAATTCTGGGTCGTTACATATCAGGTATCAACAAACAGTTTATATTCAAAATAAATAAATAAATAAATAACTGTTTAACTAGCAGTTTATATGCAAAATAAATAAATTTTAACTGTCAATTTATATGCAATAATAGCATTAATTAAAAGTTAAATTAAATAAATGCGATTTAACTGAGATGATGAATAAAATATTTAAAACAGTCATAAATAAATTTCTACTCAATCTTAAATCAACTTAGCAAACATAAGATAACTTAAAAGTTGTGTGTGGGTTAAAACACTCACCTTTTGAATTTGAATTGAATCTAAATTCAATTTAAACCCAAAAATTTGACAGCCTCCAAATCCGTCGAAACAAACGCCAAAATGTCTGGAATTCCGATACAATCCCAGCAAAATAAACCGCGCGTGAATCCGAGCTCATACGCAAAAGTTATGAAAATTTGAAAATCGAAAAATTCTGGTCCTGGGTCAACTTCGGGTTCGACTTCGGTGCGCCGCCTCAAATCCCCGGTGCTTGCTTGGAGTTTTTGCTAAAACGACCCGGAGCGACCCGAGTCATTTTCTTCCTGACCCGAAGTAGACACAACATTTTTGCCTCTGAAACTCAAAGCGTGACTCGAAGTGGCTGCAGATCCGATTTTTTTTTTTTTTCAAAATTGAAATTAATTTTTTCGAATTTGGGAATTAGTTTTTTTTCTTCCATTGGAATGAGGAGTTGAGAAGGAGATGTACGTATAAAAAAATGAAAATAAGGAGTGGCTAGGGTTTATAACGGGTATATATAGACAAGGCTGAAAAATAATAGATGGATCGGATTGGTATACGCGCTGAACGCTAAATGGCCCGAAAAGCCCGTTTCTACTCCGGAACGAAAGTGGGTCAACCCAAATATCAATATATATGTTTAAAAATATTTTAAACGCGATGGAAAAAGTTTCACGTCCAAATTCCATTGTATGAAGAAGTTATGCTAAATTCAATTTTTTCAAATTGATTTAGATTGATTTAAATTGCATAAGTTTCAAGGCGTTTCGAGTCGGTACGATCAAACGACAAGTCCGGTCGTTATGAAACTTGAAACACTATTATAATTCACCGTTACGGATCCGATGAAACAGATTTCGTCGAAATCCGAGTCAGTGGCCAAAATGGCTAAATTTATATTAATTAAATAAATTAAAAATTCATTAATAAAATCCAATTTTTTTTTAAATCTTAAATTTGACAAATTTTATTACCTTTATATGTCTCAATCAAATTACAATGTTTTAAACAATTTAAAGGTCAATTTAAAGTTGATTAACTTCCATTTCAGTGTCAAAATTTTCATTTTTATTAAATTTAGAAATTATCGATTAAGTTTCCAAAAATTTCATTGAATTAAATCTTCATTCTTATTATTCAATCCATTATAGCCAAATGGATGAAATTAACATACATAAATATTTTTCAATTTCAACTAAATTTTCAATTAACGTGAAAATAAATGTTTAATTTTTACTTAATTGCAAAAACTCAATTACCTTAATTCTTTATATTCATATAAATAAACAAATCTTGATTTACAATCTTTTCATTCACCCATAGTCATATTATAAATGGAATTTACATTATCTTCAATTATTAATTACCATCAGTTAAGATCTTAACATTTGATCCATAAATATATTTGCCCTGAATTATTTACTGCATTTACCTAATTCCAATTTCATAATCACATTCAATCCATTATTGGTATTGCATTGACATTTAACTTATTAGCTTATATCAACACTATTGTCATTAATTGCATATGGGTTACAAAATTTAGCCACTACCCTAAATAACTAACGTAAATTAATGTCCATTAATTCCACTGATTTAAGTTTCATTAAATTAATTAATGATTCCCTCAGTTAGCAATAACGTAACATTTTCTTTATTTGTATTGCAAATAATTCAAAATTCAATTCGTAATTCTTAATATCCTCTAAATTACAACTTCCAAACATGGTATTAATCATCATTTACGTACCTCTAATTATTTTAATTTACATTAACATAATAAAAAAATTACCTTAAATGAAATTTATCCCCCAATATATTATATGCAATAAATTTTGACCTTACAACAGTTTCAATTAATTATTTATATTTATTGCGATTGAGTACCAAAATTTATTTAACACATCAAATAAATGAACAATCTATATTCATTTTCACCTATTTTCTTTTAAATTCAGTTATAAGTTTGTTACTTACCAACTAGGTTATAATAACACTAATTTTTTATTCCACTGCTATATATGATATATTTGCATCACATACTTGAATTTTTGAATTTCATCTTAATTCCAATTCACGGTAGTATAATTTCTTACTATATACCCATTTATAATTTGCATACCAATTAATTAGTTCCAACTATATAGATTGATTCAATTCAACTCTTTTATTAAGTCTATATAAATCAATATACTATTTCATTGGTAAATGTTTATTTCAATTATTCCTTTATTACTTACAAATCTTATTTCATTCATGAATGCCATCATTTATCAATTATTACATAATTTCATTAATTTATATTCAGTTACAACTAAATTAATACATTGATTTCATTTGTAAATTAAATGCTTACAATTTATAAGCTTTCATTCCAAACAATATTTCAATTTGTACCGGACATTGATTTAACTCAATTTACTATTTAATATTATTAATTCATTTACTAAATTCACTACCTACCTTTGTTCTCTATATGCAACTCTTAGCCTAGTATAACAATTTACATCACTTCAATTTATTCGTCATTTTGTTTCAAATGTAAACACTTAGCCTTATATTCCCATGGTTTCATTTCATTCTCAGCATTTGCTTCATTATTAATTATAAAATCTTTATTTTTCCAAATTAAATTTACGTAAATCTTATTAAAATGACAAATTTAATTAACGAAAATTACGGGTCGTTACACTCTCCCCCACTCAAAACTTTTCGTCCCCGAAAAGGAAAAAGAAGGGAAAAGAAGAATTAAGAAATCAATATCATACCAAATATTAAATTTATAAACAAATAAATTTACAAAATTAATTTAGATAAAATATACTAATTTATAATCATTAAATCTTTTTTTTATACTCAAACTAATAAAGTTTGGAAAATATTTTCAAAATATTTTCTAAGTCCAAAATTTACGGAAAATTTTGGCAGAGTCTCCTTTGTACGGGGAGGCTCGGGAGAAAATATAATATCAGATATATCAAAATATCACATATAATATCCAAAATATATTATCCCAACGCGGGAAATATATAAAATAGCGCTATAAACCGTAATCCAAAACGTACCTATCCGTCGGGCAATTTACGCTTAATTTATGGAACCAAAAGCAGTAGCAATTGCTTCCATAACCTGCATTTCACTTATAAAATCCAAAGGGCTAACAATTTATATAAAGTGAAATATTCAAGTGGTTTCAATCACTAACAACAAATCAATACAACAACCATCAATTTCAACAAACAGCATACACAACCAATACAAAGCAACCATTCAATCAAACAAACAAATAGTTGTTCGGGTTCAAAACTTTTAAATTGTACGGAATGAAGAATAAACTACCAGCGCATCATTTACTCAACAGTCTTAGATAAAACTAAATAGATTATTCATTTATCCTAATCCAATTTTAAAGTATCCTTGCCCAAACAATCATCAACTAAACAACAACAAATCCAAACAACAATCAACTTAACTTATTATTAATTTCCTATCATACCTTTTTTGTTTGATTTTCTTTTTATTTATACAGTGATTTATCTTTTAAATTTACATTTACTCATTAAATGTTTGCTTCATTTATTTTTACTTATTACTTACAATTATTCAGTTCCATTAACTTAGGTCATGTCAGTTCCTTTTATTTCGTTATAATTATTCATTCATTTATTATAGCATGACCTCCATTATCTACATTCATTTATCAATAGTATTCATGTCCCATTCAATTTCTTAGCATTTCCATTTTGTTTACTTAAGTTTATAATCATCTATTTATAATACTTACCTTTTATTATATTTACTAATAGTAAAATTCAATTATAACTTAACTTATCCCGATATCATCACTTCTTATGAATAAAAGCGATTTATTGAACACCTTCATTACATACTTTTACTTGTATAATTTTCATTACATTTTCTTATTAAACATTTAAACTTTTAAATATTTGGTAAGTTATATATATGTTTTTAAGAATGTAATTAAAATCATACAAGTTTCTCTTATTTCTTTAATAAATTTACTGTTCAATAATAATCCTTTATTTCATAGGTTACAATTTTAAATTTCATTTAGTACCATTAATAACCTAGCATTAAACCTCTTATTTCATTTAGGGAAGTAATTATTAATTAATTAGATTCCATTTCACTAGAATAATTGAAACTATTTATTGTGGAAACTTAAGAACTAAATACCGGGTTAAATTTCAAATTATTTTAAAAATAATAGGTAAATATATGTACTTACAACTTATAAACCCAATTATATTTAAAACAAATTAAAAATTCACTTTTTTTATCAAAATAATTCTGTAGTAAAACTACTACAGTGGCCTTCCCACTTCGAAACTCGAAAATGAAAGTCGATGATGCGTGCACTCATTACCGAAATTATTTTCCAGCGACAAAGAGGGTAGTACATAACTTATTTCTTTTTAAACAATTGTTTCAAATTATATTGAAATATTTATATCAGAAAATACTTCTAATGGTATTATTATTATATTCCAAAATCAATTGAAAGAATTTCCAAAACCCCGAAACTTAAGTTCTAAATTTCCAATTTTATTTTCCTTCTAATTTCATCTAATATTTATAAATTTTATTACCTAACAATCAATATATTGCAACCAAATAAATATCTTATTTATAAAGAAAAAAACTTTATTTTATACATAGAAAATATAATAGGAAAAATTATTTCATTTACCTATATTAAAACAAACATTATGTCGGTCTGTCCTATTAAGTGTTTAGAAATCCCTATTAATGTCACAACGTCCCATGCATCAACCGGAATTTATAAATACAAAACGGAATAGATTAACACAATATTAAAACCCTTTTATTACACTAACAAATATGCTCTCACATATATATACACTCAGCGACTCCCATAGGGTGTTTCTACCCTATTGATAAAGAGTCAGACCCCCCAAAGCTAAGGTTTGTCGCTGAACCAAAGCTCTGATACCATAGGTAACATCCCGCCTTTTCGCACGCTTTAAATCGACACACGTGCCAATTCAAACCATACGGAAGGGCGGATTGTTATAGGGCAAATAAGAAAAACGAGAAAGAATATAACAAAACAGAATCTCACAGCGGAAGGATAAAATATAATAATAAATATACAGTTCATAAAACTGTTTACAAATATTTGATTCTTCTTTATAAAATAAATGTCAGAGTTCATATACCAATCATATTAATGCAGCGAAATACAGAGTAGTGGAACCATATAATATATAATAATAATAGTAATGAAATCTTCGTCTTCTTCCTCCAGAAAAATCTTCAAATCCTGAAACCCTCGGACTGACCCGAGCGAATTGAAAAGACAAAACACTCGAGTCAGAACTTAAAGATCTTATGTAAGTTAAATTAACAGAAATGATTATGTGTGCAGTAACTCAAGAGATGCTCGGGATTTACATTTCCTAAGGATCAGTTAAACTATTTACTATGTAGTATATTTCGCTATTGTAGTAGTGTCTAATTGTAAAATAAACTTACTTTTAAATAGCGTTAAGGCTTTACATTTTCCACCTTAACACATAATATATTCTCATAGTCTATACAGTACCGTAATCTCCCCCGCACTAGGCGTCGTCATAGGGCACTCCATTGGTATGGTACAAAACCAAAATCGTATAAGGCGCGATAGGGTAGGTGACACGGCACAACTAGGCAATGCCAGGGTAGATATACCAATTACGCATCCGGGCTGTGGTAACGCATAGCCGCAGCTACCGCCCACCCCGAACAAACTCCCCATAAAATCAAAAGTAAAGGTGGCCACTGAATCAATCCAATGTTAGAGTAGTATCGAAGAGGAGTGTGCGATAAAGGACGCTAACCCCCTTGGCCCGAGAATCGCTCCTGTTTTAGCCACCTTATGCCAACTCACGGGAGTCGGGTCCACGTATTTACCTTAAAGGAAATGCCACCACCAACCTACTCCATTCTGGAATCTCCACCGCGTACACGGTTGTTAAAGTGGTTTTCGGATGTGACGCCCCACCTCTATACCCACGCTAGCCAAGAACACTCCGGAGTAGTGCTATCAACTAGCACGGAGAATAAGGCTGTTGAGGAGCGACCATCCATGTAATTGCTTATCACACGGTGGCTATAAATAATCTTCGGAAACAAACATAGAAATAATCATATCACAAATCAGTCACAGATATCCATATTACAAAGGCGGAAGAAGATATGAATATATAACTAACACATGAAAGTGTACATCAGAGTAGTGGTCAGTAAGATCCACGATAATACAAAAGAATAGCAACACGTGCTATACAAAAGAATACAACTATGAGTCTATATCTCAAGTGTATACAACAAAAACTGCTAATCTAAATAGTTAGCCAAAAGTCAGAGTGATGAATCCCTGGGAAGAAGTCAAGCACAAGCACCTGTAACATCTCGGTCTGACCCGAGTATTATTTAAGAAAATAATAAACGGGTCAGTCTAGCTATAAATATCAGATGACATGATATAACATAAAAGATATGGCATAAACATAAACATCCATAATGACATACCACTATAAGTATGTAAATAATGATCAACAGAAGATCAATCAATAAGAGATAATCAATATCACAAGAATCTTCTCAAAGATTCGGAAAGGGCATCATACCCCAAACTTGTACTCATAACAAGTCAATGACATAAATTCTAGAAATCAATGCAAGAAGTCCAGAAATCATAGAAAAGAGAAAGAGGCCTATCACATGACGGTCCGAAGACCAAGGGGAGTTACCCCACATGTGTGAATGGAATCACACAGATTAAGGTCCAGACTAACCAAAAAGCAAAAAGGTAAGTGTGAGTGGAATCCACACAAGTGGTGTCTAGTCTAACCTCGTAACAAGAGACATCGCACAGTTGCTAGTCTAAATCATCAGAATGATCATCATGATCAACGAGAAGTGTCAATTACACTAAGCTAGTAAATATAGAAGTTTAGCTTCATGTCCCATAACCACTTGCTTAACTTAAATATTTACGAACAAACTGTAAATCTTCACTAATAAAATTGTCACACGAGGTTCAATCGAACAAGTCCAAGAATTAACCGACGAAGTGAATGCAAGCGTTTCATACCACTTGTTTTACTAAGTCGTTTAATTAGATTTCTCATCCGAGTGAGTTAAAGGTTTGTATATACTAATAGATTGGAAAACGGTTTAAGGAAAGAGCTTTGTTATTAAAAATAGAGTTGAAATTGTTTTGTTGAAAGAGTTTTGATATTTACTACTAGTATTGAAACCTTTATATTATAAAGTGACAAAACACAGAAGCAATTGTAGAAACAATCAGTCACAAAAATCGCATACGGAGATGTGAATAAAATCCAAGGAAATCAGCTCAATGTTTTTTTCAGATAAGATCCCCTACGGAGGGGGGGTCCAGGGGGGGTGGCAACCCCCCAAGGTGGGGGTGCGGGGGCAACGCCACCGCTTACGGGGTTCGACTTGCCCGGTCAGGTCGCGGGGGTCCAGGGGGCAGCGCCCCCGGCGGGGTGCGGGGCAGCGCCCCGACCAAAACGGTACGACCTAGTGAAGACAAAATGAGGTCTAACGACCTAACGACTCAAGGGTCATACGACCTAACGACTCAAGGGTCATACGACCTAACGACTCAAGGGTCATACGACCTAACGACTCAAGGGTCTAACGACCTAACGACTCAAGGGTCTAACGACCTAACGACTCAAGGGTCATACGACCTAACGACTCAAGGGTCATACGACCTAACGATTCAAGGGTCATATGACCTAACGACTCAGGGGTCTAACGACCTAACGACTCAAGGGTCATACGACCTAACGACTAAAGGGTCATACGACCTAACGACTCAAGGGTCATACGACCTAACGACTCAAGGGTCTAACGACCTAACGACTCAAGGGTCATACGACCTAACGGCTCAAGGGTCATACGACCTAACGACTCAAGGGTCATATGACCTAAAAATGGCCAGAACGACCTAGGGTTAACTCGTGAACGACTCACGACCTATGGATGAACGACTTAACTCCGAACGACCTAAAAATGGCCAGAACGACCTAGGGTTAACTCGTGAACGACTCACGACGTATGGACGAACGACTTAACTCCGAACGACCTAAAAATGGCCAGAACGGCCTAGGGTTAACTCGTGAACGACTCACGACTTATGGACGAACGACTTAACTCCGAACGACCTAAAAATGGCCAGAACGACCTAGGGTTAACTCGTGAACGACTCACGACTTATGGACGAACGACTTAACTCCGAACGACCTAAAAATGGCCAGAACGACCTAGGGTTAACTCGTGAACGACTCACGACTTATGGACGAACGACTTAACTCCGAACGACCTAAAAACGGCTAGAACGACCTAAGTGCAGAAAATTCACCAAAACGCTAAAAATTGGAGTTTTTCGCCAATCCAATCCAAACCAAATGCTAACATGCATGCAAAAATGATAGGGAATCATTCCCAACAGTCCAATATAGTTATAGGCTAGAATTGTGAGGTAAAAATCTCACCTTTGCACCAAATATCAATGAAAATGAAGTTTTAAGCAAGCAAGGATCAATCCTTCTTCTATCTAAGCACAAGAAGCTTGAATCCAATGTCTTCTTCTTGAATTTGGAGTAGAAAGATGGATTGCAATTGAATTTGAGTTTTGGAATTTTAATTTCCCATTCCCTCCACCATTAATGCCAAAGCTTGATTAGTTAGGAAATTTATGAAGAGTGAGGAGAAGAGGGTTGGAACTTGGGCTTAATAGGCTAAACTAACCCAAAGTCCAAAGCGGGAAAAGTTAGTGAAATTTCACTAACTCCAAACCTATCGATGTTTATACTTAAAAAAATTATAAACGACATTTCGAACTCAATGGAAGTGGTAAGAAGTCCTAATTTGACCGTTTGCAAAAAGTAGCTTTTCGGACCAAAATCCGATTAACGAGTTAATATTTAAATAAAATATTTAAATACAAACTCGACAAATATGCGGGTTGTTACATCGGAGTTGGCAGAGAGTATGACAACTTCCGATCCTGGTCTCTTCAACAACCAAATGTTATTATAACACCGCGGTCATTTAAAAATAATTATGCTTTCGAAACCAGAATATAATTATCCATTTCAAAATCCATAAATACAATATCATTTCCTTTTAAAACCCAAATAAATATGATATCATTTTATTTCAAATATATTTCTTTTTCAAAATCATGCCACTTTTCAGATTTATAATACCTCGAAACCAAATATTTGAAATTTAACTTTCCATATAATACTTTGAAATCCATAGTTTTAAAACCATAACTTTCAAAACTTAAATGGTTTGGATATTCAACAATATATAAAATAAAACAGTTGAATTTCAAATTTCTTTATAAAGTAAATAATTTCCACGCCTTTACAATTTTATTCACTTTATATTCAGTCTAAACCCATAACCTTTAGAATCACTTTCAGTTTGAATAAAAACACTTCAATTTCAATATTTTCAAACTTTGAGTATTTAATAACTTTCAAAACTAAGGTTGGGAATTTCTATTCAATAATTCATTGTCCTATTATTTAGTTTTGAAACGTTTACATAATAGATCCATAACCATTTAAAATAAAACCCAATTTATTAACACTAAATATTTTCTTCCATTTATTTATACTAGAATTATTCATTTAATTAATCTTGAATAAAAATCTAGTTATAAACATCATACCTTTAAAATTTCCAAGATTAATAAGTTTACACCAACTTGTGGATTTTAATTTTTAAATAAGCCTAATTCCAAATAAATTTCCAATCTTAATTGATTTGAACTATTTAAAACGCTATATATACACAATATCTTAAACCTGTACTTAATCATAAATATAAATTATCAAACTCCATTTTTCAACTTATTTATTTCCATTCAACCAATTCATACATAGCTTAAATTCAATAATTTAACAATATATGTATATATATAATAAGATTTTATATAAGATCAAAATTGGTACTTATTTAACCGTATCCTATCCAAACCATAGAAATCATTTCAAAAATAATGTTATATATATGTCGCGGTGCTTGTATATAATTTTCTATCCTATGGTCAAGTGATACAGATATTTGTCATTTCAATCCGCAATTTAAAGATAAAAATGCGGTTGTATATCATTTCAAACCGCAATCCCGAATGAAATGAGAATGCATAATAACTTGCAATTTATATAATATGAAACACATCATCCATTCACCCAATATCAATCATCAACCAATCTTATTTCAATCATCGTCAATTTAAACAAACATCAATAGATCATATAAAATATATCAGGTACCAATGAAGAGTTTATATTCAAAATAAATAAATAAATAAATAAATAACTGTTTAACTAGCAGTTTATATGCAAAATAAATAAATTTTAACTGTCAATTTATATGCAATAATAAAATTAATTAACAGTTAAATTAAATAAATGCGATTTAACTGAGATGATGAATAAAATATGCAAAACGGTCATAAATAAATTTCAACTCATATCTTAAATCAACTTAACAAACATAAGATAACTTAGAAGTTGTGAGTGGGTTAAAACACTCACCTTTTGAATTTAAATTGAATCTAAATTCAATTTAAACCCAAAAATTTGACAGTCTTCAAATCCGTCGAAACAAACGCCAAAATGTTTGGAATTCCGATACAATCCCAGCAAACTAAACCGCGCGTGAATCCAAGCTCGTACGCAAAAGTTATGAAAATTTGAAAATTGGATAATTCTTGTCCTAGGTCAACTTCGGGTTCGACTTCGGTGCGCCGCCTCAAATCCCCGGTGCTTGGTTGGAGTTTTTGCTAAAACGATCCGGAGCGACCCGAGTCATTTTCTTCCTGACCCGAAGTAGATACAGCGTTTTTGCCTCTGAAACTCAAAGCGTGACTCGAAGTGGCTGCAGATCCGAAATTTTTTTTTTTGAAATTGAAATTAATTTTTTGGAATTTGGGAATTAGTTTTTTGTCTGCCATTGGAATGAGGAGTTGAGAAGGAGATGTACATATAGAAAAATGAAAATAAGGAGTGGCTAGGGTTTATAACGGGTTATATATAGACAAGGCTGAAAAATAATAGATGGATCGGATTGGTATACGCGCTGAACGCTAAATGGCCCGAAAAGCCCGTTTCTACTCCGGAACGAAATTGGGTCAGCCCATATATCAAAATATATGTTGAAAAATATTTTAAACGCGATGGAAAAAGTTTCACGTCCAAATTCCATCGTATGAAGAAGTTATGCTAAATTCAATTTTTCCAAATTGATTTAGATTGATTTAAATTGCATAAATTTCAAGGCGTTTCGAGTCGGTACGATCAAACGACAAGTCCGGTCGTTATGAAACTTGATACACTATTATAATTCACCGTTACGGATTCGATGAAACTAGTTTCGTCGAAATTCGAGTCAGCGGCCAAAATGAATAATTTTTGTATTAATTAAATAAATTAAGAATTCATTAATAAAATCCAATTTTTTTTAAATCTTAAATTTGACAAATTTTATTACTTTTATATGTCTCAATCAAATTACAATGTTTTAAACAATTTAAAGGTCAATTTAAAGTTGATTAACTTCCCATTTCAGTGTCAAATTTTCATTTTTATTAAATTTAGAAATTATCAATTAAGTTTCCAAAAATTTCATTGAAGTAAATCAATCCATTATAGCAAAATGGATGAAATTAACATACATAAATATTTTTCAATTTCAACTAAATTTTCAATTAACGTAAAAATAAATGATTAATTTTTACTTAATTGCAAAAACTCAATTACCTTAATTCTTTATATTCATATAAATAAACAAATCTAGATTTACAATCTTTTCATTCACCCATAGTCATATTATAAATGGAATTTACATTATCTTCAATTATTAATTACCATCAGTTAAGATCTTAACATTTGTTCCATAAATTTATTTGCTCTGAATTATTTACTGCATTTATCTAATTCCAATTTCATAATCACATTCAATCCATTAATTGGTATTGCATTGACATTTAACTTATTAGCTTATATCAACACTATTGTCATTAATTGCAAATGGATTACAAAATTTAGTCACTACCCTAAATAACTAACGTAAATTAATCTCCATTAATTCCACTAATTTAACTTTCATTCAATTAATTAATGATTCCCTCACTTAGCAATAACGTAACATTTTCTTTATTTGTATTGAAAATAATACAAAATTCAATTCGTAATTCTCAATATCCTCTAAATACAACTTCCAAACATGGTATTAATCATCATTTACGTACCTCTAATTATTTTAATTTACATTAACATAATAAATAAATTACCTTAAATGAAATCTATCCTTCAATTTATTATATGCAATAAATTTTGACCTTACAACAGTTTCAATTAATTATATATATTTATTGCGATTGAATACCAAAATTTATTTAACACATCAAATTAGTGAACAATCTATATTCATTTTCACCTATTTTCTTTTAAATTCAGTTATAAGTTTGTTACTTACCAACCAAGTTATAATAACACAAAATTTTTTATTCCACTGCTATACATGATATATTTGCATCACATACTTGAATTTTTGATTTCATCTTAATTCCAATTCATGGTAGTATAATTTACTACTATAAACCCATTTATAATTTGCATACCAATTAATTAGTTTCAACTAAATAGATTGATTCAATTCAACTCTTTTATTAAGTCTATATAAATCAATATACTATTTCATTGGTAAATGTTTATTTCAATTATTCCTTTATTACTTACAAATCTTATTTCATTCATGAATGTCATCATTTATCAATTATTACATAATTTCATTAATTTACACTTAGTTACAACTAAATTAATACGCTGATTTCATTTGTAAATTAAATGCTTACAATTTATAAGCTTTCATTCCAAATAATATTTCAATTTGTACAGGACATTGATTTAATTCAATTTACTATTTAATATTATTAATTCATTTACTAAATTCACTACCTACCTTTGTTCTCTTAGATGCAACTCTTAGCCTAGTATAACAATTTACATCACTTCAATTTATTCGTCATTTTGTTTCAAATGTAAATACTTAGCCTTATATTCTCATGGTTTCATTTCATTCTCAGCATTTGCTTCATTATTAATTATAAAATCTTTATTTCTTCTAAATTAAATTTACGTAAATCTTACTAAAATGATAAATTTAATTAACGAAAATTACAGGTCGTTACACTCTCCCCCACTCAAAACTTTTCGTCCCCGAAAAGGAAAAAGAAGGGAAAAGAAGAATTAAGAAATCAATATCATATCAAATATTAAATTTATAAACAAATAAATTTACAAAATTAATTTAGATAAAATATACTAATTTATAATCATTAAATCTTTTTTTAATACTCAAACTAATAAAGTTTGGAAAATATTTTCAAAATATTTTCTAAGTCCAAAATTTACGGAAAATTTTGACAGTCTCCTTTGTACGGGGAGGCTCGGGAGAAAATATAATATTAGATATATCAAAATATCACATATAATATCCAAAACATAATATACCAATGCGGGAAAATATATAAAATAGCATTATAAACCGTAATCTGAAACGTACCTATCTGTCGGGCAATTTACGCTTAATTTATGGAACCAAAAGCAGTAGCAATTGCTTCCATAACCTGCATTTCACTTATAAAATCCAAAGGGTTAACAATTTATATAAAGTGAAATATTCAAGTGGTTTCAATCACTAACAACAACAACAACAACCATCAATTTCAACAAACAGCATACACAACCAATACAAAGCAACCATTCAATCAAACAAACAAATAGTTGTTCGGGTTCAAAACTTTTAAATTGTACGGAATGAAGAATAAACTACTAGCGCATCATTTACTCAACAGTCTTAGATAAAACTAAATAGATTATTCATTTATCCTAATCCAATTTAAAGTATCCTTGCCCAAACAACCATCAACTAAACAACAACAAATCCAAACAACAATCAACTTAACTTATTATTAATTTCCTTTCATACCTTTGTTGTTTGATTTTCTTTTTATTTATACAGTGATTTATCTTTTAAATTTACATTTACTCATTAAATGTTTGCTTCATTTATTTTTACTTATTACTTACAATTATTCAGTTCCATTAACTTAGGTCATGTCAGTTCCTTTTATTTCGTTATAATTATTCATTCATTTATTATAGCATGACCTCTATTATTTACATTCATTTATCAATAGTATTCATGTCCCATTCAATTTCTTAGCATTTCAATTTTGTTTACTTAAGTTTATAATGATCTATTTGTAATACTTACCTTTTATTATATTTACTATAGTAAAATTTCAATTATTACTTAACTTATCCCGATATCATCACTTCTGGTGAATAAAAGCAATTTATTGAACAACTTCATTACATTCTTTTACTTGTATAATTTTCATTACATTTTCTTATTAAACATTTCAACTTTTAAATATTTGGTAAGTTATATATATGTTTTTAAGAATGTAATTAAAATCATACAAGTTTCTCTTATTTCTTTAATAAATTTACTGTTCAATAATAATCCTTTATTTCATAGGTTACAATTTTAAATTTCATTCAATACCATTAATAACCTAGAATTAAACCTCTTATTTCATTTAGGGAAGTAATTATTAATTACTTAGATTCCATTTCACTAGAATAATTGAAACTATTTATTGTGGAAACTTAAGAACTAAATACCGGGTTAAATTTCAAATTATTTTAAAAATAATAGGTAAATATATATACTTAAAACTTATAAACCCAATTATATTTAATACAAATTAAAAATTCACTTTTGTTTATCAAAATAAATCTGTAGTAAAACTACCACAGTGGCATTCCCACTTCGAAACTCAAAAATGAAAGTCGATGATGCGTGCACTCATCACCGAAATTATTTTCCAGCGACAGAGAGGGGAGTACATAACTTATTTCTTTTCAAAATTTCTTTTTAAATAGTTGTTTCAAATTATATTGAGATATTTATATCAGAAAATACTTCTAATAGTATTATTATTATATTCCAAAATCAATTGAAAGAATTTCCAAAACCCCGGAACTTAAGTTCTAAATTTCCAATTTTATTTTCCATCTAATTTCATCTTATTTTTATAAATTTTATTATCTAACAACAATATATTGCAACCAAATATATATCTTATTTATAAAGAAAAAAATTAATTTTATATATAGAAAATATAATAGGCAAAATTATTTCATTCACCTATATTAAAACAAACATTATGTCGGTCTGTCCTATTAAGTGTTTAGAAATCCCTATTAATGTCACAACGTCCCATGCATCAACCGGAATTTATAAATACTAAACGGAACAGATTAACACAATATTAAAACTCTTTTATAACACTAACAAATACGCTCTCTCATATATATACACTCAGCGACTCCTATAGGATGTTTCTACCCTATTGATAAAGTGTCAGACCCCACAATGCTAAGGTTTATTGCTAACCAAAGATGTGATACCAAATGTAACATCCCGACACCACTGACCTCCACCTCATCATCTACGTAAATCTTATTAAAATGACAAATTTAATTAACGAAAATTACGGGTCGTTACAACCATCACCACCGACCTCCACCTCATCATCTACAACAGTTGCTCCTCCCCTCCTCTGACTTTAACCAAGCCGTGCCCATCCATGGAGGTTAGCGTTACAAACTTTTCACCAAACTCCACCAATATTGCCTTGCCAAGCAACTATACTCCACCTACCCTTCATCAATCACTTTGGCCACCCCTAGAACCACCACTACCAGCAACTTCATGACCTTTGGCCACTGCTGCACCATCACTCTCCAATATCTAGACCTGTACCATGCTTAGGCCGAGCCCATTAGCCCATAGGCCGAGCCAAAATGTTGCATCCAAGCTTGCATTTTTGCCTTGACCAATTGTATTCTTTATGTAGCTACTCTACACTTTCATCTCCATGTTTCCACGCCTAATTGACCCGAACCATGCCATGTTGACACCTAGGCCGAGCTTAGTGTGGTGAGAACAAGCCCATTTGATCTTGTGACAAGCCATGTTTTCGTGGTCAGACACTTTCGTGTTAAAGCTGGGTAATGTTCTTTGTCGATTCAAATTTTCATATAGTTTCAATTCATATTTGTATTGTATATATATATTTGTATTGTCTTGTTTTAATTGTTTTATACAAGATAATCATCTAGGCACTCCATTCATTCAAATCAAATCTTGCTTGCCGTGCCCTTGGAATGGTTCTCATGTGTTGTTTTGGTCTCTGGCTTGAAAAGGTGAGTCTTTCTCACTCTGACAATTTACTTACGAAATGGGGAATCGATGTCAAGTGTTTAGTAATATAAAATATTTATCCAAGTTTATGATGATTTTATGATATGTTATGCCTTGTTATTACCATGTTAATTCTGTTAATTATCACCTGACATATGATATATGACATTATATTGTGACATTGACATTGTTTACACTGTTTATTTATTTATGATCACACTGCAAGTTCACTGTAGAACAGAATCACTATGAGTTGAAATGATACAAACCCGAACGGACTTTAAAATAGGGAAAAATCGTCATGGGCTGAAATGACAGGCCTGAGCGATTTTTAGTTATTTTTATTTACTTGGGATTACGGGTTTGAAATGATAGAACCCAGTTTCTTTTTAAATTACGGATTGAAATGATATATATCTGTATCACTTGATCTAGGTTAGAAAATTACGTACAGATCCCGTGGTATATTTTTAAATTATTTTTCTTAAGATATACATTTTTAAAATATGAAATTTTGATGTAAAATATATATTTTATGGTTTTATGAAAATTAAATATTAAGTCTTGAAATTATGAATTTAAGTATGAAAATTTGAAGCGATTGTGATTTTGACTAAAAATTATATTTTAAAATGTAAACAAATAATGGAAATTAAATTTAAAGTTTTGAAATGATATTTGAAATACAATGTTAAGTTTTATTAAATTTATAAGTTAATAAACAGTGAATTTTGACTTAAATGAAAGTGAGTTTTAATTGGATATTTAATTTTCAAATTTTATTGTGATAAATCATATGTTAAATTGAATTAAATGTGAAATTTTGAAGTCTAGAAATATGATTCATAAGTTTAAAATTTGCCAAAATTTAAGTTTTAAATATTTCTTAAAGTTATAATAAAAGCCGGAATTTTATTAATAGCATTTCTAAAAATGTTGTAGTCTTATGACAGCTGTTAGCACTAGAAATGGTCACTACCACCCTTAAGAGGGATTGTGTAGAGAGATTATTCAAGAAAGTAAAGTTAAACAGAAGAAAGTACGTAAATTTAAATGCAGAAACAACGAACACCAGATTTATAGTGGTTCGGCGTAATTGCCTACGTCCACTTTAAGGTAGATCTTTATTACTTTTCTCGATAATCGATTACATATACAATCCATATGTCAATCACTCAAATACAATTGCTAAGCAAAAAAGATTAAATCTTGAATGAGTCTTGAATGCGGCAGAGTCTCCCTGGTGTCTTCGAAAAAAGGTCTCTTTCACTGTGCCTCTGCCTCTCTATTTATAGACGAAGGTAGGACTTCCCTCGTGGGCCTAGCAGTTTGGTATCTCGGCCCAAATAGAGTGATCTCTGTGTGCCGAAACAGAGAGGCCGAACGGCAAAAATGCCGAGCAAGGCATGAATGCCGAACAATATTCTCATGCCGAACGAAGTGATGCCGAACACCCTGAATGTCGAACGACATTCTCATGCCGAACGAAGTGATGCCGAACACCCTGATTGCGGAACGACATGCTCATACCGAACGAAGTGATGCCGAACACCCTGAATGCCGAACGACATACTCATGCCGAACGAAGTGATGCCGAACATCTTGAATGCCGAACACCCTGAATGTCGAACACCCTGAATGCCGAACACCCTGAATGCCGAACGACATACTCATGCCGAATGAAGTGATGCCGAACATCTTGAATGCCGAACACCCTGAAAGTCGAACACCCTGAATGCCGAACACCCTGAATGCCGAGAAATATGGAATCATGCCGAACAAAGTGATGCCGAACATCCTGAATGCCGAACGAGGTATTTGTGCCAAACAAGGTTTGGATGCCGAGCAATATGGAATGCCAAATGAATCTGCCATGCCGAACGTCCATAGATGCCGAACGATGTACAATACTGAATGTCTCTTAATACCGAACGTTGTCGCATGCCTAACACTCTCGCATGTCGAATGTTCCATAAATGCCGACCGAATTTGAGTGCCGAACGAATCATATGGGCCGGACGACACTGGAAGCCGAGCGCTTTCTAGTGCCGAACACTCCTAAATGCCGAGCGTTCCTGAATGTCGAACGTTCTCTAATGCCAAACGATCTAGATGACGAACGACTCATAAATGCCGCACAATATGCTAATGCCGAGTACTTAGTTGCCTGGTCAAATCTCCAGGTAACACTTGCCCTCCAAAGTGCATCACGTGGTCGAACGTAGTGTGCTTTGAATCACGTGGCCACTGTGCTTTGCTCCGAGCTGTGGTTTAGTTTCCTCAATGGTGACTTCCTTTGATTGCCAGGTGAGGTGATGTCTGCCGAACATTATGCTAATGCCGAACAGTATAGCCGAAGCCGAACGCTCCATGTATGCCGAACGGCTTTGTACGCCGACACCGAACGATGTAGCCTTGATCGGTTCTACCGGTCATAGTCACTTCTACTTCCCCTCTTCTCCTATAAAAGTTGGCATTTTCCTTCTTCTTCTCTTTTCACTTTTTACCTCCATTATTTCTCAAGAACTTACAACTTACCTCTCTGGAATCCATCACACCTTTCCTAAGTTAAGTTTTAACAACCTTCAATCCTAACTCATAGATCCTCGAGCTCTCTCCGTACTCTCCGGTGAGAAGCTTTTGATCACCCTCTCAAATTAAGAGAAATTAGATATTACCCGAATTTGTGAACTTTTCATAGACCGTAGAGAGTAGAGGGTGTGTGAATAAGGGTGATGAATTGAGGCTCGGTCGTGTTCTAGGGCTGGAACTTAGTATGCTCTTAGGTAGTTTCGAGGTGGATGGATCGGAGAAGAGAAAGGTGGGAGGTGCATTTTAGCGGCTCGACATGGTCTTTCAATGCCGAGCGGTCCTATGGTAGCATGAGAATGGAGTTAGAGATTAGGCCTGTTGGTGTAGGTTGATACGGCCATGGTTCGGCATGACCTCCCCATGCCGAACGAAATTGGAGTGGAAAAATTAAAAGGTAGCGGGAAATGGACAGGATGCTGATCGATATTTTGGCCAAAAGCGCTTAAGCCAAACGGCACGAATGCCGATCGATACTTGGGCTTAACGATGCTCGGGCCGATCGATAGTTTATCCGAACGACACTTAGGCCGATCAAGGTTTAGGGCGAACGATAATTAGGCCGAACGTTACTTAGGCTGACCAATAGTTTGGCCGAACGATACTTAGGCTGATCAACATTTACTTTGCCTAATCTTATGACAAAAACAAGGACAAGGACCTAAGTAAACTAGCATATCGAACTAATCTAGACTGATAACTTTCTAGTTCCAGTAATCACAAGTCTGAACCTAAATCAACAAAAACGAATAATCTCCTCTAACATATAGCGCTAATGTTTGAGTCCGAAATTGAAAACACCATAGGGTAGGTTTTTGGAGACGGTCAGCGATGACGGTCTTCGAAGGCGACGATTCGAAGCTCAACTTTATACGATTAACTCCATGATTTTCAATTTCTCAGCACTTTTACTTAAATTGTCACACTAGTCCACACACCACATAGGGGAAATACTTTTGTTGTTAAGTCTAACGTTGATTGTTTTTCAAGTATAGTTCAAACAGGTACTCTACTAGATTCAATTTCTACCAGAGATGTCTAGGAAATCTAGCTCTGCCACGATCTCAGATAGACGTGGGCCGTCTTCCAAACAACGAGTCGCAGATACTTCAAACCCGTCGACTTCCCCTGCTCATAAATTAGCTCCCGACGCCCTGGAGGCATCAATTTTCTTGGACAACCCGGTTGATTCACAGGCTTCGAAGATCACTGAAAGTGCACTCCGTCGGATATGCTCCGTCCATGGAATCCCCTTCCACGACATAATAGTTCCATCGGGGCATGATCGTCATACTTGCCCCCAGTTGTATATACAGTTTGTAATAAGTTTATGTGCTCGTTCGACAGCGTGCCACCGTTCAACTTATTTCTTCGTGACGTGCTGCAGTACATTGACATTGCCCCGTCACAACTGTACCCGAATGGTCACGCCTTCATTTACGGTACCTACATCATCTTCATGAATGTCCTCTCCAGGCCTCCAACCCCGGGTGACATCAGATATATATATATATATATATATATATATATATATATATATATATATATATATATATATATATGATCAAGAAGCGGAGAGACAGCCCCTCTTTTATGTTTCTTGAGCCGCACCACAAATGCCATATCTTGACTGGGGCATGTAGCAAGTTCGCCCTGTACAAACAGGAATGGTTTTATGTGCGTTGCCCTCCTGGTTTCGCGAGGATATGAGTGGAAGGAAGTAAGTTTTTTCTTTGGATCGATATTCATGCTTGGCCAAAGCCGTGCCTCTTCTAACTCTCTTTTCCATCTTTTCAGGTATCAATCCACGTCCTGATGGCCGTGGATATTCTGAAGCCATCGAAGCTATTAGAGCCCTTCCTGCCGACGAACGGGACATCCGAACTCTCATTTCAAATGAGTCGCTTTTGATGTTTGGACTGCTGGCCGAGGGCCATCGGATAAGCTTTCCACATGGCGTTTCCATACCCAGGCCCGCCTCTGGTAAAGGGAAAAACAAGCTGAGTCTTCAGCATGCAACGCTCCTGGCGCACTAGAAGAAGGAGAAATCAAAGAAAATGAAATATCTGAAGCACAAGATGAGAACGTTGGTCCTACTCAGGACCCATTAGTTGAAGTTCATGACATCAAAACGTCATCCTCCCCTTCGAATAGGAAAAAGAAACCGACGTACAAGATAAGAAGGGAAAAAGTTGGTGTGGCCTCTAAAGTTACTCTTATTCCAACAGAGAAAGTGGCTTCCTCACAACGCTTAGAAAATTCTTTAAAGGGCCTCTCGAACCTCTCGATACCTGACGATTTACTCAACTATGATTTCGATGATCTGGAGGCACTTAAACTTCACTCGCCCATCAGAGGCGATGCAGACATTCAAGCCCAAACTCAAGAAGAAGAAACTACCATTAGTAAAGAAACTGGTCCATCGGGGGGAAACACTAGGACACACACAAACACATGCACTTCACCCTGCACTTAAATTTCCATCGTCACACTACTCTTTGCTAATTCTTTTTTTTTTAAATTCTATGCAGGTGACATGGGGCGTACACACGGAATCGATCGTCTCCGTGGGTCATCTATCTTCCATCACTCTGGATGGGACTCAGGTTTCGGAAGACGTCAGGATAGAGACGGTGACGGCGATAGGGATTACCATTCCCGGGACTCGTCATCTCGGAAGAAAACATATTATCAGTCCAAGTACCACCAACATCATTCTTCTTACTTGGAACAAAGCAAAGATAAGCACGGCCATAAGGGGTCACAATCCGATGTCCCTCGAGATCAACACTCTGCTTCCTCTTCCACACGACAATCTCGGGATCCTCACAGGAGACTGAACTTTCAAAGTCGTCTCCTCCTATTCCCGTAATAGATCCAACCGTATCGGAGAGACTGGCCGAGCTTAAAATTAAATTTCCAAAGATCTGCTTTAATGGTGTAACAACCCTGTATTTTGGGATTATTTTATTGTATATTTTAATTATTTTTAATGTAAGATTTTGATTTAAAAAATTATTTTACTTATTTGAAATGATTAAATTTATTATTTAAATATAATCTTGATTTTTATATGAGTTATAATTCCAAACTTGTGTAAGTTGAATATTTGCCTGAAATGTTGATTTTGGTCAAGTTAGTCAAGCTGTGACTTTCAACTTAAAATTTTAAAAGTTTAAAATTTTAATTTTTTTTCTTTTATTATGAAAGTACATAAAATTCTAAGAACACCACTTTTCGTTTCGATGAAATTGGATATAAATTGTGAAAGTTATACCCTTTGCAATATTGTGCGTATATAGGGTTATTTAACAATGACTATTTTAAATTGTAAAAATTACTTCATCTTTGTTATATTTTTTTTAATATGTTATATTATGTATATTTTGACTTTTAAGTATTTTTGAAATGATAATATAATTTTTCTAAAGTTTATTTGAATTTATTTCAATTTATAAAGCCTAGTTTGGTATTTACTGCATTTTTCTTTATTTAAAATTCTATTTAATTAAAATTTAATTATTTATTTCACCTTAAAAATGCTTTAAATAAATTAATTTAATTCAAATTTCCACTTCATAATAATTTTATAATGAAATGTATAATTTTCCAAGACTAACAGTGATTTATGCACAATTTTAGAACACTGTTTGGTACTTTTAAGGCATTTTCTTCATTATTTTATATTTTTTTCAAATTATACTATTTGTTACCTCATATTTCTAATTGATTTCGGTTTGTAAAGTATTTTATCCTGAAATTTTGTTTATGTAAAGTTTTAAAAGGAAAAGAATATGGAAGATTGTAAATCACTTTGAAACGTAAGCCCTTTTATTTGCCCAAAACCTTCATTTCCTTAAACTCCTCAATTAATTTGC
This sequence comes from Allium cepa, assembly GCA_030765085.1. NCBI lineage: Eukaryota > Viridiplantae > Streptophyta > Magnoliopsida > Asparagales > Amaryllidaceae > Allium > Allium cepa. The sequence goes on from CM060929.1 coordinate 759,096,321, forward strand.
CTTAGCCGTGTAAAACCCTAATGTAGCCGTCATCTCATTAGGTTTTCACGTGAAAAAAAAAGATCATTTTCATTTGTTTCTTACGGCTTCAAAGATCTGGTAATGGCTTCCCTTTCTTTTTCTTACTTTTCTACTTGTTTTCTCTAAATTTTACCTTGTTTCTCTTCTAGTTTGGATCGGCCTCTTCTCCATAGCCGCAGCCACAAACTCCTACATCTCTTCCATACCTCCAACACCATCTACTCAACCAACCATGACCATGGCCGAGCCATCTATGGTGGCCAAACCCTTCAAATTGCAACCTACATGCCTAAAAACAATGTTTTTGACCATTGTTGCCTCATTCCCTTCATCTCCACTTGTTGCCTTGCCTATATGATGTTAAACCTGACCTATATGATGTCATACTTGAGCCAAAGCATCATCATAGCCAAGCATAAGTGTCCCTTAGGCCAAGCATTGAAGTGGTTGAACCAAGGTCCAATCTATCTTGTTCATTTTGCTTTGTATTTCAAAATTATTTCAATGTTATTTTATGTTGAAGGTTTATATATTGTCTTGTTTGTTTTGTTTTGGGTTGTTGATACAAAATCATATCTTGGCTATCTTTCAACTCAAATCAAAAGTCATGCAATTGTGCTTGTCGTGCCTTTGGAGTCGTGCTTGTATGTTGTTTTGGTCTCTAGCTTTGAAAAATGCGAGTCTTTCTCACTCTGACATTTATACTTAGGAAAAGTGAATTGATGACAAGTGTTTAGTAATATAAAATGTTTATGCAAATTTATGATGATCATATGATATGCTATGCCATGTTATTACCATGTTATTAATATGTTTAAACTGTTAATTTTCACCTGACATCTGATATATGACTGTATATTGTGATATTGACCTTGTTTATATTATTTCTGTATATGATCACACTGCAAGTTCCCTGTTAGGATAAAAATCATTATGGGCTGAAATGATAGGCCTGAGTTATTTTATTTATTTATTTAAACTTGGGATTGCGGGTTTGAAATGATAGAACCTGGATTTTTACCTTTTAAACTGCGGATTGAAATGATACATATCCGTATCACTTGACCTATGTTAGAAAACTATATACAGACCCGTGGTTATTCTATAAAGTGCTTTGAATATTTTAAGTATTTTAAAAATATAAAATTATGAAATTTGATTTAAATAGATTTTGAAAGGTTTTAAAATAAATAAATTATGATTTTTCTATTTGTTAAAATGTAATTTATGAATGGATTAACTGGATTTTGAAATATAACTTATGTTTGAAATTTGGAATTTTGACTAAAAATGATATTTAAGTTACATGAATAAAATGGACTTTAATTTTACTTGGAAAATGGTAAATATGATAAATTGATTTATATTTGAATTTAAGTGATTTATTAAAGAATTATTGATTTTCTATAAATTTAAGTGGTTGAATAAATGATTGTTGAAAATGAAATTTTAAAATATAACTTGACTTAAAAATGTGAAATTTGAGTTTTAACTAAAGATGTTAAAATTAATTAAATAAACTGAAAGTTTAGTTAAATTTGTGAAATAGTAATATAAATCTGAAACGTATAGGTTTTAATTTATGAAAGAAACGTATAGGTTTTAATTAATGAAGAAACGTATAGGTTTTAATTAATGAAAGAAACGTATAGGTTTTAATTAATGAAAGAAATGTATAGGTTTTAATTAATGAAAGAAACGTATAGGTTTTAATTTATGAAAGAAACGTATAGGTTTTAATTTATGAAAGAAAAGTATAGGTTTTAATTTATGAAAGAAACATATAGGTTTTAATTAATGAAAGAAACGTATAGGTTTTAATTAATGAAAGAAACGTATAGGTTTTAATTTATGAAAGAAACGTATAGGTTTTAATTTATGAAACAAACGTATAGGTTTTAATTTATGAAAGAACGTATGGTGTTCTAATTAATGATAGGAACATGTAAATTCCTAATTAATGAAAGAAAGGTATAAGTTTTAATTAATAAAAGAAACGTATATGTTTTAATTAATGAAAGAAACGTGTAAAGTCCTAATTAATGAGAGAACATGAAAGTTTTAATTAATGCAAGAACATGTAAAGTTTTAATTAAGAAAGAAACACGTAAAGTTTTAAGTAGTGTGGTATTGATTTAATAAATAAATGTTCATTATTGTAATAGGAATATAAAATTTAAAACGTACATTTGACACGTAGATTTTAATCAATGTAATGGTGTATTTTAAATTGATTAAAATGATAAATGTTACTTACTGTAATAATAAAATGTAAGTTGATAACGTACATTTGATAAGCAAGTTTTAATTTATGTGAATGGCATACTTTAAATGATTAAAATAATAAAGTTTCTTTATTGTAATAATAATGTAAGTTAATAAGGTGCTTTTAACTTAACATAAGAATTTCGGTTTAAATTGTATATTACAGTAAGAAAGTTTATTTAACTATAAGGCTATGATAAATTGACATGTTAAAATTTTAAGCTTATCAATACTTTGAATTATATACAATGTAAAGTGGAAAGTAGTACATTCCAAAAATGCTATGATAATTTAAAGGAATATTTCAAGTTTAATAAATTGAAAGAAATATTCAATGATTTGGAAATTTGGGTTTTATTTGAATGATATATTTATTGAATTATTATTTTTTTGAAATGGAAATGATACTATTGTGATATTGTTTTGAAATGAGTATGATAATTTGTTCTTGGAAGTATAAATTGTTTGAAATAAATATCCATGGGTTATAATAACGATTGGTTGTTAAAGAGACCGGGATCGGATATTGTCTTATAGCCGGCCAATACCGAAAACCACTTTAACAACTGTGTACGCGGTGGAGATTCCAGAATGAAGTAGGATGGTGGCGACGTTCTTGAGGTATATTACGTGGACCCAACTCCCGTGAGTTGGCATATATGACTTAAACAGGAGCTATACCAGGCTACACAAAGGGTCGCACCCTTTCATCGAGCATGCTCCATCGTAAACCATTCTATTACTTTTGTGATTCGATTCGGTGGCACCACTTTTGATTCGGGGGTATTGTTCAAGGTGGGCGGAAGCTGCTGGCTTGCCGTCACCACCGGTCCGGGAGTGCAAACGGTGTATCCACCCTGGCATTTCCTTGCGTGCCGTGTCATATCCTTATATCGAGCCCACTACGATTTTGGTTTTAAAGATCCGACCGCGTTAAGGTTCACTATCCCCTTAACCCTATTTTCTATATGATTATACTTTACTGATTAGACACTACCGTATATAGCGTATATTACTACATAGTAAATAGTTTAACGGATCCTTAGAGGATGGGCGGTCCCAAGCATCCTTTAAGTTACTGATGCATTTTGTTACTGTTCACTTGAGTTGATTTACAGTTTATAAGTATTTATGTCCTGACTCGAGGGTTTTGTGTTTTGCTTTACGCTCGGGTCAGATTGAGTGAGTTAGCATTCCAGATTCACCTTCGGCGTTGGAGCTTTCCTTGAAGATCCAGCCATCTATTTTGTTTCAGTATCCAGTGGTTCAGTGATGTATCTGATTTGTACCTGATGTATCCTGTTACTCTTCTGTTGTATCTTATTTAACTCTGATGTATCTCATATTTATATAGTAGCTTCATGAACTACTATCTCTTTTTCTTCCGCTGCATTTTTATATACTCTGTGTCTGTGATATGTGATTTTTATTTACTGTATATTCTGAGGTTTGCCAAAATTTTACTTACAACACGGTATTTTGAGCAATTCAATTCCGGCATGAGTGTCTGCCTATGCACTTATAATGGATGTGAATGGTTGAAAATACCTGGTCGTTACAGTTGGTATCAGAGCTTTGGTAGCTCTAGGCAAAACTCAGCATATGGAGTGAATGTATTTACATAATCACTTTCATTCGAGTTTGAATCTCTCCCTTTTGACTCGATTCCTTTGAATTTTGGAATGTTCCCTACAGTTCCGAAATCCATTCGTATCCCTCACTATTCATCTTCTTTTGACTTTGGAGCATTCCATAACTCCGCTTCGAATGATCTTTCTAGTGAGTTGGCGGTCACGCCAATTTCAAATTTAATTGAAAATGGGGGAAAAATTCCTTTGCAGTTAACATCGATTCACCAGAGATTCTTATCTATCCTTGGTTTAGATGCTAATATCTTTTGTTATTTCAAACTCTAACTCTTGAGATCGAATGTAGATTTACCATAGAAAAATCCACATTGATCTTATTCTTTAAGTCACGGTTGACCCGGTTAAGGTTGCCCGTGATTTATTTAAGCTTATCCACCTCCCTACTCTGTTATTTAATCATATTGTCTTTTGTTTCCAATCTATTATTCTAAACATTTTGAATTATACTTGTATATCTATGTTTTGTTTTATATATTGTGTTGTTTGAGTTGTTGATGTTGATTTGGGTTTCTGATCGATTTGTCTGATCAACGTTATCGATAGGATTTCTAAAACACTTTGACAAAACAAACTGACACAATATTATTTTAAAATTTGGTTAATGAAATTAATTTTGATATATAAGTAAATTTATGGAACTTAATGAAATGAATTTAAAACAAGAATTTGAGGATTTAAATCCCGATTATTTCAAACTTTGTTTTAAAGTTTTAAAAGGTCATATTATTTAAAGTATTTTGAATAGAACTTGTTTTCAAAGATTTTTTAAAGGTTTAAAATTAGTGCTTTTCTCTTTGTCGTTGGAAAATAACTTCGGTGATGATCGCAACATCATCGACGTTCATTTTCGAGTTTCGAAGTTAGGAGACTGTTCTGTAGTCTTGCTACAGCTTTGTTTTAGGAAATTAAATTGATTTGAATATCTAAAATATGACTTGATTTATAATATATATATATACATATATATAGATATATGATTTAAATTTGATTTGACATATTATATATGTATATATATTATTTCTTATCTCTAAATGGTCTGAAGAAATCGGAAATTTAATTCTTAAATTCTATTTTTAAAGAATAATTTCAATTATAAAAAGAAAAAAATTTGATTTAAGCTTGAAATGATTGAATTAGAAATTTTATTTGTATAATACAATTGCATTCAAATATAACTTACCAAAATTTCAGAAGTTAAAAATGTAATTGGATAATATACAATATATAAAAGATGTATAAATAAAATTTGAGTGGTTATAATAAATGCTATACACTTAAATTTTAAGTTATAAAACGATTAACAGAGTTAAAGAATAATAAAGGGTAATTGAATAACTTACAATAAAACAATGTTAGAAGAACTAAAAATAAAATAAAGCAGTTATAATAAGTGTAAGTATATTTAACATCAGTGATGAATATATTGAGAGGAATAAATTTAAGTTTAATTAGGAATAAAGAAGAATTAAACTTATTAAGTACAATGTGAGTGTAATAAATGATTATTTTTCAAACCCATGGTTTTAAAAATTGTTAATTTAAGATGATTGGATAATAAGATAATGAAATTTGGTGTAGTTAAGATTTCTTTAACTTGTGTAAAGATTTATTCTCTATTTAAGTTGAAATTTCCATGCTTTCAAATCTAATTCCTTATTTTGTTTTCCAAACTATCTTTTGGTTGTCCTTATCATCCTTATCCTGCTATCGATTGGTATGGGCATCTTTCTATAATCTTTGATATATCTTTGGTAATCATTTTGAATCCACCTTTTCGTGCTTGCGTTCTTAATTTTGGAGAATCTTGGAAAGATCACCTCCACCTTGTAAAAATTACCTATAACAACAGTTATCAGGTATAACTTCAATCTCCTTGCCATCTTTTCTTAATCCTATTTCACTCTATCTTTTCTGTGCCCTTCCGTACCTCATTCCTTTTCGGGGACGAAAAGTTTTGAGTGGGGGAGAGTGTAACAACCCTGTATTTTGTAATTATTTTATTTTATATTTTAATTATTTTTAATGTAAGATTTTGATTTAAAAACTTATTTTACTTATTTGAAATGATTAAATTTATTATTTAAATATAATCTTGATTTTTATATGAGTTATAATTCCAAACTTGTGTAAGTTGAATATTTGCCTGAAATGCTGATTTTGGTCAAGTTAGTCAAACTGTGACTTTCAACTTAAAATTTTAAAAGTTTAAAATTTTAATTTTTTTTCTTTTATTATGAAAGTACATAAAATTCTAAGAACACCACTTTTCGTTTCGTTGAAATTGGATGTAAATTGTGAAAGTTATACCCTTTACAATATTGTGCGTATATAGGGTTATTTAACAATGACTATTTTAAATTGTATAAATTACTTCTTCTTTGTTATATTTTTTTTAATATATTATATTATGTATATTTTGACTTTTAAGTATTTTTGAAATGATAATATAATTTTTCTAAAGTTTATTTGAATTTATTTCAATTTATAAAGCCTAGTTTGGTATTTACTGCATTTTTTTTATTTAAAATTCTATTTAATTAAAATTTAATTATTTATTTCACTTTGAAAATTCTTTAAATAAATTAATTTATTTCAACTTTCCACTTCATAATAATTTTATAATGAAATGTATAATTTTCCAAGACTAACAGTGATTTATGCACAATTTTAGAACACTATTTGGTACTTTTAAGGCATTTTCTTCATTATTTTATATTTTTTTTCAAATTATACTATTTGTTACCTCATATTTCTATTTGATTTTGGTTTGTAAAGTATTTTCTCCTGAAATTTTGTTTATGTAAAGTTTTAAAAGGAAAAGAATATGGAAGATTGTAAATCACTTTGAAACGTAAGCCCTTTTATTTGCCCAAACCCTTCATTTCATTAAACTCCTCAATTAATTGCCTTAGCCGTGTAAAACCCTAATGTAGCCGTCATCTCATTAGGTTTTCAGGTGAAAAAAAAAGATCATTTTCATTTGTTTCTCACGGCTTCAAAGATCTGGTAATGGCTTCCCTTTCTTTTTCTTACTTTTCTACTTGTTTTCTCTAAATTTTGCCTTGTTTATCTTCTAGTTTGGATCGGCCTCTTCTCCATAGCCGCAGCCACAAACTCCTACATCTCTTCCATGCCTCCAACACCAACTACTCCACCAACCAAGACCATGGCCGAGCCATCTATGATGGCCAAACCCTTCAAACTGCAACCTACATGCCTAAAAAAATGTTTTTGACCATTGTTGCCTCATTCCCTTCATCTCCACTTGTTGCCTTGCCTATATGATGTTAAACCTGACCTATATGATGTCATACCTGAGCCAAAGCATCATCATAGCCAAGCATAAGTGTCCCTTAGGCCAATCATTGAAGTGGTTGAACCAAGGTCCAATCTATCTTGTTCATTTTGCTTTGTATTTCAAAATTGTTTCAATGTTGAATGTTTATATATTGTCTTGTTTGTTTTGTTTTGGGTTGTTGATACAAAATCATATCTTGGCTATCTTTCAACTCAAATTAAAAGTCGTGCAATTGTGCTTGTCGTGCCTTTGGAGTCGTGCTTGTATGTTGTTTTGGTCTTTAGCTTTGAAAAATGTGAGTCTTTCTCACTCTGACATTTATACTTACGAAAAGTGAATTGATGACAAGTGTTTAGTAATATAAAATATTTATGCAAATTTATGATGATCATATGATATGCTATGCCATGTTATTACCATGTTATTACCATGTTTAAACTGTTAATTTTCACCTGACATCTGATATATGACTGTATATTGTGATATTGACCTTGTTTATATTATTTCTGTATATGATCACACTGCAAGTTCCCTGTTAGGATAAAAATCATTATGGGCTGAAATGATAGGCCTGAGTTATTTTATTTATTTATTTAAACTTGGGATTGCGGGTTTGAAATGATAGAACCCGGATTTTTACCTTTTAAACTGCGGATTGAAATAATACATATCTGTATCACTTGACCTAGGTTAGAAAACTATATACAGACCCGTGGTTATTCTATAAAGTGCTTTGAATATTTTAAGTATTTTAAAAATATAAAATTATGAAATTTGATTTAAATAGATTTTGAAAGGTTTTAAAATAAATAAATTATGATTTTTCTATGTGTTAAAATGTAATTTATGAATGGATTAACTGGATTTTGAAATATAACTTATGTTTGAAATTTGGAATTTTGACTAAAAATGATATTTAAGTTACATGAATAAAATGGACTTTAATTTTATTTGGAAAATGGTAAATATGATAAATTGATTTATATTTGAATTTAAGTGATTTATTAAAGAATTATTGATTTTCTATAAATTTAAGTGGTTGAATAAATGACTGTTGAAAATGAAATTTTAAAATATAACTTGACTTGAAAATGTGAAATTTGAGTGTTAACTAAAGATGTTAAAATTAATTAAATAAACTGGAAGTTTAGTTAAATTTGTGAAATGGTAATATAAATCTGAAACGTATAGGTTTTAATTTATGAAAGAAACGTATAGATTTTAATTAATGAAAGAAACGTATAGGTTTTAATTTATGAAAGAAACATATAGGTTTTAATTTATGAAAGAAACGTATAGGTTTTAATTAATGAAAGAAATGTATAGGTTTTAATTAATGAAAGAAACATATAGGTTTTAATTAATGAAAGAAACGTATAGGTTTTAATTTATGAAAGAAACGTATAGGTTTTAATTTATGAAAGAAACGTATAGGTTTTAATTAATGAAAGAAACGTATAGGTTTTAATTAATGAAAGAAACGTATAGGTTTTAATCTATGAAAGAAACGTATAGGTTTTAATCTATGAAAGAAACGTATAGGTTTTAATTTATGAAAGAAACGTATAGGTTTTAATTAATGAAAGAACGTATGGTGTTCTAATTAATGATAGGAACATGTAAATTCCTAATTAATGAAAGAAAGGTATAAGTTTTAATTAAGAAAAGAAACGTATAGGTTTTAATTAATGAAAGAAACGTGTAAAGTCCTAATTAATGAGAGAACATGAAAGTTTTAATTAATGCAAGAACATGTAAAGTTTTAATTAAGAAAGAAACATGCAAAGTTTTAAGTAGTGTTATTGATTTAATAAATAAATGATCATTATTGTAATAGGAATATAAAATTTAAAACGTACATTTGACACGTAGATTTTAATCAATGTAATGGTGTATTTTAATTTGATTAAAATGACAAATGTTACTTACTGTAATAATAAAATGTAAGTTGATAACGTACATTTGATAAGCAAGTTTTAATTTATGTGAATGGCATACTTTAAATGATTAAAATAATAAAGTTTCTTTATTGTAATAATAATGTAAGTTAATAAGGTGCTTTTAACTTAACATAAGAATTTCGGTTTAAATTGTATATTACAGTAAGAAAGTTTATTTAACTATAAGGCTATGATAAATTGACATGTTAAAATTTTAAGCTTATCAATACTTTGAATTATATACAATGTAAAGTGGAAAGTAGTACATTTCAAAAATGCTATGATAATTTAAAGGAATATTTCAAGTTTAATAAATTGAAAGAAATATTCAATGATTTGGAAATTTGGGTTTTATTTGAATGATATATTTATTGAATTATTTTTTTTTGAAATGGAAATGATACTTTTGTGATGTTGTTTTGAAATGAGTATGATATTTTGGTCTTGGAAGTATAAATTGTTTGAAATAAATATCCATGGGTTATAATAACGATTGGTTGTTAAAGAGACCGGGATCGGATATTGTCTTATAGCCGGCCAATACCGAAAACCACTTTAACAACTGTGTACGCGGTGGAGATTCCAGAATGAAGTAGGATGGCGGCGACGTTCTCGAGGTATATTACGTGGACCCAACTCCCATGAGTTGGCATATATGACTTAAACAGGAGTTATACCGGGCTACACAAAGGGTCGCACCCTTTCATCGAGCATGCTCCATCGTAAACCATTCTATTACTTTTGTGATTCGATTCGGTGGCGCCACTTTTGATTCGGGGGTATTGTTCGAGGTGGACGGAAGCTGCTGGGTTGCCGTCACCACCGGTCCGGGAGTGCAAACGGTTTATCCACCCTGGCATTTCCTTGCGTGCCGTGTCATATCCTTATATCGAGCCCACTACGATTTTGGTTTTAAAGATCCGACCGCGTAAGATTCACCATCCCCTTAACGCTATTTTCTATATGATTATACTTTACTGATTAGACACTACCGTATATAGCGTATATTACTACATAGTAAATAGTTTAACGAATCCTTAGAGGATGGGCGGTCCCAAGCATCCTTTAAGTTACTGATGCATTTTTGTTACTGTTCACTTGAGTTGATTTACAGTTTATAAGTATTTATGTCCTGACTCGAGGGTTTTTTGTTTTGCTTTACGCTTGGGTCAGATTGAGTGAGTTAGCATTCCAGATTCACCTTCGGCGTTGGAGCTTTCCTTGAAGATCCAACCATCTATTTTGTTTCAGTATCCAGTGGTTCAGTGATGTATCTGATTGGTACCTGATGTATCATGTTACTCTTCTGTTGTATCTTATTTAACTCTGATGTATCTCATATTTATATAGTAGCTTCATGAACTACTATCTCTTTTTCTTCCGCTGCATTTTTATATACTCTGTGTCTGTGATCTGTGATTTTTATTTACTGTATATTCTGAGGTTTGCCAAAGTATTATTTACAACACAGTATTCTGAGCAATTCAATTCCGGCATGAGTGTCTGCCTATGCACTTATAGTGGATGCGAATGGTTGAAAATACCGGGTCGTTACAAATGGTCTTAAGTTCCTCCTGACGATCCATTATATACCTGGAGATGTCAAGCAGAGCGCTATCGCCTGTACCAACGACGTCTATGTTCAACATGACGCGTTTGTTCATCTCGCTGAGAAAGTGTCGGAAGTCTCCATGGAACGCCAACATGAGATTGATCGCCTGAAGCTTGAGGCTATTCATGACAGAGATATTATCAAAGCTCAGGATGAAGAGATTGCGTCTTATAAGTCTCAACTTGAGGCCTCCCAACAGAGCGCCAAGGATACCGCCGAAGCCGTAACTCCTCTGGAATCGACTCACAAGAAAGAACTCGACGAGGCGGTACAACGTTGTGGGGCTTTGGCTTTGGAGAAAGAATCGGTGAAAAAAGAGAGGGATGCATTCCGCCTCCAAGTCAAAGAACTTGAGGAGCGACCCCGCAAAAAGGAAGAAGAGTAGATTGCTGCCCAAGAAGAGTCGCAACGGTATTGCGACGAGATCGTTGCAACGCGACTCCTAAAGGCGAAACTTGAGGGCGAGCTTTCAAAAGTTGAGGTGCTGAAGGATGAAGCCCGCGGAGAGGGAAAAAAGATAGTATATGCGAAGATCGACTCCTGTCTTTAGGAGGCCAAGGAAGAAGGTAGGGAAGAGATCAAAAGCATGTTCGACCTGCTTATTGCCGAATTCAATGCCCGCGTTCTCATGCACCGAGACTTAACTTTTTTAGGTGACGACTATCTCGAATCTTTGGCCGAGGCGTGGGAGACTTTAATTGAAATCAAGAAGGCCGAACACAGTATCGAGGAGGTTGACGAGCGGGCTCTGATAAAAGAATTTCTTAAGGGAACCGAGCCTTCGGACCTGTCAATCGCTAAAGCCCTTTATTGCAAAGGCTCCCCTCCACGAAAGGAAAAGAAGTTATCGCCAGTCCATCGAGGATCGAGTCTCCAGCTCGTGTGTCTACCCAACCGGCCGGTCGGTCGATACTCAATCCTTTTGAACAGCACATTGGCTATGACCCGGAGGACCTCGGCCTTGGTGTACATGATTTGTCATCTATTCCAGAGGGTGAGACCCCCCTGACGGCTGAGAGCCAGCTGGAACCTGGTAAGAAACTCCTTTGCTTTAACATTCCAAGGGTTTTCCTTTTTCATCAGAAGCTATCGCATTCTAATACTTGCTTTTCGTGATTTTATGCAGGCCGTTCTGATCTTGAGCCCATTGCGAGGAGCTATATCGCCAAGGAGGTGAGGGGAAAAACGAGTGAAGCCACTTACACAGGAGAGGCTCCCGGTCCCGATGCTCAGGTGATTGGAGCGCTTGACGAGGACAAATCTGAGACTTCCTCTCCCATCAATGGGAGTTATGAAGTTGAAATTACAGGCGTCTCTAAGCACACATCCGTACTGAGCATGAAGGAGCAGCTTGATAAAGAGAAGGAAAAGACGATCAAGATCAAGGTCGAACCTCAAGCTATGGACCCGGACCTCCTTTGAACAAGCCGTTGAAGGTCATTCTCCCAGGCGGGTCCAAACCCATAGATGTTCCTCACACTTCTTCAGCTGTCACTCCCCTGTCAAAGAAAGCTACCAAGGGTGAACATACCGGGGAGGAGTCATGGGTTAAAAAGCCGAAGAAGTCAAAGAAGTAGTCTTCGCTCTCGTTCAACAAGAGCTAGTTTAGATTATGTAATTATTATTATTTTCGTAGTTCATGTAAATAAAATTACTTGTCATGAATAAAACTTAGTTCTTTTTCCTCTCAGAGGACTGTTGTTGTTTGGTTTTTTGGTATAACCATGAGCAAAACCCGAGCTACTACGAGTTACATGAACTTATCGATTCATCTTCAAACAAGTTGACAACTTCTTTGGTATTTGCCCATTCTTTTGTCCCACGCTCTAGGGACTTAGAATATTTTCCAATCCGTACGCCAAGGGCTCGATGAGTTCAAGTCATTTATATCCAGTCTGCTTTCAGGGGACTTGGACATTTAAATTGTTTATATTCAAATCCGCACTATGGAGACTTAGAGTACTCCAGTCTGCACTCCGGGGACTTAGAGATTTCGAATCGTTTATACTCGAGTCCACACTCTGGGGACTTAGAGTACTCCGAGGACTTGGAGATTTTGAGTCGTTTATACTCGAGTCCGCACTATGGGGGCTTAGAATACTCCAGTCTGCACTTCGGGGACTTGGAGATTTTGAGTCGTTTATAATCGAGTCCGCACTCTGGGGACTTAGAGTACTCCAGTCCGCACTCCGGGGACTTGGAGATTTTGAGTCATTTATACTCGAGTACGCACTCTGGGGACTTAGAGTACTCCAGTCCGCACTCTGAGGACTTGGAGATTTTGAATCGTTTATACTCGAGTCCGCACTCTGGGGACTTAGAGTACTCCAGTCCGCACTCTGGGGACTTAGAGATTTTGAAACGTTTATACTCGAGTCCGCACTCTGGGGACTTAGAGTACTCCAGTCTGCAATCTGGGGACTTGGTGATTTTGATTCGTTTATACTCGAGTCTGTACTTTAGGGACTTAGAGTACTCTAGTCCGTACTCTAGGGACTTGGAGATTTCGAATCGTTTATTCTCGTTCGTACGTCTGACATAGTAATGTATCTCTTAGTCAGTTGTTACAGTGTTATCATACACAGAAACATCGACAATTCGTGGGAAAAAGAAATGGCTTCAAGCCTGTATTAACGCAAATAAACTAAATTGTCTTTTTACATGCCGTAAACCAGGAATTGAAACTTGCTGGAAATAAATGCAACTAAAATATGATAGAAATGAACTAAGTGTAATAATGCCACAAATGTTCACCATTCCATGCTCGAGGGAGTGTCGCACCATCGACGGTCGCTTGCTTGAAAGTTCCTTCTCCAAGCTTCCGTTCGATGACGTATGGACCTTCCCATGCGAGGCTCATGTGTGGTGGAACTGGGAAAACTCATTTCAAAATGAGATCACCCAAACCAAAGATTCTCGGTCAAACTTTTTCATCATAATATCGAGCAACTCGGTGCCTGTACGCGGCCGCTCTTAAATTGGCTTCTTCGCGTTTTTCATCAGTGAAGTCCAACGATTCCAGCAAAAGATCTCGATTTGACTCAGGGTCATAATAAGTTACCCGATGTGATGGGACTTCAAGTTCCACGGGTATGCCAACTTCTATGCCATATGCTAATGCGAGTGGAGTGTGGCCAGTCACGGACTTGTAGGTGGTTCTGTAAGCCCACAGTGTTGTCGGAAGCTCATCCACCCACTTGCCTCTAGCCTTTTCCAAAAAAAAAAATTCAATATGGATTTGATTATCTTGTTTATAGCCTCCACTTGTCCATTAGATTTCGGATGAGCAACCGTTGCAAACTTTTTCTGAATACCATATTTTTGGCAAAATTCCCTGAGCTATTTGCTTTCAAACTGAGTTTCATTTTCTGTAACGATGGTTCGTGGCAGGCCAAAGCGGCATATGATATTTCGTACCACGAAATTGGTGAATTTCTTGGTGGTGATAGTGGCCAAAGGCTCTGCTTCTGCCCACTTGGTAAAGTAATCGACCGCAACAATCGCGTATTTTGCATCACCTTTGGATAGGGGTAAGGAACCGACTATATCGATCCCCACATTGCAAATGGCCAAGGACTAACTATTTGTGTGAGTTCCGTCGGTAGAGCTCTTGGAATTTTCGCATACTTTTGACATTTTTCACATCTTCTCACGTAGTCCGCGGCATCCCAATATTATCCATAGCGGAGGATTTTCTTTGCTAACATTTGCCCTCCGGTATGGTCGCCACATTCACCTTCATGGACTTCCGTCATGACTCGTTTTATCTCATCATGGGCAATGCACTAGAGCAATGGGGTTGAGAATCCCCTCTGATACATTATTCCATCCTATATTACATAACGAGAAGCCTTACGAATGACTTGTTGTCTTTTTCTCTTTCTTTCGGGCACAGCCCCGTGTAACAAGTACTACTTGAATGGGGTCATCCATGACTCCTTCTCGATTTATGTTTCTAACATGAAATCTACCTCCATTATATTTATACTCGGAACATGTAAGGATTCGACGGGAAACAATCTCATCTGCTGCGCATTGCTAGTGCTTGCAAACTTTGCCAATGAATCAGCTGCTCTGTTTGTTCACGCGGAACATGTGAAATATCATAATACTCGAGATTTGCTAGCAACTCCTAAACTTGGGCCAAATACGGGGCAAGTCTCTGCCCCCTTGCTTGGTAATCTCTATGCACTTGATACACCACCAGTTGCGTGTCGCAAAAAATTTCAACCGATCTTATTCCTAGTCCTTTAACGAGTCTTAAACTGGCGATCAATGCTTCATACTCGGCTTCGTTATTCATTGTTTTGAATTCGAGCTTCAAAGAATGACAAACTAATTGGTTTTCAGGAGTTACCAGAACTATGCCAACCCTCGAACAACGGTCGTTAGATGCCCCATTGGTGTACATCTTCCATTGGATGGGAGGTATGACATTGCGGCCGTTTGATTCGTCTGTCATGGTGAATTCAACGATGAAATCCGCTAGTGCCTGCCCTTGTATGGCCCTTGGCAGCAAGTAGGTAATATCAAACTAACTCAAACGATATTCCATTTTAACATCCTTCCGGAAGTTTTCGGTCGTTGGAGTACCTGTCGCAGGGGTTGGTCGGTGTAAACACTGATCGAGTGTGCGTGGAAGTATGGGCGAAGCTTGCATGATGCAATCACCAAGCAATAGGCTAGTTTCTCGATCTTGGGATAGTTTCTTTCTGCCCCCTTCAGACGTTTACTAACATAATAAACTGTTTTTTGAACTCGGTCCTCTTCATGAACCAAAGTCATACTGATTGCATGTTGGGATACTGCCAAGTACACATACAACATTTCATGGTCTATTGGTTTCGATAGCACTGGGGGCTCTCCAAATGTCTTACCAGAGCTCGGAATGCATCCTCACAGTCAGATGTCCACTCAAAATTTCTTTTTCCTTTCTTTATCGCGTCGAACAAAGGAATACACTTGTCAGTAGCTCTGGATATGACTCGACTCAGTGCTGCCACCTTTCCGTTTAAGCTTTGTAGTTGCTTTATAGTCCTGGGCACTTATATGTCCCAAATAGCCCGAATCTTTTCCAGGTTAGCTTCAATTCCACATGCATTCACAATGAAACCCAAGAACTTCCCTGATGCCACGCCAAAAGAGCACTTTAAGGGGTTGATCTTCATACCGTATTGTCTGAGTATATCAAACATTTCTGCTAAGTCTCAGATGTGGTCGTTTGACTGTCGTGACTTAACGAGCATGTCATCCACATAGACTTCCATCGTTCTACCAATTTGGTCCTTAAACATTCGATTCACCAGGCGCTGATATGTTGCCCCCGTGTTTTTCAATCCAAAGGGCATTACTACAGTTTGCGCCAAAAATGGTCACAAACCCCAAGTATCGTGAAAGCACCAAACAATGAATATAAATCAGCAATATTCAAGGACAAGTCTCAGATCTAAGTAAGCAACAAACAGTAATCCAGGAATAACAATCAGAAACGCAAGATTTATAGTGGGTTCGGCTATCTCCGGCCTACGTCCACTCCAGCGTTTTATCTTTTATTGATTATCCTTGCTGGTTATAAATGATTATAGCGATTATAATGAAGTAATTTGAGTACAACAACGATAGTAAGGTGTAGAATTGAATCCGGCAGATTCTGGACGTTGAGTAGCCAAAAGATCTCTTTTTTGTAGGCTTTAGGGGGCTATTTTTCGGCATAGGAGGCTAATATCGCGTTCAAATTTCGGGAGACTTCTTCTGGCACGTGAGTGGGCCCACGCGACCGACCCCACCAAGTTTCGACTCGATCTGTGATTGATACAAAACAATTTGTATCAATCAAAAAATGATCCAATCGAGCTGAAACTTGGCAGGATTGTTCTTTACCTTGTATGCAAGCTGCTGATAAAATTTAGTTGCATTTGGATCAGTGGTTAGGAGATATGATCGATATGAGTTGATGTTCTTCGGAAGGCTGTCCGTTTCGAATCCATGGCTTCGTATCCATCCCTATCGCATCGATCAGGAGCACTGCGCGCAGTGACGTGAAGTGATGTGGAGCGAGTTTCCTCGATCGATCCACTTTGTGTGCCGAGTTTGACCGAGTTATTCGCATCCAATTCCGAAGATTCATTCGCACCGACGCATAATTCGTATCCACTCACTTCAGTCGTTCCTCGAATGAACTATCGATTATCACCTGTTCATTAAAGCCCTTGTTCTTATCGATAAATGTTGGCACACTTCGTATCGATTGCTCATCGATACGAAATAAACTCACTCGAGCATGATGGATGCGAAGGACTCCGGCGCGACCGATTCGAGCAACAACGAACTGGATCGATATGAACTATGCCTACCTACAACCGATGCGAACTAAACTAGCCCCTGATCGATACGAAGCAGTCTTACCATGGTGGATATGAACCGAAACCGACTCGATGCAGCCATTTGGATCGATTCAAGCCTGATGGATTCAAACTGCACATGACTCGATCGATTCGAACATACTGAGGTGATGTCATTCTGATGGATACGAACTTGATGGGTTCGAATAGGACATCACCTCAACTTTTTGATGGATACGAACAACATATTCTTCTCACCTTATATCGATCATATCTTCTTCATACGAACTCCGATTAACATGGAATTTGAAACATAGCTTCTTCTTGCTTTAATCATCATCTCCAATCGATTCCATCCTGATCGGAGCTCGGCCAAATTTTAGCGACATCGATTGCAGCCCTATTTCCAATCGATCTCCAATCCCGATATCCATCCTTCCTTGCCAATTTGTTGATATTCCAGCTTTGACCAAAATGTGGGATAACATTTGCCCACCCGAAAAATGCCTTGTGGTAAGAAGGCGTGTTTTGAATAGTTCCGAATCCGATATCTGAAGTCCATAGCCATATCACTATAGTACATCATCCTTGACTGCTCCGAGTC
This sequence comes from Allium cepa, assembly GCA_030765085.1. NCBI lineage: Eukaryota > Viridiplantae > Streptophyta > Magnoliopsida > Asparagales > Amaryllidaceae > Allium > Allium cepa. Next base: position 759,114,051 of record CM060929.1, read on the forward strand.
GATGCCCAATTCCAAATTCGGCAACCAAAGCCTTTAGTCAGTTCTATATCCGTCTGAACCCGAAAACTGAGTCCTAACCCAACCTTATCCAATAGCCAATAACCGAATCGAGGTCCTCTCCAGGCCGATATCCAAATCCATAACCTCTCCGGGCTCTTGCCAAACGCAATCCACACTTGACGACCGTCGTCCAGTGTCTCTGGACGTTGAGCTAACCTCTCCAGGTTCTTGCCAAGCGCAATCCACACATAACGACCGTGGTCCAGTGTCCCTGGACGTTGTACAATGCCATGGCTTAAGTCCTAAGCCGAATCCTGGTCTTTCTGGACCTTTGCCGAGCATAGTCCATACTCAGCGACCTGAAACAATAATCGATGATACGGGGTCTAAGTCCTAGGCCGAATCCTGGTCACTCTGGACCCTTGTTGTGCATAGTCCATACTCAACGACCTGAATAAGCCAATTCGCCACATGCGGACGAAGAGACTTACCCCTTGCCAGATATAATCCATACCTGACGACCGTTTTCCAAAAACCAGATAAAAATACAATCAAAATCCAATCCAAAATCCAAATCAAATCAGAAATCCAAACCAACATCCAAAAAAGAAAACAATCATCCGAAGGAAAATCCAAACCAGAAAGCAAATAAAACCAGGAGTTCAAACCAAACTCCAAACCAAACTAGAAAAATAAGCGTCCAATCCGAAAGAAAAAGATAGATTCCACAAACCATGGCAGCGTGGTCTATCATCATTCAGAGCATGCCTAGGGGATATATCCATCCCCATACATGTGTAAATGACTTAGCCGATCGCCAGTAGATTGCTACTTATTTCACATTATCCTAGTCAATTGATAATCAATCGACCATCATTCCTTGGCCTCATACCATCATTGCTCGAGGTAGGTGGTGGTTGCTTCTGCTCCACCACTGCATTTCGAGTTCCGACATACTATCGCAACTGTCCATTCTTTACATGCTCCTTGATTATATCCTTCAAGTGCCTACAGCTGTTGGTATCGTGCCCATCCAAATCATGGAAGAGGCAGTGCCTTCCTGATGCCCTCTCCTGTTCAGAAGGCTCTCTCCTAGCTGGCCTTCGGTAGGGAAGGCGATTCCGAGTTTCCAGGTATATCCGCTCTAGCGTCTCGTTTAGCCTTGTGTATGTGGAAAACTTTGGATCCTTCCATCGCTTCCTACCTTTTCCTGAATCATCATCCAACTTCCTTTTTCCTTTATCTTTATCCGAATCTCTGCTGGATGGTCCTCCACCCTCAGTCGCATTCACTTCCTTTAACTCTAAGTCTGCACATGCATCCTCTTGTAGAAGGAATCTCTCAGCTTCGTGAAAGAATTCCCAGAGATCCAGTGGTGGGTCTCGTATCAAAGATACCTTGAAATTTGAATCCTCTCTGACTCCCAACACTGCCGCCATCAAAACCATCGATGGATCTGGCCGATCCACCGAAGCAACCGCTACATTGAACCGAGTTAAAAAAGCTCTAAGTGACACATCCATCCTCTGCTTTATCGACGTTAGCGTCACCACGTTCTTGGGCCTCTTAATATGAACCCGAAATTGCCTCAAAAACCTATCCACCAACTCGGTCCATGTTCGTATAGACCCTTCTTCCAACTGCCTAAACCACATCGCGGCCATATCCGCTAAGTATAGAGGGAAACATCAGGCCATAACTTCCTCCGATGCCTCCAGCACTTCCATGTGTCTAGTGTATCTCATCAGATGATCTGTTGGATCAGCATTGCCGTTGTATACTTCCACACTAGGTAGCTTGAAATTAGGCGGATTTCGAGCCATCCTAATTTCCCGTGTGAACTGACTCTTGTTCACCCCTTCCAAATCTATATTGGTCAGACCTCCACATATAGTTCTCCTAATAATCTCAGCTAATCCAGCATTATCTGTCAAATATTGTCCCCTATACCCCCGAGGGAATTCTGGTACATATTCTCATGCGGTTCACTAATGTTGGCGCTTGATCTAGCCTGTTGAGCTCCATCCAAGGGCCTTCCTGTGTCAGATCCTACGGGCCTGCCCCCAAGCCTTTATTGATTGCCTTTTGGTTCTGTATTCTGTCCTCCATTAGGTTCCGTGACCCTAGTTCCTTGTTCCATATTTGCAGTCACTATAGTCGTTCTAAGGTTTTGTGTTCCTGCAGTTCTCATTTGTTCGAAGAAAGTCTGCATCATGTCATGTTGACTTTTCACAATCTCTCTTGCATGAATTGGCAATAGCCTCCATTTCATCCCTGGTGATGTAGATCGAAGTTTGTCCTTCTCCAGCTCCAGAGGATGCTTCTTCACTTCCTTCATATTGGCTTCTCTCAGCCCTTTGCCTTCTACTGGTTTGTCTAGTCATTCTCTCTAAATCTAAATACTTGAAGCTCTTCAAATCCGAACTTCAATCCGAAGTAGCGGATGTTAGTTCTTCTCAGTGAAAGCACCACAGTGTTTGCGCCAAAAATGATCACAAACCCCATATATCATGAAAGCACCAAACAATGAATATAAATCAACAATATTCAAGCACAAGTCTCAGATCTAAGCAAGCAACAAACAGCAATCCAGAAATAACAATCAGAAACGCAAGATTTATAGTGGTTCGGTTATCTCCAGCATACGTCCCCTTCAAAGTTTTATCTTTTATTGATTATCCTTGCTGGTTACAGATGATTACAGCGATTACAATGAAGTAATTTGAGTACAACAGCGATACTAAGGTGTAGAATTGAATCCGGTAGAGTCTGGATGTTGAGTAGCCAAAAGATCCCTTTTCTATAGGCTTCAGGAGGTTATTTATAGGTGTAGGAGGGTGATATCGTGCTCAAATTTAGTGGGACTTCTTCTGGCACGTGAGTGGGCCCTCGCAACCGACCCCACCAAGTTTTGACTCGATCTGTGATCAATACGAAACAATTTCGTATCGATCAAAAAATGATCCAATCGAGCTGAAACTTGGCAGGATTATTCTTTACCTTGTATGCAAGCTGCTATGAAAATTTCATTGCGTTTGGATTAGCGGTTTAGGAGATATGATCGATGCGAGTTGAAGTTCTTTGGAAGGCTATCCGGTTCGAATCCATGGCTTCGTATCCATCCCTTTCGCATCGATCAAGAGCACGTGCGTGCAGTGACGTGGAGTGATGTGGAGCAAGTTTCCTGGATCGATCCACTTTGTGTGTGAGTTTGACCGAGTTATTCGCATCCAATTTCGAAGATTCATTCGCATCGACGCATAATTCGTATCCACTCACTTCAATCCTTCCTCGAATAAACTATCGAATATCACCTGTTCATTGAAGCCCTTGTTCGTATCGGTAAATGTTGGCGCACTTCGTATCGATTGCTCATCGATATGAAATGAACACACTCGAGCATGATGGATGCGACCAAGGACTCCGGCGCGACCGATTCGAGCAACCACGAACTGGATTGATACGAACTATGCTTACCTACGACCGATGCGACTCGATACGAAGCAGTCTTACCATGCTGGATACGAACCGAAACTGACTTGATGATGCCGTTTGGATCAATGCGAGTCTGATGGATTCAAACAGCATGTGACTCGATCGATTCGAACATACTGAGGTGATGTCATTCCGATGGATACGAACCTGATGGATTCGAATAGGACATCACCTCACCTTTTTGATGGATACGAACAGCATATTCTTCTCACCTTGTATCGATCATATCTTATTCATACAAACTCCGATTAACTTGAAATTTGAAACGTAGCTTCTTCTTTCTTTAATCGTCATCTCCAATCAACTCCGTCCTGATCGAAGCTCGGCCAAATTTTAGCGACATCGATTGCAGCCCTGTTTACAATCGATCTCCAATCCCGATATCCATCCTTCCTCGCCAATTTGTTGATAATCCAGCTTTGACCAAAAGGTGCGATAACAACTACATAGCAATATAGCCCCATATTTATGATAAAACTGGTGTGCTCTTGGTCTGGAATGTGCATCGGGATCTGATTGTATCCTGAATACGCATCCATAAATGACAATAATTCGTGTCCGGCGGTAGGGCCGACGAGTTGGTCGATTCTAGGTAAAGGGAAACTATCCTTCGAGCATGCTTTATTCAGATCGGAGTAATGAACACAAGTTCTCCACTTTCCATTTTCTTTCTTCACTAGCACTGGGTTAGATACCCATTCAGGGTAGAGGACATCGTGGACGAATCCATTGGCTTTGAGTTTGTCCACGTTCTCTTTGAGAGCCGTGGACCTCTCCGGGTCCATATCTTTCCTTTTCTGTTTTACGGGAACGTGTTTTGGGTCTATGTTCAACATATGACTCGCAATTGCTGGAGAAATCCCGCACATATCAGAGCGTGTCTAGGCGAAAACATCCAGATTCGCTCGGAGGAAATCTGTAAGATCCTCGGCCACTGAGGGGTCGAGTTGTGATCCAATCATTAGAATTCGTGATGGGTCATCCCGGCTGACTGGAATGTCGATCATCAGCTTAGCTGATGCTGCGTTTGTTTCCTTAGGTTCCCCATCATCATCTCTTGGATCTATGTCTCTAAGGATCCGAGAATGCTGCCCGAGCCAGGGCTTGGGCATTACTTGCCAATCATCAATCTTTAGGATGCGGACGGAGCTGTCTGCAACCTTTCCCTTCTCTCTCCGCCGAGCTTCTCTCAGTTCCGCTACATAACATGCGCGACTAGTTGCCTAATCGCCATGTACAACACCGACTCCTTTGTCCGTCAGAAATTTTAATGTCAAACACCATGGGGCCAAAGCAGCTCTAAATTCCGCCAAGGCTGGACAACCTAAAAAGACATTGTATGGAGAGTCAACATCCATTACTATGAACGGTAGGACTCGCACTCTCCTATGCTCACCTTCCCCCAGTTCAACTGGTAGCTCTATATACCCCCAATGCGTTCGGTTGCAGCACCGTTAAAGCCGTGGATACGGGCTTTGCATGGTTTCAAATCTTTCGTTTCCATCTTCATTTGGTCATAAGCCTTCTTGAAGATGATGTTGACAGAGCTTCCACAATCAGTTATGATTCTTTTCATGTAAGTTGGCCCAATTGTTGCAGATATAACCATCGGGTCGATAGTAGGGCCTGCACCTTGTCCGCGTCTCGACTCCTAAATACTATATCATTAGTCATCATGCATTGTTGTTTTGCGGGGGTTCCATCTTCCACATTCGAACAACATTCATAATCCGCATGCCTCAAGGAGGTAGCATATCGTTCCATCTCCTGCCAATTCTTGTCTGCAGGATGAGGTCCTCCGACAATAGTGTTTATGATCAATCTACCCACAGTCCGAGCAGGTTGTTCTAGTTGGCGTGGAACCGGCCCGCGTCCGAGGTCTGACGTTCCTTGCCTTCCATCTTGCGGGTTTTTGAAAAATTCCTGCAACTTTTTCTGTCTGATCAACTTTTCGATGGCATCATGGAGGTGTCTACACTCCTTAGTATTGTGCCATGGATCTCATGGAAGCGACAGTACTTCCCTGTCTGTTTCTGTTATTCAGTGGACTCCTTTGGGCGCGACTTTCTGTATTCAAAGGTGTTACAGGTAGATAGATAAATGTTTTCAAGAGAAGTATTCAGCGGGGTGTATTCATTGTAAGTCAAAATCCTTAGCTTCCATTTCCCTGCTTCTCTTTTCTTTTCGGGATTTCAACCTCCGGATCCTTTGGATTGCCCAGGCTTGTTCTGGTCGTTGACTTGAACTTTTCCCGAACTATCGCCGGACTGCTTTACGGAATGTTACTTTTCACAGTCTCCTGAATAGGCCCTGGTGCCTTATCTCGTCCCGTCCATCGAGCCTCCTCCCTCCATATGAACTGATGAGCTTCGAAATAGAATTGTTCCAATGTAGCTGGGGGCTTTCCCGTCAACCAATCTCCAAACTCTGAGTCTGGGTTTACACCTCGCATTACGGCCATCAAAATCGCATGGTCATTAGGATTGCTAACTTCAGTGGCGGCAACATGAAACCTCTATAAGTACGCTTTCAAAGACTCTCCCGGGACCTTGATTATGCTTGATAAGGACATCACGTCCTTTGGACAAGTAGCATGTATCCTGGATTGTTCGACAAATTTCATTTCCAACTCGTCGAAGCTGGATATAGATCATGGAGGGAGTCGAGTAAACCACATAGTGGCGATTTCGGACAGAGTGATTGGGAATCATCTACACTTAGTCGCGTCATTCGCCCTTGCCGAATCCATCATCCATTCGTACCTCATCACGTGTTGCCTAGGGTCAGTCTTCCCTTCGTAGGCTAGGATAGTCGGCATACTGAATTTCTTGGGGTACTCAGCCTGTAGGATAACATCTGTGAAGGGTGTATGACTCTCGAACACTCCCCAACCTTTCTTGGTCAGGCCTTGATTCTCTCTCATCAACTGCCTGACCATGGCTGATAAATCCGGAGTTTGTATAGAGGTTGGGAGGTGGGGTTGCGTTGCACGAGACCGTGCGGGTTGATGACTAGCTTGATTTGGGTCTTGGTGTTCCGGGCGTCCGGTCTCATCACGTGCCTGATCCCTGACGGATCGATCGGTAGCACCTGCTTGTGGAGCTTCATCCCCACGGCGTCGCCGCCTAGGAGGTTCATCAGCTGAGGTCGAGCTATCAGATTCAGAATAAGGAGCAGGACCATTTCCAGCATTCCGATGCTGCTGCTGGGCAAGCAGAGTCATATGATTAGTATTGGCTTGGATCTGCTCAGCAAGTTGCCTTCTACTTCCCCTGAGTTCTCTTATCAATTCGTTGAACTCTGTTTGGGAAACGACCTCCGCTTGGTCCTGGGTGGTGGTTCCTACGCCTTCAATTGCTAGTTGGTTGCTAGGTCCTATCCGTTGTACACTAGCAGTTTCATCGATATCTGCGTTGTAACAGGCCAATCTAGTTCGTGGTCTCCCCATGGTAGAGTTATTGGTTATAACTCTGAGTAGAATCAACAGATGTCTTGCGAATGAATTGGATCTCCTTCGGGGGATTTTTCAATCCAGTAGCTATAAAGTAGATCCTACCGTCCTGAGAATTCGATTCTCAGTGAAAGCACCAAAATGTTAGCACCAGAATTGATCACTAACACCCTTAAGAGAGATTGTGTAGAGAGATTAATGAAGAAAGTAAAGTTAAACAGAAGACAGTACGTAAATTTAAATGCAGAAACAACGAACACCTGATTTATAGAGGTTTGGCGTAATTGCCTACGTCCACTTTGAGGTAGATCTTTATTTCTTTTCTCGATAATCGATTACAGATACAATCCGTATGTCAATCACTCAAATACAATTGCTAAGCAAAAAAGATTAGGTCTTGAATGAGTCGAAAAAAGGTCACTTTCACTATGCTCGTGCCTCTCTATTTATAGATGAAGGTAGGTTGGACTTCCCTGGTGGGCCTAGCATCTTGGTATCTCGGCCCAAATAGAGTGATCTTTGTGTGCCGAACCAGAGAGGCCGAATGGAAAAAATGCCGAGCAAGGCATGAATGCCGAACGATATTCTCATGCCAAATGAAGTGATGCCGAACATCCTGAATGCCGAACGAAGTGATGCCGAACGAAGTGATGCCGAACGAAGTGATGCCGAACGAAGTGATGCCGAACACCCTGAATGCCGAACGACATTCTCATGCCGAACGAAGTGATGCCGAACACCCTGAATGGCGAATGACATTCTCATGCCGAATGAAGTGATGTCGAACACCCTGAATGCCGAACAACATTCTCATGCCAAACAAAGTGATGTCGAACACCTTGAATGTCGAACACCTCGAATGCCGAACACCCTGAATGCCGAGCAGTATGGAATCATGCCGAACAAAGTGATGTCGAACATCCTGAATGCCGAACGAGGTATTTGTGCCGAACAAGTTTTGGATGCCGAGCAGTATGGAATGCTGAATGACTCTTCCATGCCGAACGTCCATAGATGTCGAACGATATACAATACCGAATGTCTCTCAATGCCGAACGCTCTCGCATGCCGAACACTCTCGCGTGCCGAACATCCCATAGATGCCGATCGAACTTGAGTGCCGAACGAATCATATGGACCGGACGACTCTAGAAGCCGAGCGCTATCTAATGCCAAACGCTCCTAAATGCCGAGCGTTCTTGAATGCCGAACATTCTCTAATGCCGAACGATCTGGATGCCGAACGACTCATAAATGCCGAACAGTATGCTAATGCCGAGTACTTAGTTGCCTGGTCAAATCTCCAAGTAACAACAGCATTTTTAATGATGTGGTTTTGAACTTAACTATGTTTGAAATAACTAAATATCTATTACGGCATTTTATAAATGCCGTTATTCCCGAACTAAACTATTTTGGAAACTATAAGCTACGTAGCACTTCATAAATGCTGTCGTTGCTATACTTTGATAATGTTTGAAATGTTATAGAACACTCTTTGAGTTATATTTTAAAGTGTTAAATGATCTAACTTTTGGAAATTGACTATTTATGAAATATAAGGAGTTTTGAATATAATTTTATATTTAATTTTGAATTTTAAGGAATTTAAAATGAATGTGAATTTAAATAAGGTTTACTTGGTTATGTGTTAAATGGAATGAAATGGAATGAGATAAATGAATTTTTGAATGGAATTTTGTAACGTGTTTTGTAATGATATTTGGAATAATAAATGAATGAAATAATTGATTTTTAAAATGATATTTAAATTGAATATTTGAATTAAAGCAGGATAACGAATTTATAATGGATTTGGAAAGGAAACGATTTTGAAATGGTTTTTGATTGACATGATCTTTATTTTGATAAAGAATGTGAATTTGGAATGATATTTGATTTTTATTTATTCGATAAATGAATATTTAAAGTTTATATTAGTATGAAGGATATTGAGTCTATTTTAATGAAATTGGAATTATGAAATGAATATTTCAAAACTAAGTAATAATGAAGTTAAAATTTGATATATATGAAATTATAGAATTTAGTTTTGAAATATGGTATATTTAAGCTTTGAAATATACTAAAATTTTAATAGTTTGTTTTGTGAATCAAATCTGTATTTGAAATTTATAAGATTTGAAATGGTTGTTGGAAAACTAAATTGAATTGAAACTGATGGTTTGAATTGAATTAAATTAGAAATTTGAAATTTGGGTTTAATTGAATAAATTTGTAAAATGTAAAGAATTAAAGGAATGTTTCATAATTTCAAATGTGTGATTTCGAAACGTTATGATTTTCAAAGTGTAATGGTTTCAAGTATTTTGGTTTTGAAAGAGTTATACTTTGAAAGAATAATGATTTTGAAAATGAATACAGGTTTTCGTTTTGAAAGTATTATGATTTTGAAAATGAATGTATGTTTTGGTTTTAAAGTATTATGGTTTTGGTTTTGAAGTATAAACTAATTTGAAAGGAATATAGTTTTGAAATGTAATGATTTGGATTTTGAAGTACAAACTATTTTGAAATGACCACGGCGTTATAATAACGGTTGGTTGTTAAAGAGACTGGGATCGGAAGTTGTTATACTCTCTGCCAACTTCGAAAACCATTTTAACAACCGTGCACGCGGTGGAGATTCCAGAATGAAGTAGGATGGTGGTGACGATCCTATTGAGGTATGAACGTGGACCCCTTTCCCATGAGTTGGCATAAGGTGGCTAAAACAGGAGCGATCGACGGGCCAAGTGAGGTCATTCCTTTGATCGGACATATTCCTTCGATACTAAACTCTTACTTGTGGTCGATTTGATGGCCATCCTCCAATTTTGATTTGGGAGTGTGTTCCGAGGTGGGCGGTAGTGACTGCCATGCATTACCACCAGCCCGGAAGTGTAATTGGTATATCTACCCTGGTATTTCCTAGTTGTGCTGTGTCACCTACCATATCGAGCATTACTACGAGTTTGTTTTTCTCCCGTAGCCCATAGAGTATTCAGGATAGTCTCCCGATCTAGAGATATGCTGATACTGGATGGACAACTGGGACTATTATGTGTTGGGGGCTATATGGGTAACCCTTCAACGCTATTTTATGTACACATTATTATAATAGCGCAATATTACTACATAGTAAGTAGTTTAACGAATCCTTAAAGGATGGGTGATCCCAAGCATCCTTTAAGTTACTGATGCATTTTTGTTACTGTTCACTTGAGTTGATTTACAGTTCATAAGTATTTATGTCCTGAATCGAGTGTTTTGTGTTTTGCTTTACGCTCGAGTCAGACTGAGTGATTCAGCATTCAAGACTCACCTTCGGAGTTAGAGCTTTGCTTGAAGATCCAGCCATCTATCTTGCTTTCAGCATCCAGTGATTCCAGTGATGTATTCTGATTTGTACCTGATGTATCTTGTTACTCTTCTGTTGTATCTTATTTATATGTAGTAGCTTCATGAATTACTATCTCTTTTAATTCCGCTGCATTATTATTTACTCTGTGTGTGATAACCCGGATTTCAAGATGACGCAGCGGATATTTAACAAAACGTTATGGATCGATGAAAGTAGCAAATTGGTGGATTGAAGATACTGAAATGCCCAAATTCGTTGATCACGAAGATACCGAATTCTAGCTATCTTCGACACGTTGATCGCGCACGATACCGTGAAAGAAGATCTTCAATTCTTCAAGCGTTGATCAAGCGCACTTGATTCCGCGAATCGGCTTCAACAATCGTTGATTCGAGCGCACTCGAATATCCGAAAGTGGAGATAGGAGATTACACTCAACTACCCATTTAGGATGAAAGCACACAGCAATCAAACAAGAAATTTTATTCAAAATCAACCAAATTTACAAAGTGACATGACCACGCCTATTTATAGCGTTTTTCACAACTGGCCTATAAGTCGTACACGACTCATAACTTACGACTCATGATTCGCGACTCACGACTCACGACTCAAAACCCTCACCCGTATTACAACACAACATATAAGTCAGCAATGACTCAACAGCTTCTCACACGGCATTACAATTATGCGACCAAAGACGAGACGACTCACGACTCATATTACAATACGATACATACATGTATCTCAACAGAACAAAGTACACGACATACAAATTAAACAGACCACGACTTAACACTTTTCAGCATAACGACTTAACGACTCATGAATCAAGCGACTCATCTTGTAGGCATCACCAACCAAGGTCCAGCGACCTAAATCTGAGCGACTTATCTCCAACAACTTATCTCCAGGCGACTTAACTCCGAGCGACCCACTTCTCCGTGACTCGTTATCCTTCACCCTGTTAAGTCGCGAACGACTTAAGGCCTCTTCATTAGCACTTGTAGTTATAAGTCGTAGACGACCTAAAGATTCAGATTTCGAACGACTTATCGTTTTGTTAGGTCGTAACTCTTCTTCTCCTAGCCTGTTAGGTCGTGACCGACCTAACCCTTCTTCCTTCGGTCGTATGCGACTCATGCCTTTGCCTTCGGATCTGTTAAGTCGTGAACGACTTAAACTCCCACTACGTCGTGAACGACTCATGCCGTTAACTTGCAATTCTTCGACCCTGGTCTGAGCTGCATCATCCTCCCCTGGTTGAGAAAAATTCGTCCTTGAATTTGTAAGTTCTTCTACATTAGATTGTTCCTCTCCATAATATGGCACAAGATGTTTAACATTGAACACGTCAGAAGTGTATACATCCTCCGGCAACTTCAACTTATAAGAATTTTCATTAATTCGTTTCACAACTTCTACCGGACCAATTTTTCTGGCTTTCAACTTGTTATAAGCACCCACTGGAAAACGATCCTTCGTTAATACAGCGTAAACCAAATCACCTTCGTTAAATTCAACATTTTGTCGCTTCAAATCTGCAGTTCGCTTATACTTCTCATTTGCCTTCACTAATCGTTCCTGAACGATTTTATGACATTCAGTTAATTCATCAACAAAATCAACAGCTCGTTTAACTGTACCCTTCAGTTGTGGTACTACCGCCAAATCCAACGGTCCCCTTGGCAAACTTGAATATACAATCTGAAATGGAGTGAATCCCGTACTATGATTTACTGCATGGTTATGAGCAAACTCTGCCTGGCATAACTTCATATCCCAACTCTTCAGATTGTCCTTCACAAGACATCGCAACAAATTTCCCAATGATCTGTTAACAACTTCGGTTTGACCATCTGTTTGCGGATGATAAGCACTGCTAAATTTCAACTTCGTTCCCACCATCCTCCACAAACTAAGCCAAAAATGACTCAAAAATCTGGTATCCCTATCTGAAACAATAGACTCTGGCAACCCATGTAAACGCTAGATTTCTTTAAAGAACAACTGAGCAACACGAACAGCATCCGCCGTCTTCTTACAAGCAATAAAATGCGCCATTTTCGAAAACCTGTCCACCACAACAAATATAGAATCATTCCCCCTTTGAGTTCTCGGCATACCCAAAACGAAATCCATGCTGATATCAACCCATGGTTTAGTCGGCACAGGTAACGGCATATACAATCCCGCATTTGTCATTGTTCCCTTCGAAACCTGACATATATGACATCTCTCCACAAACCTTTCAACCTCTTTCCTCATCGACGGCCAAAAGTAAGATTGAGAAATCAAATGCAATGTATGATCACGGCCCACATGTCCTTCCCCGTGCAATTCCTTGATAATCTTCATTCTCAAACTGCTATCTGGAATACATAATCGATTTCCTTTAAACAAGAATCCATCAACCAACATAAATTCATCAGTATCCCCATCCTTAACTTTCTCAACGAACTTTGCGAAGTAAGGATCCTCCTCAAACAATTCTGGCAATAATTCAAATCCTATCACCTCAATTTTCATTGTCGTTAATAAATGACTCCTCCTACTCAAAGCATCAGCTACACGATTTATTATCCCAGATTTGTGCTTCACAACAAAAGTAAACTGCTGTAAATAGGCAATCCATTATGCATGTCTCGCTGAAATCTTATCCTGCCCTTGCAAATGCTTCAAAGCTTCATGATCCGTATAAAGAACAAATTCCTTCTGAAACAAATAATGTCTCCAGTGCTTCACGGCTTGCACAACTGCATAAAATTCAACATCGTATGTACTATATCTCATCTTTGCCCCTGATAACTTCTCACTAAAGTATGCAATAGGACGTCCCTTTTGACTCAACACCCCTCCAATCCCAACCTTAGAAGCATCAGTGCGTAACTCAAATAACAATTGAAAGTCTGGTAATACAAGAATCGGTGCTGTCGTCAATAGTTCCTTGATCTTCTCAAAAGCAACCCCCGCTTCCTCTGACCATACAAACTGTTTCCCTTTCATGCAATCAGTAACTGGAGCCATCACGCTACTGAAGTGTGGAATGAATCTTCGGTAGAATGACGCTAGCCCATGAAAACTTCTCACTTCCGTAATTGTCTTTGGCTGTGGCCAATTCCTGACTGCTTCAACTTTATTCTAGTCCACCTGTATACCTTCTCCTGACACAACATATCCTAGAAATAAAACACTATGCATCATGAACACGCATTTCTTCGTAGCACCATAAAATTGTTCCTCACGAAGAATGATCAGCACTTCCCTCAAATGTTGAACATGCTCCTCCATACTCCTGCTATATATCAGAATATCATCGAAATAAACCACCACGAACTTCCCAATGATTGGTCTAAAGATTTGATTCATCACCCACATGAATGTACTAGGTGCATTTGATAAACCAAATGGCATAACCAACCATTCGTATAACCCCTCTCTCGTCTTGAAGGCTGTCTTCCCTTCGTCTCCAGGTCTAATCCGAATTTGATGATATCCTCTTTTCAAATCAATCTTTGAAAAGATAGTAGCCCCACTCAATTGATCTAGCAAGTCATCCAACCTCGGCATAGGAAATCTATAGCGAACAGTAATCTTGTTCAAAGCTCTACTATCGGTACACATTCTCCATGTTCCATCCTTCTTCGGCACCAACAAAGCTGGTACTGCACAAGGACTCAAGCTTTCCTGAACACGTCCCTACTCTAACAACTCTTCCACCTGCCTTCGTAACTCTTCATGTTCCTTCGGACTCATTCGATAATGTGGTCTATGCGGTAATACTGCTCCCGGAACAAGATCGATTTGATGCTGAATATCTCTCAGTGGCGGTAACTCCTTAGGCAACTCTTCTGGAAATACATCCTCAAATTCTTTCAAAACTGGCTTCGCTTCTTCTGGAATGTCAACCTCTTCACTACAATCTCGTCCAATCAACAAGAATACTTCAGGCTCCTCTTCAACTTCCTTAACAAACTCTTTCAATGATAGCAAAGTTTTTAGCTCTTCAATCTCCTCAGATTTACTCTCTCCCTGCTGTCTCTTCTTTGGGACTAAAATAATTTTAACGCCTTCAAACATAAAACTATAGCTATTGGTCCGACCGTCATGTTGCACTGCTCTATCAAACTGCCATGGTCTGCCCAACAATAGATGACACACATCCATGTCCACAACATCACACCAGATTTCATCTTTGTACTTCTTTCCAATTGAAAATTTCACACAAGCTCTTCGCCCAACTTTCACTTCACCACCCTTCCTTAACCATGCTAGCTTGTACGGTTTAGGATGCTTCTCAGTTTTCAAGTTCAACTTCCTCACTGCTTCAGTGGAGATAATATTGTCACAACTCCCAGCATCAATGACGAACTTGCAAACCTTTCCCAGAATAGTGCATGTGGACTGAAATATATTATTCCTCAACCAACTGTTTTCCTCTTCTTGCTTCGGTGCCAAATAACTTCTCCTCATCATCAAATTACACCCTTCATCTCCAGACAACTCTTCTTCCTTCTCAACATAAGGTGAATTAGAACATTCTGCATCTTCATCCTCTTCTTCAATCTCTGCAACCATTGCTCTTCTCTTCGGCTTCGGACATTCATTGCTTTTATGACCCAACTCCTGACAATTGTAACATTTGAAACTGCTATTAACCTTTGCCTTCTCAATCTCCTTCACAACTGGCTTACTGATAGGTTTAGGAACATTAGAACTCCCACTAACACCCTTCACTTGATTGTTAGAATTAGTAAATACACCACCTCCACGTCTTCCTTGCTTCTCCCAAGCCAACGCCTTTTGGTGTGCTTCCGCCACAGATCTTGGATCGAACATATTAACCATATCCTGGATCTGCATTCGCAAACCTCCAACAAATCTAGCAGTCAGTTGTTCCTCTATTTCCATAATGTCATTTCTAGCAATGAGTTGGTAAAATTCGTCTGCATAATCATTAACTGACTTCGTCCCCTGCCTTAGATTCTGCAATCTCTGGTACATAAGTGACAGATAGTTGTATGGTAAAAATGTAGCTCTCATCATTTTCTTCATCTTATCCCAATCAACAATCTTTGACTTCCCCATCCGTTCCCGTGTAAGTTTGGTTTGTTGCCACCATGCCAAAGCTCTTCCCCTCAACCTAGTAGCAACCAACTTCACTCTTCTATGTTCAGGAACCTCCTTGAAATCAAAGATCTCTTCAACATTTGACAACCAATCTAAGAATTCTTCAGCTACCATTCCACCTTTAAACTCTGGAATTTACATCTTCATACCCGATTCCCATCGACGATCATCATCTACATCCCGATATGAATTTCGAACTTGGTCTCGATCTCGATAATGCATGCTAGCTCCATCACCCTCTTCACCATAATCAAATGTACGTCTATATCGATCTCGACCATCCACATCCCTTCGATCACGCATGTCCCTTCTACTATGTCTCTCTTCATCTCTATATGGCTCTTCTTCAAACTCACGCGGAGTTCTTCTCTCTTCATGTCCATAGTCATGGTGATCTCTCCTTGAAGAAATTGATGTTTCTCTTCTTTCTCTAAAAGATTGAGGTGATACCCTCCTCGCTTCCGTAACCGATGGCGAAACTTGGTTTCCTCCATGGTTCGAGATTGGTGATCTCCTCCTTTGATTTTGATTCAAATCATTCATCAATTTCTCTAACTTTCCAATGCCTTCATCAAATTTCTCATTAATACATTGTTCCATTAGTTCGGCTTCTTCTCTTCTATACAATGCTTCAACATTTTGATGACGATTTGCTCTCCTTGGCGGCATGGTTAGATTTCACAACACCTCAACAAATTCAACTCAAAGTTTCAACACAAGTCAAACAAGTCACGGCCTCCACTAACTCGGCTCAACTTGGCTCGCACGGCTTAACACTTCAAGATGTAGATCGATACCAAACTGATGCACGGCCTATACTTAGCACAAAGTGATGTTCGGCCTTCACACTTTACTTTCAACTTTAGCGCGCGAAAATCTCACGGCCAAAATACAACCTTCTCCAACTCTAGATCCAAAATGAAATGGATCAAAATCTTCAAACTCGTTGCAACTTCAAGATGAACACGACGAACAACAACTTCAAACTTCAACTTCAAAAAATTGGCTCCAAGTCTCGGCTTAGCTATGATTGGCTAAGTCTAGCTCCGATACCAAACTGACACAGCGGATATTTAACAAAACGTTATGGATCGATGAAAGTAGCAAATTGGTGGATTGAAGATACTGAAATGCCCAAATTCGTTGATCACGAAGATACCGAATTCTAGCCATCTTCGACACGTTGATCGCGCACGATACCGTGAAAGAAGATCTTCAATTCTTCAAGCGTTGATCAAGCGCACTTGATTCCGCGAATCGGCTTCAACAATCGTTGATTCGAGCGCACTCGAATATCCAAAAGTGGAGATAGGAGATTACACTCAACTACCAATTTAGGATGAAAGCACACATCAATCAAACAAGAAATTTTATTCAAAATCAACCAAATTTACAAAGTGACACGACCACGCCTATTTATAGCGTTTTTCACAACTGGCCTATAAGTCGTACACGACTCACAACTTACGACTCATGATTCGCGACTCACGACTCATGACTCAAAACCCTCACCCGTATTACAACACAACATATAAGTCGGTAGCGACTCAACAGCTTCTCACACGGCATTACAATTATGCGACCAAAGACGAGACAACTCACGACTCATATTACAATACGATACATACATGTATCTCAACAGAACAAAGTACACGACATACAACTTAAACAGACCACGACTTAACACTTTTCAGCATAACGACTTAACGGCTCATGAATCAAGCGACTCATCTTGTAGGCATCACCACCCAAGGTCCAGCGACCTAAATCTGAGCGACTTATCTCCAACAACTTATCTCCATGCGACTTAACTCCGAGCGACCCACTTCTCCGTGACTCGTTATCCTTCACCCTGTTAAGTCGTGAATGACTTAAGGCCTCTTCATTAGCACTTGTAGTTATAGGTCGTAGACGACCTAAAGATTCAGATTTCGAACGACTTATCGTTTTGTTAGGTCATAACTCTTCTTCTCCTAGCCTGTTAGGTCGTGACCAACCTAACCCTTCTTCCTTCGGTCGTATGCGACTCATGCCTTTGCCTTCGGATCTGTTAAGTCGTGAACGACTTAAACTCCCACTACGTCGTGAACTTCTCATGCCGTTAACTTGCAATTCTTCGACCCTGGTCTGAGCTGCATCACAAGACATCTATAATTAATAAATAATTGGGTTAATTAATAGAATTATAAAATACAAATTGAAATTGTGTTTGTTTAAATATATGTATATATCAAATTGATTTTTCTAATTGGACTTGAAGTTTAATTTGAATATTTAAATTTATAATTCAAAGGATAGATATTTATATCTTAAATTTTACTTTGGCTTTAAAATGTATTTTTATTTGATTTTATTTAGAGCATAAATTGCTTATATTATTTTATTTTAAAAGGAATTTATTTATATATTTATTCATAAATTAGGAAAAAATAATTATAAAATCTTTATGAAACATTTAAAAATCTAATTATGCATGAAGTTACATATGTTAACTTATAGTTATTCTTAGTAACATGTGTTAGCTAACTAAATAAGGTAAATGACAAGTGTCAACTTTTATTTTAATTTTCTTTTATTTTGAATAAAAATTAATTTAAACCTGTATTAACTTATATCATTCATCTTCATTTCCTTTCCTATCTTCACTTTCTAAAACAAAGAGAGAGAGAGAAAATTTGTAACTTAAAATCAAACAAGCTAAAAGAAATCTTCTTCGTATAATTCAAAGTTTAAATGCAAGATCAAATTCAAGTACAATCACTTCAATTTAAAAGCAAGCAAGAGCAAAATCAGTAACCAAAGCATTTCAACAAATCAAGCTTTAAATCAACTCCAGTTTCAGTTTTCAAGCAAGTTTTCCTGTTTCAAATTAAAAGCAGCTCCAACCAGAAGTTTTTCAAAAGTCAGTCATCTCAACAACTTCTAATTCCAGTCTAAAGATTATCAAATTTAAGTTTTCCAGTTGCAAAGTATAACATCACAATTTTGGTCTCCGCACATCATAGCCTGGTGAGTAAACACTTAACTAAAATGCTTAGTGTGATAAATGTTAGTGCATGTGTATTTCAGGATGATGTTTGTGTTGCATGTTTATATATTGATATGAATCTCTGTGTATATATATCTATGATTGGTTTGTGCATGTTTGGGTGTTTGTTCTTCTCTGTTTCCAAAGTACAGAGTTTAAAACAAAGAAAAATATTCAAAATCTTCTTCTCTGATCTATGTTAGGCTACAGTCTTCAAACAAAACAAGTTTGTCTAAACATAAATAAAGATCTAAAAATAGTTTAAGCATGATTGCGATATATGTCATCCGGAAATCTGAATTTGCAGCAAAAAATTAAAAATATGTTAATTTTGAATGTTGTAAATTGTTGATTCAATTATGTAACTTGAATCAATTTTAGAAAGTAGGATTTTTAAGATGAAAATGGTGATTTTTAGTTTAGTATTTAAAGAGCAGATCGCAGTTGAACAAGAAATGGGTTTTTATCATTTTCTGGCGATCGATGATATATTGGATGTTGAGATTTCGATCGAAGCTAGGGTGGAAACTGGCGAAGTGGGGAAAATGGTGAAAGAAGCGATTAGTTTTCATGGTGTTGGAATTTTGTTGGACTAGGGTTTAATACTCTTGATTTTTCATGATCCGAAATGAGATGACTGAGTCATCTCTGGTTGATCGAGCTGCATGGGATTCAGGGGAATGATGCATTGAGGATCAGCGAGGTGTGGCCAGAGGTTCTGAAGCTCTGGTGGAAGGCATCGCTTGAATGAGACAATCGATGGTCGAAGTGTTTTATCCCTGGAGGCTTGATTTTGTCGTTTTTAGTTCTCGTGATCGTTTTGGGTGACTGGTTGTTGAGATCGAAAGAAGGATCGATTGTAGACTTGTTGATGGTCGTCTCAAGCGCCGGAGTATCGCCGGCGGTGGGTGCATGTGCACAGTTTGGTCGTGTGCACGATTTGGTGTTTTGAACGATGTGTTCTTGAGTTTATGATCGGGGAAGGGATGGTTTTACACGGGTCTTTTATCAGATTGCTCGCATGTGTTTATTAGCATAACAGTTTAAACTAAAAGAAAATTATAGGGGAAGAAGAAGAGAACTCGAAGTCAGTGTCGAGTTAACACCGGGTTTAACCCGAAGCCAGAAGAAATCAAGTTTTTAAAACCTGATTTAATAAAGTTTCTTTGGAATTTAAAAATGAAATTGTTTTAACCCTTTCTTAAATAAATTCTTTCTCTTATAAATTTCTCTTAAACTTTAATTAAAAAAATTGCAGGTTGTTAATTTAAGTTTTCTAAAACTTAAAGATATTTTAAACTTAATTATTTTAATAAATAAAGTTAAATGTTAATCAAGGGTAAATGTTTTGATGATATGATTAAGTAATTAACAAAGATAATGTTTATCTTAAAAGTAATTAATATTTTTGACAAATAAATAAAGTGTAATTAATTATTTTAAATTAATGATTAAGTAATTGATTAATTAATAGTTAAGAATTATAAATTAATTAACTAAGGGTTTAATTAATTTGTAGTTAAGATTTAATAATTAGATAATTAAAGTTAATTAATTACTAATTAGTAATTAATTAATTAAGTTATTTATTAAGAATTAATGATTAATTAATTAAGTAATTAAGTGTTAATTACTTAGTGTAATTAAAGGATAAATTAACGTAACTAATCAAGGAGTTGGTTTAATTAATGAAGTAATGAAGGATAGTTAATTTCTGAGTGGAATTATGTTTTATTAATTAATAACTAGGTTTTATTAATTAATACTTAAAGGATGATTAGTCTATAATGAAAGATTAATCAAGGGTAATTAAGGATTAATCAAATGGTAATTAAGGATTGATTAATTGATAATTGTGGATAATTAAAAGATGATTAATTAATTGGTTGTAATTAATTAATGTTAAGTAAAGGTAATCTAGGTGATTAAAGTTAGTTATTATTTAATTAGAGATGGATTAAATTATTTGGGAAGTGTTCAATCTTGTTTATGAATGATTGAATGATGTTAAATGCCTTGAATTGGTTGATATCTCTGATATGAAATAATTTGTGATACAATATGTTTGGTTTGAACTGTGATAATGAGGTTATCTATCGGTGATAAATTACTATGTAAAAGTTGGCATCATATATTTAAAATTTAATCACTTGAATAACTTGGGTTAAGATGACATTGGATTCGAAGAGACAAGAGTCGGGTATTACTTAATACTCGAAACCACTTCGATTTATAAACTATAATAATTCTACATAGATTTGTTATGTGAAATCAACAGGCTGGAATGGATGAAGTTAAGTGAATTGAACCATTTAACCTAAGTTTTGGTACTTAGAAATTGATGTGTGAAATAAGTGATGTCTATAACCACTTGTGAAGTTGTAAATTGAAATAAGTTACCCCGGGTTCATATAATTTGTATGCTTTTGTATTCCATGTTAGATGGATTTACTCATGCTAGTTTCTAGCCTAACCCGGGTGTTACTTTGATGTAATGCTCGGGTCAGACCAAGTATTACATATTTGTAATTAAGGACGCTCTAGAGCTCAAGAGGCGAGCTGGATGGCAGGGACATATGGAGTGTTTCCGATGTGTTATATTGTTATTTATCTGGGACAAGTTATGTCTAGTATTTGTGTAAATGTTGTAACTCTGATGTATTGATGTAAATTAACTGATACAGTTTTTCCTTTGTATAGCTGCTATTTTATTTGATATTATATTTTAATCCGCTATGAATGTGAGAATCTGTGTTTTGGTATTTCTGTTTCTTCTTCTTCTTCGATCTCTTTTCTTCTTTTCCAAACTTTTTGGAACTTTCGGGATCGAAATTTCTGAGATGTTACATTTTGGTATCAAAGCCAGGTTAAGCGAGGAACCTTGGCTCTGGTGGGATTACTCATTAAGCATAGGGTCAATGGTACCCTAGAATGAGTTGAGTGAATATATATATGGGAGCGTACTTGTTATTTTTCTATATAAAGATTTTAAAAGATTTTATATAAGAATATATTTTGATATATAAAGCAATATTTCTTTCTAATAAATATTAAGTTAATTGGTTGTTAAATTGTTGGAATTGAACTAATTGGTAATAAATTACAACCAAATTGAAATTGAATAAAGATAAGTTTGAAATAGATTTAGACTTGATCTAAAATCTTGAATTTGGGAAGGAGTTTCAGAATCAGATAATAATGAATTGGTGTAGATATGATAATCTTGGTTATTATCGTAAATGATTGTTGTGTTTAATAATGAAATGTGTGTTAATGAGTAAGAAAAATGAAATGCTTTAGGGACGTAAAACATTTGGGGAAGTACGACTTATTAATTGGAAGTAAAGATGATCTAAATTGTGAAGTTTTAAATCTGGGTCCAGAATTTGTAAATTGTTTCAAAATAATAAAGAAATAATAGATAATGTTATTTAAAGTATTTGAATGAAGGGTCCTATTTCGAATAAGAGTTGTTTGGAAATTTAAAGGAATTTGTTTTGAATTCAAAAAACCAAAGGTGGTTTAAAATTTAAGGATAACTTGGTGTGTAAAAGAAATAATATGTATAAGGAATATACATAATATCAAAGATGGTTTAAAATAAACTCTAAATGTTAAGATTTATTATCGGAATGAGGTGCGATACTCAAAGTGATAAGTTTTTGAACTTATAAGTGGGAAGATTATTAATGTGAAGTTTAACATTTGAAATGCGAATTCGAATTGGGTAAGGTTGGCTGGATTAAGTAAATTGAATTTAACTTTGGGAAAGTTAAATAATTTAACCAGCAACCTGAATTTGAAATTTCAAGATGAAATTGGAATTTAACTTGGGAAGTTAAAATGGTTAATTTGAATTGGGAGTTTGTTTAATCTCAAAATAGGCTTGAGATCTGGAAATTGAAAATGGATGGATATTTTAAATAATTTGAATGATTCCCTCCTGTTGTTATTAATAATCTTTAAGCTGAATTGAATTTTTTTAAATAAATGAAGAAATAGGGTGTAGCAATATATCCATTATTAAGATAAAATGGAATCATTTTGAACTTAAGATTTGAATGTTTAAGATAAATCTTCAATGGGTTTGATTTCAAAACTTAAGTTTGGTGATAAATTGAATTTCAAAGATTTAGTTATTTAAAAAGGGTTTGAATTATTATTTGAACCTTGAAATAGGTTTAAAATGGAATTTGGATTCATAATTAAATGGTTTAAAGATATAAGTTGATTTGATTTAAAGGATTAAAGCAACATTTAAAATTTAAATCGAATTTATACAATTTGGGATGGTTTAAATTTGAAATTTGAATCGAATTAGTTCAAATTGAATTTGATTTGAATTAATTGAAAATTGTAATTGAAGATGGATAAGTTTAAAAATTCAAATGGAAATTTGTATTGGATAATTTGAAATGAAATTAAAGTTGAATGGGTTTAAAATTCAAATGGAATCTGATTTGAATTTGGAAAGAAATTGAGGTTGACTCAATTTGAATTGAGGCTAAATCAATTTCAATGGAAATTTAAGTTGGAATTGAGTCAATTTAAATGGATATGGAAATTTAAATTGTATTGATTAGAAATGGAGGCTGGGAATTGAACAGTTTGACTCTGGACTATTTTCAAAATAAATTGTTTTAGTACAAATCTATTTTTCCAAGCTATTTATATATGTATAATCTTTCATTTAAACCCCAAACTATGTTATACTAATTGTATAAATACTTTTGTAACCATTTAACCATTTTACAACTGTTTTATAAACTAATTACTATTTTCCAACTACTTTTTAACTAATAACTATTTTACAACTATTTTGCAATTATCTAAATATTCTATAACTATTTGACTATTTTCTAACTATTTTACACTTACTTAACTGTTTTACAGCTATTTTACAAACTAATAATTATTTTTTAACGACTTATCTATTTTTAAACTTTCCAAGCTATTTTCTAAATTTAAGCGGGACAGAGTTCAAACTGTTTATGATTATGTATCCATTTGAGATAAGAATTTAGGCGATAATCCAAATGGGATTGAAGCAATTATGAATAAGTGAATAGAAATCAAAAGTGGATGTGAATAGAAAAGAGAAATTGATTTGGCTAAAAACCCATAAAATTAAATACGTAGGATGTACGTATATTATTCTAATCGCATAGTGATTTGATCCAGATTCGAGGATAGAATTTCGAGATAGTATATCGATCCGAGTTGGGATTTTTCACTGGATTTTCGACGGCGAACCTGCATATGGATTGTTGATTGGTTCCGGATATTCTCTATCATAGCTAGGCTATGTAAGGAGAATGACGGATTCTGATCAAGAAACCAGATCTCTGTCTGCACTAGGAAGTCGGGTGGACGATACTAGTTCGGAAGTGAAATTGTATGATCGAGTGAACGATCAGATTGGTATAGCGTACGGATGATATGTATACATCGTACGGGTTTGAATGAAATTGTTACTGGAAATTTGTGGATAATAAATGTGAAATGGTTTTTGAAATGAAAGGTATATTTTAAGAAATATATGATGAAGTAAAGTGGAAACTACTTTATGGAAGTAAGTAATTTGGTAAGTGACTTTATAGAGTACTAAAATTTGAATATTTGATTTAGAATAAACAAAGTTATATATCTTTGTTATATAAAATAAATCTCCCCTTGTTGAATCTATTGCCGAAAGGAAAGGATTTTAAAAGTGTTTGAAGTATAAAAGGAGTTTTATACAAGTTTGAAATGATCTAAAGTTTTTTTAAAAAACTTATATATCTATAAATATATATAAGGGGTTTTTAGCTAAAGGAAAAAGTTAGAAAAAAATTTAGTTTCAGGGACAAGAAGTTTGTTTTTAGGCTAAAGGACACTTTTTAGTGTAAATCACAGAATGATAATTGTAACTATCATTTTCAATTTATACTAAAAAGTGTCCTTCAAGCTAAAAAGCAAACTTGTTGTCCCTTAGACTAAATTTTTTTGCAACTTCTTCCTTGTGACTATTTACCTGTATATATAAAGGATCATATTAGGATTTTGGGAAAAGGTTTTTGAAACCTTTGGATTTGGAAAGGCTTTTGATTTTTGGGTAAAATCAATATTGGAATTTGAAAAGCCTAGTTTGAGAATTATCGATTTTGGGATAATCGATTTTGAGAAAGGAGATTTATATGAGATTCATACTGGGTGTATGATTTGGAACATATTATATGTGTATAGTATAAAGTGATTTGAAAATGGCTCTGGGAAAAAAGGCGCTCCCTTGAAATGAACTTCTCAGAAGTAACATAGGTTGATACTGCGTTGAACCCTAAGGGGGGTTCGAAAGTTGATCCTGTGAGCGGTATGGACAAAACTAGTTCTTGAGGATTTTGTGTAGTGTGTAGCGAAAGTCGAAGGCGCTGATGCCTACAGAGGCAACTGGGTTATGCTGTGACGACAGTGTAAGTCGATGTCAATTCGATCTACTACATACCATAGCGAAAGTCGTGTGTGCCATTAAGAGCCAACAGTCTACGTTTGATTTTATATCGGTAGACTGCGACCTTTGGTAATATACGAAAGTCATGTGTGCTATTGAGAGCCAACAGTCTACATTCGATTTTATATTGGTAAATTGCGACCTATAGAGACATAGCGAAAGTCGGGAGGCCGTGAGAGCCTAAGGCTACATTAGGACTTGACTGATGTAGTCTGCGACCTTTGTGGGAGTGGAGAAGTTTCATTCTTTTAGCAGCGAAATTCGAGGGAACTGAGGCTTACAGTTACATGGACTTTTGCAGCGATGGCAACGTAACCCTGGATGTAACTGCGATCTGTAGTGAGTTCCATGGCGTAATCAAGGGGCGCGGAGGCCTACAGTTATCTATGGATTTTGCCGGGACGACAACGTAACCATCGGGTTAACTGCGACCATGGATGGGGGTGATGATTTCCAGAGCGTTCTCACCAAAGATATTTCCTCTACTTTCAAAAACATTTTCTGTATTTTCAATAAAATTATTTTTTCAAGTATTTTCACTCGGTGTTGAAAACAGGTTTGCCAAGTACTTATAGATTTTCAGTCCTACGCCTGATCAACGTATGACCGAATTTCTGTGAGAACAAGGATAGATTGGTTGAGACATCGAGTTATAAAAAGTATTTTTATAAAAATTGTTTTGTAATACTATATAGGTTCTAAAAGTGTTTTAAAAATGATCAATGGATAAATTTATCTGATTTAAAGCATTTTAATAAATTCTAGCTTCGTTCCCTTTCGAGGACGAAAAGATTCAAAGGGGGACGGAATGTGATAACCCGAATTTCTGGACATCTATAATTGATAAATAATTGGGTTAATTAATAGAATTATAAAATACAAATTGAAATTTTGTTTGTTTAAATATATGTATATATCAAATTGATTTTTCTAATTGGATTCGAAGTTTAACTTGAATTTGAATATTTAAATTTGTAATTCAAAGGATATATGATATATCTTAAATTTTACTTTGGCTTTAAAATGTATTTTTATTTGATTTTGTTTAGAGCATAATTTGTTTATATTATTTTCTTTTAAAAGGAATTTATTTATATATGTATTTATAAATTAGAAAAAAATTATTATAATATCTTTATAAAACATTTAAAAATCTAATTATGCATGAAGTTACATATGCTAACTTATAATTATTCCGAGTAACATATGTTAGCTAACTAAATAAGGTAAATGAAAAGTGTCAAATTTTATTTTAATTTTCTTTCATTTTGAATAAAACTTAATTTAAACCTATATTAACTTATATCATTCATCTTCATTTCCTTTCCTACCTTCACTTTCTAAAACAAGGAGAGAGAAAAAATCTGTAACTTAAAAACAAACCAGCCAAAAGAAATCTTCTTTGTATAATTCAAAGTTTAAAGGCAAGATCAAATTCAAGTACAATCACATCAATTTAAAAGTAAGCAAGAGAAAAATCAGTAACCAAAGCATTTCAACAACTAAATCAAGATTTGAATCAACTCTAGTTTCAGTTTCAAGCAAGTTTTCCTATTTCAAATTAAAAGCAGCTTCAACCAGAAGTTTTTCAAAAGCCAGCCATCCAACAACTTCTAATTCCAGTCTAAAGATCATCAAATTTAAGTTTTCCAGTTGCAAAGTATAACATCACAATTTTGGTCTCCGCACATCATAGCCTGGTGAGTAAACACTTAACTAAAATGCTTAGTGTGATAAATGTTAGTGCATGTGTATTTCTGGATGATGTTTCTGTTGCATGTTTATATATTGATATGAATCTCTGTGTATATATATGTATGACTGGTTTGTGCATGTTTGGGTGTTTGTTCTTCTCTGTTTCCAAAGTACAGAGTTCAAAACAAATAAAAAATTCAAAATCTTCTTCTCTAATCTCTGTTAGGCTATAGTCTTCAAACAAAACAAGTTTGTGTAAACATAAATGAAGATCTAAAAATAGTTTAAGCATGGTTGTGATATATGTCATCTAGAAATCTGAGTTTATAAATAAAAATTAAAAATATGTTAATTTCTAAGACGGCCCGACTTCTTATCTCCAAGAAATCACATCATCTATGAAGAAAGAAAGGGATAGAAGAAGAAAAGAAAGAGAAAGAAGAAACAGAACAACATCAGAGAACTTACAGCGAAACGAATAAAATATAATATATCACATATAATATTATATAGTATCTTATTACATCAGAGTTCATAATAGACAACATGGATTAGACAGTTATAAACATCTGTCTAATTAAACAATTCTAGTACACAAGAAACAGATACCAAACAAACACAGCGGAACCATAATATATCTACACGTGGAAGCCTCCTGCTCCATTTCTCCTCCAGAATTTGTGGCGCCCCACCTCTATACCCACGCTAGCCAAGAATACTACGGTGTAATGCTGTCAACTAACACGGAGAATAAGGCTGTTGAGGAGCGACCATCCGTAGTTAGGCCTTACACTAGTATTGGTTATCTCGATAGGAGTGGTATTTTCATTCATTTTTCATCTCTGATTTATTTACTCTCATCGACATACCCAATTCCAGTATAAAGCGAACTACGATGGTTCATAATAGTTTAGGACAAAATATATAATAATAACACAGATAATATAAATCAATGCGAAACACAGATAAAACAGAAGTCTCATATATATATATATATATATATATATATATATAACAACTGATGTCAGTTACAATACATTTGACACGGTACATATGATACAACTACAACAGACGACTCTGGAAGTTATATATACAAGTACATTATCGACTAATATAAATGAATACATATCAACCAACACTATGACACGACATCTCCTAAAAAATATGAGAAGTCTTCATAGCTCAAACAGCAACCCAAAGCTAAAAATCTACAACCTGTAAATACTCTGTCTGACCCGAGTATTACATTCAAAAGAAAATAATACATGGGTCAGTCTAATTCAAACTTAGTTATTAGTGCACAGAAGCAATAATAATTAAATAATGAATAAACGACAGTTAAAATAAATCTCGTCTATCCGATCTTTAAATAAAGAAATCGGATAACGATAAATATAACACGTAACAGTGTTAAACAACAATCAGCAGATTCAAATCATCAACAAAGATAATAAAAAGAATATCCATGAAGATAATTTGGAAAACATCAAAATTGCCTAATCAGCAATTAACAATAAAAATCATCAAATTAAATCAATCAAAATACAATTCAAATTATATTGAATTGAATAAACGAAACAGTTCAAACAATTGAAATATCAATTAAAATAACAATACGGGTAGGGCTGCAGTACATGCACGCGTGCACTGCCTCGCCACTACGGCATATGCAATACGCAAAAGATCCATAAATCAAAACAAAATAGGATATCAATAAAAACAATACCGTGTGGCTGCAGTTCACGCTTACGTGCACTGCCTTGCCACTACAGTGATAATGTACCCAAAAACTCAATTCTGTGTGGATGCAGTTCACGCTTGCGTGCACTGCCTTGCCACTACAGTGATGATGTACACAACCGGGCACAAGGTCAAACCCAAAATAAAAAGACGGGTTCAACTCAGGTAAAATTTCGTAAAATAAACAAAATGCAAAAGTCAAGTCACTGCAATCATGACTCAACTCAATGCAACAACCAAAGTCAAGGCGACATGAAGTAAGCAACTCAACTACCAGTCCAGATCAATGAATAGCATAAGCAAATGACACAGTCACTTCAAACATGCTCAAAGCTAACAACAAATGACTCAAGTTTGATGCTATCAAGTGATACAAATGTAATTACCACAAATCCAACACCAACAGCAGTTTATACAACAAAGGATGATGCAGGCACCAAAAACATGATCAACACAGCAAAAATGGTCAAGCAGTACGCACAGTGCACACTCAAGTACACCAGCGATATCAAGACCAAGTATCATACTCAATTTGATTGTAAGCATGTACAACAGGACAGGGCAGTGGACAGAATTGCAAGAGATATATGGTGATGCAGTCGACATATACTCACTGTAACATGTGTAGAGGCAACAAAAGTCAGGGAACAGGACAATATCAAGTGATGCAACATCACATAATCAAATGAAACAGTGCAAAATTATCAACTTACTCGAAAGACTCAAGTTAAACAAAGTGTCTAATGTAAATACAAGGACCAGTGATTTCAAATATGTCACAAGAGAAGTCTTGGGACAAGTCAAATACAATTGAAAATTTCAAATCATTAAAAGCTCAAAATCAGTGATGTCAAGTGACCGGAGTCAAATACAAGTATCAACTTTAAACAAGACATTACTGCCGAGGTCATGCAACAGCCGGAAGTAGTCAAGTTCAATGTAGACAACAGATTTTATAATTCAAAAGTTCTTAAACAAAATTGAGGCAATGCTCAATTACTACCATGATTTAGTGCATCTCAAAATTAAATCAAATGCACTGCATCACGAGAACAAGATACGGTGGACTACAAATAATACAAGTGATGTACAAAAGTATTCCAGATTCGCACAACACAAGTGCACAGGCAGTTTTACCAAAATAGACAATACAACATCTCATAGCAACATGACTTAGTGCATAAGCACTATGCAGAGTTCGAGGCTACCAAGATGAACAATTTGCCTCAAAGTAAAATGAAACAGTTACAGGATGAATTGTACAATGCCACTGTAGTTGCAAATCAGTGGGTTGCCAAAATCAACCAGGCTACACAGGAACTCAAACTCATGTGAATATAAATCAGAATACAACAAGTTACAACCTAACATAATTACTCAAACCAATTCAAGTCACAAATTTACAAACTAGCATCAAGTGGACAAATTAACAAGTCAAACACCAAGACCCAATTCAAAACAAGGTCAACAGTAGTGTAATCGGCCAGTGATGAATAAAGTCGAAGCCGACCAAAATTCACGCAACCAAACAAAATTGAACGAGAGGCAAAGTACTAATTCGAAAAGAATCCCAAAACCAATCGATCGAATTTAACCAGAAACAAAAACGAACATGAAGAAGTCAGAAAAATCTCAAGCAAACAACATAAATCGAACGGCGAGAAAAATGAATCAACAACCTCAAACAATTGAATATGAACGAAAATCACTGAATTCGAACCTTAAATAGGTACGAGATATGAATTAGATGTGAGTGGATTACTCACCTTACATTGACGAGCACAAAGTGAAGAAAGCATCGATTGACAAAGCTTCGTTCGATCGAGATAATCCAAATCAGCGCCCTCGATTTCACTAAGCCTTAATTTGGACAGAGGAACGAACGAAATAAACGTAGCCACCATTATTAATTTTCTTTTCATTATTTTGTTTTAGGGTTTTCAATGAACAATCAAGAGAGGGGGACGGGTTGAATCCATTTGAAAAGGGAATGGGCCGAAGTAATAAAGATAGAGGAAAGAGGGTTATTGGACCAAGGTTCGATTGAAAGCCCGAATCAATCTCTAGCATCCAAGCAACATCGACTGACTGAGCAAGATAAATTGACAAAATCAAACAATTATTTTAAAGCCCACAAATCTTTAAGAAATTTAAAATAATTTTATCTCGATTAAACACTACCCAAAGCAATTAGCCATTTCCATTAAACATTTAACGATGATTATAAATTGGTGAAAAATCTTGGGTTGTTACAGACTCCCCTCCTTAAAGAAATTGCATCCCCGCAATTACATAATTAAGGTCGTCACTAATAATTATTTTCCTAACATAAACTGGTTAAGCTAGAAAAATAAAGGTCAAGAACACAGATGCCAAAGAAATCTTTTGATTCTAATAAAAGAAATTCACAAATTTCCAACAAAATCTAACTATCAAATAGATAATTCAGAAAACAACAAAACTGAATAAATGCAATTATCAGCAATATTCAATTATCAATTAGATAATTAGAATATAGAAATCACAAAACAGCAATATCTAATTATCAATACGATAATAAGAAAACAGCAAAACCTAATTATCAATATAGATAATTAGAAAACAAAATTCACAAATCGCAAAACTGCAAATATCTGGTTATCCAACAGATAAATAGAAAACACGAACTTTAAAATCAGCAAACTCTAACTATCGACAGAGATAGATAGAAAACAGCAATTCAATATAATCAATATAATCTAGAATCAATTAGAGACTAGAAAATCTTATAATCAGAAAAATTAGCAATTACCTAATTATCAAAACGATAATTAGAAATATCAAATCACAAATATTTAATTATCAAAAACGATAATTAAATCTCAATTATCTAATTAGCACAAGCGATAATCAAAAATATCAAATATCCGATTATCCAAAAAAACAATAATCAGAAATCACAAACATCCGATTATCAAAAACGATAATCAGAAATCACAAACATCCGATTATCAAGAATGACAATCAGAAATCACAAACATCCGATTATCAAAAACGATAATCAGAAATCACAAACATTCGATTATCAAAAAGGATAATCAGAAATCACAAAAGATCCGATTATCAAAAACGATAATCAGAAATCACAAAACATCCGATTATCAAAAACGATAATCAGAAACACAAATATCCCATTATCAAAAACGATAATCAAAAACACAAATATCCAATTATCAAAAACGATAATCAGGAATCACAAATATCCGATTATCAAAAACGATAATCAGAAATGACAAATATTTCAATTAGCGAGTCCGGAATTAATCGAAATAGCAAACGCATATGTCCCATAACCACGAGTTTTACTAAATCGTTTAATTAACTTCATCGTTTCCTTGAAAGTGCAAAATTGTGTATTCTAAAAATAACATTTCACGTTCTCAAACGGACAAGTCCGGTATTAACCGAATCAGCAAAAGAAAGGGGCCATAGTCCTCGATTTTGCTGAAACGTTTAAATCGCTTCCTCATTCTTTTGAAAGCGCAGACCGTAAAAAATTTGGAAACAATTTTTATTTTGAAACAATTTTTAAAACACGTGATTAAAACAGCAACATCAGTAGCAACTTCGACAAGGAAATTGCACTTATCAAAATACCGTAAAAACGGACAACAAATAAGCATCGCGGAATAACCGCTTGAAAATCCATTTTAAAATTGACGGTTACTGAAGTTAATACATCAAAATCTCATCAAAATAATTGGCATCAAAATATAATACTGATGAATTTTCATTCATCAAAAATGTCTCAAGAATCTTCTCAAAGATAGAAAGGGTATCATACCCTAAACTTGTATTCATAACAAGTCAATAACATACGAATTCACCGATGCACAAAAATTGATAAAACTTATCAATAGTAATCACGAAAATTGGTGAAGCGCAAATTCTAGAAATCATCACAAGAAATCCAGAAAACACAAATTCTAGAAATCTACACAAGAAATCCAGAAAACACAAATTCTAGAAATCTACACAAGAAATCCAGAAATCACAGAAAAAGGGAAAGAGGCCTATCACATGACGGTCCGAAGACCATGGGGAGCTACCCCATATGGGTGAGTTGGAATCACCCAGATGAGGTCTAGACTAACCAAAAGTTAAAAAGGTATATGTGAGTGGAATCACACAAGTGGTGTCTAGTCTAACCTCTCAAACAAAAAGAAAGTATGTGTGAGTGGAATCACACAGATGAGGTCTATGCTAACCAAAAAGCAAAAAGGTATGTGTGAGTGGAATCACACAAACGGTGTCTAGCCTAACCTCGCAACAAAGAGGTATGTGTGAGTGGAATCACGCAATTGGTGTCTAGGCTAACCAAAACGCAAAAAGGTATGTGTGAGTGGAATCACACAAATGGTGTCTAGTCTAACCTTCCAAACAAAGAGACATCACACAATCGCTAGTCTAAATCGTAAAAAAGGGAAGGCCTATCACAAAATGGGAGCATGAAAACTCACCAACCGGTATCACAAAACGAGACGCTATCTCAGGGTGGCCAACCATTAAATTTTGACACACGACTGGCCCGAAGACTTTGGGGCGCTACCCCACATATGTGCTGGCGGAACATCACACAAATGTGATGGTGAAACATCACAAGAGCGGGGTCTAGTCTCCCTCGCGGACAAAGAGACATCACACGGTTGCTAGTCTAAATCACAAAAATGATCGTCATGATCATTAAGAAGTGTCAATTACACTAAGTTAGTAAATATAAAAGTTTAGCTTCATGTCCCATAACCACTAGCTTAACTTAAATATTTACGAACAAACTGTAGATCTTCACTAGAAAAATGTCACAAGTGGTTCAATCGAACAAGTCCAAAAATTAACCGACGAAGTAAACGCAAGCGTTTCATACCACTTGTTTTGCTAAGCCATTTAATTAGATTTATCATACGAGTGAAATAAAGGTTTGTATATACTAATAGATTGGAAAACGGTTTAGGAAAAGAGTTTGGTATTGAAAATAGAGTTGAAATCATTTTGATAAAAGAGTTTTGATATTTACTACTAGTATTGAAACTGTTATATCTTTTAAGTGACAAATCACAAAACTGATTGTAGAAACAATGAATCACAAGAATTCACATACAAAGATGTGAATAGAATCCAAAGAAATCGATACCGAATTCACCAAAAGGTATGTTCACGAAAATCCCGAAGAAAATGTCATCAAAGTTGCTAATAAATGATAGCAACAAATCGAGAAATTAACAAGAATCGATTAAATTTGGAAACCAAATCAATTCACTAAAATTCACATTCGAAGACGTGAAGAAAATCCAAAGAATTCGATTCCAAATCCATCAAAGTAGGAATACCCAAAAAATCCAGAAATAGAAGTTATCAAAGTCGACAAAGGTGATAACAACTAATCGGAAAAGAAGAATCGATTAACAATTGGAAAAACAAAGCAAAACGAGCATAAATGCATAAATGACTTCAACAAAAGTAAAAAACAAGTCAATGTCGAAGTTAACAAGTAATAGCCACAGTCGAGTACAAAACAAATCAACATCATCATCAAAGAATTCAACGGCGAACAAAGTCAGAGTCTTGGAAATCAAGAAATTAACAATTTCACAAAAACAAAGTGACCGAAGTCGAATTGAAATCAAGCCGAGGAAAACACAAAATATCAAGTTCAAAATCCCTGAGATTCGAACTAGATATGAGTGAAAAATCAAAATCACTCAATTTGCAACCGGTCGAGCTATTTTTCATCACAGTGTAACAGGTACACAATGATGCCCATAGCATAGCACAAAAGTGGAACAAAGTCCAGAGGTCAAAATAGCTTTAATTGGCCAATTTCGAACAACATCAACGTCGGCTAAATCAATTCAAAGCCGAAAACACAAGAACAAAATCCTCATCATCAAAAACTCAACTTGAGTTCGCAAAGCAAACGGAGGCCGAAGCCAAAATACTTTCACGAAATCAAAATCAAATGCGCATAAATAAGCGTTAGGAATTCATACCTGACAATCAAAGATGATCATAGACAAAGATGTGAGATAAAACATCGACAAATAGTTGTAACACATGTTTCATCTAAGTTATGTTTTATATTATGTCCATAAACCCCAGGCTCTGATACCAAGCTGTGACGCCCCACCTCTATATCCACGCTAGCCAAGAACACTACGGTGTAATGCTGTCAACTAACAAGGAGAATAAGGCTGTTGAGGAGCGGCCATCCATAGTTAGGCCTTACACTAGTATTGGTTATCTCGATAGGAGTGGTATTTTCTTTCATTTTTCATCTCTGATTTATTTACTCCCATCGACATACCCAATTCCAGTATAAATCGAACTACGATGGTTCATAATAGTTTAGGACAAAATATATAATAACAACACAGATAATATAAATAAATGCGGAACACAGATAAAACAGAAGTCTCATATATATATATATATATATGTATATATATATATATATGTATATATATATATATATAACAACTGATGTCAGTTACAATACATTTGACACGGTACATATGATACAACTACAACAGACGACTCTGGAAGTTATATATACAAGTACATTATCGACTAATATACATGAATACATATCAAACAATACTATGACACGACATCTCCTAAAAAATTATGAAAAGTCTTCATAGCTCAAACAGCAACCCAAAGCTAACAATCTACAACCTGTAAATACTAGGCCTGACCCGAGTATTACATTCAGAAGAAAATAATACACGGGTCAGTCTAATTCAAACTCAGTTATTGGTGCACAGAAGCAATAATAATTAAATAATGAATAGATGACAGTCACAATAAATCTCGTCTATCCGATCTTTAAATAAAGAAATCGGATAACGATAAATATAACACGTAACAGTGTTAAACAACAATCAGCAGATTCAAATCATCAACAAAGATAAGTAAAAAGAATATCCATGAAGATAATTTGGAAAACATCAAAATTGCCTAATCAGCAATTAACAACAAAAATCATCAAATTAAACCAATCAAAATACAATTCAAATCATATTGAATTGAATAAACGAAACAGTTCAAACAATTGAAATATCAATTAAAATAACAATAAGGGTAGGGCTGCAGTACACGCACGCGTGCACTGCCTCGCCACTACGGCATATGGAATACGCAAAAGATCCATAAATCAAAACAAATAGGATATCAGTAAAAACAATACCGTGTGGCTGCAGTTCACGCTTGCGTGCACTGCCTTGCCACTATAGTGATAATGTACCCAAAAACTCAATTCTGTGTGGCTGCAATTCAGGCTTGCGTGCACTGCCTTGCCACTACAGTGATGATGTACACAACCAGGTACAAGGTCAAACCCAAAATAAAAAGATGGGTTCAACTCAGGTGAAATTTCGAAAATAAACAAAATGCAAAGGTCAAGTCACTGCAATCATGACTCAACTCAATGCAACAACCAAAGTCAAGGCGACATGAAGTAAGCAACTCAACTGCCAGTCCAAATTAATGAATAGCATAAGCAAATGACACAGTCAATTCAAACATGCTCAAAGCTAACAACAAATGACTCAAGTTTGATGCTATCAAGTATACAAATGTAATTACCACAAATCCAAGACCAACAGCAGTTTATACAACAAAGGATGATGCAGGCACCAGAAACATGATCAACACAGCAAAAATGGTCAAGCAGTATGCACAGTGCACACTCAAGTACACCAGTGATATCAAGACCAAGTATCATATTCAATTTGATTGTAAGCATGTACAACACGACAGGGCAGTGGACAGAATTGCAAGAGATATATGGTGATGCAGTCGACATATACTCAGTGTAACATGTGCAGAGGCAACAAAAGTTAGGGAACAGGACAATATCAAGTGATGCAACATCACATAATCAAATGAAGCAGTGCAAAATTATCAACTTACTCGAAAGACTCAAGTTAAACAAAGTGTCTAATGTAAATACAAGGAACAGTGATTTCAAATATGTCACAAGAGAAGTCTTGGGACAAGTCAAATACAACTGAAAATTTCAAATCATTAAAAGCTCAAAATCAGTTATGTCAAGTGACCGGAGTCAAATACAAGTGTCAACTTTAAACAAGACATTACTGCCGAGGTTATGCAACAGCAGGAAGTAGTCAAGTTCAATGCAGACAACAGATTTTACAATTCAAAAGTTCTTAAACAAAATTGAGACAATGCTCAATTACTACCATGATTCAGTGCAACTCAAAATTAAATCAAATTCACTGCATCACGAGCACAAGATACGGTGGACTACAAATAATACAACTGATGTACAAAAGTATTCCAGATTCGCACAACACAAGTGCACAGGCAGTTTTACCAAAATAGACAATACAACATCTCACAGCAACATGACTTAGTGCATAAGCACTATGCAGAGTTCGAGGCTACCAAGATGAACGATTTGCCTCAAAGTAAAATGAAACAGTTACAAGATGAAATGTACAATGCCACTGCAGTTGCAAACCAGTGGGTTGCCAAAATCAACCAGGCTACACAGGAACTCAAACTCATGTGAATATAAATCAGAATACAACAAGTTACAACATAACTTAATTTCTCAAAGCAACTCAAGTCAGAAATTTACAAACCAGCATCAAGTGGACAAATTAACAAGTCAAACACCGAGACCCAATTCAAAACAAGGTCAACGGCCGTGTAATCGGCCAGTGACGAATAATGTCGAAGCTGACCAAAATTCATGCAACCAAACAAAATCGAACGAGAGGCATAGTACTAATTTGAAAAGAATCCGTACTAATTTGAAAAGAATCCCAAAAACAATCGATCGAATTTAACCAGAAACGAAAACGAACTTGAAGAAGTCAGAAAAATCTCAAGAAAACAACATAAATCGAACGGCGATAAAAATGAATCGACAACCTCAAGCAATTGAATACGAATGAAAATCACTGAATTCGAACCTTAAATAAGCACGAGGTATGAATTAGATGTGAGTGGATTACTCACCTTACATTGACGAGCACGAAGTGAAGAAAGCATCGATTGACAAAGCTTCGTTCGATCGAGATAATCCAAATCGGCGCCCTCCATTTCATTAAGCCCTAATTTGGACAGAGGAACGAACGAAAAATAAACGCAGCCTCCATTAGTAATTTTCTTTTCATTATTTTGTTTAAGGGTTTCCAATGAACAATCAACAGAGGGGGACGGGTAGAATCCATTTGAAAAGGTAATGAGCCGAAGTAATAAAGATAGAGGAAAGAGGGTTAATTGGACCATGGTTCGATTGAAAGCCCGAATCAATCTCTAGCATCCAAGCAACATCGACTGACTAAGCAAGATAAATTGACAAAATCAAACGATTATTTTAAAGCCCACAAATCTTTAACAAATTTAAAAGAATTTCATCTCGATGAAACACTACCCAAAGCAATTAGCCATCGCCATTAAACATTTAACGATGATTATAAATTGTGAAAAATCTTGGGTTGTTACAGAATTCGTCAAGCAAACCTGAATCACTTGACTACTCATACATAATATGAGTACCCAAGAGTTTAATAAAACAGAAAATAAACACTCGAGTCAGACACGGGTCTGGTGTGAGTAAACAGTTAAGATTGCTTAACTTTAGAAAAACCTTTGAAAAGAAAAGGTATCACGTAAGACTTTCCACACATAAACATGGAAAAAAAATTACCTTACGCTAACCAAAACATTTGATAGAAAATCCAGTGATATTATAATAGTGTCTAGGGTTTTCAAGTAAATATGAAATAACCGAAATTGTTACATCTATTAAATTCCAACTACTAGCCACAAAAGTGGGTATACAATCAAAACCGTAGGGTCTCGTAGGAAGAATGGGTTTCCATCAATGGCAGGGCTACTTGGGTACCTGTCGTCACAGTATGTGGCCTAGATCAACGTACCTAGGAGTACGCCCACTCTCCTGCAACACAAGGCCGGAACCATTCCTTACTGAACAGTCCCGAACAAGACCACCCCGTAGTTGGCGCGACCAACCACACACTAAGCCGAAATAGAAAGGGGCCTCTAGACAGGGGTAAATCTCACTCTCAAGTGGGGGCTACCCACGAAGCCTTGCTACACCTCCCCTGATTTAGCCATTCCCGGTTGATGAGGCTTGAGGCTGCGATTACCTTTATAGAACACATCTATCTTAGAATGCTCATCGTCTACCTGACGATGTTCTGAAAGCACTCAATCCATACAAGTTCATTCCGGGTTCGAACGAAACCGAAGGCACTACCTCGTTGCACTCATTTTGGAATCGCCTTCAGAGTCAATGACCATAGCCCTTGTACTCTAAATCACCATCTCGAACCTATAAGTACTATTCCGTCGAACTCATTACGGAATAACCCACAGAGTTATACTGACGTATAGCCCTTACACCTCAAGTCTTCACTTGCTCCACTTGGATTAAAGACCTAACGTTTAATTGGAATCGATGTGGTTTTCGGATATCCAAATATGGAAACCCGATCTCGGTCTCACCGAAACCAAACGTCATTTTAATGTCCAAGTTGTACTTAAGGGTTTAAACAATTTAATTCATATTCAAGATGATATGTAAACAGATAGATGAATCACATTATCACAATAGATAATTCATAACAACATTCATCTCCACAAAGCAGCATATCACATAACAGAGATATCCAGTATCAACCAGTATCAAACATCCAATATCAATCACAAAATATTGATCATCCAATATTAATCAATTAACCAATATTACTCAATCAACCCATATTAATCAATCGTCCAAAACAGAATTGATTATCTCTTAATCAATTTAATTACCATAATCCTTCTTCATTGATTATTATTCCAAATAAATAAATTAATCATCTCTAATGATCTTCCTTAATTAATCTTTCTTGATAAATTATATTTAATTACATTTAAGTAATTATTCTTAGCCATATTCAGAAATTAACCTTTAATTACTATCATTAATTTTCAATAATTAATGATCCTACATTAGCTTCCATTAATT
The DNA here is from genome assembly GCA_030765085.1 of Allium cepa. Taxonomy (NCBI): domain Eukaryota; kingdom Viridiplantae; phylum Streptophyta; class Magnoliopsida; order Asparagales; family Amaryllidaceae; genus Allium; species Allium cepa. Next base: position 759,153,482 of record CM060929.1, read on the forward strand.
AATTAACTATAATTAATTACATTAAACCTCAATTAATTACAACTAATTAATCGCACTTACATTAATTACTTATATTAGTCAACCTTGATTAATATCATCAATCACATTAATTAATGATCCTTATTATTTAATAATTACTTTAAATTAATTAAATAATTAACTTGTAATTTATCATTCTATTAATCATAATCAGTAATTAACAATTCGTAATTACATATCTTAATTAATCAACTTCTTAATTAATTAACTTCTTAATTAATTATATTAATCCTTTATTAATTAATCCAATTAATTAATCTTTAATTACTTCATTAAGTAATTATTATTAAACAATTAAATTAATAAATAAATCCTTAATTAATTACTTTATTAATTAATTACAATTTTAATTACTTACACTTAGTAATTAATCTTCATTTATTAATTAATTAATCACATTAATTAATTTACTAAAACAATTAAGTAATTAACTTTTAATTACTTACATAAGTAATTATCTCTAATTACTTCTATTAATAACTCTTGATTACTTTCTTAATTCATTACTTAACAAATAATTAATTCCATTATTAAACAATCCTTAATTCATTAATTCATTAATTACTCCAAAATTAATTAACCTTAAACAATTATATTAATCAATTCTTAAATTGATATCATCAAGTGATTAACCAATAATCGCTTCAACTAATTACTCCATGAGTAATCACCATTCATTACCTCCATAAGTAATTAACTTCCTTAATTACATTCAACAATTAATCATTAATTTCTTTATTAAGTAATTACACTTAATTAATCCATAATTAAGTGGTTATTTAAAATTAAATAAATAATTAACTAATTATTTAAAATTAATTAAACAATTAATTAATTAACTTCTATTATTAAAGAAAATCTTTAATGAATTAAGAAAACATAAATCTTAATTAAACTTAACTTATAAATAAATAAGTATACTTAAGTTAATCATCCAAATAATTTGACCTTATTTATTTCCATAAATTATTAGAATCATTTCAAATTTAAACTTATTTCATTTCAAATAAATTTGGAACTTAAATTATTAACATTTCACTAAAATTTTGCTTAAAATGTGGGTCCAATATTTAAATTCAAACACTTCATTTAAATTGGATTTCAAAATTCAATTAAGAAGATCATTTCAAACAATCATCTTAAAACATTTTAAACCTGAAATGTAAATTTAATTTACATTTTTATAAGTTAAATTAACATTCATTTTTTTTTTTTGATTTTTGGTTTACATTTATTTTAAACGACAAGTTAAACTTTGTATTTTTGGTTTCCTTAAAGAATTTTCTTTATAATACAAAGCTTCTTTTCATTAACTCAACATAAGCTACACAAAATCTTGCCACTACACAGAACTACCCAAAGAAAACATGCAACTCGAAACCTCGAGTACAACACTGGAGTTACTCGAGACAACCCCGAAGCAAAATCAATACCCTTTTTCTTCGGGTCGCACACGAGCCTAACATGAGAAATCACCCGAGCTCCATTCGTCTTCCCCAAATCACTATTACCCAGTGTACAGCATGTACATACGTGCACTTGCACCACGCCCTCCGGCCAGCGACGGTCAACGCGACCCCCAACCACCATCACACGCAACCCCGACATCTCGATTCTCAACCCAGATCCATCTATATGCTCGCGAAACAAAAGCCGACCAAATGAACCAAACCAACCTGAAACTGAAGTCGATACCACCCCAAAACTACCCATGGCCGACGCACCATGACGACGACTAACTTCGCCATCATCACCATCAAACACCCCTTCCACGAGCTTCGTCTCTACACCATCGCGATAACTTCCGGTCAAAAGTTCATGGCGCAAAACTTCAATATTCAGGCTAAACAAAACGAACAACCTAAGCCCTAGTTTAATCTAATTCGAAAAATTCTATCATTTAAAAAATTTAGTTGTATTTTTCCCTAAATCCCTAACATTCAAGCAAGCTTCAACCAAAGAATCAAATCAAATTATTGGATAAATCATTGGCAGTTCACAAAAATTCCCAAAACGATCAAACTCAAAATTCTCATGATTTATCAAACTAAAAATCATGAAATCTGTATTAAAAATCATGATTTCTAATCACTAATTCATTCATGTAATCTAAATCAGCAAACAAGATTATTTATTTTCCATGTGTAACGGTATTTTACTGTAATTTGAAAATTCTGAGTAACTCCTTCAATTTAAAATCCTATAATTATTTTTAAATGATATACTATGTGTTTATTAACAACTTTCATTTACAAATCACTGTCCAATTCATGACAAAAATCAAGTTATTTAGATTTTTGAAGGATTTGAACTGTTTTTTTTATATAATATTGTAACCATTCTAATTTTTACAGGCAATTCAAATTTTTTTTTTAAATATACAAGCAGGTAAACACATATTCATCAAAGCCAAATTCATATGCATACAACATCTAATCCTAGATTATACCTAAATTGTTTTTAAAATAAAATTTACTCGCCTTAAAAAAAATATGCAGAGCAAAATTTATTTTCAGGCTTGAATACTTTAAATCTGGATAATGCATTTGCTTTGCTTGCTGAAGAAAAATCCATTTGCATGCCTCAAATTTGATGCTTTTAAAGATGAAACTTGCAGTAGTTCTTCCATTGATTTCCTTATTTTGATTTTCTTATCTCAGATTTGGATTTCCAGGTTTTAGCTTTTGATTTTGTAAGAACTGTTTACTGATTTGGGAATTTTTGTTAGTGAACTAGCTTGAAATTCTTTTTGTTACAGCTGAGAAAAGAATGAGAAAGGCGGAAATATGTTTTTATAAATTTATTTATGATTTATTTAAAATATAAAAGGAAATAATTTAAAACATTAACACTTGTCCCTTCATGTTTTAATTACCTTACACATATACTAGTATCCTTACAAATGTCACTAGCATGTTAATATGTTTACACATATTACTTAATTGTTTTTAAACAAATTTTTATTTAATTTAAATGTGAATATAAACTTACATTTTTAATTTACTTTATTAAGGAAATATTTTAAAGCTAGTTATAATTTAAATATACATCTTATACATGTATTTAAAATTTAAAACATTCATATTTATACACTCATAACATTTTAAATTGAAGCATTTAAAAAGAAAGCAAAACAAACTTTGTTTAAATTCCTTTAAATTATAATATTAGAAACAAACAACAAATTTTCTTATATTTTAAAAATAATTGAATTAGTCTTTAAATTAACTTTTGAAAACATTTATTCTTAAACAAAGCTTCAATCTACAATATTCATACATTATGAATTATCAATTGATTAAATTTCAAAATAACTCAAATTATAACATATATAGTACAATTTGAAAATTCATCTTTAATTTAAAACAAAAGATCTTCTATTCACAATATATATCAAATGTATATATATTATGAACAGAATAAAATTTCATGAGCTTTGAAAAATAAATCTTATCAACATTTTAAATTGTCAGAAAGATATTGATCACAATTACCAGATTAAATATTTATTAACCTTTAAAAGAATACATTTATCAGTTTAAATTAAAATCACAAAGAAAAATTTTCAAACCAGTTTAATCATTTATACAGATTATTAAATTGATATTGCCCAAAATTCCGGGTCGTTACAATTTCGAATGTTTTAAATTGTTGATTCAATTATGTAACTTGAATCATCTTTAGAAAGTAGGCTTTTTAAGATGAAAATGGTGATTTTTAATTTAGTATTTAAAGAGCAAATCGTAGTTAAATAGGAAATGTTTTTTTATCATTTTCTGGCGATCGACGACATATTGGATGTTGAGATTTCGATCGAAGCTAGTGTGGCAACTGGAGAAGTGGGGAAAAATGGTGAAAGAAGCGATCAATTTTCGTGGTGTTGGAATTCGGTTGGACTAGGGTTTAATACTCTTGATTTGTCATGATTGGAAACAAAATGACTGAGTCATCTCTGGTTGATCGAGCTGCACGAGATTCAGGGGAATGGTGGCGTGGAGGATCAGCGAGGTGTGACCGGAGGTTGTGAAGCTCTGGTGGACGGTATCGCCTGAATGAGATGATCGATGGTCGGAGTGTTTTATCCCTGAAGGCCCGATTTTATTGTTTTTCGTTCTCGTGATCGTTTTGGGTGACTGGCTGTTGAGATCAAAAGAAGGATCGATTATAGACTTGTTGATGGTCGTCTCAGGCGCGGGAGTATCGTCGGCTGTGGGTGCACGTGCACAGTTTGGTCGTGTGCACGATTTGGTGTTTTGAACGATGTGTTCTCGAGTTTATGATCGGGGAAGGGATGGTTTTAGTCAGGTCTTTTATCAGGTTGCGCGCATGTGTTTATTAGCATAACAGTTTAAACTAAAAAAACAAAGGGGAAGAAGAAGAGAACTCGAAGTCAGTGTCAAGTTAACACCGGGTTTAACCCAAAGCTAGAAGAAATCAAGTTTTTAAAACCTGATTTAATAAAGTTTCTTTGGAATTTAAAAATGAAATTGCTTTAACCCTTTCTTAAATAAATTCTTCCTCTTATAAATGTCTCATAAACTTTAATTAAGTAATTGCAGGTTGTTAATTTAAGTTTGTTAAAACTTAAAGATATTTTAAACTTAATTATTTTTATAAATTAAGTTAAATATTAATTAAGGGTAAATATTTTGATGATATGATTAAGCAATTAACAAAGATAATGTTTATCTTAAAAGTAATTAAGAGTTTTGATGATTAAATAAAGTGTAATTAATTATTTTAAATTAATGATTAAGTAATTGATTAACTAATAGTTAAGAATTATAAATTAATTAATTAAGGGTTGAATTAATTTGTAATTAAGATTTAATTATTAGATAATTAAAGTTAATTAATTAATAATTAGTAGTTAATTAATTAAGTAATTTATTAAGGATTAATGAATGATTAATTAAGTAAATAAGTGTTAATTACTTAGTGTAATTAAAGGATAAATTTAGGTAATTAATCAAGGAGTTGGTTTAATTAATGACGTAATGAAGGATAGTTAATTTCTGAGTGGAATTATGTTTTATTAATTAATAACTAGGTTTTATTAATTAACACTTAAAGGATGATCAGTCTATAATGAAAGGTTAATCAAGGGTCACTACGCCATAAATGGCCTTCTGCAACACAAAAAAAATGTTGGGTCAGGCCCAAAAAATGTTGCCATAGATCTATGGCAACATTTTCTGGTGATGCAATTTTTCCCGTTGCCTTAGACCTCAAAGGCAACATTTTGACTACCTAAGGCAACATAAGTAATATTGTTGCAATAGAACCCTATTTGGGTCTATAGCAACATCCATATGTGTCTGTAGCAACATTCCAAAATGTTCTATAGATATTAACTTTCTGAATTTGTGGGGCCCACAATGTAGAGCATATTTGATTTTTTTATAGAAATAAATATTTATTTAATAAAATGCTATTGCACAGAATTTGATATTCAAAAAGTAATTTATTTAAATAAATATTTTATTTCAACATTTGAAATAGTACAAATTCCTGACTCCACTATTTTACAATTCAATGATATATAACACTGATATTCACATATACAGATATTCCTCACTACGTCACTCAGTTCACTCATTACATATGCAGTTTCAATTTATACAGACACCGACACTGACAAATATATGACGAGCCGAGTGCCGAGCCGAAGGCGAGCCGAGTAGTGGGTCCAGTCTTCAAGCTCAAGCACATTTGATTTGACTCTGTCTTCAAGCTTGTATCCAGCTGTCCAGTCTTCAATACCTGTCACATATAATTCAAAAGCAGTAATCTGGAAAATAATATTTAACTCGAACAGAAAATGAAAATATTTTTGTTATATTATTTTCCTCAGGTATTTGGGTTGTTTCTTTTCATATTTTTTTCTGACAGGGACCAAATATTTGCACGGACAACCTGTGAATGCACAAGTCAGCTGTTCACAAGTGCATAAGCCAAACATGAATGCAACACATGGAAACAAGACAGTATGGAAGACAGCAAGCAACAGTTCAGGCAAAAATGCACAAAGGAGAAGCATTTATGTACTGGAGTTTTAGAAATGTACTGGAGTTGAAGCATTTATAAATTATAGATTTTATTTCTAATTCTGTATTTAAAACCCAAGTTGAAGCATTTATTAATTAAAAAAATTCTATGAAGTATAATACTTCAAAGACCAAATTGGATTGCTCACTGAAATAATCATGTATATAACATAAAGGAAATTACTTGCTGAAAATAACTAAATAATATTATTAGTTACCTTTGCGTGATGAGAATTTAGGTTTCCGTTTGCGCCATCACAGCATGAGCCGGAGTCCCACACATAGGGTGAAGCAACACATCCAGCCCAGTGAAGACGCTTAACCAAAGTCCACAATCTTCAGATTACCTATGATATTGATAAGGCAAGAGCTAAATAGCATAAAATTTAGGAATCTTCCCAACTTTTATGCTATTCAACTATGCCTCATCAATATCATTTAGACCTTATACCATAGTGACAACATCTATGATTGATGTAAACGCACCTGTGTTAAAACTTATAATTCAGATTTTACCAAATTGGGATTATTTGTCATAAACGCACCTGTGTTAACATCAATATTCATTCACCAAAAATATCATAGGTTCAGTCTCCACAGTCCAAGCCACTTGAGCACAGCAAACACACAATAGAAAAAAACATATTTTTTATTACTCAACTGTATGGTGAACTGAATAGCAATGTAAAGATTTTTGATGTTAGTATACATATTTTTTAACAATAGCGCAATTGAACAATAGTGATATATTAAAAAACAAGATGGGTTTTATAACAAGTTTTCAAACAAAATGGTGTGTTAGAACTATTTTTTATCATCTTAACAAGTGTTTTGAGAAATAAATCAAATAGCAGTAGATAAAACTTTATCATTCAATTCATCAGTTATCTTTACTTTTAGTGGAAATATTTGACAGAAAACAACAGAGTATTCATACTTGTAAACTAGTCCTTTATTTTTGACAATGTTACACATGCAACCTTCTTTTGTTACTGTATCAGCTGTAGTGGACAAATGATTCATGGCCAAAGATATGGGTTTCAAAGACACAGCCGGCCTACAAAAGCACCAAGCAGTAGCACATGGTAATCCCAGATTTAAAACCATGATAGTAATCAACAAATTTGATTTTCATAAACATTAAAATAAGCTTACATCAAATCCTCGTAGGACATAGTTGCTGTAATACCATGATAGTAATCACAATGAAATCATTAAATAACATTTAAATTCTTTCTTTTGAAATAATATCTGAATTACTTAATCATTAACTCACAATTCAGCACCTTATAGCAAATAAAATTAAAAGGAGAAATAGGAACAGCAAAAGTAGGGAATGAAAATACCTTAGAGAAGTTAGTACGATTTCTAGGCAAAAACGAATCGCTATTCTTCGTTCCCAGTTCGAGCTTCCAGACATCACGTTTCTGTTCGAAATTCCTTCCAGGCAAAATCGATTTCGTGCTTTGAATTCGTGAAACCCAGCTTGCAATCGAATCAGTTGAGGAGGAGACTACATCGAGCGGTGGAGGGTGATTTGCGAAGAAGGATGACTTGCGATGGAGCACTGGAGCGAGCCGGAGCCTGGATCGAAGCGAAATCGGGAACCCCTAAATCGAAGCCCTAACCAAAATCGACAGAGAAGAAAGAAAATAAAAAGTTACTTGCGGAGACTTTTTTCTTCGCGGCTCTAAAAGATCAAGGAGTGGTGTTCGGATTGATGAGGTGTCACGTTCTCCAACGTAGGATTTGCCTTGGTAGATTGACGCGGATCGGTGCGAAAGATATGCAAAGGTCTACTATAGCAACACTATAAAAAAATTTGCATCAATTACACTTGTTTAGCTAGAGCAACACATTTTTATGGCTAAGGCAACATCAAAAATTCAACGTTTCATTAGGACCAAAATTGTATAGCTATCGCAACATTTTACCTGGCAATACCTTGCCAAAATGTTGCAGAAGGCCATCTATGGCGTAGTGGGTAATTAAGGATTGATCAAATGGTAATTAAGGATTGATTAATTGGTAATTATAGATAATTAAAGGATAATTAATTAATTGGTTGTAATTAATTAATGTTAAGTAAAGGTAATCTAGGTGATTAAAGTTAGTTATTATTTAATTAGAGATGGATTAAATTATTTGGGAAGTGATCGATCTTGTTTATGAATGATTGAATGATGTTAAATGCCTTGAATTGGTTGATATCTCTGATATGAAATAATTTGTGATATAATATGTTTGGTTTGAACTGTGATAATGAGGTTATCTATGGGTGATGAATTACTATGTAAAAGTTGGCATCATATATTTAAATTTAATCACTTGAATAACTTGGGTTAAGATGACACTGGATTCGAAGAGACAGGAGTCGGGTATTAGTTAATACCCAAAACCACTTCGATTTATAATCTATAATAATTCTATTTTTATTTGATATGTGAAATCAACAGGCTGGAATGAATGGTGTTAAGTGGATAGAACCATTTAATCTAAGTTTTGGTACTTAGAAATTGACGGGTGAAATAAATGATGTCTATAACCACTTGTGAAGTTGTAAATTGATATAAGTTACCTCGGGTTCATATAAGTTGTATGCTTTTGTATTCCATGTTAGATGGATTTACTCACGCTGGTTTCCAGCTTGACCCGGGTGTTACTTTGATGTAATGCTCGGGTCAGACCGAGTATTATAGATTTCCAGGTAAGGACGTTCTGGAGCTCAGGAGGCGAGCTGGATGGCAGGGACGTATGTAGTGTTTCCGCTGTGTTATATTATTATTTATTTGGGACAAGTTATATTTAACTGTCCAGTGTTTTTGTAAATGTTGTAACTCTGATGTATTGATGTAAATTAACTGATACAGTTTTTCCTTTGTATAACTGTTATTTTATTTGATATTATATTTTGATCCGTTGCGAATGTGAGAATCTGTGTTTTGGTGTTTCTGTTTCTTCTTATTTTTCTATCTCTTTTCTTCTTTTCCCTAAATTTCTAGAATTTTCGGGATCAAAATTTCCAGGACGTTACATTTTGCTATCAGAGCTAGGTTAAGCGAGAACCTTGGCTCTGGTAGGATTACTCATTAAGGATAGGGTCAATGGTATCCTAGAATGAGTTGAGATATATATATATATATATATATATATATATATATATATATATATGAGAGTGTACTTGTTATTTTCTTATATAAAGATTTTAAATGATTTTATATTAGAATATATTTTGATATATAAAGCAATATTTCTTTCTAATAAATATTAAGGTAATTGGTTGTTAAATTGTTGGAACTAAATTCAGTGGTAATAAGTACAACCAAATGGAAATTGAATAAAGATAAGTTTGAAATGCATTCAAACTGAAATTAAAATCTTGAATTTGGGAAGGAGCTTCAGAATAAGATAATAATGAATAGGTCCAGATATGATAATCTTGGTTATTATCGTAAATGATTATTGTGTTTAATAATGAAATGTGTGTTAATGAGTAAACAAAATGAAATGTTTTAGGGAAGTAAAACATTTAGGGAAGTATGACTTATTAATTGGAATTAAAGATGATCAAAATTGTGAAGTTTTAAATCTGGGTCCAGAATTTGAAAATTATTTCAAAATAATAGACAAATAATAGATAATGTTATTTAATGTATTTGAATGAAGGGTCCAATTTCTAATAAGAGTTGTTTGGAAATTTAAAGGAATTTGTTTTGAATTCAAAAAACCAAAGGTGGTTTAAAATTAAAGGATAACTTGGTGTGTAAAAGAAATAATATGTATAAGGAATATACATAATATCAAAGATGTTTGAAATAAACTCTAAATGTTGAGTTATATTATTGGAATGAGGTGTGATACTCAAAGTGATAAGTTTTTGAACTTATAAGTGGGAAGATTACTAATGTGAAGTTTAAAATTTGAAATGGGAATTCGAATTGGGTAAGGTTGGCTAGATTAAGTAAGTTGAATTTAACTTTGGGAAAGTTAAATAATTTAACAAGCAACCTGAATTGAAAATTTCAAGATGAAATTGGAATTTAACTTGGGAAGTTAAAATGGTTAATTTGAATTGGGAGTTTGTGTGATCTCAAAATAGGTTTGAGATCTGGAAATTGGAAATGGATAGATATTTTAAAATAATTTGAATGATACCATCCTGTTGTTATTAATTATCTTTGAGCTGAATTGAATTTGTTTAAATAAATGAAGGATTGGGGTGTGGTAATAAATCCATTATTAAGATAAAATGGAATCATTTTGGACTTAAGATTTGAATGTTTAAGATAAATCTTCAAAGGGTTTGATTTCAAAATTTAAGTTTGGTGATAAATTGAATTTCAAAGATTTAGTTGTTTAAAAAGGGTTTGAGTTAACCTTGAAATAGGTTAAAAATGGAATTTGTATTCATAATTAAATGTTTAAAGATATAAGTTGATTTGATTTAAAGGATTAAATCAACATTTAAAATTTAACTCGAATTTATACAATTCGGGATGGTTTAAATTTGAAATTTGAGTTGAATTAGTTCAAATTAAATTTGATTTGAATTAATTGAAAATTGTAATTGAAGATGGACAAGTTTAAAAATTCAAATGGAAATTTGGATTGGATAATTTGAAATGAAATTAAAGTTGAATGGGTTTAAAATTCAAATGGAATCTGATTTGAATTTGGAAATTGAGGTTGACTCAACTTGAATTGGGACTAAATCAATGTAACGACCCATAAAAATTTTATCATTTTATTTATTTAATTAATTGAATTTTGTGAAATTTTAAAACAATTAAATTTGAAATAAAAATTTAATCTTTGAAATGTGTCTAGTTAAACATAGCAACTGGTAAATTTTCATCTGGAAATATGAAAGTTTATTTCGTGTGTAATTTTATTTCAATTTAATCAGTTAGGAATTGATGAAAATAAAATGTTTTCGAAATCTAAATATTTTTTAATAGAAATATTTTAAATCATCTTCTGAGCAAGACTTCATTTTTCGTTTTTCCAAATTCGGATTTCTTTAGCTCCGTCGATCTTATTTTTCTGCGTTTTAACTGCATTTTCCGCTAGTAGAAATTTCGAATTTTTATAATTCAATCGTACCACCGATATCTGTATACCGTTTTGATCGTTTCGTCGTGTTGTGCTCTACGGTATATTCACTTCTGTTTTTCCAAACCCGGTTCGTCGCGAAATCTGTAAACGGTTGGCCGTTGTGGTTCGTTAATTGAGCCTATTGGTTTCCACGTGACCTTTCACATATTTGCAGTGTTGACTCAAACAGCACTTGCCTTTTTATATTCACAATGGTTGTCACTATTCCCTAGTTTAAATTAATACAGCTGGATACTAGCACACAGAAACGTTGCTTACCATTTTTTCATTTGTCTTCTTCGCGTATAATATATATATATATATATATATATATATATATATATATATATTATACAAAGCTTGCATTATTTGTTGAAGCCTGTGACATTCATATTCACCCGTCCATTTATTCCCCTAACCTTCTCTCTTGTTCTCTGCCATTAAATCTTGTTTTCTTGTTATTTCACTCAGTTTCATTTTTCGAAACTTTATATAAAAAAAGGGAAGCTAGCTTTTATTCCCTAAAGCTATTATCGTCTCCCATAAATTGAAGCACCACCCTTCCATCGGTTCCCATGACAGCGGCTTCCACCAAACCCAAGTGCCGCTGAGCATCTCCCTCCGGTCTTCGCCTTCATGCACTTCGACGCAAGTCGTACCCACCCTTTCTTCTTCCCTTCAAGCCTCAGGCACGACCTTTTTCCTCTCCTCCCCGAAACTGAAAACCCATCACCAACCGAGCACACACAGACCGGCCTTCATCGCCTCCCGATTGCCCGCCTCATCTTGAAACCCTTGTCGCTCGTCTTCCATGTGAACGCCTCACGTCTCTGCCAAGCAAACAACCCAAACTTCCTCCATCGAGTCCTCCACCTCGTCAGCTCTACATGAAGCCACCCATCGCCTGCCGAGATCTCATGTGAGCTTATATACAAGTTTATTTGTTTAAGTTTGTCACAGAATAATTTTATAAGGGTTGTATAGTTTAGCTATAAGTTTAGTTATATATTTTATATATATATATATATATATATATATATTGTTGTTATAATAAGTATATTAATATACGTGTCCATTTATAACTCATCTATTATGTTATATGTTAGTATACGTTGCTTATATCATTTTGTATTCAATTTGTATATTGTGCTGTAGGTTAGTGTAGCTATGTTATATATAAATTGGCTGCGGTATTTCTTGTACAGTTAATATATGTATCGATTTTGAGTTATATTAAATTATATCAAAGCTCTCTGTATATAAAGTTGGATAGGTCTGAACACAGTCTATTATTATGTTTTGTATAGAGGAAGCATACGTTAAGTATCTGTGTATATATATATATATATATATATATATATATATATATATATATATATATATATTATCAGTCTGCATATTATATTATATATATAGTGATAGTTTGTGTGTCACTTGTATCAATAGATGTAAGTTATGTTGATTGCGTAAATTTATGTTCAGGCTGTGTATATATGTGTGGAAAGGGTATTTTATTATATATATTGACTTGAAATATATATAATTGAGTTTATATAAAAATATATGTAATTTACAGTTTTTGATGTGTAAGTATATGTTTTATGATGGTTTATATTTATATTGATATTTTGAAAAAGTGCATATATATATAATGTGTTTATTGATGATTTTAGTAAAGGTTTAAAAATGTATACTGGTTATATATATTAGTTACATGTATTAGTTTATATATAGGGTATTGGTTTAGAATTATAATATATAAGTTCGCTTATATCAATTATCTTCATCGATCCAGTTCTGATTTGATTTCTCAAATTCCTGTTATCAGCTCTGTTGTCGAATTCGTGCCAATCAAGTTTTGCTTTGGAACACATTCTTGGATCTGTAAACCATTTCTTTGTCTATTCTCTCTAACCTCAAAAGGTGAGAAACCACTCATGATTAATGTTCTTTTATTTATTAAATTTGATTTCAATTCAAATGACAATTCAAATATGCGGCTGTTAGTTATTTACACTGTTATATATATGTTATTACCTGTATCTGTTCACCAGTGACATCTGACACCACTATCTGTTATTTATACGATAATAATCCAGTTTGGTTGATAATTGATTTATTGTTGTTGTTTATATTGGACGTTAAATTGTTAATGTTAAAGTGATAAATAGTATGCAATTGAATTTGATATAAGATAGTTAACAATTTAAAATGGATTTATATGTTGAATTTGATTAGTTAAATTTGACCCCTTTAAATGTTAAATAAAATCGACACATAGAAATAATGTTATATACACCTTCAACCATTGAATGATTGTTGTATAAATTGATGTAGTATAAATTAAAGAATGAATATCAAGTGAAGAACCATATAAATATTAGTGTAATAATCTTTAATCTACATGAAATGATAGTGTAGATTCTAGAAATAGTTATATTAATTTGCATAAACAACAATGTGAATTTACGAGATTATTTCGGGATTATTTGAATTAATTAGTGGATTGTTATTGATGGTTGTTATTGCTTGTTATTTAGTTTGACATCATCCTAATTATCACACTGCAAATTCCCTTTGCTATGCTTTTATATTTGAATTGGAATGGAATCGGGTTGAAATGATATATACCCAAATTTAACTTGGACTTAGGATAGAGAATTAAATAAAAACCCGATTGGTCAATAATTTGATTTAAAAATAAAAATAAGATTTTATTTGAATAAAATAATAAGGGTTTTAAATGAAGTTGGAATTTCAATTCTAGTGAAATTTAAATGTTAATATTTAATAATCTGAAACAAAATATTAACAAAGTAATTGATGAAAAACGTTGTTTAATATAAGAAATGATTGAATTAAGTTTGAAATTATTTAATAATTAAGTTTTGAAATTATTTAATAATTAAGTTTTGAAATTAATTAATAATTAATCTTTGAAATTATTTAATAATTAAGTTTGAAATTATTTAATAATTAATATTGAATTATTTAATAATTAAATAAAATTGAATTCTTGATATGCGAAATGGAACTTCGTAATAAGTGAAATTGAACTTCTTTAATAAGTGAAGTTGAGTTATGAAATAATTAAGTTTTGGAAATTTGCTTAAATCAAATAAGTAAATATGTGAAATTGAATTTCCTTAACAAGAAATAAAATGTGATTTATTGAAATTAATGTAAGACTTGTAATTTAAAGAGTTTGATTTGACAAATCTAAGTTAATTCCATTTGTAAGTTTTGATATAATGGAGTTGAACTTAAGTAATTGATTTAATGAATTGGAAATTTAATAGAAATTGTTTTGAATGGTAAATTAACTTAACGAATATTGAATGAGATCGATCAATGAATTTAAATTGATTTGAATGTTAAATTAAATTAATTTAAATGATACGAAATGAAATTTATATACGAACTTGAATCAATATTTGTATTGTTTAAAATAAAAATTGAAATTGAATTATAATATTTTGAAATAGTAATTTGGAAGTTTTGAAACGTAAATTATGGAAATCGATATAGAAAGACAAATGGAATGTTGATTTAAATTCTAATTGAAATTGAAATTCAAATTGATTTGGTTTTGAAATATATTAAACACCAATCGGTTTAATAATTACGAAAGTTATTAAAGAAACCCGGATCGATTATGGACATACTCTCTGTCTAAATCGATAACCACTTTAATAACTATACGCGGAGGGTGATCCAGAATGAAGTGGTTGGAATGATGTACGTGATGACTGCAGAAAGAGAACAATAATGGACAGCCTTGACACTTGTGTCAAATTGGAAATGACTAAAACAGGAGCCTTGTCGGGCCAAATGGGGTTAGCCACCTCGAGCGAACACACTTCTTTGTAAACTACTCATTATTTGTTATTGATTGGTGCACCCTCAAAGTTTGGGAGTGTTGTTTCGTGGTGTTGCGATCGTTGCGGCGATGCGTTTTCACCAGTTCGGATCAGGCAAACGGTAGTTTCACTACCTTGGGTATTTCCTCATGTGCCTTGTCATAATCGTATCCCTATATACATGACCCTATGAATTTGTTTTGTGTTATTCCTATGGAGTACTCCCTGATATCCCATTAGTTTACGGTGGAGTTTACAGTGTTGTATAGTCTATGACATTTATATAAAATGTGTTAAGGGGGATAATGGCAACGCCTTAACACTATTTTGATACTTTATATTACTGATAGGCATTATCTATCTAGCATATATTACTACATAGTAGATAGTTTAACGGATCCTTAGAGGATGGTTATTCCAATGTCCTATGAGTTACTTGTATTTCAGTTGTTATTTCACTTGAGTTGGATTTATTGATATAAGAATGTTAATCCTGACTCGAGTGTTTTGTGTTTTGCTTTACGCTCGGGTCAGACTGAGTGTACCAGCGACTCACCTTTGGAGTTGGAGCTTCGCTTGGAGATCCAGCTATCTATCCAGCTTTCAGATATTTAGTTGTTTCCAGTAATGTATTCTGAAATTGTATTTGACTATTGTATTCGAGACATCTGTTATACCTTATTTAACTCTGATATATATAGTAGCTTCATGAACTATTATATTTTGTTTCCGCTGCATTTATTACTCTGTGTCTGTGATATATGATTATTTATTTACTGTATATGCTCAGTTTCCCCAAATTTAAATTAACAATTCGGTATTTTGAATTATTCGAATCCGACATGTGCGGACGAATAGTCCAAAATAGCGGGTGGTAACAATTAGTATCAGAGCTTTGGTAGCTCTAGGAAAAACTCAGCATATAAGGTAAATGTATTTACAGAATCACTTCATTCGTCCTTTTGACTCGATTCCTTTGAATTTTTGGAACATTCCCTGCGGTTCCAAAATCCATTCGTGTCCCTCACTATTCGTCTTCTTTTAATCCCAAAGTATCATATAACTCCACTTCGAATGATCTTTATAATGAATCGGCGGTCTCGCCAATCTTCGAATTATTTGTAAATGGGTGAAACTCCTTTACAATAGACATCGATTTACCAGAGATTTCTGTATCCTCTGTTTACAATGCTATCTATCTCCTACTATGCCTGAATTCTATTTCTTGAGATCGAATGTCGATTTACCTCGGAATTCTACATCGATCTTATTCTTGAAGTCTCGGTTGATCCGGTTAAGTTTGCCCACAATTTATATAAACTTATCCATCTCCCTATTTCGTTATTTAAGCATCTTATCTTTGTTTCGAACGTATCTTCGAATCAAAATTCTCTTTGATTTGAGCCCATCAAATTTGAATCTCTATACTTGCTTTGAAATCCGTTTTGGTATAGTCGAGCGAGGAAGTGTATTTGAAATTTATATAAAAATGTTTTATAAATATACTGTGTTGTTTGAGTTTTTGATGTTGATTTGGGTTTTTGATCGATTCGTCTGATCAACGTTATCGATAGGATTTCCAAAACACTTGAACAGAACAAACTGACTTAATATTGTTTTCAAATTTGGTAAACAAAATAGTTTTGTATGATTATATTATATTTAAATATAAGTTTTCTGAAATTAAATTGTTAATGAATTCGTTGTCCGAAATGATAATATTTGATTTTCATTTATTGTTTGTAAACCATTGACTGTCGCAATATAAATTAATGAATTTATAAAACTTGGGTATAATTTGATTGGAATTTGAAGTGAATTTAAATTAGAAATTGAGAATTTAATTCCCAATAATTTCGAACTATGGTTTTAAAGTTTTAAAATGTATATTATTAAAATATTTTCAAATAGAAATCATTCAAAGAATTTTAAAAGTTAAAATTAGTGCTCTTCTCTTTTGTCGCTGGGACAAAATTTCGGTGATGACGGCCGCATCATCGACATTCATCTTGGAGTTTCGAAGTGAAGAGACTATTCTGTAGCCCGGCTACACTTTTGTTTCAAAAATAAAATGATTTGAATTTCTAAACATGACTTGATTTATAATATATATTGAAGATTTTAAAATTAATTTGATATATTGTATGTGTGTGTATATATATATATATTTTATCTATAAAATGGTTTGAAGTTAATCGGAAATTAATTCTTAAAATTTTGATATAAGGATGATTTTCAATGAAGCAAAAAGTTTTGACTAAATACTTAACTTGAAATAAGTGAATTGAAAATTTTATTTGGATAATACTCAATTACATTATATGTAACTTACCTAAATTTTCAAAAGTTAACTATGTAATTGAATATTATACAGTATAAAATGATGTTAAAGGAATTTATAATAAATTTGAGTAGTTATAATAAGTGTAAATATACTTAATATATGTGATAAGATATATTAAGTAGAATAAATAATAATTTGGAATAAAGAAGAATTAAATTTGTCGAATAAAGTATGACTACAATAAATGACTATTCAAATTTATGATCTTTAAAATTGTTAATTTAAGATAACTGGATAATATACAATATAAAATGTCTTTATAAATAAAATTTGAGTGCTATAATAAATGTTATACACTTAAAGTTTAATTATAAAATGGTTAATAGAGATAAATAGAATGCTAGGTTAGTTGAATAATAAATGGATTAATAAAATAAATTGTTGTTTGAAATAAATTTTGTAACAAAAAATGATAAATTGAAAATAAACCAACTTAATGAAATTCCTTGAGTTTAAAATCAATTATTGAATATTAATTAATTCGATTGAAATTTATATGGTTTAAATTAATTATTTTATTTTGTAATTCAGGTCTATTTGCTTTTGGATGTTTCTATTCTCCTACCTTCTTCCTTTTCGAGGACGAAAAGTTTTGAGTGGGGTAGAGTGTAACGACCTGTAAAATTTTATCGTTTTATTTATTTAATTAATTGAATTTTGTGAAATTTTAAAACAATAAAATTTTGAAATAAAAATCTAATATTTGAAATGCGTCTAGTTAAACATAGTAATTGGTAAATTTTCATCCGAAAATATGAAAGTTTATTTCGCGTGTAATTTTATTTCAATTTATTCAGTTAGGAATTGATGGAAATAAAATGTTTTCGAAACCTAAATATTTTTACATAGAAAAATTATAAATCATCTTCTGAGCAAGGCGTCATTTTTCATTTTTCCAAAATCGGACTTTTTTAGCTCCTTCGATCTTATTTTTCTGCGTTTTTACTGCATTTTCCGCTAGTAGAAATTTCGAATTTTTATAATTCATTCGTACCATCGATATCTGCATATCGTTTTGATCGTTTCGCCGTGCTGATCTCTATGGTATATTCACTTCTGTTTTTCCAAACCCAATTCGCCGCGAAATCTGTAAACGGTTAGCCGTTGTAGTTCGTTAATTGAGCCTATTGGTTTCCACATGACCTTTCACATATTTGCAGTGTTGACTCAAACAGCACTTGCCTTTTATATTCACAATGGCTGTCACTATTCCCTAGTTTAAATTAATACGGCTGGATACTGGCACACTGAAACGTTGCTTTCCATTTTTTCATGCTGTCTTCTTCGCGTAGAATATATATTATTATATAAAGCATGCATTATTTGTTAAAGCCTATGACATTCATATTCACCCGTCCGTTCATTCCCCTAATCTTCTCTCTTGTTCTCTGCCATTAAATCTTGTTTTCTTATTCTTTCACCCAGTTTCATTTTTTAAAAGTTTATATAAATGAAAAATGGAAGCTAGCTTTTATCCACTGAAGCTATTATCGTCTCCCATGAATTCATGCACCACCCTTCCATCGTTCCCATGACAGCGGCTTCCCCCAAACCAAAGCGCCGCTGAGCATCTCCCTCCGGTCTCTGCCTTCATGCACTTCGACGCAAGCCGTACCCACCCTTTCTTCTTCCCTTCTGGCCTCAGGCACAACCTTTTTCCTCTCCTCCCTGAAACAGAAAACCCATCACCAACCGAGCACACACAGGCCGGACTTCATTGCCTCCCGATTGCCAGCCTCTTCTTGAAACCCGTGTCGCTCGTCCTCCACCTGAACGCCCCACGTCTCCGCCAAGCCAACCACCCAAACTTCCTACATCGAGTCCGCCACCTCGTCAGCTCCACATGAAGCCACCCATCGCCTGTCAAGATCTCATGTGAGCTTATATACAAGTTTATTTGTTTAAGTTTGTCACAGAATAATTTTATAAGGGTTGTATAGTTTAGCTATAAGTTTAGTTATATTATATATATATATATATATATATATATATATCTGTTGTTATAATAAGTATGTTAATAAACATGTCCATTTATAACTCATCTATTATGTTATATGTTAGTATACGTTGCTTATATCATTTTGTATTCAAATTGTATACTGTGCTGTAGGTTAGTGTAGCTATGTTATATATAAATGGGCTGCAGTATTTCTTGTACAGTTAATATATGTATTGATTTTGAGTTATATTAAATTATATCAAAGCACTCTGTACATAAAGTTGGATAGGTCTGAACACAGTCCATTATTATGTTTTGTATAGAGGAAGCATACGTTAAGTATCTGCATATATATATTATCGGTCTGCATATTATATTATATATATAGTGATAGTTTGTGTGTCAGGTGTATCAATAGATGTAAGTTATGTTGATTACGTAAATTTATGTTCAGGCTGCATATATATGTGTGGAAAGGGTATTTTATTATATATATTGACTTGAAATATATACTTGAGTTTATATAAAAATATATGTAATTTACAGTTTGTTATGTGTAAATTTATGTTTTATGTTGGTTTATATTTATATTGATATTTTGAACTAGTGCATATATATAATATGTGTTTATTGATGATTTTAGTAAAGGTCTAAAAATGTATACTGGTCATATATATTAGTTCCATGTATTAGTTTATATAAGGTATTGGTTTAGAATTATAATATATAAGTTCGCTTATATCAATTATCTTCATCGATCCATTTCTGATTTAATTTCGCCAATTCCTGTTATCAGCTCTGTTGTCGAATTCATGACAATCAAGTTTTGCTTTGGAACTTATGCTTGGATATGTAAACCATTTCTCTGTCTATTCTCTCTAACCTCGAAAGGTGAGCAACCACTCACGATTAATGTTCTTTTATTTATTAAATTTGATTTCAATTGAAACGACAATTGAAATATGCGGCTCTTAGTTATTTACACTGTTATACATATGTTATTACCTGTATCAGTTCACCTATGACATCTGACACCATTATCTGTTATTTATACGATAATAATCCAGTTTGGTTGATAATTGATTGATTGTTGATGTTTATATTGGACGTTAAATTGTTAATGTTAAAGTGATAAATAGTATGCAATTGAATTTGATATAAGATAGTTAACAATTTAAAATGGATTTATATGTTGTATTTGATTAGTTAAATTTGACCCCTTTAAATGTTAAATAAAATCGACACGTAGAAATAATTTTATCTACACCATGAACCATTGAACGTATGTTGTATAAATTGACGTAGTATAAATTAAAGAATGAATATCAAGTGAAGAACCGTATAAATATTAGTGCAATAATCTTTAATCTACATGAAATGATAGTGTAGATTCTAGAAATAGTTATATTAATTTGCACAAACAACAATGTGAATTAATACGATTATTTCGGGATTTTTTGAATTAATTATTGGATTGTTATTGATGGTTGTTATTGCTTGTTATTTACTTTGACACCATCCCAGTTATCACACTGCAAGTTCCCTTTGCTATGCTTTGATATTTGAATTGGAATGGAATCGGGTTGAAATGATATATACCCAAATTTAACTTGGACTTAGGATAGAGAATTAAATAAAAACCCGATTGGTCAATAATTTGATTTAAAAATAAAAATAAGATTTTATTTGAGTAAAATAATAAGGGTTTTAAATGAAGTTGGAATTTGAATTCTAGCGAAATTTAAATGTTAATATTTAATAATCTGAAACAAAATATTAACAAAGTAATTGATGAAATAACGTTGCTTAATTTAAAAAACGATTGAATTAAGTTTGAAATTATTTAATAATTAAGTTTTGAAATTATTTAATAATTAAGTTTTGAAATTATTTAATAATTAAGTTTTTAAATTATTTAATAATTAAGTTTGAAATTATTTAATAATTAAGTTTGAAATTATTTAATAATTAAGATTAAATTATTTAATAATTAAATAAAATGAATTCTTGATATGCGAAATGGAACTTCGTAATAAGTGAAATTGAACTTCTTTAACAAGTGAAGTTGAGTTATGAAATAATTAAATTTTGGAAATTTGCTTAAATCAAATAAGTAAATATGTGAAATTGAATTTCTTTAACAAGAAATAAAATGTGATTTATTGAAATTAATGTAAGACTTGTAATTTAAAGAGTTTGATTTGACAAATCTAATTTAATTCCATTTGTAAGTTTTGATATACTGGAGTTGAACTTAAGTAATTGATTTAATGAATGGGACATTTAATAGAAATTGTTTTGAATGCTAAATTAACTTAACGAATATTGAATGAGATCGATCAATGATTTTAATTTGATTTGAATGTTAAAATAAATTAATTTAAATAATACAGAATGAAATTTATATACGAAGTTGAATCAATATTTGAATTGTTTAACATAAAAATTGAAACTGAATTATAAGATTTTGAAATTCTAATTTGGAAGTTTTGAAACGGAATTTATGGAAATCGATATAGAAAGACAAATGGAATGTTGATTTACAAATTATAATTGAAATTGAAATTGATTTGGTTTTGAAATATATTAAACGACCAATCGGTTTAACAATTACCAAAGTTATTAAAGAAACCAGGATCGATTATTGACATACTCTCTGTCTAAATCGAAAACCACTTTAATAACTATACGTGGAGGGTGATTCGGAATGAAGTGGTTGGAATGATGTACGTGATGACTGAAGAAAGAGAACAATAATGGATAGACTTGACACTTGTGTCAAATTGAAAATGAAAAAGGAGCCGTGCCGGGCCAAATAGGGTTAGCCACCTCGAGCGAACGCACTTCTTCGTAAACTACTCATTATTTGTTATTGATTGGTGCAACCTCGAAATTTTGGGAGTGTTGTTTCGCGGTGTTGCGATCATTGCGGCGATGCGTTTTCACCAGTCCGAATCAGGCAAACGGTAGTTTCACTACCTTAGGTATTGCCTCATGTGCCTTGTCATACTTGTATCCCTATATATGTGACCTCTACGAATTTGTTTTGTGTTATACCTATGGAGTACTCCCTGATATCCCACTAGTTTACGATGGAGTTTACAGTGCTGTATAGTCTATGATGCTTATATAAAATGTGTTAAAAGGGATAATGGGAACGCCTTAAAACTATTTTGATACTTTATATTACATATAGGCATTATCTATCTGGCATATATTACTACATAGTAGATAGTTTAACGGATTCTTAGAGGATGGTTATCCCAACGTCCTTTGAGTTACTTGTATTTCAGTTGTTATTTCACTTGAGTTGGATTTATTGATATAAGAATGATAATCCTGACTCGGGTGTTTTGTATTTTGATTTACGCTCGGGTCAGACTGAGTGTACCAATAGTCGACTCACCTTTGGAGTTGGAGCTTCGCTTGAAGATCCAGCTACCTATCCAGCTTTCAGATATTCAGTTGTTTCCAGTAATGTATTCTGATATTGTATTTGACTATTGTATTCGAGACATCTGTTGTACCTTATTTAACTCTGATATGTATATACTAGCTTCATGAACTATTATCTTTTGTTTCCACTGCATTTATTACTCTGTGTCTGTGATCTGTGATTATTTATTCACTGTATATGCTCAGTTTTGTCAAATTTGAATTAATAATTCGGTATTTTGAATTATTCAAGTCTGACATGTGCGGATGCGAATAGTCCAAAATAGCGGGTCGTTACAATCAATTTCAATGGAAATTTAAATTGGAATTGAGTCAATTTAAATGTATGTGGAAATTTAAATTGAATTGATTAGAAATGGAGGATGGGAATTGAACAGTTTGACTCTGGACTATTTTCAAAATATATTGTTTTAGTACAAATCTATTTTTCCAAGCTACTTATATATATACAATCTTTCATTTTAAACCCTAAACTGTCTTATACTTATTTTATAAATATTTTGTAACCATTTAACCATTTTACAATTGTTTTAAAAACCATTTACTATTTTCCAACTACTTTTTAGCTAATAAATATTTTACAACTATTTTGCAATTATCTAAATATTCTTTAACTATTTGACTATTTTCTAACTATTTTACAATTACTTAACTATTTTCCAGCTATTTTACAAATTAATTACTATTTTTCTACTACTTATCTATTTTTAAACATTTCAAGCTGTTTTCTAAATTTAAGCGGGGTAGAGTTCAAACTGTTTATGATTAAGTATCCACTTGAGATAAGAATTTAGGTGATAATCCAAATGGGATTGAAGCAATTATGAATAAGTGAATAGAAATCAAAAGTGGATGTGAATAGAAAAGAGAAATTGATTTGGCTCATAACCAATAAAGATAAATACTAGGATGTCTGTATATTATTCTAATCGCATAGTGATTTGACCCAGATTCGAGCACAGAATTTCGAGATAGTATATCGATCCGAGTTAGGATTTTTCACTCAATTTTCGACGGCGAACCTGAATACGAATTGTTGATTGGTTCTGGATATTCTCTATCATAGCTAGGCTATGCAAGGAGAATGACGGTTTCTGATCAAGAAACCAGATCTGTGTATGCACTAGGAAGTCGGGTGGACGATACTAATTCGGAAGTAAAATTATGTGATCGAGTGAACGATCAGATTGGTATAGCGTACGGATGATATGTGTACATCGTACGGGTTTGAATGAAATTGTTATTGGAAATTTTTGGATAAGAAATGTGAAATGGTTTTTGAAATGAAAGGTATATTTTGAGAAATATATGATAAAGTAAAGTGGAAATTGGATATTTCTATGGTAAAAATTTACTTTATGGATGTAAGTAATTTGGCAAGTGACTTTATAGAGTAATCAAATTTGAATATTTGATTTAGAATAAACAAAGTTATATATCTTTGTTATATAAAATAAATCTTCCGTTGTTGAATCGATTGCCAGAAGGAAAGGATTTTGAAAGTGTTTGAAGTATAAAAGGATTTTTATACAAGTCTGAAATGATCCAAAGTTTAAATATATATATATAAAGGATCATATTAGGATTTTGGAAAAAGGTTTTTGGAACCTTTGGATTTGGAAATGGTTTTTATTTTTGGGTAAAATCAATATTGGAATTTGAAAAGCCTAGTTTGAGAATTATTGATTTTGGGATAATCGATTTTGAGAAAGGAGATTTATATGAGATTCATACTGGGTATATTATTTGGAAGATACTATATGTGTATAGTTTATAGTGTTTTGAAAATGGCTCTGGGAAAAAAGGCGCTCCCCTAAAATGAACTTCTTAGGAGTACCATAGGTTGGTACGCCTTGAACCCTAAGGGGGGTTCTAAAGTTGATCCTGTAAGGAGTCCGCACAAAACTAGTTCCTGAGGATTTTATGTTGTGTGTAGCGAAAGTCGAAGGCGCTGATGCCTACAGAGGCATTTCTGTTATGTTCTGACGACAGTGTAACTCGATGTCACTGCGATCTACTGCAGACCATAGCGGAAGTATGTGTGCCGCTGAGAGCCAGCAGTCTACGTTTGATTTATATCGGTAGACTACGACCTATGGTAATGTAGTGAAAGTCGTGTGTGCAGCTGAGAGCCAACAGTCTACGTTTGATTTTATATCGATAGACTGTGACCTATAGAGACATAGCGAAAGTCGAGAGGCCGTGAGAGCCTAATGCTACATTGGGACTTAACTAATGTGGTCTGCGACCTATGTAGGAGTGGAGAAGTTTTATTCTTTTGGCAGCGAAATTCGAGGGCATTGAGGCCTATAGTTACACGGACTTTTGCTGCGATGGTAACGTAACCGTGGATGTAACTGCGATCTATAGCGGGTTCCATGGCGTAGTCGAGGGGCTCGGAGGCCTCTAGTGATCTATGGATTTTGCCGGGACGGCAACGTAACCATCGGGTTAACTGCGACCATGGATGGGGGTGATGATTTTCAGAGCATTCACATTAAAGATACTTCCTCTACTTTCAAAAATGTTTTCTGTATTTTCAATAAAATTATTTTTTCAAGTATTTTCACTTGGTGTTGAAAACGGGTTTGCCAAGTACTTATAGATTTTCAGTCCTACGCCTGACCAACGTATGACCGAATTTCTATGAGAACAAGGATAGACTGGTTGAGACATCGAGTTATAAAAAGTATTTTTATAGAAACTGTTTTGTAATATTGTATAGGTTTTAAAAGTGTTTTAAAAATGATCAAAGAATAACTTTATCTGATTTTAAGCATTTTAATAAATTCGGTCTTCGTTCCTTTTCGAGGACGAAAAGATTCAAAGGGGGAAGGAGTGTGATAACCCGGATTTCTGGACATCTGTAATTGATAAATAATTGGCTTAATTAATTGAATTATAATATACAAATTGAAATTGTGTTTGTTTAAATATATGTATATATCAAATTGATTTTTCTAATTGGATTTAAAGTTTAACTTGAATTTGAATATTTAAATTTGTAATTCAAAGGATAGATATATATATATATTAAATTTTACTTGGGCTTTAAAATGTATTTTTATTTGATTTTATTTAGAGCATAAATTGTTTATATTATTTACTTTTAAAAGGAATTTATTTATATATGTATTTATAAATTAGAAAATAATAATTATAAAAGCTTTATAAAACATTTAAAAATCTAATTGTGCATGAAGTTACAAATGTTAACTTATAGTTATTCTTAGCAACATGTGTTAGCTAACTAAATAAGGTACATGACAAGTGTCAACTTTTATTTTAATTTTCTTTTATTTTTAATAAAACTTAATTTAAACCTATATTAACTTATATCATTCGTCTTCATTTCCTTTCCTATCTTCACTTTCTAAAGCAGAGAGAGAGAAAAAATCTACAAACTTAATAGCAAACCAGCCAAAAGAAATCTTCTTTCTATAATTCAAAGTTTAAAGGCAAGATCAAATTCAAGTACAATCACTTCAATTTAAAAGCAAACAAGAGAAAAATCAGTAACCAAAGCATTTCAAAAACTAAATCAAGCTTCGAATCAACTCTAGTTTCAAGTAAGTTTTCCTGTTTCAAATTAAAAGCAGCTCCAACCAGAAGTTTTTCAAAAGTCAGTCATCTCAATAACTTCTAATTCCAGTCTAAAGATCATCAAATTTAAGTTTTCCATATGCAAAGCATAACATCATCATTTTGGTCTCTTCACATCATAGCCTGGTGAGTAAACACTTAACTAAAATTCTTAGGGTGATAAATGTTAGTGCAAGTGTATTTGTGGATGATGTTTATGTTGCATATTTATATATATATATATATATATATATATATATATATGAATCTCTGTGTGTGTGTGTGTATAACTGGTTTGTACATGTTTGGGTGTTTGTTCTTCTCTGTTTCCAAAGTACAGAGTTCAAAACAAAGAAAAAATTCAAAATCTTCTTCTCTGGTCTCTGTTAGACTATAGTCCTCAAACAAAACTAGTTTGTGTAAACATAAATGAAGATCTAAAAATAACTTAAGCATGATTGCGATATATGTTATCGGGAAATCTGAATTTACAGAGAAAATTTAAAAATATGTTAATTTTGAATGTTGTAAATTGTTGATTCAATTATGTAACTTGAATCATCTTTAGAAAGTAGGACTTTTAAGATAAAAATGGTGATTTTTAGTTCAGTATTTAAAGAGCAGATCGCAGTTGAACAGGAAATGGGTTTTTATCATTTTCTGGCGATCGACGATATATTGGATGTTGAGATTTCGATCGAAGCTAGGGTGGCAACTGGCCAAGTGGGCAAAAATTATGAAAGAAGCAATCAATTTTCGTGGTGTTGGAATTTGGTTGGACTAGGGTTTAATACTCTTGATTTGTCATGATCGAAAACGAGATGACTGAGTCATCTCTGGTTGATCGAGCTACACGCGATTCAAGGGAATGGTGGCATGCAGGATCAGCGAGGTCTGGTCGGAGGTTGTGAAGCTCTGGTGGACGGCATGCCTGAACGAGACGATCGACGGTCAGAGTGTTTTATCCCTGGAGGCTTGATTTCGTTGTTTTTCGTTCTCGTGATCATTTTGGGCGACTGGTTGTTGAGATTGAAAGAAGGATCGATTGTAGACTTGTTGATGCTCGTCTCAGGTGCCGGAGTATCGTCGGCGGTGGGTGCACGTGCACAGTTTGGTCGTGTGCACGATTTGGTGTTTTGAATAATGTGTTCTCGAGTTTATGATCGGGGAAGGGATGGTTTTATTCGGGTCTTTTATCAAGTTGCTTGCATGTGTTTATTAGCATAACAGTTTAAACTAAAAAAAAATATGGGAAGAAGAAGAGAACTCGAAGTCTGTGTCGAGTTAACACCGGGTTTAACCCGAAGCCAGAAGAAATCAAGTTTTTAAAACCTGATTAAATAAAGTTTCTTTGGAATTTAAAAATGAAATTGTTTTAACCCTTTCTGAAATAAATTCTTCCTCTTATAAATGTCTCGCAAACTTTAATTAACAAATTACAGGTTGTTGATTTAAGTTTGTTAAAACTTAAAGATATTTTAAACTTAATTATTTTTATAAATAAAGTTAAATGTTAATTAAAGGTAAATGTTTTGATGATATGATTAAGTAATTAACAAAGATAATGTTTATCCTAAAATTAATTAATATTTTTGATAATTAAATGAAATGTAATTAATTATTTTAAATTAATGATTAAGTAATTGATTAATAAATAGTTAAGAATTATAAATTAATTAATTGAGGGTTTAATTAATTTTTAATTAAGATTTAATAATTAGATAATTAAAGTTAATTAATTAATAATTAGTAGTTAATTAATTAAGTAATTTATTAAGGATTAATGATTGATTAATTAAGTAATTAAGTGTTAATTACTCAGTGTAATTAAAGGATAAAATAACGTAATTAACCAAGGAGTTGGTGTAATTAATGAAGTAATGAAGGACATGAATTTCTGAGTGGAATAATGTTTTATTGATTAATAACTAGGTTTTATTAATTAATATAAAGGATGATTAGTCTATAATGAAAGATTAATTAAGGGTAATTAAGGATTAATCAAATGGTAATTAAGGATTGATTAATTGGTAATTATGGATAATTAAAGGATGACTAATTAATTGGTTGTAATTAATTAATGTTAAGTAAAGGTAATCTAGGTGATTAAAGTTAGTTATTATTTAATTGGAGATGGATTAAATTATTTGGGAACTGTTCAATCTTGTTTATGAATGATTGAATGATGTTAAATGCCTTGAGTTGGTTGATATCTCTAATATGAAATAATTTGTGATATAATATGTTTGGTTTGAACTATGATAATGAGGTTATCTATGGGTGATGAATTACAATGTAAAAGTTGGCATCATATATTTAAAATTTAATCACTTCAATAACTTGGATTAAGATGACATTGGATTCGAAGAGACGGGAGTTGGGTATTAGTTAATACCCGAAACCACTTCGATTTATAATCTATAATAATTCTATATAGATTTGATATGTGAAATCAATAGGCTGGAATGGATGGAGTTAAGTGAATTGAACCATTTAATCTAAGTTTTGGTACTTAGAAATTGATGTGTTAAATAAGTGATGTCTATAACCACTTGTGAAGTTGTAAATTGATATAAGTTACCCCGGGTTCATATAGGTTGTATGCTTTTGCATTCCATGTTAGATGGATTTACTCATGATGGTTTCCAGCCTGACCCGGGTGTTACTTTGATGTAATTCTCAGGTCAGACCGAGTTTTATAGATTTCCAAGTAAGGACGTTCTGGAGCTCAGGTGGCGAGCTGGATGGCAGGGACGTATGGAGTGTTTCCATTGTGTTATATTATTATTATTTATCTGGGACAAGTTACTGTCCAGTGTTTGTGTAAATGTTGTAACTCTGATGTATTGATGTAAATTAACTGATACAGTTTTTCCTTTGTATAACTGCTATTTTATTTGATATTATATTTCGATCCGCTGTGATTGTGAGAATCTGTGTTTTGGTGTTTCTGTTTCTTCTTCTTCTTCTATCTCTTTTCTTCTTTTTCCTAACTTTCTAGAATTTTCGGGATCAAAATTTCCGAGACGTTACACTGTGTTTGTGATCTGTGATTATTTATTTACTGTATATTCTGAGATTTGCCTAATTTTATTTATAACGCGGTATTTTAAGCAATTCAAGTCCGACATGTGCGGATGCGAATGGTTGAAAATATCGGGTCGTTACATTTGGTATCAGAGCTATGGTAGCTCTAGGCAAAACTTAGCATGTATGGTAAATGTATTACAGAATCACTATCATTCGAGTTTGAATCTCTTCCTCTTTGACACGATTCCTTTGAATTTTGGAATGTCCCCTACGGTTCCAAAATCCATTCGTGTCCCCTACTATTTGTTTGATTCTGGAGTATCCCATCACTCCACTTCGAATGATCTTTATAATGAGTCGGCGATCTCGCCAATCTCATATTGATTTGTAAAGCGGTGAAACTCCTTTACAACAGCATCGATTCACCAATGATTTTATATCCTTGGTTTGGATGCTAGTATCTCTTATTATCCCAGATTCTATCACTTGAGACTAGATGTAGATTTACCCCAGAAATCCACATCGATCTTATTCTTTAAGTCGCGGCTGACCCGGTTAAGGTTGCCTACGATTTATATAAGATTATCCATCTTCCTATTCTGTTATTTAATCATCTCATCTTTGTTTCCAACTTCCTTGAAATGTATTTGTAAACTAATATTTAAAATATTTTATATATCGTGTTGTTTGAGTTGTTGATGTTGATTTGGGTTTCTGATCGGTTCATCTGATCAACGCTATCGATAAGATTTCCAAAACACTTGAATAGAGCAAACTTACACAATATGGTTTTTCAAATTTAGTAATGAAATAAATTTTGTAACTATATTATAAATATTTTCTAGATTTTATTGAATTGATTGTTAAGAAATAATATTTGATTATCCCTAGTTTCATATATATAGATAATTGAACTATAGAACATAGTTATAAATTTATTTTGAAATTTAAAATGAATTTAAAACGAGAACTTGATAATTTAATTTCCGATGGGTTTCAAACCTTGTGTTTGAAGTTTTAAAGGATATATTATTTAAAGTATTTCCGAATAGAAATTTGTTTCCAAAGAATTTTAAAAGTTTGAAATTTTTGCTCTTCTCTTTGTCGCTGGAAAATAACTTCGGTGATGACTACAGCATCATCGACATTCATTCTCAAGTTTCGAAGTGAAGAGACCGTTCTGTAGTCTTGCTACAGTTTTGTTTTGGGGAATTTAATTGATTTGAATTTCTAAATAATACTGGATTTATAACATATGCCGATATATGATTTAAATTTGAATGGATATATATCTACAGTATATGTGCATTTATTTATCTCTAAATAGTTTGGAATTTATCGAAAATTTAATTCCTAAATTTTATCTTGAAGGATAATTTCAAGTATAATTTCAAGATTTGGATAAATATTCAACTTTGAAATGATTAAATTTGAATGTTTTATTTGTATAATACACAATTTCATTCCAATATAACTTACCTAAATTTCCAGAAGTTGAATATGTAATTGGATAATATACAATATAAAAAAAGGATTTTATAAATAAATTTTGAGTGGTTGTAATAAATGTTATGCATTTAAATTTTAGTTATAAAAAGATTAACTGTGGTAAATAAAGAAAAAGGTAATAGAATAATTTACAATATAAAATGATGTTAAGGGAACTCAGAATAAACTTAAAGCAGTTATAATAGGTGTATATATATTTAACACGGGTGATAAAATATATTGAGAGGAAATAAATTTAATTATAATTAGGAATAAAGAAGAATTAAATTTATTGAGTACATTATGAATATAATAATTGATTTTTTAAAATCCACGATTTTAGAGATTGTATATTTAAGATAATTGGATGATAAGATAATGAAATCTGATATGGTTTAGATTTATTTAACTTATGCAAAGTTAATTTCCAATTTAAGTTGAAATTTTCATGGTTTCAAATTTATTATCTTATTTTTTTTATAAACTATCTTTTGGTTTCCTTATTTCCCTTATCTTGCTACAGAAAGGGGATGTTATTGCTTTTATATAACCTTTCTATAATCTTTGGTACTCATTTTTCAATCTGAGCACTGCTTGCCATCCACAGACCGTTGGTCAAACGAGAAGAGTGAATCAGATTCTCGCGGATCTTTTTCATGTTTGTGTTTTGGATTCTGGAGGATGTTGGGATCTCCACTTTGATAAACTTACCTATAACAACAATTATCCGATATAAATTTTAATCTTTTTGTCATCTTGTCTTAATCCTATTTCATTCTATTTTTTTTTGTGCTTTCCCGTACTTCATTCCTTTTCGGGGAAGAAAAGTTTTGAGTGGGGGAGAGTGTAACAACCCTGTATTTTGTGATTATTTTGATTGTATATTTTAATTGTATATTTTAATTATTTTAATTAAATTCCTGATTTAAAAATTTTATTTTATTTATTAAAATGGATAAATTTTGTTATTTTTAAACATAAATTTTGATTTTTGTGTGAATTATAATTTTAAACCTGAATAAATAGCATATTTTCCAAAAATGTGAATTTTGGTCAATATAGTCAAACTTGACTTTTAAATTTAAAATTCAAATATTTGAATTTCAATTTTATCTTTTATTATGAAAATAAATAAAATTTCAAGAATATTGCTTTTCGTTTCGTTGAAATCCGATTTATATTGTGAAAGTTATGCTTTTTAAAATAGTATATGTAAATTGTTTTATTTAATAAAATTGTTTATTTTAATTTTTATAAATAATATTTTTTTTTATCATATCTTGTGTTTATATGTGTTATATGACATGTTATGTATTAATTTTTATTTTAAAACATTTTCAAAGTGTTTTTATAATTTTTCAATGTTCATTGTATTTTGTTTACAATTTTTAAATGCTAGTTTCAATATATTAGTTATTTTCTTAATTTTTTTCTATTTTTCCTTAAATTATATTTTTTTTCTTTTTCCACTTTATTTTTTTAGATTTATATTTTATTATTTACTGAAATTTTTATTTGTTAAAATGAATAAACGAAAAAGAAATATAAAGAGTCAAAGACCTTTCATTTCCCTGTGTATTTTCATATTGCCTATGCCTTTTCATTTCTTCCCGTTGCCTCTTCATTGTAGCCGTTCATTTCTTCGCTGTAGCAGTGAATTTTTCTTCCTCATTTACATGAAAACTTCTCATCCTCCATCACAACTCATGGCCATGTCAAATTTGAGAAAAAAATTGCAATTCTAATGGCTTCTTTTGCTAATTTTCTCCTCTCTTTTCATTGATTTTTGCTTGCTCTTCTTTAAGCTTTGCTCGGCCCCACTCTACCACCATCACGATCGACCTCCACCTCATCATCTATAGTAGCTCCTCCTCCCCTCCTCTGACTTTAACCAAGCCTTGCCAATCCATGGAGATTAGCATCACAAACTTTGCACCAAACTCCACCAATATTGCCTAGCCAAGCCACTATACTCCACCTACCCTTCATCAATCACTTTGGCCACCCCTAGAACCACCACCACAAGCAACTACATGTCCTTTGGACACTGCTGCACCATCACTCTCCACTATATAGACCTGTACCATGCTTATGCCGAGCCCACTAACCCATAGGCCAAGCCAAAATGTTGCATCCAAGCTTACATTTTTGCCTTGACCAATTGTATTCTTTATGTAGCTACTCTACACTTTCATCTCCATGTTTCCATGCCTAATTGACCCAAACCCACGCCATGTTGACACCTAGGCCGAGCTTAGTGTGGTGAGAACAAGCCCATTTGATCTTGTGACAAGCCATGCTGTCATGGTCAGACACTTTCGTGTTAAAGCTGGGTAATGTTCTTTGTTGATTCAAATTTCCATATCGTTTCAATTCATATTTGTATTGTACACATATATTTATATTGTCTTGTTTTAATTGTTGTACACAAGACAATCATCTAGGCTCTCCATTCATTCAAATCAAATCGTGCTTGTCATGCCCTTGGAATCATGTTCGTGTGTTGTTTTGGTCTCCGGTTTGAAAAGGTGAGTCTTGCTCACTCTGACAATTTACTTACGAAATGGTGAATCGATGTCAAGTGTTTAGTAATATTAAATGTTTATGCAAATTTATGATGATTTTTTGATATGTTATGCCTTGTTATTACCATGTTAATTCTGTTAATTATCACCTGACATATGATATATGACATTATATTGTGACATTGACATTATATTGTGACATTGACATTGTTTATACTGTTTATATATTTATGATCACATTGCAAGTTCCCTGTAGAACAGAATCACTATGAGTTGAGATGATGCATTTCCGAACGGACTTTAAAATAGGGAAAAATCATTATGGGCTGAAATAATAGGCCTGAGCTACTTTTATTTATTTTTATTTACTTGGGATTGCGGGTTTGAAATGATAGAACCCGGTTTTCTTTTTAAATTGCGGATTGAAATGATATATATCCGTATCACTTAACCTAGGTTAGAAAATTATATACAGACCCTGTGTTATATTTTTAAATGATTTTTCTTAAGATACATATTTTTAAAATATGAAATTTTGATTTAAAAAAATATATTTTATGGTTTTAAGAAAATTAAATATTAAGTCTTGAAATTGTGAATTTAAGTATGAAAATTTGAAGTGATTGTGATTTTGACTAAAAATTATATTTTCAAATGTAAATAAATAATGGAAATTAAATTTAAAGTTTTGAAATGATATTTGAAATAAAATGTTGAGTTTTATTAAGTTTTTTTCCTCCGCCTTTTATAGTGTTTTTATCTTCTTACCTAAAAATGTCAGGCGATTGAATATGGGTTTCTGGCGTTTTTCCCCGTCTTCAGTTTCTTCTCCGTGCCTCTCTGTTCCCCCTCTCTCTTCATGTCCTTCACTCCACCTTTAATTTCTTCTCTCCGATTCCCCTCCCCTTCTTCCACTCGTTCTGGAAGACGCTTCCGTGGCATGGAGGTTAGTGAATCAGACCGCCCTAACCTTCTTTCGGCAAGAGATTTTCCTCCGCTTCTCTCTTGTGACAGGTTTACTTCTATTGTCCGCCCTGTATCAAACGTTGTTTCTGTTGCAGTGGCTTCGTCTAAGTCATTTTCTTGCACGCCGAGTAACTTGTCTGGGTCCGATGTTGGTGTCGCTGACTCAACTGGTTGCGTTGTGGGTGATACAATTGTGGGTTCCGTTGTTGAAGTCAGTGAATTTGTTGATTTGGCAGGTCGTGCCTCTGACTTGGTTTTGCCTGTTTTACCTCTATATGGCACTCCAAGTGCTTGTCATAATGCTCCTGATGGAACTGGTCCCAATTTCAGTGTAGAGTGTGAGGCATATCCTGATCAACCATCAGATTTAGTGATTCCAGGTCCATCCTGTCCCTTACCTGGTTTTATTAGTGGCAAGATTAGGTCCAGTGTCGATGTTGTTGAGGTTCCAATGAACAACGATAACTTGCGCTCAGTATCCTCTAACGTTAATGCTCAATGTCCCAAAACTGTCTCTACTGCTATTATTGATTGTTGCCCTACTGCACCCTGCTCAGCTCCTCCCAAATCTTGGTCCTCGCTCTTTAAATCCGTGCCACGTAATGCGGGTGTTTATGAACCGGTTGAGTTTGATATCGTTGAAGAGAATGGAGTGATGATCCCTCCCCCCTGTGTTATGCAAGCCGGTTTGGACTTTTGGTCTGGATATGTGGTTGGTTTCTTTTTGGATCCGAAACACCGTCTTCTTGATGCAGCAGCTGTTTGTCGTAGGGCTTGGAAGCTAAAGGGAGGGCTTAAGGTAAAGTTGATTGATTCCTTGTACTACCTATTGTTCTCCTCCTCTGAGGAACGTTGTCGGGTTCTTGAGTCTGAGCCTTCCTTCTTTGACGGACAACCTTTTATTACCACCCCCTGGTCTCCAACGGTTACTAGTGTTCGTGACCAAGTATTTTCTATCCCTGTATGGGTTTATTTCTCCCAAATTCCATCTGCATTACAACCGTTGCTTGGATTGAATTGGCTTGCGTGCAATATCGGTAAATTAAAGTGTTTTGACTCTAATACTGTAGCGCGTGATAGGCTTGTTTTCGCCAAGGCCCTGATTGAGATTACTCCTGATAAGCCTCTCCCTACCTCTATTCCTGTCCAACTTGCTGTTGGTCATGTGGAGGATGTTCGTGTTCGTTATGGATGGGTCCCTGATATATGTTCCGCCTGTCACTCTTTTGGTCATATTGCCTCTGCCTGTGTGCGCTCCTGTATCCCGTCTGCTGCTCTTAAAATTCCGCTGCCTCGGCCTCCGCTTAGAAAATGGGTTCCTAAAACTTCCTTGGCTGCTTCAGCCACTGGTCCATCTACTGGTAATGCTCCATCAGATCTTCCTGCTTCCTCAGTTCCTGGTAATGTTCCTACTGTTCTTCCTGCTTCCTCTGATCCTGGTGATGTTCCTTCAGTACTTCCCGCCACCCCAGTTCCTGTTGTTGATCCTTCAGTTCTACCTGCTTTGCCGGATTTCTCTCTTCCGCACGTTGTTTGGGCTGAGTCTGAACATAGTTGGATTGATCTTCGTTCTGATATGAGATTCAACCCTGTGGACGGCACCTATTTTAGGTATATTTCTGATAATTTATTAGATCTGCGGAGCCTTTATTATTGTGTCTCTGGTGATTCCTTGGTTCTTGACTTGGATGGTACGTCTTCTGTGATAAATGCTGCTCTTCTAGCTGATTCTGCCTGGGACAGATCTTTTGTGTACTCTTCTGACATCGACTGTTATGATCCCTCTCTTGCTGTTCTGTTTCGCCCCTATATTGGTCTTCTTGGGGATGGTACTCTGCTTTCTTCCTTGGAAGTAGAGGGAGTTGGTGATTCTTCCTCTGCGGAGGAGAACTAGCCTTGATATATATATTTTAGTAGTAGTGACGTGTCAGTCATTCTCCTGTGCTGTTTTATTTTGTTTCTCATTCATAGTAGCTAAGGTGTCTTTACCTTTCTCCTGTACTTCAACTTTATTACGTTCGTAATAAAAGTGGTCGGTCCACTATAAAACCGTCGGCCATGCCAAAAAAAAAAAAAAAAAAAATAAACAGTGAATTTTGACTTAACAAATGAAAGTGAGTTTTAATTGGATATTTAATTTAAAATTTTATTGTGATAAATCATACTTTAAATTGATTTAAATGTGAAATTTTGAAGTATAGAAATATGATTTATAAGTTTAAAATTTGTTAAAGTTTAAGTTTTAAATGTTTCTAAAAGTTATAATAAAAGCTGGAATTTTATTAATAGCATTTCCAAAAATGCTGTCATAAAAAATGCTGTAGCCTTATGACAGCATTTTTAATGTTGTGGTTTTGAACTTAACTATGCTTGAAATAACTAAATATCTATTATGGAATTTTATAAATGCCGTTATTCCTGAACTAAACTATTTTGGAAACTATAAGCTACGTTAGCACTTTATAAATGTTGTCGTTGCTATGTTTTGACAATGTTTGAAATGTTATAGATTTTAACACTTTTGAGTTATATTTTAAAGTGTTAAATGATTTAACTTTTGGAAATTGATTATTTATGAAATATAAGGTGTTTTGAATATAATTTTATACTTAAATTTGAATTTTAAGGAATTTAAATTGAACTTGAATTTAAATACGGTTTACTTGGTTGTGTTAAATGGAATGAAATGAAATGAGATAAATGAATTTTTGAATGGAATTTTGAAATGTGTTTTGTAATGATATTTGGAATAATAAATGAATGCAGTATTTGATTTTTAAAATGATATTTAAACTGAATATTTGAACTAAAGCAGGATAATGAATTTATAATGGATTAGGAAAGGAAATGATTTTGAAATGGTTTTTGAATGACATGATCTTTATTTTGATAAAGAATGTGAATTTGGAATGATGTTTGATTTTTATTTATTCGATAAATGAATATTTAAAGTTTATATTAGTATGAAAGGATACTGAGTTTATTTAAATGATACTGGAATTATGAAATGAATATTTTAAAACTAAGTAATAATGAAGTTAAAATTTGATTTATATGAAATTATAGAATTTAGTTTTGAAATATGGTATATTTAAACTTTGAAATATATTAAAAATTAAATAGTTTATTTTGTGAATCAAATCTGTATTTGAAATCTATAAGATCTGAAATGGTTGTTGGGAAACTGAATTGAATTGAAACTGATGGTTTGAGTTGAATTAAATTAGAAATTAGAAATTTGGGTTTAATTGAATAAATTTGTAAAATGTAAAGAATTAAAGGAATATTTCATGATTTTAAATGTGTGATTTCGAAATGTTATGATTTTCAAAGTGTAATGATTTCAAGTATTTTGGTTTTGAAAGAGTTATACTTTGAAAGTATTATGATTTTGAAAATGAATATATGTTTTGACTTTGAAAATATTATGATTTTGAAAATGAATATATGTTTTGGTTTTGA
The DNA here is from genome assembly GCA_030765085.1 of Allium cepa. NCBI lineage: Eukaryota > Viridiplantae > Streptophyta > Magnoliopsida > Asparagales > Amaryllidaceae > Allium > Allium cepa. The sequence continues at coordinate 759,191,314 of CM060929.1, forward strand.
AAGTATTATGGTTTTGGTTTTGAAGTATAAACTAGTTTGAAAGGGATATAGTTTTGAAATGTAATGATTTGATTTTTGAAGTATAAACTATTTTGAAATGACCACGACGTTATAATAACGATTGTTCGTTAAAGAGACCGAGATCGGAAGTTGTCATACTCTCTGCCAAATCTGAAAACCACTTTAACAACTGTGCATGCGGTGGAGATTCCAGAATGAAGTAGGATGGTGGTGACGATTCTATTGAGGTATGAACGTGGACCTGACTCCCGTGAGTTGGCATAAGGTGGCTAAAACAGGAGCGATCGACGGGCCAAGTGAGGTCATTCCTCTGATCGAACACATTCCTTCGATATTATACTCTTACTTGTGGTTTATTTGATGGCCATCCTCCGATTTTGATTTGGCAGTGTGTTCCGAGGTGGGCAGCAGTGGCTGCTATGCGTTACTACCAGCCTGGAAAAGTAATTGGTATATCTACCCTGGCATTGCCTAGTTGTGCCTTGTCACCTACCATACCGAGCCTTACTACGAGTTTGTTTTTCTCTCGTAGCCCAAAGAGTATTTAGGGTAGTCTCCCGATCTGGAGATATGCTGATACTGGATGGACTACTGGGACTATTATGTGTTGGGGGCTACATGGGTAACCCTTCAACGCTATTTTAAAGTAAGTTTATTTTACTGTAGACACTATTATAATAGTGTAATATTACTACATAGTAAATAGTTTAACGGATCCTTAAAGGATGGGCGATCCCAAGCGTTCTTTAAGTTACTGATGCATTTTTGTTACTGTTCACTTGAGTTGATTTACAGTTCATAAGTATTTATGTCCTAACTCGAGTGTTTTATGTTTTTTTCTTTACGCTCGAGTCAGATTGATTGATTAAGCATTCAAGACTCACCTTCGGAGTTGGAGCTTTGCTTGAAGATCCAGCCATATATCTTGCTTTCAGCATCTAGTGATTTCAGTGGTGTATTTTGATTTGTACCTGATGTATCTTGTTACTCTTCTCTTGTATCTTGTTTAACTCTGATGTATCTTATTTTTATATAGTAGCTTCATGAACTACTATCTCTTTTAATTCAGTTGCATTATTATTTACACTGTATCTGTGATCTGTGATTATTTATTTACTATAAATTCTGAGATTTGCAAGATTTTATTAACAACGCGGTATTTTAAGCAATTCAAGTCCGACATGGGCGGATGCGAATGGTTTAAAATATTGGATCGTTACATTTAATCCATTACATTCCAATAACAACAGATAAAGACACCACAGCGGAAATAGATAGATATAGCTACGTGTGGACTCCTGCTCCAAGCCTCTAAAATTCGTCAGGACAAAACCTGATCACTTAGCTACCCATAAAAATTTGAGTACCCAAGATTTTAAGAAAAACAGAAATAAAATCTGGGTCAGACATGGGTATGGTGTGAGTAAACAGGTTAAAGTTGCTTAACTTTGAAAAACCTTTGAAAACGAAAAGTATCTCGTAAGACTTCCCGCACATAAACACGGAAAAGTTTTTACCTTACGATAACCAAAACGGTTGATAGGAAATCCAGTGATATTATAAGAGGGTCTAGGGTTTTCAAGTAAAATACAGAAATAGCTGGAATGCTTACATCTCACGTTCCAACATAGTAGGGCACAATCAATAGGTACGGCACTCATTAGAGATTGAATTCCATACAATGGCAGGGCTACTAAGATACCGCCCATCACAGTACGTGGTCTAGATCACCATACCGAGGATCCACTCTAAATCCCCTGCAACACAAGGCCGGAACCATCCCTTACTGGATAGTCCCGAATAAGTCAACCCTGCAGTTATAGCTAGAAACCTCCCACACAGCCGAATAAAAAGGGACTCTAGATAGGGGAAGACCTTATCCTACTTGAGCGCAACTCAGTTAGCCTTGCTGCACATCCCATGTTTTAGCCATTCTCGGTTGATGAGGCTTGAGGCCACGATTACCTTTATAGAACACATCTATCTTAGAATGTTCATCATCCTCCTAACAAAGTTCTGAAAGCATTCAATCCATACAAGTTCATTCCAAGTTTGAATGAAACCGAAGGCATTATCTCGTTACACTCATTTTGGAATCACCCTCAAAGTTAACGATAATAACCCTTGCACTCTGAATCTCCATCTCGAACCTGAAAGTACTATCTCCATTATACTCGTATTGGAATCGCCCTTAGAGTTTTAACGACAAATAGTTCTTACACTTTGAGTCTTCAACTTGATCTTTACTTGAATTCACGACCTAACGTTTAACTAGGATCGATGTGGTTTTGGGATAACCAAATCTGATACCCGATCCCGGTCTCATCGAAATCCAAACGTATATTAAAGGCCAAGTTGTTTACAGGTTTAAAAAGTTTAATTCAATTCAATTCTTGAATTCACACAGCATTATCACATATAAACATCACACATTTATCATAGATATATCCAATATCACATCACAGAATACACAGCATATCATCCAATAGATATCATTCAATTCAGACATTCTACACAAACAATCATCCATAAACAGGAATTATTAATCCATGTCATAATTAATTTAATTTAATTTAAATTAAATTAATTACTTAAGAATTAATCACTTAATCCTGCTTAATTAATCATTAATTAATTACAACCCATTTAATTAACGAATCATTCCTTAATTACAATGTCAATTAAATAATTAATCTCTAATCACAGATTAATTATCCTTTAACTATTAATTAATAAATCGTAATTATTAATTAATATCCCTCAATACAAATTAATTAATCCATAATTACTTTTATAATCAATTAATTAATCTTTAATTAACTAATTAATCATCCCTTGATTATTAATTAATAAACCTTAATTATCAATTAAAAAATTTAATTACAAATTAATTAATCCATAATTACCAGTTACTCAATCCTTAATTACCATTTGATTAATCCTTAATCACCATTTGATTAACCAATTAATTACCATTTAACAAATTCTCAATTAATCTTTAATTATAGATTAATTATCCTTTAATTATTAATTAATAAAGTCTAATTATTAATTAATAAAACTTAATTACAAATTAAGTGCTTTTTAATTACTAGTTAATTAATCTCTAGTTACTAATTAATCAACCTTAATTACTTAATTAATTAATTCTTTATTACACTTAATTACTTAATTAATTAATCTCTAATCATTAATTAACAGTATTTAATTATCTAATTAATGATACTTAATTATAAATTAATTAACCTTTAATTAACTTATAACCCTTAAATTATTACTTCTTAATAATTAATTGATTAAATCAATTAATTACTCTTAATTAATTTCTTAATTAATCCCTCATTCATTAATTAATCAAATTAATCAATTATACTTAATTTCCTTAATTTACCTCAAGACATTAAACCTTAATTATCTTAAGATAAAACAATGTCTTATTAATGCCTTTATTACCATTAACATATATACACCATTTTATCTTTATGATTAACTTTGCTTAATTAAATCATTAATTAAGTTTTTTTTAAATAAAATAATCATTTAACTTAAAGTTAATAAAACATAACTTCCTTTAAATACTTAAAACATTACCAAGTAATAGTTTTAAAACTAGTTTCAATTTAAGTTATAAACATAGTTTTATAAAAATCTTTAAAATTTCATTTCAAATTTAAATTTAAAATAACTTTAAATTTTACTTAACAAGATATAAATTTAATTAAATTTTAAAACTTCTTAACCAATTGTTAAAGAAAAGATTATTTTATATAAAGTAAATTTATATAAGAAAGTTTAAACTAGATAAAATTTTAAATTTCAAAATCCTTGTTTTAGAACTGCTCAATATCTTCTCTTCGGGTCAAATCGGAAGACCATTCAGATCCTGCCCCGAGTTTCTTCTCTTCGCTTCCATTTTAAAAACTTAAATTTATTTTTAAGTTTAAAAGCTGGTAGGCCTATCACTCACGCAACTACTCGAGTTTTAACTCGAGTCACAAACCCAGAAACTCGATACTTCCTTCGAGACCAAACCACTACCAACAACAAACACCAAAATCTACACCGTGCACGTGCACCGGCGTCAGAGCCATCTCCGACCATCGACGCTCCCTCCGACAAGCCAACCAACATTGATGCAACCCATCTCGATCATCAAAACACAATCACAAGCTCTCGAACAAGATCGAGTGACCCAGATGAAACTGGAAGCCAAACCAGCATAAGAAAAACACCTTGAACTCACATCTCCGTCCACCAGACAACACGCAACCACGGTCACACCATCTCCGATCATCCCAGAAGCCATCCCCTTGGTCCGATCGAACTCGTAACTATAGAGAAGAAGTAGTGATTCAATTTTCCAGACTCGACCCATTTAGGGTTAAAAACCAAATCGACTTACCGCCGATGCCACGGTGAATTATTCACCTTCCTGCTATTTTCGCTGAACTCCCCGTAACTTCCCCTACCTCCAGTGAAGTTCCCGATCGCCCAAGATCTTCTGACCACCAGAAATTGCTCAGAAATCAAATTCCAGTCATTCCCAAAATGCACACTCACCGCAATGCTAAAAATTGTGATTTTTGTTTTAAAAATCCTTACTTTTGAAGTAGATTCAATTTATAATCCTGAAACGGCAAATTAAAATGATAGATTTTAACATGTTTAAAAGAATTTCTACCGTCTTCCATTTCCCATACAAACTTCTAAATATTTTTACTTAAATTCATTTTTAGAATTAAATCTATGTTTAAACAAACATTTATTGTCTGAAAACTAAACCCTAACGGAAATCAGAGAAGAGAAAATGAATTTTTGGTCTAAACATAAAAATCCTATAACAAGAACAGGGAAGAACAATACAATTCTGACATGCACACCTGAACACAATCTTATATATAAAGATACTTCACTTATATATATACACATGCAGAGCATCATCATCACAGAAATTTCACAAGCAACAATCATTTTCCTACTTAACTTTTAAATTGAAAGTTTACTCCCTATTTAAAAAAGCAGAGGCATGAAAAGTAGGATTTGAAAACTGAAGCTTTTAAAACTGGAACTTTGAATTTCTTTGAAAGCTTGTTTTTCTTAAAACCTTGAATTGCTGAGATGATTCAAAACTGAACTGAAGCTGCTTGATTAACTTGCTTGAACTTTGATTATTTGTTTGATTTCAGGTTTTCTTGCTTGCTTGATAATTTTTTACAGGCTTTTGAAAATGCTTTGAGAATTGTTTCAGGCTTTGGCTTTTGATTTTGGAAAATGTTTACAGGGTTGCTTACAGATTTTTGGACCTGAGTTTAAAAAATGTTTTCAGGTAGAAATGAGAAGATAAGAAAAGAGATGCGAAAAAGAAATGAAGGAGAAGATGTGTGTTTATATAGTGTAAATTAGAATTAATTAAAATTAAAGAAAAATGAAAACAAATTATGACACTTGTTCAATTCAATCAACATTTGTCAAATACCATCTTTGATTAAACTACACATGTATTTAACATGAATAAGAAGCTAACACTTGTAATAATGTATTTTTATTTATTTTTAAAAGATTTTAAAAGCTTTTAAATTAAATTTCCTATTTAAATAAGTACTTTTCTAAATAAATAAATGCTTTTCTTAATTTTATATAAATAAAACCTTTAAAAGAAAATAAAATAAGAACCAATTATGTTATAAATAAATATATATAAAATATATATAATCCATTTTTAAATGTTAAAGTAAAACTTTTGTATTGTTTTACTATTTAATAAATACTTCTTAATTTATATAAATAATTCTTTAAGGAAAGCAAATCTTATTTTAAATAAAAACCTTATTCATATATCTTTATATCCAAAATATTTTTAAGATATATATCCTTTAAAATCAAATTTAAATCCAAATTTCAAATTTAAAAATCCAATTTAAAATCAATTCAAATATATATATATATATATATATATATCAATTCAAACAAACATTATTAAATTTGTATACTATTTAAAAAATCAATCTATATCTATATTTAAAAACATCACATTATTATTTTTGTTTGAAAATAACAGTTTTACCAATTTTAAATACTTTAACAAGGAGACTATCACATTTTAAATTTATTGAAATTCCGAGATGTTACATTCCCTCCCCTTTAAAAGAATTTCGTCCTCGAAATTTAAAACAATGATAATCCAAAAACTTATTTCATTTTAACCATTCAAGCATACCTATCAGCCATACACTATCAACCAAACAATAATTCACCCAAACAAACAATTCATTCAATCAAACAACTCTAGCTATCCGGACATAGATCCGGATAAGCCTTCCTAAAACTATCCAGAGTTTCTCAAGGAAAACTCTGGAATCCTTGATCCACAGAACCTTAACTAGCTATACCACTATGATCCAGAGCTTCCTCTTACTCCGATATATAAATCTGAACTAAATATCAGACCACGCTTAAAACCAGCTCAACTATCAGATCCTTTTAAACTGCAGATCCCAAAAAAGATGGTTCGTTCACGTATTTCCTCAAATGAGATATGTGAAAAACATTGTGAATTCTAGCCATCCGGACTGGCAATTCAATCCTGTAGACCACAACACCAAATCCCTCGATCACTCGGAACAGACCAACAAACCTTGGGGAAAGTTTTCCCATCTTTCCAATCCTTATCGCTCCTTTAAATCGGGAAACTTTGGCAAAGACTAAATCCTTTGATCTCAAATTCTAATTGTCTTTGTCTCTTGTCCACATATTCTTCTGGCGATCCTGCACTGCTCTCAAACTCCTTCTTGATAAGCTCCATCTCCGTAGACGCCACTCGGATCAAAACTGGACCAAAAACAAGACGAACTCTCGACTCTACCCAATGGAATGGGAATCTACAAGGTCTTCCATACAAAACTCCATAGGGTGCCATCTAGATACTCGCTTGATAACCGTACGAGAATTCCATTAAGTACAGATGGTCCTCCCTAAATCCATCAAAATCCAAAACACAAGCCCTCAGCACAATCTCAAGAATCCTATTCAGTCTTTCAGTCTGACCGTCGATCTGGGGATGATAGGCTGATCTCAAACTCAATCTCAAACCCAAAGCTGATTGCAAAGCTTTCCAAAAAATTTAGGTGAAGATAGGATCACTGTCGCTAATAATGCTGACTGGAAAACCATGCGGTCAGACAAACTCGTTCAAGAAAACTCAACCAAAGATGTTGCAGTACAGGTTGCCTTAACCGGAATAAAATGGGCGCTCTTGGTTAATTGGTCTACAATTACCCATATTACTTCATTTCCCTTTTTGTTCCTTTGGCAAACCATCGATGAACTCCAAAGAAATCACTTCTCACTTCCACTTCGGAATTCCAGAGGCTGCAACAAACCGGTGGTCTTCTGCTGATCACCTTCACTTGCTGATAGATCGCGCAGCCGTTGACGAAAGCAGCTATATCCTTCTTCATGTCTTTCCACCAGAAGACTCACTTCACATCCTTATACATCTTTGAAACCTTGGGTGGATACTCAGTCTGGAGCGATGCCTCTCTGACAAAACTTCTTGCTTCAAATCCTTGAAATTCGAAACACGAATCCTTCCATGGATCCTCAAAGTTCCTTGGCCATCAAGCTCAAAACTGGAACACTGACCATTCTTGACACAATTCATCCACCTCTGGCACACAAAAATTTCCGTATAGACCTCAAACTTAATCTTGCCATCAGAATAGCTAGAACAGGCGCACTAGTCAGCTTTTCCTTCAAATCCAAGAAAGCCTCTCCACACTCGGTCCACTTAAACTTTACACCTTTTCGAGTTAAAATTGGTTAAGTGCGAAGAAATCTTAGAATAATCCATGATAAACTTCTTGTAGTACCCTGCTAAAACCCAAAAACTGTGGACTTTTGTCAGAGTCTACGGCTGCTTCCACTCCCGAATAGTAGCAACATCGGCTGGATCTACAGAAATACCCTCACCAGAAACAATATGCCTCAAAAAAATCTGACCTCCGATTTCCAGCAATGGCATATCAAAAACTTAACCCTCAGAACATGCCCTCTCAAAGTCTCTAACACTATCTCCAAATACCGCTTTCGCTCCTTTTCAGACTTGGAGTAGACAAGAATATAATTGATGAACACAAGAACAAACTTACTCAACACATCTCGAAAAACTCGGTTCATTAAATCCACACAGATTCTTAAATACCCATCCAACTTGGTCACAAAGACATCAGCTAAACCCCAACCGGAAAACTAGGCCGGATCAAACCTTCCTTTAAGAAATCTTAGGTCTGCTACACCAATTCTCTCTCTCCTTCGGCGCCATCCTTCCACTGGGCTGAACAACAAGTACTGATCCTAAAACTAAGACGATCCATAACTCTATCTCTCGATGAGGACAAACCTTATCCTTCCTCGAAAACATTCGAAAAATCTCTGACCACTTGATGGACTCTATGCTTTCTGGAGATGCCTCAACTCCAAGAAAAAGATTACTCAAGAGAACTCCGGAATCATCGCAAGTCACTTTTGCAATCCTTCCCAACTCAGTCTCTAAAGACACAATCCTTGCTACACACATCAAACAGCCATAAACTATCCAACCAATCCATACCCAGAATAATATCAAACCCTTTGAAATCCAATCCAAATGAGTCTCAAGAAAAAGTATGGGGAGATAAGAAAGACTTAAGCCTCTACAGATTTTATCAAACTTGGTTACTCCGCCTATAGGATTAGATACAAAGATAGGACGGTCAACCAAACAAAGAGAAAGATAAAACTTCTCTAGAACTCATATTGGATTCTGAAAAGATACCCAACAAATTTAGATAGGTATATAGTTATATAAAAATTACAAATAGCGCTCTCAAGATAGACACTATTCCAGAGCCTAGGTATTATCTCAACCTCGCTCTGATACCAAGTGTGACGACCCGTCTCTCATTCCATAGAAAGACGCATCATCAATAAGAAAGAAAGAGGTAGAAATAGAATAGATAGAAGAAAGAACTCAACAATGTTAGAATCTAACAGCGGAAACGGAACAAAATATAATATATCACATAGATATTACATAGTCATTTACATCAGATTTCCACAGGTACAACAACATCATCACATTAGATAGTTATAAAGATCTGTCTAATCCATTATATTCCAATAACAACAGATTAAGACGCCATAGCAGAAATAGATAGATATAGCTACGCCTGGACTCCTGCTCCATGCTTCCCAAATTCATCAAGCCAAAACCTGATCACTTGGCTACTCATAAAATTTTGAGTACCGAAGAGTTTAAGAAAAACAGAAATAAATTCTGGGTCAGACATGGGTCTGGCGTGAGTAAACGGGTTAAGGTTGCTTAACTTTGAAAAACCTTTGAGAACAAAAGGTATCTTGTAAGATTCTCGCACATAAACACGGAAAAGTTTTTACCTTACGATAACCAAAACAGTTGATAGGAAATCCAGTGATATTTTAATAGGGCCTAGGGTTTTCAAGTAAAATACAGAAATAGCTGGAATGCTTACATCTCACTTTCCATCATAGTTCGGCACAATCAATATGTACGGCACTTATTGGAGATTGGATTTCATACAATGGCAAGGCTACTGGGGTACCGCCCGTAACAGTACGTGGTCTAGATCACCATATCGAGGATCCACCCTAAATCCCCTGCAACACAAGGCTGGTACCATCTCTTACTGGACAATCCCGAATAATTTGACCCCACGGTTGTAGCTAGCACCACCCACAAAGCGAATAAAAAGGGACTCTAGACAGGGGAAGACCTTATCCTACTTGAGCGTGACTCACTTTGTCTTGCTGCACCTCCCTTGTTTTAGCCATTCAAAGTTGATGAGGCTTGAGGTCATGATTACCTTTATAGAACACATCTATCTTAGAATTCTTATCATCCTCTTGACGATGTTCTGAAAGCATTCAATCCATACAAGTTCGTTCTGGGTTGGAACGAAACCGAAGGCATTATCTCATTACACTCATTCTGGAATCACCCTCAGAGTTAACGACAATAACCCTTGCACTCTGAATCTCTATCTCGAATGTGAAAGTACTATCTCTGTTATACTCGTATTGGAATCACCCTTAGAGTTTTAACGACAAATAGTTCTTACGCTTTGAGTCTTCAACTTGATCTTCACTTGAATTCATGACTAACGTTTAACTTGGATCGATGTGGTTTTCGGATAATCAAATCTAATCCCGGTCTCATCAAAATCGAAATGTATCATAAAAGCCAAGTTGTTTACAGGTTTAAACTGTTTAATTCAATTCTTGAATTCACACAGTATTATCACAGATACAAAATCACACATTTATCATAGATATACCCAATATCACATAATAGAATACCACAACATATCATCCAATATATATCATTCAATTTAGACATTCTACACAAACAATCATCCACAAACCAGAATTATTAATCCATATCATAATTAATTTAAATTAAATTAAATTAATTACTTAAGAATTAATCACCTGATCCTCTTAATCAATCATTAATTAATTACAACCCATTTAATTAATGAATCATTCCTTAATTACATTGTCAATCAATTAATTAATATCTAATCACAAATTAATTATCATTTAACTATTAATTAATAAATCTTAATTATTAATTAATATCCCTCAATACAGATTAATTAATCCATGATTATTTTTATAATCAATTAATTAATCTTTAATTAACTAATTAATTATCCCTTGATTATTAATTAATAAACCTTAATTATCAATTAACAAAATTTAATTACAAATTAATTAATCCATAATTACCAGTTAATCAATCCTTAATTACCATTTGATTAATCCTTAATTACCATTTGATTAATCAATTAATTACCATTTAACAAATTCTCAATTAATCTTTAATTATAGATTAACTATCCTTTAATTATTAATTAATAAAGTCTAATTATAAATTAATAAAACTTAATTACAAATTAAGTCCTTTTTAATTACTAGTTAATAAATCTGTAATTACTAATTAATCAACCTTAATTACTTAATTAATTAATTCTTAATTACACTTAATTACTTAATTAATTAATCTCTAATCATTAATTAATAATCTTTAATTATCTAATTAATAATTCTTAATTACAAATTAATTAACCCTTAATTAACTTATAACCCTTAAATTATTACTTCTTAAACATTAATTAATTAAATCAATTAATTACTCTTAATTAATTTCTTAATTTATCCTTTATTCCTTAATTAATCAAATTAATCAATTATACTTAATTTCCTTAATTAACTTAACTAACCTCAAGACATTAAACCTTAATTATCTTAAGATAAAACATTATCTTATTAATGCCTTTATTACCATTAACATATTTACACCATTTTATCTCTATAATTATCTTTGCTTAATTAAATCATTAATTAAGTTTTTTTAAAATAAAATAATCATTTAACTTAAAGTTAACAAAACATAACTTCCTTTAAATACTTAAAACATTACCAAGTAATAGTTTTAAAACTAGTTTCAATTTAAATTAAAAATATACTTTTATAAAAACCTTTAAAATTTCATTTCTAATTTAAATTTAAAATAACTTTAAATTTTACTTATCAAGATTTAAACTAAATTAAATTTTAAAACTTCTTAACCAATTGTTAAAGAAAACAATTATTTTATATAAAGTAAATTTATATAAGAAAGTTTAAACTGGATTAAACTTTAAATTTCAAAATCCTTGTTTTATAATCTTTTTAAAACTGCTCAATACCTTTGGTTCGGATCAAACCCGACGACCACTCGGGTCTAGCCCCAAGTTTCTTCTCTTCTCTTCCATTTTAAAAAACTCAAATTTATATTTAAGTTTAAAAACTAGTCGGCCTATCACTCATGCAACTACTCGAGTTTCTACTCGAGTCACAAACCCAGAAATTCGATACTTCCTTCGAGACCAAACCACTACCCAACAATAGACACCAAAATCTTCACCGTGCATGTGCACCGGCGTCAGAGCCACCTCATACCATCGACGCACCCTTCGGAAAGCCGACCAACGTTGATGCAACCCATCTCGATCACCAAAACACAATCACAAGCTCTCCAACAAGATCGAGCAACCCAGATGAAATTGGAAACCAAACCAGAACCAGACGAACCCCTAGAACTCACATCTTCGTCCACCAGACAAGCGCAACCACGGTCACACCATCTCTGATCATCCATGAAGCCATCCCCGTTGGTCCGATTGAACTAGAAACTATAAAGAAGAAGTAGTGATTCAGTTTTCTAGACTCGACTCATTTAGGGTTAAAAACGAAAATGACTCACCACCGACGCCATGTTGAATTATTCACCTTCCTTCTATTTTTGCCGAACTCCCCGAACCTTCCCCTACCTTCAGTGAAGTTCCCGATTAACCAAGATCTTTCGACCACTGAAAATTGCATAGAAATCAAATTCCGGTCATTCCCAAAATGCACACTCACCACAATCCTAAAAATTGTGATTTTTGTTTTAAAAATCCTAACTTTCGAAGTAGATTCAATTTATAATCTTGAAACAGCAAATTAAATGATTGATTTTAACAGGTTAAAAAGAATTTCTATGGTCTTCCATATCCCAAACAAACTTCTAATTATTTTTACTTAAATTCATTTTTAGAATTAAATCTCTGTCTAAACAAACATTTATTGTTTGAAAACTAAATCCTATCGGAAATCAGAGGAAGAGAAAATGAATTTTTGGTCTAAACTTAAAAATCCTGTAACAAGAACAGGGAAGAAAAATAAAACTCTGACATGCACACCGGAACACAATCATATATATACAGATACTTCACTTATATATATAACATCATCACAGAAATTTCGCAAGTAACAATCATTTTCCTACGTAACTTTTAAATTGAAAGTTTACTCGCCATTTTAAAAAGCAGAGGCTTGAAAAGCAGGGATTTAAAAATTAAAGCTTTTATAACTAGAACTTTGAATTGCTTTGAAAGTTTGTTTTTATGAAAACCTTGAATTGCTGAGATGATTCAAAACTGAACTGAAGCTGCTTGATCAACTTGCCTGAACTTTGATTATTTGTTTGATTTCAGGTTTTCTTTCTTGCTTGATAATTTATTATAGGCTTTTGAAAATGCTTTGAGAATTGGTTCAGGCTTTGGCTTTTGAGTTTGGAAAATGTTTGCAGGGTTGCTTACAGATTTTTGGACTTGAGTTTGAAAAATGTTTTCAGGTTTAAGTTTCTTGAGAATTTTCTAGTATTGAAAATTGTTTAACATGTTGATTTTTAGAAATGAGAAGATAATAAAAGAGATGGGAAAAAGAAATGAAGGAGAAGATGTGTGTTTATATAGTGTAAATTAGAATTAATTAAAATTAAAGAAAAATGAAAACAAATTATGACACTTGTTCAATTCAATCATCATTTGTCAAATACCATCTTTAATTAAGCTACACATGTATTTAACATGATTAAGAAGCTAACGCTTGTAATAATGTACTTTTATTTATTTTTAAAAGATTTTAAAAGCTTTTAAATTAAATATCCTATTTAAATAAGTACTTTTCTAAATAAATAAATGCTTTTCTTAATTTTATATAAATAAAACCTTTAAAAGAAAATTAATAAAAACCAATTATATTCCAAATAAATATATATAAAATATATATAATCCATTTTTAAATGTTAAAGTAAAACTTTTGTATTATTTTACTATTTAATAAATACTTCTTAATTTATATAAATAAATTCTTTAAGGAAAACAAATCTTATTTTAAATAAAAACCTTATACCTATATCTTTACGTCTAAAATATTTTTAAGGTATATATCCTTAAAATTCAAATTTAAATCCAAATTTCAAATTTAAAAATCCAATTTAAAATCAATTCAAATATATATATATCTATATATATATATATATATATCAATTTAAACAAACACATTATTAAATTTGTATACTATTTAAAAAATCAATCTATATCTATATTTAAAAACATCACATTGTTGTTTTTGTTTGGAAATAACACTTTTACCAATTTTAAATAATTTAACAAGGAGATTATCACATTTTAAATTTCTTGAAATTCCAGGATATCACGGAACCACTAAAGTCCAATACACAAGCTTTCAATAAATCCTCGAGTACCTCATTTATTCTCTCTGTCTGCCCATTCATATGTGGGTGATATGCAGTACTCATCTTATGCTTAAAACCTAATACATCCTGTAGACTCTTCTGGAATTCGCTAGTAAACAAAGAATCTCTATCACTGACTATACTACTAGGAACTCTTTATAGTTTGACTATGTTCTTCATGAACAACTTAGCTAATATATGTGTTGTCGTAGTAGACTTAACTAGAACGAAATGGGCACTCTTGGTCAACCTGTCAACGGTGACCATATACTTTCATTTCCTCTATTTGACCTTGGTAACCCGTCTATAAAATCCATGGATATCGAATCCCATTTCAAAACTGGAATCTCTGAAGGTTGAAGCAACTCACTCAGCTTCTGATGTTTGGCATTCACTTATTGACAGTTTGCACACTGCCTAATCCATAAGCCAACATCCCTCTTCATACCTTCCCAAAAGAAGCTCCTCTTCATATCCTGATACATCTTGGTCCCTCCAGGATGAATCGTAAACTTGGACCTATGACATTCTCTACGAACTTCTTTCCTTAAGTCCTCAACATTAGAAACACATAATCGTTCTTTCTTTCTCAACCATCATCTCTGGTCAAGTCTAAAATCTCTTAGATCATCGATCTCAGTTCCAACCTCAAGCCTTCTAATCTTCTCGGCTAATTCTGGATCCTTCGTCTTCTTAGAAGCAATCCTTTCGACTAACACTGGTCGAACTTCTACATAGGAAAACATAGCGGTGCTCTGATTAGAACTAGCAGGCGATCTTAACTACACACTACAAGTAGTCAAAGCTTCTAAATCATTCCATTTTGCTAACATAGCTAACACCACATTTGGACGTCTCCTGCTAAGAGCATCCGCTACCTTATTTCCTTTCTGGGATTATAATCTATCTCAAAATCATAAGCAACTAAAAACTCCAACCACCTCTGTTGTCTCATATTCAACTCCTTTTGAGAGAATTAGTACCTTAAAGACTTATGATCTGCATATAGCTCAATTCTCTCTCCTAAGAGATAATGTTTCCAAATCTTTAGTGCGAAGATCACCGCAGCCAACTCCAAATCATGAGTAGGATATCTCACTTCATGCGATCTAAGTTGTCATGAAGTGTAGGCAATAACTTTACCCTTCTACATCAACACAGCTCCTAGTCCAGTTTCACATGCATCGGTATACACCACCAACCCTTGGTTTCCGTCTGGAACTACTAAAACAGGTGCGTTGATCAATAAGTTCTTTAACTTAAGGAATTCTTTCTCAAATTTGTCGGACTAAACAAACTTCACATCCTTCCTGGTTAACTTAGTCAAAGGTGGTGTTGTTCGCGAGAAATCCTTGATGAATCTCCAGTGGTAGCCAGCAAGTCCAAGAAAACTTCCAATCTCAGTCGCCATCTTTAGTCTCTTCCAATTATAACAACTTCAATCTTATCTGGATCGACTGATAAACCCTTCTTTGAAACCACATGACCAAGAAACGTAACCTCTTTCTTCCAAAAATGACACTTGGTAAACTTCGCCTTCAGCTGATTCTGCCTCAGCATCTCATGCACCACTCTAAGATGATCCCCATGCTCTCTCTCATCCTTAGAGTATTCTAAAATCTCATCTATAAATACCAATACGATACTATCCAAATACTCTCGAAAAACTAGGTTCATCAATTCACGAAAAAAGCAGGAGCATTTGTTAACGCGAATGGCATAACTAACCACTCATATGAACCACACCTAGTCTGAAATGCTGTTAACGGAATATTGTCCTCTGCCACCCTTAACTGATGGAAACCTGTCGCCAATCCAACTGAAAAAATACTCTAGCTCCACACAACTGATCAAATAGATCATCCATTCTCGATAAAGGATATTTATTCTTAATCGTTCTCTCATTCAACTTACGATAGTCGATACGCATCCTCAATGACCCATATGGTTTCTTCATGAACATTGCAACCGCCCATTAAGGAAAACTGCTTGGTCTAATAAAACTCCTTCCTTCTAGATCAACTAGCGGCACCTTTAATTCCTTCATCTCAGTCGGTGTCATCCTGTGGGTGTCTACTTATAGGTTCAGCTCCTAGCATAAGATCTATTCGAAACTCAACAGCTCGTTTTGGTTATAGTCTTGTAATCGACTCAAAGACATCTACAAACTCTCTTGCTACCCGAACCTGACTTAACTCTTCTCCTATTTCCATAGTACTTAGCAAATCACAACTACTTCATTCAGAATTCTCCACTGAGAATATAATTCGGTTATGACTATTAGGGTGTCTAAGCGATGTTTCCTTATCCTGGCAAAATATCCTAGCCTCATACTTACCCAACCAATTCATACCCAAGGTGATTCCGAAATCTACGAAATCAAAAACATACAAACTGCATGCAAACTTATGACCTAACAAATCGAGTTCTAACTGGTCACATCTCATTCCTCGAGTTTCATATCCTCCTTTTGGATTCACAACCCTTAAGGAAGTAACAAGGTATGTAGGTTCCAAGCATAACCTATCAACCAAACACTGAGATATAAATGATTGTGATGCACCCATATCAAATAGTACCCTAACTGGTATACTCTGAATCAAAAGTGTACCTTCCATTACAGTCTTCCCTTTTTCAGCTGCAGTTGGGCTAGCAAATGTTGGTCTAATAGCAAAAACCTTTCACTTGTCCGCCCTAACTGGTTCTTGACATTGATTCTTATAATGCCCAACTTGGTCACAGTTGAAACACTTCATACCCTTCTTATCTGCAGCCTTCTTCCCATGCCTAATCGGCACTCATGAGCATACTGACCTTTCTTGTCACACTTGAAACAGACTAAATCAGCTCTTGCTCTCTTGGTTGTCTCTCCCTTCTGGGCTCCCTTCTATTTAAAGAACTCCTTCTTCTTTCCCTAAGAACCTTGAGTTTCAACCGACTTTTCTCTGACATAAATAGCAAGCATCTCCTCATGTCGGATTGCCCTCTCTACAACTACATTATAAGAATCACGAAGATGTGGCAAGGGTTGACCTAGCAATCTCAGGTCTCAAGCCTTGAATAAACTTCTCCTTCCTTTTGATGATGGTGTCAATAGTAGCATACCAATATCGGGACAACTCATCAAACTTATTCGCATATTCAATTACCGACACATCTCCCTGCACCAAATCCATAAACTTTCTAAGCAATTCCAACTTGGAAACTTCGAACAAAAACCTCTGTTCAAATCTCCTTCTAAAATCTGACCAAGTCAACTCTTCCTCCGGAATTCCAGGAATAACACTATTCCACCAATGAAGTGCTGCCCTTTACAACTACCTAGAGTCCAACCTCCTCTTCTTCTCATCATCCAAACCCAAATCAGCGAAGATCCTCTCACAATGCAATAACCAATCCACAACTTCTGTAACATCCTCTGTTCCTACAAACGGCTTTCAACCAAGACTGATGTAGTTTGTACTTAACTTAGCATAATATTCCCAACTGGAGCCATAGGATTAGCTCCTCCTACATTCCCAGCAAAATCAATAGCAGCTCCTACTTACATCAGATTGATGAAGAACAGATACAACGTCCCTATATCTACTGGTGGATTTCTAGCACCCACATTGGCATTTGCTTTTTGGTCAACATAAGCCTGTCGATCCGAGTTCCTTCAGGTGGGTCGAGCATTTCCGTTGGTTATGGCGCTTCCTCCACCAAGATTTCCTCTTCCATTTCCTGCCTCCATATCTTCTTTCTCACAAATTTGCATATGGGCTTTAGTAGGATATAGGAGAACAGTTGCTTCTGAAAGAGGCGGAACATAATTTGTGGGTAAAGACTGATTTA
Organism: Allium cepa; assembly: GCA_030765085.1. Lineage (NCBI taxonomy): Eukaryota > Viridiplantae > Streptophyta > Magnoliopsida > Asparagales > Amaryllidaceae > Allium > Allium cepa. The sequence goes on from CM060929.1 coordinate 759,209,309, forward strand.
ATGCCATTTAAAGTAATTACTTTTTAACTAACCCGCTATTTGAAAACATTTGATTAGTTGCCATAACTTTTCAAATTCTTTACCCAAAAAAAACATCAGCATAATTTTATATCTAAACAAGGATTAATTTTAACAAATGAGCCGTTCCATTAAGCAAAAATTAAATCATTTAAGTCCTCCTTCTAAATAATTTAATTCCCATAGTACATTACATAGAAAAAATCCCTAAAAATTAAGGAAATTCACTCTCAATATGTTATCTAACATATAAAAATTCCAGACCCAAATTCTTCATAAAATAATCGAAAGTAAACTGTAAACCCAATTATTCATATTTTCCTTTGAAAATTCATAATAAAATTTCCATGGCTTATAAAACAATAAAAATTAAAATTAATCTCCAAAATCATATTTTGCATAACATTAAATTTCCTGATGGCATTCGAATTTCAATTTAAATGATATTACACTTAAAACCATGTATAAACAATTTTCAAACAATCTTGTTTGCATCAAACGTGTTATAAAACCAAGCATATCATCATCGAAAATCATCATAATGGATTTAATCTTAAACCCGAAAATTAAATGATCATAAAAATAAACTAGAGATTGTTTAGATTACTATTCACCTTGATTAGGATAAGGGCTTTGAGATTTGACTGAGATTAATCTTCCTTACTTTAATTCTTTAGCTTTAGATTGATTTTCCCCTTTTTCTTTCTCTAGTAATGGTCGGCTTTGTTTTCCTTTTGATTTAAATTTTTGTGAAATGAAAAATGAACGTGAATGGGAAATGATACGTGACTATAAGGTAATGATGTCACAAATTACTAATAATCCCTTGCGTTAATTAATTAACATACAAAACCATTTATGAGTCCATTTGTTTTATTAAACTTAACCTCTAAGTATTTATTCAAATCTCAATCCCTTTATCTTTTTAATATTTACATTATTCTATTTATTTCATGTAATTAAATCACCTGAATAGTGTTACCAAAAATTAAGGGTGTTACATTCCTACCTCATCCTAAGCAATCACGAAAATCTTCCTACCATTCAACCTTCATTCCCCAAAGTGCTCGGCCATAACTTTCCTCGACCCTTGTTGCTCACAACTTGGTAAAGGGTGACAAAATATTTTGATAATTTTCAATTTTGAGATTATGGAAGAGGTTATAGTATGGTTTTAAGGATCATACTAAAGTATGGTTTGATTTTAGAAGGTTTTGATGGGGTTTGAGAAGGAAAAGTGGAGAAAGAAATGAAGAAGAGTAGCCACTTTTGATCTTTTTCGTAAGGAATGAAATATGGAATGTTTTTACCAATGAAAAATGAGAATAACACTCTCCTTCCCTCCTATATTTGCTGACCACACACATATGCCTCTCCCTATAACAATCCACAATTCCAAACATTTTAAGTTGACAATAAGCAATACATGTCAAACTCAATTTGGATGAAAAGGCGGATAATATAGAGAAAATAAAATAAAGACATAGAACAAAATCTTACACGTATGGAATAGCATATATTATTTCAGCATATAATCTTTACAACGGAAAGTTCTAAATACATTATCAGAGTTTAACTTAACATTAACATGGACAGTTATTAATCTCTGTCCTTACAAATGCGGAATATAATAGTACATAAGTGTCATGGAAATGGATAAACAATCTTCAAAATAATCTTCTAGCTCCAAGCTCCGAGCTCTTTAAAAATGCTCTAAACTAAACCTGACTACTAGGTTGCTTGAAAAAATAGGGCACCTAGAGTTTAAGGGAAGGAAAATAAACTCCGGGTCTGTCATAGGACCGGTGTGAGAAACTCAAAATACGAGTATTTGAAAATAAAGGGTGTTAACGCTAAAATTTGAACGCTAACACCCTGGTGTAAAGGATGTGATTGTGAAAGCACCACCCGTTCGTACGGGAAACAGAAATAAGCAGAAAGTATGCAGAAAAACAGTAAGAGACACAGTATTTATAGTGGTTCGGCTTATAATCCAGCCTACGTCCACTTTAATCTTTTTATCTCTAGTTTGATTACAATCCTTTACATGATCTTTCAATTACAACACACTTCAAGTTATAGGATATGTAAAACAAGTGGCTCAAGCTTTGAAGTAGTCTGGAATTCGGCAGAGTAATGGCGCTTGAAGAGAATGAGCAAAAGTCCCCTTCATGTTGAAGGTAGGGTGGTATTTATAGGCAAAGATTAGGCTCGGTCTTAACTCCTCACCGACCCAGTTAAGTCGCAGCCGGCTTATAGGAGCTCTGATATGGTCAAGCTGTGTTGATCCTTCTTCGCTGAATTTGCACAAGTCCAAAGTCGTTACCGGGTCAAGCTAGGTCGCGACCGACTTATCTTATCCCTTCGCCGATCTAACGAGTCAAGCCCTACGACTTAATGGAAACAAGCTAGGTCGCTACCGAGTTAGTATGTCACATGCTAAACTGCCCCGCTACTCCATCCTTTACACCCTTAGATCGGTTACGACTTACTATAAGTCGGTAAAGTCCTCGTGTTGCTAGATCGGAGCATACACTAGGTCGGCTTCCATACTAGGTCGGAACTTTCCTTAGGTCGGCATAGCCTCGTTAGACCGGCATCCCTTCAAGCCTTAGGTCGGAATTTCTTCATGCCTTAGGTCGGTATTTCTTCATGCCTTAGGTCGGTATCTATGGGAAAGCATTGGATCGGCGCGTTTCTTAACTAATTAGGTCGGCACCGAACTAAGTCGGCCACCTTGTTAATTGGTTAGGTCGGCAAAGTCTTTGGGTTGTTAGGTCGGCAACTCTTCTGAGTCGGCATCTCTTGAGTCGGCGCCATCTCCACGTACTAGACCTGCTGAGTCGTAACCGAGATAGGGTTAACATTTGCCCCTCGAAGTATACGCCTTAGGCTTAAGTCGTGTGCTTCGAAACATCTCTTATCTCGGCCCTTCACTGAGTCGGCACGTTATTAGATCGGGCACGGTCCAAATGTTAAGCCGGCGAATTGCCGCTTCAGTTCCTTTCACTACGAGGTATAAATCATATCCCCTTCTTCTTTCTCATTACCTGCTCTCTTAACTCCGCCATTAAAATTCTCTTGAGTTCTTTAAGGCGATTCCATCCTACCTGATCACCAGCAATTCCTACTATTCAGAGCGTAAGTGAATCCGTCCCCTTCTCGATCATAGATTGCTATTGGTTCATGAATTCTGTCACTTGAATACGAATTGTCTCTTCGCGCAACGTTCCATCACGAATCTCACTATACCTGTAGTCGATGAAGTTTAGGTTACTCGATTTTGGCTTCAGATGATCGTTGAGATGATGAAGAAGGTTTTATCACTCAGGTTCAATGATCTCTGAAGGCAGAGCAACGGACTTATGCGATTTGGAGCTGTTTTATTGGATGATCCGATAGCTTGAATGAAAGGCTGCTGTTGAAGAAATGGCTATTGGGTTATCGGGTTTAATGCTATGGGATGTTGGCTCGAAGGCGAGTTAGTGGGTTTAGGTGGCTTAGCCTTCGACCGATCTAGCTCTTACACGACCTTAAATCGTGGTTGAGATAATGCTTGAAAGAATCTCGCCGACCTAAACATTAAAGCTTAGATCGTGACCGAGTTAAGACTTGGAGGAATTCCTGCCTTTCGACTTGGAGCTTGCCTTCTTATCTCCCCCGTGCGAACTAGAGGAAATGAGTCGCCAAGCTGAACCACCTAGATTTTGACCCGTTACCGACTCAGTCTTATCTCGCATGAGAATTTTTGAATCGTAGCCGAGCTAACACTTGGGCTCTGGACGTATTGACACTTAGAAACATAGGCCTTCTTCAAGTATTTTAACCCGGACTACCGAACTAAATTGAATAAACCTTGAACCGGGATTAAGATTTGAAATGCCCCAACTTTAAATTTGTTTGAATGTCATTGTGTCACTTCACATATCATTCTCACTTTTGAGCTGTAAACCTGTTGATAATAACATACAAACAAAGAAAACCAAGGCGCACATACTGCCATTGACTGCCCATATCAAATGACAGATTAGTTAAGACAAGATAAGAGATATGAACATATTGCATGAAATGTTGTAAATTAATTGACTAAAGTAGAATATTAATGCAAAGTATCAACAATTTGAACTGATTTGTTTGCATCAACATTGTATTTGCATATTCAAACTCAAAACAAAGATTCCTGGTTTTTATAACTAACAAATGTTTGCTAGGTTTTATTCCAGTTACCTTTGCTTATTGTTTGATTGATACTTGTACAACACTTCACACACTTTAGGAAACGTGCACCTTCATGTTTGAATATCCAATTGCTTGTGTAGAATGACTTCCCATCAAGGAGAAGAAGCAGCAAGTCAAGAAGAAGAAACTTTCCCGATAGCTGTTCCTATAGAGAATCCTCCGGAAAGAACTTCGACTATTCTATCTTCGAGAACATTTATTCAGTTGCGTACTCAATTCGGCTTTGCTGAAGATGATGTCATATTTCCTGGACCGAATGATACTGCTGACAGACCTCCCTATGGTTTTGTCGCGGTTAATCGTCAAATGTGCTTAAGTGGGGCGATCCCACCTTTCAATGACTTTCTTCGAATTCTTCTTCTTCGGATGTCAATTTCTCCGTTCCAACTTCATCCTAATGGTTACGCTATCTTGATGGGGTTGGGTGTTTTGTTCAGAAGAAATCTTGACCGACTGCCGAGCTTCGAAGAAATTCGCTACTTATGCTCGTTTGCAAAGAGCAAAGACCATCCTTCTCTTATCATTGTGAGAAGTGCAAGAAACCGCAAGCTCATTCTTGATCTTACTGAAAGTGTCCATGGATTTTTAAACCAATTTTTCTTTGCCCGCAGTCCCCCAGAGTTTTATGCTTCTTGGAGAGTAGGAAGTAAGATCATTTATTTCCGTCTTTCCACTTTCTTTCTTAACTCTTTTCGGGGTCCAAATTGCTAATCTCATTCTTTGCTTTTTTCAGCACTTCCCCTTCCCTCTAGAGATCCGATACATAGGCAGACTTTTGATAGACTGAGCGCTGTAGCCGCAGAAGAGAGAAGTATCAAGTTTCTACTAAGCGACGAATTTCTACATCAATACGAACTTCTCCACCCTTCTCGCTATACTCAGCTTTGTGAAGCTCCGACTGAAGTTCCCGATTCCCCGACTGAAGCATCGGATGCCCCCGTTACTATCGAACAACCCTCATCAAAAGAGTCTAACATCGAAGCTTCATTGGTGAAATGTTCCACCCCTACCGACATTATGGGGTCATCTAGTAAGACGGCACTTGCCCCGATTGAGGAAGAAGAAGAACCTTCACAGCCTCTCGGGGGATTAGCTGATGTAGGAACTGAGAAAACAAGTCTCACCGAGCATGATGGTGACGATGTTTATGATGGGTTGAGCGACATAATAGTGACCTCACAGGAGCTTTTTAGAGATGACGTGTCTAAAACTATCTCTCCTATAGTTGAGGCGACGTCCCTTCTTCGACTAACACCAACACAAACACCAACTCCTCATACCCAAGCTATCATCACCTCTACACCAATGAGTGGTTTGTAGCTTAATGCGCGTAGCTTGCACATCACACAACACTTAGGATTTTTTGGCATTTGTTCACATTTAACTTCTTTTCTCCGGAAGTTTCTAAGACTTGCTATTTTTGCCTTTTCAGATTCCTCTATGGGGCGCAGCGGCAGCGGTTCTTATTACAAAGACTTTCGACGCTATGGAGGGCGTGGCAGCTATGATTACAAGCAATACTATACCGATCCCAGAGAGACCAATGAGCAGAGAGCTGCGCGAAAAGCTGAAGAGAGGAGAAGGTATGAAGAACGTCATGAGGGAGCGGGCACGCGACATGAATCTTTCCCAAGGGATGATGATTCCCATAAACGTAAAACGCACGATGATAGGGGGAAGAGCCATATTGAGGATTCGAGAAAGCGGACCAAACTTGGCGAGGAGCACGTGCCCGTGACATCTGAGAGACCTGGTGCCTCAGTTTCTATTGACATCCCTTCCAAATCTCCTGCTCTTGAAGGAAGTGCCATCCAAACACTTCTCAACAGGCCTTCATACCATGTTGAAAGGGGCCCCCCGACTTTGCAGAGCCGATTCCCGAACTGGTGTTTGAGGGGGGTACGCTTCGACCTTGATTTGGTCCCCATCGACAAAGAAGCTATGTACAGAAATCTCGATGCTGTCAAGCTTGATATCGATAGAATGTCTGGATGGCAAAAGCTGGTTGATGAACTTCAAAGAGTTAATCGGGCTAACATCGAAGCAATGCTGACCATGGAAAATGACAAATCAGAATGGCAGAAGATTCTTGATCAACACAACACTGAGATGAAGGAGATAGCCGAATACAATGAAAAACTCGAAGCTGAAGTAAAGCAGCTCAAAGATGATCTTGCCTCTTCTACTAATACTTACACCCAAAGAGAAGAGGTATTGCAAAAACAAGTGCGAGATGCGCACGCCAGCCAGAGGGACGCTGAAGCTAAAGCTGAGAGGTTGGAACAAGCTGTAGAGAACCACCGCACTGATGTCACCCAGCTGCAGAATAAACTGAGCGCCCGGGACATGGAGATTGAAGCGCTAAAAGCCCAACTTGCTCAGACCGAAAAAGATCGAGATGAGGCCATGGCTGGCAAAATTGCAGCCGAAGAAACTGCTCAGACCATGGAAAACGATATCAATTCGACTTTATTCGATTTTTATTTACATTGTGTCTTGGGACGCGGCAGCCTCTCTTTTCTTGGTCCTAAGTATGAAATCACCCTGGCCGAGGTGTGGGAAGCTGCTCTTAACATGTTTAAAGACGCCGGGTATGGCGATGAAGATTTTGAGGCGCGTTACCTGGATGAGGGAGCTCGCGCTGCTCTTGCGAAGGGGCGAGAACAACTTGCCAGGATGAGAACTGGAATGGCGGAAGAGGAATGTTCTGGAAAGGAATTAACGCTTATTTCCTCTGTCCATCCTCCAGTTTCTCCTGTGGTTGACATCACGGGTTCTAGCTCCTCTACTCCGCCTGCAACTAAGACAGTAACTGAAACTACAAGTGCACAAGGCGGGGATGAAGGTGGTGAAAGCAACGAAGCACAGCGATATGAAATCAGCCTCAGAGATCCAACTACCCCAGGTAAACTTGACACCGGACCAGCTCAAGTGGTGAACTGCTCGTTCGCTCCTTGTGAACTTGACGATCTTCTTGATTATTTTTCAAATGTCAATGAATTCCCGACTTTTGATGAGCCGTCATCCCCTCTCTTTTCGAAAGATACTGATATTTTAAGTTTTTTCTCCTTTGTAGAGAAAGCACCGAGTCAAACTCAAGCTTCTTCTCCCCCGGTGATCCTTCCTCCATCTCTTCAAGTGGCGCCTCCTTCTGCTTCGCAACCTGGGTCACAAGAAGAACAAATAGAAGCTCTCCATGGCCTGGATGATCCCATTGCTTCGCAAGAGCAAAAAGATGAGGGACTTGAGGGAGGTGACATATCTCCGGAGCGGACTCCTTCTGACGATATAACTTTATCTAAACTTGTCACTCCAGGAAGTGAGTCTTCCTCAAAGAGGAGAAGGAAGCAAGGAGCATCAAGGAGGAGAGGGAAGATAATCACTGCCACTGAAGAGGAGCCAGAAGTTGGGCCAGCTGCGCCTACCTCTCCTTCCTCCCTTATACCCACTGGCCGACCTGAAAAGCTGGTCATTCGGTCGGGTAAAGGGTCCAAAGGCAGTAAAAAGAAGTGAAGACTTTAGCTTTTTGTCTTTTGTATGAACTGGCCGAGAGTTGTGCGGGTATCGGCCTCCGCTTTTATTTTGAGAACCTGTATCTGCATTATAGTTGAATAAAATGATTCTTCGTTTGTACAAACTTCTGTTTGAATTTGAGAATGCATTTACTATTTATTTTTGCACAAGTTTGTTTATATAGTGTTGCAGCGGGCTTGTGGTATGTTGCTTGAGTATTACTCTGCTGATGCATCTATACTACTATACCATGTTGCCCCCATACCTTAAGCTTGCTGCAATATTTTATACTTCGAGGGGACTTGCACTCTTATTTGCTAAAGAATAATTATTTTATTCTTTAAAGAAAATTTTATAGAGTACAACTCCCTTCGTATAAGTTTTTACGCTTGGTCGTTCGAAGAAATCACTTTTTTCTTTTGCTTATGTGCATATCTCATCAAGTGAATTCCTCTATGTGGTAAAGCGGACCTCTGAAGGGTACTTTAACTTCTTTTCTTTTTACGATCATTTCCCATAGTAGGCAAATTACTTTTCCTTTGAAAGTTAAAGTACGCTTTTGATGAGGATTTTTTTTTTTTTTTATAGAAAGTTGTACCTCTGAGGAGGGATTTTTTCACGTTTCAACACTTGGAAGTTTTATTTCAATCTCGGTGAAACGTGTACCTCCAAAGAGTTATGCTTTAGAAATCCTTTTCACGTTTCAACACTTGGAAGTTTTATTTCAATCTCGGTGAAACGTGGGTTTCCAAAGAGGTCTTTCTTCTTAATTGTGTTCCCGGGAGGGGGTTGTACCTCTGAGGAGGGATTTCTCACGTTCCAACACTTGGAAGTTTTATTTCAATCTTGGTGAAACGTGTACCCCCAAAGAGTTGTGCCTTTGAAGAAAGCCTTTTCACGTTTCAACACTTGGAAGTTTTATTTCAATCTCGGTGAAACGTGTGCTTTCAAGAAGGTCTTTGTTTTTACATTTCAACTTTGGTGAAGTGAAATTCCGAAGAGCGGCTGCTACACTTCAACTCCTGGCGAAATGGGCCTCCGAAGAGGGCTTTTATTTTGTTTACATTTCAACTCTGGTGAAGTGAAATCCCGAAGAGCAGTTATAACACTTCAACTCCTGGTGAAATGGGCCTCCGAAGAGGGCTTTTATTTTGTTTACATTTCAACTCTGGTGAAGTGAAATCCCGAAGAGCGGTTATAACACTTCAACTCCTGGTGAAATGTGCCTCAGAGAGGGTTTTCATCGCCTGGAAGTTACTCTCTCATGGTTGGAGGGTCATGACTCCTCCAATCTTTTTTGTTGAGTAGAGAACTTTCTTTTTTGTGGCATATGACCCATTAGAGGTCTTTTATTATCCGAAGAGTTGCGCCTCCGAAGAGGACTTGTGGCGCTGATGGTAGCTTTGGTTGTTCCTCTGTTCACTTGCTTATGCCTTTTCAGCGATCCTTTTTTTTTTTTTTTTTTTTTTTTTCTTTCTTTTCAAGTTTTCATCCCCCTTTTTCTCACAAGTGGCTTGTTTAATCCAAGGAAGTGTACTTCATTGCCAGGCAAGTTCGTGAGAACGGGCACTAGCTTCCTAATTGGATGTTTGTTTGTTTAAACAATCTCAATTTATCAGCAAGGGCTCGTTCCTATCGAAATCATTAGCCGTTCAATTGAAGCATTTCCTATCTAGGATTTGAATTCGGGGTCTTTGTGACTTGAAATTTGTTTGTTGAATGATGGTGAGAATCGCTCGGTCTTATTATGCGCAAGTTTTATCTCCACTGTCTGCAAAAATTTAAATCGATATTTCAGCAATACATTTTGTGTATTTTTATATCGAAAACAAAGCAAACATATAATGATAATAAGGAACACAAGATTTATAGTGGTTCGGCCATGAAATTGGGCCTACATCCACTTTATATTCTTTCATTATTTACTTGCATCAGTTTCACAATTGCTTTCAATTACAGGAATCATACATTCATAATTCTTTTTACAATGTTTCAACAAAATTTTCAAGTAAAGTATGGACGCAAGTGATTGCTGTTCCATGCCCTTGGAATTTGATCTCCATCAACTGTGGTGAGCTTGAATGTGCCGTCAAGAAGTTTCTGACCTATCACATACGGTCCTTCCCAATTTGGCCCAAACACACCTGTCGCTGTCATAATTCTTTTTAGGACTAGATCTCCAATTTCAAAGCTGCGTTGACGAACTTTGGAATTGAAATGTCTGGCTATCCTTTGCTGATGAGCTGCAACTCTGAGGTTAGCTTCATCTCTTTTTTCATCAAGGAGATCCAGCGCTTCAAGTTGCAGCTTTTCATTTTCTGCTTGATTGAAATGGATTCTTCTGTGTGAAGGGACCTCTGTTTCAACCGGGATCATTGCTTCCGATCCGTATGCTAACGAAAAAGGAGTATGCCCAGTTGCAGTTTTGTGAGTAGTTCTGTATGCCCATAGTGCAAGCGGTAGTTTATCGACCCAACCACCTTTTGCTCTTTCGAGTTGCTTTTTGATGGTTGATTTGATGATCTTGTTCACTGCTTCCACTTGCCCGTTTGCCTGCGGATGAGCTACTGCCGAAAAGCTTTTCTGGATTTTGAATCGCTTGCAAAAATCCTGGAATTCCTCGCTTTCAAACTGAGTACCATTGTCTGTGATTATTTTCTGAGGCACACCGTATCTGCAAATGATATTCTTAGTCACAAAATTTATCATCTTTTTGGAGGTGATAGTTGCCAATGGTTCAGCTTCAGCCCATTTAGTGAAATAATCTACAGCAACAATGGCATATTTGATTCCAGATTTGGCGGTTGGTAAAGGTCCGATCAAATCTATTCCCCAAATCGCAAACGGCCACGGACTGGTCATTTGTGTGAGCTCAGTAGAAGGTGCTCTAGGAATTTTGGCAAATCTTTGACATCTGTCACATTTTCGAGAGTAATCTGCAGCATCTCGATTAATTTCTGGCCAAAAATATCCATATCGGAGAATTTTCTTTGCTAAAGTTTGACCACCTGAATGATCCCCACATTCTCCTCCATGTACCTCTGATAGGATTATTTTGGCTTCTTCTTTGGATACACATCGAAGCAATGGCATTGAGAATCCTCGTCTGTATAATTGACCATCCTGGATTATATATCGAGAAGCTTTTCTCAGTAGCTTTTGTCGTTCTTTAGAGTTTTCTGGTAAAGAGCCATTGAGTAGATACTTTGTTATTGGAGTCATCCATGATTCTTGCTCTTGCGACATACTCATAACCCAATCGATATCCATTTCATCAATGCTCGGATTTGACAAAACTTCCACTGGAACTAACCCTAAGGATTGGGCTTCGCCAGAACTTGAGTATTTTGCGAGAGAATCTGCTTTCATGTTTTCTTCTCGAGGAATATGACTTATCGTGTAATGGTCGAATTCACATAAAAGTTCCCAAGCCTTTGACACATAAGCGGGCAGATTTCCTCCTTTCGTTTGAAACTCCTTCTTGACTTGACATACTATAAGCTGCGAATCACTGAAGATCTGTAACGCTCGAATGTTTAGTTCTTTAGCAATTTTCAAACCAGCGATCAGAGCTTCATATTCTGCTTCATTGTTTGTTGAAGGAAATTCTAATCTTAGCGCATAGCATAATGACCGGCCTTCAGGAGTTTCAAGAACAATTCCAGCACCTGAACAGTAATCATTTCTTGCGCCATCTACAAATAACTTCCATTGGGTTGGGGAGTTCTCGATTGTTTCTTCCTCGCTGTTACCCTTGTCTGTAAATTCTGCAATAAAATCTGCCAAAGCTTGTCCGTTGATCGCTTTTCTAGGATGATAAGTGATGTCATATTGGCTCAATTCAATATTCCACTTTAAAAGGCGGCCCGAAGTCTCAGGGCGAAACAAGACTTGCTTTAAAGGTTGATCAGTGAGGACTTTGATAGGATGAGCCTGGAAATATTGCCTCAACTTTCTTGAGGCAATCAATAGACAATAGGCGAGTTTTTCCAACTTGGAGTAATTCATTTCTGCCCCAGTGAGTCTTTTGCTGATATAGTAAACTGGATGTTGAATCCTTTTGTCTTCCCGTACCAGCGCTGCACTTAAAGCATGAGATGAAACTGCCAAGTATATAAGAAGATCCTCGCCATCGCCGGGCCTGGAAAGTATTGGAGGCGTTTCCATATGTTGAATCAATTCTTCAAAAGCTTTCTGGCATTCGGGAGTCCAGTCAAAGTTTTTATTTCCTTTCTTTAGAGCGTCGAAGAATGGAATGCATTTATCAGTAGCTTTGGATATGAACCGACTTAAGGCGGCAATTTTTCCATTGAGACTTTGCAATTCCCTCTTTGTTTTAGGAGCTTTGACTTCTTTTAGAGCAGTGATTTGAGCTGGACTAGCTTCAATGCCCCTAGCGCTCACGATGAAACCCAAGAACTTCCCAGATTCTACCCCGAAAGAACATTTTAAAGGGTTAAGCTTCATTCCGTATCTTCGGAGAATTGCGAACATTTCTGCTAAGTGTTCGATGTGATCCACTGCTTTCTTAGATTTTACTAGCATGTCATCAACGTAAACTTCCATAGTCTTTCCCAACTGCGGTTTGAACATAGCATTTACCAGTCTTTGGTATGTTGCCCCCGCATTCTTCAACCCAAAGGGCATAACTCTGTAACAGTAAAGACCGACATCGGTGATAAAGCTTGTGTCCTCCTGATCTGGCTCATGCATCATGATCTGATTATATCCGGAGTAGGCATCCATAAAAGACAACAATTCATGACCCGCTGTTCCATCTACCAGTTGATCGATCCTGGGTAATGGGAAGCAGTCTTTGGGACAGGCCTTGTTTAGATCTGAAAAGTCGATGCACACTCTCCATTTACCATTGGCTTTCTTAACTAGCACTGGATTTGAAACCCAATTTGGATAGGTAGATTCTCTGATGAAATTATTCTCCATGAGCCGGTCAACTTCCTCTTTCAATGCTGTCGACCTTTCTAGACCTTGGATTCTTCTTTTCTGCTTTACTGGCGTGAATTTTGGGTCAATATTCAGAGCATGTACCGCAACTTCTGGGGATATTCCGCACATATCGGCATGGGTCCAAGCGAAAACATCCAGGTTTGCTTTCAAAAAAGATATCAAGGCATTCTGAACTGACACATTAAGTTGTGAACCCACATTCAGCACCTTGTTTGGGTCCTTCAGATCAACGGGCACCGGTATCGTTGTTTCTGCTGGTACCACCCTACTCTCCCCCGCACTGGCCTTTCTAGGATCCATCACTTTTCGTGCCCCGCTATGCTCGCCAGTGCAGGGTCCGCCCTGTAGTTGCTATAGGGTTGGTGTTTTGATGCGGATTGGGGTTGCCGCATCTTTCCCCATTTCTCTCTTCCTTGTTTCTCGCAGCTCTGTCATATAACATTCTCGCCCAGCGTTCTGGTCTCCTTTAATAACTCCTACCCCATTGTCTGTAGGGAATTTAATAGTAAGACACCATGGGGCAAGGACAGCTTTGAATGCAGCAAGAATAGGTCGACCAAAGAAAGCATTATAAGCAGAAAATTCATCTACTATCACAAAAGTCTGCTTGCGAACTACTTTTCTTTCTCCTTCTCCGAGTTCCACAAGCAAGTCAATGGTTCCTACTGGTTGCTTTGGCTCCCCAGTGAAGCCAACAATCTTCTGAGATGAGGCTTGCACATCCGCCATCGGGATTCTCATCTGGTCAAACGTTTTCTTGAAGAGGATGTTGCAAGATGCGCCGCAATCAATAAGAACTCTTCTGACAATAGCCGGTCCAATACCGGCCGAGATGACTAACGGGTCCAAAGTAGGGGCCTCAATGCCCGTGGAATCTCTAGCCCTGAACACAATATCATCATTAAAAGTCCTTTGTTGTTTCAGGGGTGTAGAGTCCTCTAAAACAAAGACATTCTCTTCAGTTGGCATATGTTTCAGAGCTCGAGTGTACCTCTCCATTTCACCCCAGCTTCTGCCTGCTGGGTGGGGTCCTCCTGTGATGACATTAATAACTGGCCTTCCAGATTCATGTCCTGCGGCCTTCTCATTTGTCCTGGGCTGATGAGCAAGAGCTTGTTGCCCCTGACTTGACGAAGCAGGATCATTACCACTCTTCTTCACAAATTGCTGCAGCTTATTTTCTCTTAGCAATTCTTCGATTATATTTTTCAATTGACGGCAGTCGTCTGTGTCATGACCAGGCTGATTATGGAAGCGACAGAACTTCCCACTTTGCACAGCTTTTCTTCCGGTTCTGAGAACAGGAGGTTTGGGATACTCAAAAGAATCTTTTGTAGCCAGGTAGATGCGCTCTGGTGTCTCTAACAAAGGAGTATATTCTGATGGCTTGAAGGATCGAGGCTTCTTTGAATTGTGTTGTTTCCTTCCATCATTATTTTCTCTTTTCTGTCCCACAGATCCATTCTTACGTGGCGCAGCAGTGTTGTCTTCAGCTTTCTCTACTGTTGCCTTTGCCGGGACAGGACGGCTTTCCAAACGCATGAATTCATCCGCCTTTTTGTAGAACTTTTCCAGAGAATTTGGCTCCTTCATGTTCAGCCACTTTCCGAATTCACTTGACTTATCAATAGCTCTCATCAAATAGGTCAAGACCATGCGGGGTTCTGCATTATCCACCTCAGCTAACGCTATATTAAAGCGATTTAAAAAAGACTTGATAGTTTCCCCCGGATTCTGTTCCAAACCGGACAACGACATGATGTCTTTTGCCTTTGAAGCATACAGCCTAAATTGCTCTTTAAATTTCCTGGTTAGGTCTGAAAACTGATCGATGGACCGGACAGGCAGTTTTGTGAACCAAAGCAGAGCTACCCCTTCCAAATACACAGGAAAATAGCGGCATTTTATCTCGTCAGAAGCTCTGGCACCTGTCATGTGCCAATCATATTTGTACAGGAACTCATTTGGATCACTTGTCCCTTTGTAAGCTGGAATGGTCGGAGGGACGAACTTCCTTGGGAATTCAGCTTTTAGGATCTTTTCAGTAAACGGAGTCTTGCTCGGAGCGAAACCCCACTCTTTCTCATCTTCGACCCTTTGCATACTTTCTTTCATAATCTGTCGAACCATACCAGAAAGATATTCTTCGTCATTCCTATTTCTGGATCCTCCAGCCTCAGGCAATGTCTGTTCAAAGGGGCTAGCAGCCCTTTCGGGAATGTTTCTAGTTTCAGCATCATGGACATTACCGACAAAGTTCCTTTCATTATTCGCAGGTTGACGGTTTGCCCCGAGCAGATCGTTTAACCTATTCAGAATCAGAGCATTCTGAGCATTCTGAGCTTCCAATTGCGCGTTCTGGGCATTTATTTGCTGATTCAACCCAAAGATAGCAGCGTCCAATTCCGCTTTTGAAACTCCAACAGCTGGAGTGGCTTGATTTGGTGTTGGGGAAGCGGAGGTTCCCTCTTGAATGTTTGCAGATCTCACAGATTTACTTTTCCTTCCAGGAGCCATGATTTCGGATAGACTTCTGGTTCTTAAAGAAACTCTATCTACAAATCTTTCTGAAACAATGATGATAGATGTCCTGAGTTCAATTCTCAGTGAAAGCACCAAAATGTTAACGCTAAAATTTGAACGCTAACACCCTGGTGTAAAGGATGTGATTGTGAAAGCACCACCCGTTCGTACGGGAAACAGAAATAAGCAGAAAGTATGCAGAAAAACAGTAAGAGACACAGTATTTATAGTGGTTCGGCTTATAATCCAGCCTACGTCCACTTTAATCTTTTTATCTCTAGTTTGATTACAATCCTTTACATGATCTTTCAATTACAACACACTTCAAGTTATAGGATATGTAAAACAAGTGGCTCAAGCTTTGAAGTAGTCTGGAATTCGGCAGAGTAATGGCGCTTGAAGAGAATGAGCAAAAGTCCCCTTCATGTTGAAGGTAGGGTGGTATTTATAGGCAAAGATTAGGCTCGGTCTTAACTCCTCACCGACCCAGTTAAGTCGCAGCCGGCTTATAGGAGCTCTGATATGGTCAAGCTGTGTTGATCCTTCTTCGCTGAATTTGCACAAGTCCAAAGTCGTTACCGGGTCAAGCTAGGTCGCGACCGACTTATCTTATCCCTTCGCCGATCTAACGAGTCAAGCCCTACGACTTAATGGAAACAAGCTAGGTCGCTACCGAGTTAGTATGTCACATGCTAAACTGCCCCGCTACTCCATCCTTTACACCCTTAGATCGGTTACGACTTACTATAAGTCGGTAAAGTCCTCGTGTTGCTAGATCGGAGCATACACTAGGTCGGCTTCCATACTAGGTCGGAACTTTCCTTAGGTCGGCATAGCCTCGTTAGACCGGCATCCCTTCAAGCCTTAGGTCGGAATTTCTTCATGCCTTAGGTCGGTATTTCTTCATGCCTTAGGTCGGTATCTATGGGAAAGCATTGGATCGGCGCGTTTCTTAACTAATTAGGTCGGCACCGAACTAAGTCGGCCACCTTGTTAATTGGTTAGGTCGGCAAAGTCTTTGGGTTGTTAGGTCGGCAACTCTTCTGAGTCGGCATCTCTTGAGTCGGCGCCATCTCCACGTACTAGACCTGCTGAGTCGTAACCGAGATAGGGTTAACAAAGGGTATCTCATAAGGACCACGCCGCACATAAATACGAAACAAGTTTTTACTTTATGGTAACCAAATTATTTCCAAGTAAAATCTAGTGATATTATTTTTACCTATATTTTTACTTACAATCTTTAATAATCTTTCAAATAAACATATTCAAATAGCCGAAATTGTTACATTGGTTAAATTTGATGGCATAATAGGTTTAAAACTAAGTTCGAAGGTACTTATTGGAGAATGGGTTTCCAATAAATAGCGAGGTGAGGGAATACCTTCCATACAGTATATTCAAAAGAAATGTACCAAGGATCAAAATCTTCGAAACCTCTATGAATTAAGACCGGCCTACCCATAGACTCATCTAGTGGCGAATAGCACCGAATACGATATCACCCCAGTCGTTCTCGACCACTCTGAGATGTCTCATAGCATACACCATGTAATTTAAACCCAACATTGTAGCGAGTATAAATAAATGATCTAGAAAGCTGATATGATACCCTAATTGTTGTGATCCATTTAGCCTTAAAGCAACCCATGTTTCACAATTCCCCGGGTGTGAGGCTTGAGGTAACCTTTACCATTCTTAGAATATTCTCACTTAAAGTACCACATTGCCATTTCCAACTATACACGGTTGATTTCAACAAAAGTACAACCTCTAAGCTCGTATGTCTCAGAGAAGGGTGTTAAGCATAAGAGGGGTTGCCTCCTACACCACCAAACATATATATGTTTGTAAAAATTAATGCACATTGATCTTAGATATGAAAAGTCATACATTCATCCATACAAGTTGTCCAAGAATAGGACAAACCGAAGGCACTCTACTACCACATCCCGTTAGGCATTACCTCTAGGATTAGTAGCAAGTAGTCCTTACATACAAAGATCCCAAAACGAAGGGGCTACTGCTATTTATCTCAGAAGCCACTCTAAAATTATCAACAAGGAGTCCTTCCATTATGAAGATCCCTGCCTTCAACTTTATTATCTTAACATGTCTCCACTTTTGAGCTTGTAAATTGGTTCGAAGCGGTTTTCGGATAGAATATATCCATATCCGACCCTCGGTTTCTCCGAGCCAATTATCGATAAAAAGTTATTAAGTAGGCGATTAATATTCCATTCATTAGTGTCTTTTTATCAAAAATATCTTCTTAGAGATTCATATTTTTTAAAACCATTAATTTTCAGTATATACGGGATCATTAAACCTCTTTTGTGAAATCGTTTAATTACTTTAAACCTTTTTAAATCTTGGAATAATTCTAAATCATTTCATCCTTTACTTGGGATAATATTTCAAATCATTTATTTAAACCTTTACAAGATTTCCTATTTGCAGATCATAATTTTTAAATTGGTTGAAACCATGTTATCTAAAATGGTAGAACCAAATTAGTTAGTATTAGAGTAAAATAAATCCATAGAAATTATACTAATTCTACTCAACATCAATTTCTGTATTCAACCTTTATTATCCGTTGAATAACGGTGAAATCTCCTTTTAAATTCACACGGATAGTACAAGTTCCCTATTTGGAATTTAATACCATATACAAGAAGATTATCTCTATTCAATCCAAGTTGAATTAAATTAATGGTGGTAGTTAAATCTTTTATACTTATCTCTTTCGACATTTTTAACCATATATATTCCTTGCCAAGGAAGTGGCAAGGTAAACCAGGGCATTAGTTGCTCTTGAAAATATCCTTAGTTTAAGCATCTCACATCCAAATCTCATGAATAGAAAAATCTAGTCTACTCATCGGCTTTTGGAGCCAATATTATATTACTTAATTATAGTAGCTTTTCTTTAAATTATTTATTTAAACTCTTCAAAGTAATATATAAAACCTCCACATTATCTTTAAAATAGTAAATTATTTATTTGAAAATATTTGTACAATATTTGGGAAATAATACTTGAGTTTAAAGCCATACTTAAAAGGTTATTAAAAGTGCTGCAAAAAGTGCTACGGTTAGTGCTGCGAATAGTGCTTTTAAATCTTATTTGATAAAAAAAAATTCGATCATTTAGAAATTAATTTTTATAACTCGAATCTCTTTTAAAACATTTAAAAAATTTATTCCATATCTTCAAATAATTAAAAGTATCAATTTTAATGAATTTATTGTTTTGGTTTCCGAACTGCAAACCGCGACTATTTTGAAAACTTGTTTTGCTCATATTTCAAAATCTACTAAACGAAATCTCGATATTTTTATTGTGTTTGAAACAATGATTATAACATTTCAGAAAATTCTTATTACAAAGAATTCTGACTCCGAATCCACTGTACAAATGGATTTAACTTTCTACGGCGCGAACTGCCGTTACGCGACGCGCCTATTTTTGAATCAATTTTCATAACTTGTGAAAACTTCATCAAATTGGATTTTTCATGTTTATAAAACATTTTAAATCATTTTAAAGGGGTTTAATAATTCCATATAATTTTTATACTTGATTCGAAAAGTGATTTCCTTGTGTATATCGATTTGTATTAAACATGACTTGTTTACACAATTAAACATTATATTAAAACAACCGATGCTTGATGATCAAAGCATAGTAAACATCCATAACAATCACATCAAATCAACATTATATATATAAACAGAGTTTCTCATCTTTATTGGACATTAAACTAGGAAAACGGACTATAGCTTCACTATGATCGAACCAGAGCTTATGGAATTAAGCCCAGGACCTTGGGAAAGCTCGGTCTAGCTTGGAAGGAGGTGTAGTGCTCGGCCTTCGTGATGAAGGTGGGTGGCCATGGGTTTCTTGAGGTGTAGGGTGGAGTTTGGGTTTGTTTTGAAGTATAGTGATAACGTATGTGCACATATATATATATATATATATATATATATATATATATATATATATATATTTGTCTTCATTTTTCCATAATTTCCTTTCATCATTTTCTTAAAAGAAGTAGAGCCATTAAAATAGCTTGATAAGAAGAAGAGGAAGAATGTGTGTAGAAATGAGATGGTGGATGCATGTATTTATAGGCTAAAAGTGGAGAGAAAATATCATGATATGTCCACCTTACATGTTCTTGCTCACATCACCCACTTCCATCACCATACAGGCCGATCATGAAGCCCACTCCTTCCCCCTCCATGTGCTTGGTTTGTGATATGTTGTTTTTATCTCTTGTTTACACATAAGGAGCCTGTATATGTACATATGTGTTTGGATATTTTCTTTGCTTGATTTAACTAATTCCTAAGCATAACTAAATGTATATGTGCATACATTTGTATATGCGTTCATCTATGTATATATGTATCATAATGTTGTACTGATTTGTTTACAACTTCTATATGTTAAACCGTTACGAATTTCGATTCTGATCTCTGGTCATATTTCTGCTTCTTAGTTAACATACATATATTTATAAACAAAATTTGAAAACTAATTTCTCATAATTATTAGAATGATCTCATTTGAATTATAAAACTATAATCCATATTAAATAATTGTTTATAAAAAGTGTTATTATATCGATAAAGCGATACAAGTTTTATTATATTTTCATATCAAGTATATAACTTTATAAAACTATCATAAATGATTTATTATCACTTCATAACTAATTAAAATGAATTATTATCATTTAAAAACAATTATTAGAATAATTATAATAATTATGAAATCATTTAGTCATGATTTAAGTTCATAAATCTATTATTAAATATAATGCCATTATTGATGATGTCATAAACACATTTTGTTTCCAAAAATAAAATAAATAATTTTATTTCATATTCTTATTTGTAGGATAAATAATGGTATGTATCCAGCTTCATGCATGATTTTTGATAATTATAGAGCTGTTTATCGATTAAATGGTTTTCGGCATTAATATTTTTCCAAAGTATATATTTTTGTAAATTACATATTCAAAATAAGATTACCATTATTATTTATTATTTGAAACAACATAATCTATGTTAAAAACTTAAATTTGAATATTTTAAAAATAAATATAATTTATCAATGTGATAAACTTGTGGGTCATTACAGACTTCCCCTTAAAAGAATTTCGTCCTCGAAATTACAACGCAAACCCCAAAAGTGTTTGCCTAAAATATTTATTTTTAAACTTATACTTGTATAATGTATATAGATCATCCATATGTAATGTTTGATTCGATCTACTATTCGAATATGTATCTTTACTTTCGAACTAGTATTGATCCCCCGCTTCTTTAGTACGGACTCCAAGCAAGCTTTCTGATCAGAATTTTAGTTTTCCTCGTATAGCTCTCAACTATGATAGAAAACTAAAGTATCCAACCACAAACCCTCATCAATGTTTGCCATCAAGAATCGAGCGGTAAATTATCTTTTAGATCGCTGTAAATACCTCAAATTTCTATACTCGAATCTTAGGTCAAACAGTTACGTGAAAAAATGATCTATGTATATTTTACATATTTATTCCATTTGGTTTTCTTAAATATACCAAACCACGATCAATTTTTTATCACTCTTAATTTACGAACCATTTCATAAAACTGTTCCTTAGGTTTATAAACACTTGTAAAACACAACTTTGGTTTAATCAACACTTTTGAGTTTCATAACCATTCACTTTATACTAAATTCATTATTGAATTACCTCTTACAACACTACTTAAGTTTATAAATAGTTCACGACTTAAGTCTATATTTGTATAATACTCCATTACATCCTAAGAGTATATATACAAATCCTAAATTTCGGATTTACTTACATGAGGGTGGTTGACAAATTTAAAATTTGTTGTAATTTAATATCATCTCAAATTCAAAATTAATAAAACTTATCTCTTATATTTTTATTCAAAAATACATCCAAATAATACTATTATTATTTTCTCAATTTTGAAGAATAATTTTCAAAAATTTTAAATTCTCGAATTCTTGGCTTTTAAATCCATCACATTTATAAATTATACTTATATGATTTATTTACTCAAATATTTCACAATTATTTATCCCTATATTTTCAAAATTTATTAATTCTGAGTTAGATGTGATTCAGAAATTTCTGATTATCCAAAATCACCGAAAATTCCATTTTATTTTATCAATTATTGGTCCAAATTATCTTTGGTTTAACACTTATATAAACATGTTTACATTAACTGATCAATTTATCAATTGATGATTCACATTGTCTTTTAGCTTAAAGTTTTTTATAGATCGAGTAACTCCAAATTGATACTAAGGAACTGGGCACTAAAATAGTATCATATATCCCTTTAACCAAAAAGGTGATACTCAAGGGAAGTTTTTACCAGCCAAACATATCTACTACCCTTTTTAGTTACTTCCGAGCCACTCAAAATAGTCATCATAAGATTCTTCTTTCCAATTCCTTTATTTATAAAATTTGATTTATGCATTCATTCCTTAGGATCGTCTTATTTTTACATTTTCAGGCTCTAAAATTTATTTATCTTTAAAATTTCTTAACTTTAAACCAATATTGTTACCAAACACCATATAGTAAAATCATGAAACTTAATTCACTAGGTGTTCATATTTTTTTAATCAAACAACCAATCAATCGATGATAATAACGGAATATTATTATTCCCTTAATTGCAAACTTTTACACTATAAATAACTATACATGTTTGAAAGTTATTTCTTTATATGTAAAATATCATGAGAGGTAAAATTATTTCATTTACCTAAATTTTCCAAAAAAAATCATTTTAACATTAACAAAAGTGTGCTCATATATAATACTCTAAACCCATTTTAGTGTGTCACTTACCCTAACTCTAATGAGTTACTCATTTTAAGGTATTGCTAAAGCTGTCTCTGATGACACACACCCCAACAAGGCTCGGGTGTTTGCTCAACCTATGCTCTAATACCAAATGTAACGACCCACAATTTTGTACATTTTAAGTAGACAATAAACCACACATGTCCAACTCAATTTGAACAAAAATATGGATAGTTATGGGAAAAGAAAATAAAGACAGAACAAAATCTTACACAAATGGAATAACATATATTTCAACATTTAATCTTTATAGTAGAATATTCTAAATACATTTTCAGAGTTTAACTTAACATCAACATGGATAGTTATAAACCTCTATCCTTACAAATGCGGAATACAATAGTACATAAGTGTCATAGATATGGACAACAATCTTTAGAAGAATCTTCTAGCTCCAAGCTCCAAGCTATTTCAAAATGCTCCAAACTAAACCTGACTACTATGCCGACCGAAAAATAGAGCACTTAGAGTTTAAAGGAAAGAAAATAAACTCTGGGTCAGTCATGGGACTGGTTTAAGAAACTCAAAATACGAGTATTTGATAATAAAGGGTATCTTATAAGACCATGCCGCACATAAGCACGAACTAGTTTTTACCTTATGATAACCAAATCATTTTATACAAAACCCAATGATATTATTTTTAATTACCTTCTTTGAAACCTTTCAAATAAACATATTCAAATAGCCAAAATTGTTACATTGATTAAATTTGATGCCATAATAGGTTTACAACAAAGTCCGATGGCACTAATTAAAGAGTGGATTTCCAATGAATAACGAGGTAAGGGACTACCTCTCTTATAGTACATTTATAGAGGAATCTACCAAGGATTAACATCTTCGAAACCTTTATGAATTAAGATCGGCCTACCTGTAGACCCATATGATGGCAGATAGCATCGAATATGATATCACCCTGGCCATTCTCGACCTCTCTGAGACGTCTCATAGCATGCGCTATATAATTTAAACCCGACTTTATAGTGGGTAGAAATAAATAGATCTAGAAAGGTGATATCGTACTCTAATTGTTGTGATCCACCTAGCCTTAAAGCAACCCCTATTTCATAATTCCCCAGGTGTGAGAGAGGTAACGTTTACCTTTCTTAGAACATTTTCACTAAAAGTGCCATATTTCCATTTCCAATAACACACGATTGATTTGTATGAAAGTACAACCTCTAAGCTCATGCATCTTAGAGAAGGGTGTTAAGCATAAGAGGGCTTACCTCCTACACCATCAAACAGATGAACGTTGAGATCAGTGCACTGTGATCTTAGAAATGCATTGTAAGACATTCATCTGTATAAGTTGTCCAGTAATAGGACAAACCGAAGGCACTCTCCCACCACATCCTGTCAGGCATTACCCCAAGGATTAGTAGTGTGTAATCCTCACATACGAAGATCCTGGAACGAAGGGACCACTGCTATTTATTTATCTCGGGAGCAACTCCAAAATTAACAGCAATAAGTCCTTCAATTATGAAGATCACCGCCTTTAACTTCATTTTCTTTAAAATGTCTTCACTTTCGAGCTCGTAAATTGGTTCGAAGTGGTTTTTGGATAGGAATCACCTAAATCCGATCCCTGGTTTCCCCGAGCTAATTATCGATGAAAAGATATTAAGTGGGTGATTAATATTCCATTAATTAGTATTTTTTATCAAAATATCTTCTTAGACATATTTTTTTTTTAAACTATTTCTTTTCAGTATACAGGATCATTAAACCTCTCTTATCAAATCCTTTGATTACTTAAAACCATTTTCAAATCTTGGAATAATTCCAAATTATTTCATCCTTTACTTAGAAAAATATTTCCAATCATTTATTTAAATCTTTACAAACATTATCTATTTCCTAGTCATAAATTTTAAATTGGTTGAAACCATGTTATCAAAACTGGTAGATCCAAATTAGTTAGTATTCAAGTAAAACAGATCCATAGAAATTATAATAATTCTACACAACATCAATTTCTGTATTCGCCTTTATTATTTGTCAAATAGTGATGAAATCACATTTTTAATTCATATGGATAGTACGGGTTTCCTCCTTGGAATTTAACACAAAGTATAAGAAGATTATCTCTATTCAATCCAAGTTGAATTAAGTTAGTTATGGTAATTAAATCCTTTATACTTGTCTCATTTCCAACATTTTCGACCTTTTCTATTCCTCGCCCAGGAAAGAGGCCAAGTGGTCCAAGGCACAGGTTTCTCCTTAACATCTCCCTAGTTTAAGCAGCTCACTACGGATCTTATGATTAAAAAATCCAGTCTACTCATTGGCTTTTAGAGCCAAGATTAATCACTTAATTATAGCAGCTCTTCTTTAACTCAATTATTTAAACTCTTTGAAATAATTTATAAAACCTCCAAATTGTCATTAAAATGCTTAATTATTTATTTGAAAACATTTATAAAAGATTTGGGAAGGAATACTTCAGTTTAAAGACATATTTCAAAAGTTAATAAAAGTGCTGCAAAAAGTGATGCGAATAGTGCTACGTATATTCCTTTTAAGGGTTGTTTGATCAGAACAATTTTTTGATCATTTAGAAATCCATTTTTATAACTCAAATCTCTTTTAAAAAATTTAAAAAATTTACAGAATTTTTTACATATTTTTAAATAATTAAAAATATCAATTTTAAAGAATTTATTAGTTTGGTTTCTGAATTACCAACCGCGACTGTTTTGAAAACTTGTTTTGCTCATAATTCAAAATGTACCAAATGAAATCTCGGTCGTTTTCTTTTTTTGAAAAGTATGATTATAAGAGATTGGAAAATTCTTATTACAAAGAATTCCGACTATAAATCCATCCTACAAATGGATTTAACTTTCTACGATGCAAAATCATGAACTGCCATTGCGGCACGCCTATTTTTGACTCAAAACTTCATCAAACTGGATTTTGGTATTTAAAAAACATTTATAAACCATTTTAAAGGGGTTTAATGATTCATATCACTTATATAACTTGGTTCGGAAAGTGATCTCCTTATGTAATATTGACATGTATTTAACGTGACTCGTTTATATAATTAAACACTATACTAAAAAACAACTACTTGATAATCAAAGTATAGTAAACATGCATAACAATTATATCATATCATCATTATGTATATAGAGTTTCTCACCTTTATTGGATATTAAAATTACGAAAATAGACTATAGCTTCACTATAATCGAACAGGAGCTTATGATATAACAATCCGCATATTTTAAGATTATATATTTGAATGTTTTATTTAAATATAGCTTCATTTGTTGAATTAAAGTCCGAAAGGTGACTTTTTGTAAACAGTCGAATTCGGACTTGAGACCACTTTCTTTGAGTTCAAAATGACATTTACAACTTGTTTAAGTATAAACATCGATAAGTTTGGAATTGAGTAGGATTTTAGTATTTTCATCTGGGCTTTGGGTTGGGTTCTAGCCTATTAAACCAATAAGCTAACCCAAACTCGTCTACCAAATACTCTAACTCTTCTCCCCTTCATTCATTCTACTCATAATAATTCCTAATGCCCAAGCTAAATGAACAATGGAGGAGAGAGAGGAGATTTGAAATTCGTAAGCCCTAGTTCTCTTAGGAAATTCAAATTCAAGTTCCAAAACCAAGGAGAAGCTTAGGTAAGCATGCTCTTCATCTTCTCCATCTCAATTCCTCTTCAATTCTTGATTTTTCCTATAACCTAACTTAGAAAATTCATTGCATGTGATCATAGATTGAAGGTTCTTGAAGTGAAGTTGAAGAGAGATTGATCTTGCTTTGTTTTAGAGATTCTCTTTCCTTGTTTTTGAGTTTAAAGGTGAGTTCTTAAACTCACTTCTATGTCTATAGCTTTCATTGTTGTTAGGTATGAATTTCAAACATCTATTTCATGTTCAATTGCTTTTGAATTGAATTGGTTTGGTGAATTTTTCAATTTTGGTATTTTGAAGTGAAAATCTATGGAAATCCTACTATAGATGTTTGGACATGTTATTTGGAGTGTATCGAAGAGCCTATAGGGTTGGGTTGTTGTTTGGCATAAATCCCTATCCTCCATCGCTCATTTTATCGCTTCCACGTTGATTTGGTCATCAATGGCCTAAGCAAATTTTGCTCTGAGCTTCAGCTTAGACATTTGGGAAAATACTTAGACGTTTAAGGTATAGGAATAAAAATTCTAGACCTTCAGTTCAGACGTCTGAGGTTATGCCCAGACATCTGAACGGTCTGGAAAAAATTTACAGACCTTTAGATCAAACTTATGAGGTTATTCCCAGACGTCTAAACGATCTGAAGAAATTTCCAGGCCTTCAGCTCATATGTCTGGGCAAACCCCCAAACGTCTGGTGTTGTTAAATTCAGCCAATTTGCCTATTTTTATATGGGTTTCCGTTTCAATCAATTTTTGATGATCTGAATGGTTATGTTCATTCATTATTGACTTTGACGATTTCTTTTTTGGACTTTAAGGAATATCCATTTAATGGATTTGATATCTGTTTTCATGGTTTTAATTCACATCATCGAATGTGGATTTTTGGTGATAGATTGTTTTTACAATCATTTATGTGAGTTGTCACTTTAAAATACAACGGTTTTTTATACTAGTAGTAATACTCAAACTCTTTCACAAAAATGATTTCAATCATACTTTTAATACAAAAATCTTTCTAAAACCGTTTTCCAATCTATTAGTATATACATACCTTTATATCATTCGTACGATAAATCCAATTAAACAACTTAGCAAAACAAGTGGTATGAAACAGTTGTGTTTACTTTGTCGGTTAATTCTTGGACTTGTTCGATTGAAATCTTGTGACAATTTTTGAGTGGAAATCTACAATTTTTCGTAAATATATATGTTAAGCCTGGGGTTATGGGACAAGAAGCTAAACTCATTTATTTACTAGCTTGGTGTAGTTTACACTTTTATTGATCAATGATGATCATTTTGAAATTTAGACTAGTGATATGCGATGTCTCCTTGTCTACATGGGGGACTATACCCAGTTATGTGGAGCTTCGGCTCATTTTTATTAGTTAGCGACCCATGGGATAGCGTCTTATTTTGTGTGAAGCTTTGGCTTTTTATGGGTTAGCGACTCATGGTATTCGGGCCTTTTGTAGAGCTTCGGCTCATTTTGTGGGTTAGCGTCCCGCATTTGTGATACACATATTAGTGAGTTTTCATGCTTCTATTTATGATAGGCCTCCCCTTTTGTATTTTTCTGAATTTCTAATTACTAGGATTTGTGTTTCACCAAGATTTGTGATTTTCATTGATTAGGTCTATCAATATTTGTGATTTGGTGAATAAAAATAAAAAATATGACATTCTTTTTGGTGTTTGAGAAAACTTGAGATATTGTATGATTTTCATTGTTATCAAATATATACTTGTCACATTATGATATTATTGTTATCTTATATTTTTTTCATATCTCTTATCCTATCTCATCTTATATGATATTTATAGCTAGACTGATCAGTTTATTATTTTCCTTCGTAAACAATACTTGGGTCAAATCGAGGTGTTTTAGGTGCTTCCACTTGATTTCTTAGCAGAGACTAGCTTCTGACTTTTAGCTAACTACTTTATCTTAGTAGTTTTTGTTTTTAAATATTCAAGATAGAGACACTTAGATATGTGCATATTATTTTGTGTTGTACACGTACCTATTCTTTTGTGATGTAATGGATCTTGTTTGATCACTACTATGATATTCGCTTCTATGTGTTATATTCATATTTGTTTCCGTCGTAGTGATATCAATATCTATGACTGATATGTATGTGTGTGTATATTAATTATCCTCATTTTGACATAATTTCCTTTCATTATTTTCTTAAGAGAAGAAGAACCGTTAAAATAACTTGATAAGAAGAAGCAAAAAAATGTGTGTAGAAATGAAAGGGTGGAAGCATGTATATGTAAGCTAAAAGTGGAGAGAAAATATCATGATATTTCCACCTTACATGTGCTTTCTTTCATCACCCACTACCATCACCATACACGGCCGACCACAAAGCCCACTCCTCTCTCCATATGCTTGGCTTGTGATGTGATGGGGTGCTTTGTTTTTGTCTCTTATTTACACATAAGGAGCTTGTATATTTACTTATGTGTTTGGATATTTTCTTTGCTTGATTTGGCTAGTTTCTAAGCATAATTAAATGTATATGCATATACATTTGTATGTGTGTTCATGTATGTGTATATGTATCACAACGTTGTATTGATTTTTTTACAACTTCTATTGGTTAAACCGTTACGAATTCCGATTTCAATCTCTGGTCATATTCTTACTTCTTAGTTAACATACATATATTTGTAAAAGAATTTAAAAAATAATTTATCATCATTATTATAATGATCTCATTTGAATTATAAAATCATAAAAATCCATGTTAAATAATTGTTTACAAAAAGTGATATTATATCGATCAAGCGAAAAGAATTTTCTTATATTTTAAAATCAGGTATATAACTTTATAAAACTATTATAAATGATTTATTATCACTTCATAACTAATTAAAATGAATTATTATCATTTAAAAACATTTAAAGAATAATTATAATAATTACTAAATCATTAAACCTTGATTTAAATTAATAAATCCATTATTTAATATCATGTCATTAGTGATGATGTCATAAATACGTTTTATTCCTAGCAATAAAATAAATAATTTTATTTCATATTTTTGTTTATATAGACAAATGAGTGTATGTATCCAGTATGGTGTGTGGTCTCTGATAATTATAGAGTTGTTTATCGATAAAATGGTTTTCTGACGCAGCGGATATTGTGAAACAAATGAAACTGTGAAAAGTAGCAATCGGTGGATTGAAAATACTGCAAGGCCCAAATTCGTTGATCCGAAGATACCGAATTTTAGATATCTCTAACACGTTGATCGCGCACGATACCGTGAAAAGAGATCTACGATTCTTCGACGTTGATCTTGCGCACAAGATTCCGTGAATCGGCTTCAACAAACGATGATTCGAGCGCACTCGAATGTCGAAAGTGGAGATAGGAGATCACACTCAACTACCAATTTGTATGAAAGCACAAAGCTAACAAAAGGAATTTTATTCAAAAACACTCTATCCTTCAAATTTACAACACACTCGCTATTTATAGAAATTTCCAAACCCTGACCCTTAAGTCATTAACGACTTACGACTTATCTTGAGTCGGTAGCGACTTAGCAACCCATCACAACACGACAAACCGACATAGCGACTTAACGACTCACAACACAGAACTACCATCACGCGACCTAAACATGACCGACTTAAGAACATAGCGACTCAACAAACACCACGGCTTATCAGATACAACAACTCAACATCATATACGACTCAAAACACGAACGACTTAAAAGTTACAAACAACTTATGTCCATAGCGGCTTACGTCCTATTTCCAGAAGCGGTTTAACATTAGGTCAGTCCATGCCTTCTTCCTTAGGTCGTTGCCGACCTAACCTTCTTCCGTAGGTCGTAACTCTTTAGCTCGAGACCCTTTAGGTCGTAGCTCCTTTTCCCTTGCATTGTTAAGTCGTAGCCGACTTAAGCCCTTAAGTCGCAGCCGACTTAAGCTTTGCACATTCTCCACTCGTGCTGCTATTTTGATATCTCGTGGTGCTCCTCATGTATCCTTATGTCGTAGCCGACCCAAGTCATTAGGTCGTGGCCGACTTAGAACCTTAGGTGAATCTGGTGATTGCGCTGCATCATTCTCCCCCGGTTGACAGAAATTCGACCTCGAATTTTCACCATCTTCTCCCACAACAATCTCGTTTCCAAAATACGGACTTAAATGTTTGACGTTGAAAACATCAGAAGTATGAACATCGTCTGGTAACTTCAATTGATATGCATTCTCATTGATTTTCTTCAAAATTTCAACTGGACCAATTTTCCACGCTTTCAATTTATTGTACGTTCCCACCGGAAAACGATCTTTTGTCAACACTACGTAAACCAAATCACCTTCGTTAAATTCAATACTTCGTCGTTTAAAATCTGCAAATCTCTTATATTTCTCATTCGACTTCTCCAATCATTCCTGAACGATTCTATGACATTCCGCCAATCCTTCAATAAAATCAGCAGCTCGTTTAACTGTCCCCCTCGGTTGTGGTATTATCGTTAAATCCAACAGTCCCCTTGGCAAACTTGAATATACAATCTGAAATGGATTGAAACCTGTACTACGATTCACTGCATGATTATGTGCAAACTCTGCCTGACATAACTTCATGTCCCAACTCTTCAGATTTTCCTTCACAAGACATCGCAACAAATTTCCCAACGATCTATTGACAACTTCTGTCTGTCCATCTGTTTGCGGATGATAAGCGCTGCTAAAGTTTAACTTCGTTCCCACCATCATCCACAAACTTAACCAAAAGTGACTCAGAAAACAAGTATCTCTATCCGACACAATAGACTCTGGTAACCCATGAAGTCGATAGATCTTCTTGAAAAATAACTGAGCAACATGAACAGCATCCGCCGTCTTCTTACAAGCAATAAAATGTGTCATTTTCGAAAATCAGTCAACCACCACATAAATGGAATCGTTACCCCTTTGAGTTCTCGGCAAACCCAATACGAAATCCATACTAACGTCCACCCAAGGTTTTGTAGGTACAGGTAAAGACATATACAAACCCGCATTTGTAGCTGTTCCTTTCGAAACTTGACAAACGTGACATCTCAGAACAAACCTTTCAACTTCCTTCCTCATCGATGGCCAATAGTAGGATTGAGAGATTAACTGCAATGTTCGGTCTCTACCCACATGTCCTTCCTCATGAAGCTCCTTTACTATCTTCATTCGCAAGCTACAATCCGGTACACACAATTGATTCCCCTTAAATAAGAAACCATCAATCAACACAAATTCATCAGTATTTCCCTCCTTAACTTTCTCAGCAAACTTCTTAAAGTAAGGATCTTCTTCAATCAGCTCTGGAAATAATCCAAAACCTGTCACTTCAACTTTCATTATCGTTAATAAATGACTCCTCCTAATCAAAGCATCAGCCACGCAATTCGTTATCCCTGATTTGTGCTTCACGACAAAAGTAAACTGCTGCAAATAGGCAATCCATGATGCATGCCTTGCTGAAATCTTGTCATGCCCCTGCAAATGCTTCAAAGCTTCGTGGTCTGTGTAAAGAACAAACTCCTTATGGAACAGATAGTGTCTCCAATGTTTCACTGCTTGCACTACAGCATAAAACTCCATATCATACGTACTATATCTCATCTTTGCCCCTGATAACTTCTCACTAAAGTATGCAATAGGACGTCCCTTCTGACTCAACACCCCTCCAATCCCAACCTTAGAAGCATCAGTGTGTAACTCAAATAACAACTGAAAGTCTGGTAATACAAGAATTGGTGCTGTCGTCAAAAGTCCTTTGATTCGTTCAAAAGCAAACCCTGCTTCCTCCGACCAAGAAAACTGTTTCCCTTTCATACAATCAGTAATTGGAGCCATCACGCTACTGAAGTGTGGAATGAATCTTCGGTAGAATGACGCTAGCCCATGAAAACTTCTCACTTCTGTAATTGTCCTCGGTTGTGGCCAATTCCTGACTGCTTCAACTTTATTCTGGTCCACCTATATACCTTCCTCCAAAACAACATAACCCAGAAATAAAACATTATGCGTCATAAACACGCATTTCTTCGTAGCAGCATAAAATTGTTCCTCACGAAGAATAATCAGCACTTTTCTCAAATGTTGAACATGCTCCTCCATACTCCTGCTATATATCAGAATATCATCAAAATATACCACCACGAATTTTCCAATGAATGGTCTAAAGATTTGATTCATCACCCGCATGAACGTACTAGGTGCATTTGATAAACCAAATGGCATAACCAACCATTCGTATAGACCCTCCCTGGTTTTAAAAGCAGTCTTCCACTCATCACCTGGTCTAATACGAATTTGATGATATCCGCTCTTCAAATCAATCTTCGAAAAGATAGTTGCCCCACTCAACTGATCTAGTAAGTCATCTAACCTCGGCATTGGGAATCTGTACCTCACAGTGATCTTATTCAGCGCCCGACTATCGGTACACATCCTCCATGTTCCATCCTTCTTTGGTACCAACAAGGCTGGAACCGCACAAGGACTTAAACTTTCCTGCACACGTCCCTGCTCAAGCAACTCTTCCACCTGCCTCCTCAACTCTTCATGTTCCTTCGGACTCATTCGATAATGTGGTCTAGCGGTAATACTGCTCCCGGAACAAGATCGATTTGATGTTGAATGTCTCTCAGTGGCGGTAACTCCTTAGGCAATTCTTCTGGAAATACATCCTCAAATTCTTTCAAAACTGGTTTCGCTTCTTCTGGAATTTCAACCTCTTCACTGCTCTCACGCCCTATCAACAAGTACACTTCAGGTTCCTCTTCGACTTCCCTGACAAACTCCTTCAAAGATAATAAGGTTTTCAGCTCTTCAATCTCCTCCAGCTTGCTTTCCTTCTGTTGTTGCTTCTTAGGAACTAAAATAATCTTAGTACCTTCAAACATGAAACTGTAACTATTAGCACGACCATCGTGTTGTACTGCTCTATCAAACTGTCATGGTCTGCCCAACAACAGATGACACACATCCATGTCTACAACATCACACCAAATTTCGTCTTTGTATTTCTTCCCAATTGAAAAATTCACGCAAGCTCTTCGTCCAACTTTCACCTCACCACCTTTCCTTAACCATGCTAACTTGTACGGTTTAGGATGCTTCTCAGTTTTCAAGTTCAACTTCCTTACTGCTTCAGTAGAAATAATATTGTCATAACTCCCAGCATCATTGACGAACTTGCAAACCTTTCCCAGAATAGTGCATGTGGACTGAAGTATGTTATTCCTCAACCAACTGTTTTCCTCTTCTTGTTTCGGTGCCAAGTAACTTCTCCTCATCATCAAATTACACCCTTCATCTCCAGACAACTCTTCTTCCTCCTCAACATAATGTGAATTAGAACAATCAGCTTCCACATCCTCTTCTTCAATCTCAGCAACCATTGCTCTCTTCTTTGGCTTTGGACATTCATTGCTTTTGTGACCCAACTCCTGACAATTGTAACATTTGAAACTGCTATTACTCTTTGTCTTCTCAGCCTCCTTCACCGCTGGTTTACTGATAGGTTTAGAAACATTAGAACTTCCACTAACATCCTTCACTTGATTGTTAGAATTAGTAAATACACCACCTCCACGCCTTCCCTGCTTCTCCCAAGCCAACGCTTTCTAGTGTGCTTCTGCCACAGATCTTGAATCGAACATATTAACCATATCCTGGATCTGCATTCGCAACCCTCCAACAAATCTAGCAGTCAGCTGTTCTTCTGTCTCCATTATGTCATTTCTAGCAATGAGTTGGTAAAATTCATCTGCATAATCATTAACTGATTTCGTCCCCTGCCTTAGATTCTGCAATCTTTGGTACATGAGTGATTGATAGTTGTAAGGTAAAAATGTAGCTCTCATCAACTTCTTCATCTTATCCCAAGATTCAATCTTTGACTTTCCCATTCTCTCTCTTGTAAGTTTGGTTTGCTGCCACCACGCCAAAGCTCTTCCCCTCAACCTAGTAGCAACCAACTTCACCCTTCTATGCTCGGGAATCTCCTTAAAGTCAAAAATCTCTTCCATGTTAGACAACCAATCAAGAAATTCTTCTGCTATCATTCCACCTTTGAACTCAGGAATTTCCATCTTCATCCCCGATTCCCATCGACGATCATCTTCGACATCCCGATATGCATTACGTACTTGGTCTCGATCTCGATAATGAACACTACATCTATCACCATCTTCATCAAAAATAGAGGTACTTCGATAACGAACTCGACCTCCCACATTTCTATGACCACGCATATCCCTTCTACTTGGTCTTTCAATATCACGATATGGGTCATATTCATACTCCCGTGGAGTCCTCTCTTCACTTCTAAGATCATGATGTTCTCTTCTCAACGAAACTGAAGATTCTCTTCTTTCTCGGTAAGATTGCGGCGATACTCTTCTCGCTTCCGTAACCGATGGCGAAACTCGGTTTCCTCCATGGTTCGAGACTGGCGATCCCCTCCTTTGAGTTTGATTCATATCAATCATCAGCTTCTCTAACTTTCCGATGCCTTCATCAAATTTTTCATTAATGCGTTGTTCTATTTGCTCGGCTTCTTCCCTTCTATACAACGCTTCAACATTCTGATGACGGTTAGCTCTCCTCGGTGGCATGGTTGAACTACACAACACTTCAACAAATACTTCAAAAATCTTCAACACAAGTCAAACAAGCACGGCCCCAACTCAACTTGGTTCGACCTCAATACTTCAACACAAATCAAATTCAAACAACTTCCACACTTTGATCCAAAATGGAATGGATCGAAAGTTCTTCTCTTGTTGCAACTTCAAGATGAACACGATGAACATCAAACTTCGAACTCCTTGGCTCCAAGACTCGGCTTAGCTATGATTGGCTAAGTCTAGCTTTGATACCAACTTGACGCAGCGGATATTGTGAAACAAATGAAACTGTGAAAAGTAGCAATCGGTGGATTGAAAATACTGCAAGGCCCAAATTCATTGATCCGAAGATACCGAATTTTAGCTATCTCTAACACGTTGATCGCGCACGATACCGTGAAAAGAGATCTACGATTCTTCGACGTTGATCTTGCGCACAAGATTCCGTGAATCGGCGTCAACAAACGATTATTCGAGCGCACTCGAATGTCGAAAGTGGAGATAGGAGATCACACTCAACTACCAATTTGTATGAAAGCACAAAGCTAACAAAAGGAATTTTATTCAAAAACATTCTATCCTTCAAATTTACAACACACTCGCTATTTATAGAAATTTCCAAACCCTGACCCTTAAGTCATTAACGACTTACGACTCATCTTGAGTCGGTAGCGACTTAGCAACCCATCACAACACGACAGACCGACACAGCGACTTAACGACTCACAACACAGAACTACCATCACGCGACCTAAACATGACCGACTTAAGAACATAGCGACTCAACAAACACCACGGCTTATCAGATACAACGACTCAACATCATATACGACTCAAAACACGAACGACTTAAAAGTTACAAACAACTTATGTCCATAGCGGCTTACGTCCTATTTCCAGAAGCGGTTTAACGTTAGGTCGGTCCATGCCTTCTTCCTTAGGTCGTTGTCGATCTAAACTTCTTCCGTAGGTTGTAACTCTTTAGCTCGAGACCCTTTAGGTCGTAGCTCCTTTTCCCTTGCGTTGTTAAGTCGTAGCCGACTTAAGCCCTTAAGTCGCAGCCGACTTAAGCTTTGCACATTCTCCACTCGTGCTGCTATTTTGATATCTCGTGGTGCTCCTCCTGTATCCTTATGTCGTAGCCGACCCAAGTCATTAGGTCGTGGCCGACTTAGAACCTTAGGTGAATCTGGTGATTGCGCTGCATCATTTTCCATCATTTCTTGAAACAAGGCTCTATTATTCCCTCTATTATTCATGTCGTAGTTCAAGCCTTGATTTAATAGTCAATGTCTTCATTACTTTTCTTAGTTCTATCTTTCTTGATAATTAATCTATGTTAAGAAAGGGAGGTGAATTAAATACTTGTTATGTTTTAATTTGTTTCTATTTAAGTTACAATGAGTTCAGACAATTTTTATCGAGTAAAAATTCGTTTATCGATAAAATGATTTTCTATTGCATTATCTATATTTCTTCGAACTATTTGTTTTTGTAAACAAATTCAAAAATAATTTTTTCTTCATTAGTTATTTATTAGAAGAGGGCTATTAAGGTTATAAAATCATATTTATTTACATTAAATCAAAAATACAAGTATTTAAATGTTTCGGATATTTATATACAAAGTGTTCAAAACTCTGGGTCGTTACAACTTTTGATGAAGGAAAAACATCATTATGTTTAGGAATGCTGGAGCATGTGAAACAATGTATTTGATACACTGGGGATGTGACAAGGCCTATAAATCGGTTTAAAAATGAAACATAGAGAAAGGGGATAGATCAAACAGCGTAAGGGACAAGTGTATGGGTAGGACAAAGTATATATCGTGGGATGTGAAAAGGCATGCTTATATAATTCTAGATTACATAATAGTAGTGTTAGGAGTTGGAGTAATGGTGATGCAATGTTTGTTTCAGACATAAGGTAGACACAAGGCATGGGCATGGGGAGGTTGTACATGTTTCAGTCATGAGGGAAATTAACACCAAGGGATGTGATGATGCGTACTTTTTTAATTCAACAAATGTACAAAATTGCATCACAAAAGTGGGAGAAGTATTACACGGTTCTAACATGAGTCCAGGGGGAAAGAAACGTAATGCGTCTATAATATGAATTTCATGATAATAAATAAAATACAATTTCATATTTTAACTCCTTATACTCTTATTCTTACTGCTTTGGTACCATACAACATATTTAAACTTTTATTCTTTACAAATATGACAGATCAGAAATACCAATATAATCGCTAATCATTATGGGGAAGTTGCAATGATTTTAGTAAATGGTATGTTCCAACTTCAATTTATTTTCTTTCTTTGTTCCTACTAATATTGTACCTCGATAAGTTTCAAAGCTCCTACAACTAAACAATAAAATTTCGAACATATGTTCACTTTAACTTCTATATAATCACATGCAAAAAACTATGAGGTTTTTTCCTTTTCTGAGTTACACACACAAACATACACACACGTATGTATATGTATATGTATATGTATATGTATATGTATTACAAACACACATCTAACATATTGCTCTTTGGTTTGTTTTTACCATGTACTCCTAGACTTTATTGTATATAATTTTCCTAGCATCAATTTTACAGTCTAAAGCTAATGTAAACATATGTGGTCCTTTATTTTGAAAAGTAACCAAAACATGGCTACATCTAAAGAGAAAAATCACCATAAATAATTCAATTATCTGTTTTGGGTTGTATTTTGAACAATCAAAATAATCTTTAGGTCCTTTGGCAACGTTATGAAATTTTTAAATGAATCCATCAAATTAACAATGTAGATCATGATATATATGGTTACTGAGTCGAACTTAATATTTTATTCGAAAAGATAAGGAGAATCATGCATGAAGTTTCAAGAAAAAGACAACTCAAGAATGATAACACAGATTTAGCAAGAAAGAAGATGGATATGTCTTCTAAATTGAGTAGAGGATGAAAAGAGGATGTTATATATTTATATAAGAAGTTTAGTGATTCAAAGAATGCTTAGTTATGTTTAGGGAGAAAAAATAATAAAGATTAATGTGTTTACTTTTTATATGATAATTAGCACTAGATAGTATTTATGTGATTTTGTTGCTTGTGTACTTGATTTCAAATATCATCGAAATATTTAGTAAACTAAAATTTCCTACCAACATTGGTACATGCGTAGAACTTTACTTAAATTTACAATTCAGAAGTATTTGAAGAAGGTAAAAAAGGATGAATATAAAATTCTCTTATCATCCAGTAAAATTCTATTATTTTGAAAACATAAAGTTCATATTTAATACATATTAATTTTTTATCATTTCATTCTCAAGTTGGAAGATGCGTAATATACATATGTTTCTCGAAAGTTGTATGGATGAGCACTTATTTGTAGGCCAACATTTTCTTCCATTTAGGAACATAATACTTATTCTGTGATCCTAAATCACAACTGTCAACTGAATATCATACTTTGACTTTGTACAGCTGTGCAAATATGGATATTTGTTTGAGTTTTTAGCTGTAAATTTTTAGTAAAATTAAGAGGAAAGCTTTGATGGTGTATAGTGCAATCTAGTGCTAATTTTGGACAATTTTGAACATTGTACGAAAGTTTATATATCCATGTATATAGAAAGAATATTAAAGTGTGATAATTAGTAATTAGTGACGATAAAGACTCTTAATCATAATGATAATGGTGATAAAGTAGCGTGCATGGAGGGATACGATATATAAGACCGGTACCGATATTAGCATATTTTTATGGCGAGAAATAATGTTAGAAGAATTATAATTTCATCACTTATTTAAATCATGCCTAGTTGTACAAAAATAGATTTTTATTCATATATAAATCTAAGCTGAATCTGATTGTGGTATGCTTGAAATGCATATTTACAGTAGTTCGCCTTTACAATTTGCCAAAAATATAGAGGAATTCAAATTTATAGTTTTGTGGTACTACAAAATTTGTAGCAACGATTCTCCATGAGTTTCTAGATTATAATATGAATTTGTACTTCAAAAGTTTGACATCCTTGCTCTGGACAATAGATTTTACCATTATTTTTTCCAAAATCTCATTAATTATTTAAACTTTAGCAATCACATTTTGTTGTTATCTTTGATAATGCAGCAAATTATCTCCTTACTTTTTTTAAAGATGAATGGAAGATAAGTCTAGCTTGCTCATTTGGTATTATTTACACCTCTATTTTGGGGATAAGACTTTATAAAGTCATCTGAGATATGCTTACAAATCTATGGAGCAAGAAGGCATCTAGTGCTACACTTCAACTTAGCATGTTTAAAATGAAGACCACGTTGATCTACTGGGATTTACTGTTTATGGATAGTGCAAAATACTTATAATATTGTTTGTGAATCGTTTTGAATTTTCTAAGCATAACATGTATGCTATATAAATTATTGACGAACCCTAATTTTTTTAAAGCTCTTGCTACAGAAATTATTACTTTTAGATGCATAGTAAGTTAGTGTTTGATAGAAGTTTCATTTTAATAGATGAAAAAATATAGCATGAATTCCTTTATGCTCATGTTCATACTATTTGAAAACAAGAAAAAAAATTGACTCTTATTTTTCTTTGTGCACGTACATCGGATGTGCCTAAGTACTCATGTATACATATACATATATGTATGTATGTATCCTATGTGTGTATTTAATTATTTATAGGTATGTATATTCTAAAGTTTATTTATAATATACTTTTGAGAAAAATGTGTGATCCTCTAGAAATAGAAGAGAGCACATATGTAACTATATATATATATATATATATATATATATACACACACATATATATATATATATACATATATATATATACATATATATATATATATATATATATATTTCACAAAGTAAGATGCTACCAACATGCCTATCAGGTAGCAAATCTACGTATCAAAGGAAAAAAACTCAGGTGCCCCTATAATAAGCTCCGGTAAGGCCACCGCTCATTACACCCCAGCATGGCCACCTCCCGATATTAAGGTGTTAGAAGTACCTAAAAACTAATGGTAACACAAAGCCAATGATACTGGAAGCCAGCACTATCTAATATGGAAGTTCCATGCTGTTGACTTGGAAGGAATGAAGATGTGACTAATCTGAAGTGGAACTGCTAATGATCCTGAATGGAAAACTCCGCTCTGAAGACTCATTAAAACTGGAAGAAGCGCCTAGCTAAAGAGTGAATCCTCCTAAAAATAGAACACCATAGTGGAGAAGAAGATGTACTGAAAAGATTCACTTACTACAATCAGCAATCCGGAATCAGCAAACATGTGTGCCTGCAAAGAGAAACTAACACCCTATCTAGCCCAGACCTATATCTGAACAGTAACTAAGAAAAATAGTTAGAATGATGCACTTATATGTCAATAATTGAAATTTATTTATATATATATATATATATATATATATATATATAGATATAGATATAGATATATATATGCGATAGAATTA
Source organism: Allium cepa (assembly GCA_030765085.1). NCBI lineage: Eukaryota > Viridiplantae > Streptophyta > Magnoliopsida > Asparagales > Amaryllidaceae > Allium > Allium cepa. The sequence goes on from CM060929.1 coordinate 759,249,306, forward strand.
AAGATACAAAAGTAATACTAATATGACAGAATAAAAAAAGATTAGAAAAAAGACAGAAAAGCAAATAAAAAAATCTGATAAAGTAAATGTTATCCCACCTTTTGGCAAAGCCGAGATATCCAAAGATTAATTGAAAACCAGTGATTATTAGTCATAAATATCGATTACGCATCGCATGTTCACTATGGATAACGATGGATTTTATCAGAGTACGGATCCGGCTATAATTCACAAGATATGACAAGCAAGACTATGAAAGCCAACCTTTCAAATTTTAGGTCAATCGGAGTTCGAATGATCAAGATATGATTGATACAAGTTAGAAAAGGTATCCGTTTGTATCTATCTGAATGGTCTGTTCGAATCGATCATATCCGTATCCATCAGAAAATCATGACATTGATCTGTATGAATCAATCAATTTCGTATCGACCAAAGAGACTTCGCCTCGATCTGTTCGAATACATCCGGTTCGCATCGATTAGAGTGAACCCTATCCTGTTCGTAACCCTATGTTCGAATCAATCAAGAAAGTCGTCGCATCGACTCTATTCGCAACGGTCATGTTCGTGTCGATTGTGCATCTTCTGTTCGTATCGATCCACAAGAACGACCGGTACAAACAATGCCTCAACTTATAAACGATCGATGCGAATAGAGCTACGAACGATCGATAAGAAAACCATGCTTCATCGATGCAAAATGAGACACGAACCATCGATGCGAACGTACCGATGCAAACGAGGCGAAAGCCTTGGAACAACTCGATCAACTCGGCATGAAAAGTGGATTGATCCGAAGAGTGCGCACCAAGTCAACATGCTATCACGTGCTTGGATCGATACGAATGGATCGATGCGAAGGATGGATTCGAAAGCGACAGCCTCCATGGAAAACACAATCTTGCATCCATCATATCTCACAAACCACAGTTCCAAATGCTACGAAATTTTCATAGGAGCTTACGTACACGCTAAAGAATGTTCCTGCCAAGTTTTAGCTCGATTGGACTATCTCTTGATCGATACGAAATTGGTTCTTATCGATCACGGATCAAGTTGAAACTTGCCGAGACCGTTCGCATAGGCCCTCTCATGTCCCAGACGAAGGCTCCCGAAGTTTGAGCAAGGTATCAGCCTCCTGCACCTATAAATAGGGCACCATAGCCTACAGAAAAAGGACTTTTTGATCCAGGAACGTCCAGACTCTTTCGAATCATAATTGAACTCAAACTCCATCATTGTATTTAGAAATTACTGCTGTAATCCATTGTAACCAGCGAGAACATCAATAAAATATTATCATTTGAACTAGACGTAGGCCAGAGATAGCCGAACCACTATAAATCTCCCATTTCTGTTCATTGTATCTGAATTATTGTTCTCTGTTTGCTTGGATTTGTGATTTGTGTTTCGACATTGCTGATTTATATTCATATATTGGTGCATTCACGACATTCGGGGTTTGCGACCAATTTTGGAAGAAACACTTTGGTGCTTTCTCTGAGAAGACTAGCACCCGCTACACCAGATTTGAAGTTCAGATTTGAAAGCTTGAAGAACTCTGATTTGAAAAACAATAACACGGCAAACAAGTAGAAGACAAAGAACTGAGAGAAGCCAACAAGGAGGAATTCAAGAGGCATCATTTGGGGCCGGAGAAGGACAAGCTTCGATCTACATCACCAGGGACGAAATGGAGGCCATGGAGGATTCGATACACGAAAGAATATTGAAGAGTCAACAGGAGATGATGCAAAGCTTCTTTATGCAGATGAGAGCGGCAAGTGCGTAGAACCTTGGACGAAGTACAGTGGCTGCAAGTGCGGGATAAGTAGTTAGGATTGCAGAAACCAACGAAGGTCAGTTTCAAGACCAGAATGCAGGCCTAATGGCAATCAACAAGGACTTCGGGGCAGACCCTTAGGATCTATTGCTGGAAGACCCATAGATGGAACTCAACAGGCCAGAGCCAATGCAAACACTAATGATCCACATGAAGAGTATTGCCCCGAATACCCTTCGAGACCTGGGGGGCTGGATAGAAATATGACAAGGGGGCAACCCCTTGATAGGGATGAAAGGATGGCAGGATTAGTGCGACGAATCATGAGAGGAGGATTGTCAAGCGGAGGATTGGAGAAATTTAGTCGGAGCCCGTTCACTCTGAATATCAAGAATGCGAGGAATCCTCCAAAGTTCTAGTTATCCATGCTGGACCCTTATGACGGAAAGTCGGACTCGACCATGCACATTACCAGATATATCAGACATATGGAAGTGCTGGGAGCATCCGAGGAAGTGATGGCACGATACTTCCCTTTATTCTTATCAGGATTGGCTGCGCTTTGGTTTAGGCAGATGGAGAATGGATCGATCAGAACATGGGGCGAGCTTGTGTAATGCTTCATGAGACAGTTCAAGGTCCACGTGACGCGACCCAAGAGTGCGATGACTTTAGCTTCGATAAAGTAGAGGATCGGAGAGTCCATAAAAGATTTTCTATTATGATTCAATGCAACGGTGGCTTTAGTAGATCGCCCGTATCCATTGATGATTTTGATGGCGGCGGTAGTAGGAGTTGCTGAAGGCACAGAGTTTAAGGATTCTTTGGCAAGAGATCCACCATAAGATATCGGAGAATTCTACCATGAAGCTGAGAGATTCTTTCGGCTAGAAGATTCAGGCGTCGAGAGACGAGAAACAAATGTTGTGCAAGGCGAAGGAACCGCCAGAGAACATTCTGGAGCAGACAAGGGAAAGCGAAAGCTGGATAACCGATACGCTGATAAACGGAAGAAATTCCAAAAGCCCAGATTCAGGCAATACACGGACTTGACGGCGAGCCTAGAGTGGATTTATACAGAGACTAGGGGGCAACTCCCTTACCAAAAACCACCCAGGAGAGATCCCACAGAGCAGGAGCGTAGGAGTGGAAAGTACTGCATATTCCATGAGTTAGATGGGCATACTACTGATGAATGGCACGACCAAAAAGATGAGGTGGAAGAACATGCCAGGAGTGGTAGATTGCCACAATATACCAGAGAACGGACAGCGATTGTAGGACCTGATCGACTACCGGCTCCACCTAACATGACTAATCTTGGATCGGGATCGTGACTCGTCATCAATTGATTGTGATGGCAAGAGCCAAGTTCAAGATTTGGACTTTGGTCGAATAAATTGCTTAGATTTGATTTTAAAATAAAGCATCTATTCCACTTATACATGTACGGGAACCGGGGAGATCCCAGGCATGCTCTGAGATGGTAATAGACCGCTCTGCCCGGAGTGGCAATATTTAGATTTTTCCTGTTGTTTGAGATTGAAAAATCTGGGACTTGAAATTAATAATAAAACTTGAACTTTATAAGATGAAACCTTTGACCGAAGAGTTAAAGGACGAATATAAAAAACCATCTTAAACATGATCACATTATGACCCTACCCGGAGAGGCGGGGTCCGGAGTGCAAGAAGTGAGTTGCTTCGCTGGAGAGCGACAGGATCGACTCACTTAACGTCGTTCACCATTTACCGAAGAGTGAATGGATCGGGGTTCGATAAGAGCCCGAAGAGGAAACGATCGGCCTAGGGTTTAGGCCATGACATCGCTTGATGTTCAGATACACTGAACCGGAGTGCAGGGGTGTTGCCGCTTCGCCAGAGAGCGACAGGATCGGCTCATTTGATGTTGTTTCTCCTTCACCAAAAAGTGACAGAATGGGATCCAACAAGAACCCGAAGAGGCTATGATGGGTCCAGAAAGACCAAGACATCGCTATACGCCCTTACTGGGGCCGGAGTGCAAGGGATAGAAAGCAACACCAGAGCGCAACATGATTTTTATATTCAATCACTAAGTTTGGAATGGACTTGGCAAGGGTCCGAAGTGACCACAGATGCTCCGGAGAGACTGTAGAATTTCATTCTTGACTTCCATGGATAGAAATGGATACTGATTCAGCTTCGAACAGCCATAAACTTGACTAACAATACTATAAGCTATGAATAAAACGTGAACTCACTGCCTTCCATTTTAGATCGTTCAAAACACACCTTTCACAAAAAGGCATGTTTTGGGGGGCAGAATATTATCCCACCTTTTGGCAAAGCCGAGATATCCAAAGATTAACTAAAAACCAGTGATTATTAGTCATAAATATCAATTACGCCTCGCAGGTTCACTATGGATAACGATGGATTTTGTCAGAGTATGGATCGGGCTATAATTCGCAAGATATGACTAGCAAGACTGTGAAAGCCAACCTTTCAAATTTCAGGTCAATTGGAGTTCGTATGATCATGATATGATCTATACAAGTTAGAAAAGGTATGTTGTTCGTATCCATCTGATTGGTCTGTTCGAATCGATCATATTCATATCCAACAGAAAATCATGACATCGATCGGTTTCGTATCGATTGAAGAGACTTCGCCTCGCTCTGTTCGAATCCATCCGGTTCGCATCCATCAGAGTGAACCCCATCCTGTTTGTATCCCCATGTTCGGATCGATCAAGAAAGTCGTCGCATCGACTCTGTTCGCCACGGTCCTGCTCGTGTCGATCGTGCATCTGCTGTTCGTATCGATCCACAAGAACGATCGGTACAAACAATGCCTCAACTTATAAACGATCGATGCGAATAGAGCTGCGAATGATCGATACAAAAACCATGCTTCATCGATGCGAAACGAGACACGAACCATCGATGTGAATGTACCGATGCAAATGAGGTGAAAGCCTTGGAACGACTCGATCAACTCGGCGTGAAACGTGGATGGATCCGAAGAGTGTGCGCCACATCAACATGTTATCACCTGCTTGGAGCGATACGAATGGATTGATGCAAAGGATGGATTCGAACGCAACAGTCTCCATGGAAAATACAATCTTGCATCGATCATATCTCACAAATCACAAGTCCAAATGCTACGAAATTTTCACGGGAGCTTACGTACAAGCTAAAGAATGTTCTTACCAAGTATCAGCTCGATTGGACTATTTGTTGATCGATACGACATTGGTTCGTATTGATCACGGATCGAGTCGAAACTTGCTAAGACCGTTCGTGTGGGCCCTCTCACGTGCCAGACAAAGTGTCTCGAAGTTTGAGCGAGGTATCAGCATCGTACACCTATATATAGCATCCCAAAGCCTACAGAAATAGGACTTTTTGATCCAGGAACGTCCAGACTCTGCCGAAATCATAATTGAACTCAAACTCCATCGTTGTATTCAGAAATTACTACTGTAATCCATTGTAACCAGCGAGAACATCAATAAAATATTATCATTTAAAGTGGACATAGGTCGGAGATAACCGAATCACTATAAATCTCGCATTTCTGTTCGTTATATCTAAATTATTGTTCTTTGTTTGCTTGGATTTGTGATTTGTGTTTGGACATTGCTGATTTATATTCATATATTGGTGCTTTCACGACATTCGGGGTTTGTGACTAATTTTGGCACAAACAGTAAAGCTAATAGGATCCATGATCTAAAGAACTAAAAGATTTATAAACTAAAACAAACTAAAACTAAAACAACAACCAAAACAAATTTAAAATTAAGCTTATGGACCTTTGATCAATAGTAAATTATGATACACGGTTATATCATCATTTAAGTTTGAAAAAATATTAGTACTACAATTATTAATGCCAAAAATATTATTTTTATTTTAAATAGATTAATATTATTACTAATTTTATTAAGATATTGTTTAAGTAGGTTATTTTTAACTAATTTATATTTGGAATTAGAGATCCAATTAAAACAAAATGAAGCAATTATAAAAATAAATTTATTAAAGTGAGTATTTTTATTATTATAATTCTCTGATTTCTTTCAAACCAAGTATACCAACAAGTTATAACAAATAAATGTCAACTAATAATCTATTCTCCTTTTTGAACCTAAATCTAAAAGTATTCCAATAAAATTCGCAATCAGAAATTTAATTTACTATATTAAAGTTAAAGATTTTAAGGGTATTATTTAGAAGGAAATAAGTATCCATGCAACCATAGTATACATATTTAATATCTTCAAAATGCAGAGTATAAAAATAACAATTATTATCAAATTGCATATATTTTCTTTCTAAAAGTTCCATAGTATTTAGTTTTCCGTGCAAAATTAACCACATATGAATTTTAGATTTAGGAGGAGAATATGATTTCCAAAAAAAATTAAAAGAGTTATTGGATACACCCGAAAAGTTAATGAATCTACAAAAAATAATTTGAAGTATATTTCTTACTCTTATCTCATTCCCAACTAATATTATCATTATCATTATCAATCTAGAATAAAGCAAAGAAAGCTACATAAGGGTTGAACCTACTAAAAATATGTTAAAGCTAAATTTCCAAGGAGGGTCTTTTTCGGGTGAAAAAACTTCTATAATTAAAGCATACTTAAAATTATAAATTTCATATAGCTCTCTAAATTCAATCCTAAGAAGGAGAACGAAAATCTAATGGTCATGCCAAAAAGAAGTACTATTATCTCAATGAACTATTGTATTAGTGCTGAAGTTAAAAATCTCATGACATTTCAAAATAGATTTCCAAAAAAATAGATAGTTTACGAATGACTAAAGGTGTAATTCGATATAAATTGTTATTGCCGTTATAATCATATTTAGAAATGATTTTTTTTTCAAGTAGCATTGTCATTAATATCCTTAAACTTCCATAACCATTTCTCTAATAAGGACAAATTCATAATACGCTAATTAATGATTCCTAAACCACCATCCTTTTTAGATTTACAAATGTTTTCCTAATTACTAAACATTTAATGCTGGTATTAGAGTTTTCCCCACTCCATAAGAAATCCCTTCTTTTTTTATCTATTTTATCAATCGTCCAATCTAGAAAACGATGCATAGACATCTGTTAGATCAAGAGAGCTGATAAAACAGAATTTATTAAAATTAATCTACCAGCTTTCGATAAAAATCTCTCACTCCAATTAGAAATCCTATTTTTGATTTTATCTATGATTATAAACCCGTCGTCATGTTTAAGTTTAGTCGGTCCAATCACAAAACCAAGATGGTCAAAAAAAATCATAGTTTTACAGTTAAGCGTATTAGCAACTAAATTTTCAACTTTTTCAAAATCAATTAAAACTAAAAAAGAACTTTTATAAAAATTTATATTAAACCTGATAGAGGTTCAAAGCTATATAAAATAAACTTAAGAGTAATAATGTGTCTAGGAAAATGGGAAGAAAAAAGTAAGGTATCATCTGCAAATTGAAGGATAAATATATCGTTATGCAATATATCATTACCAACATTCCCTAGAAATCCATTATCAACCGCTTTTTTAATTATCCTAGCGAAAAATCTACGGAAACAGAGGCGGTAAAGGATCCCCATGCCTTAAACCTCGCTTAAATTGAATCTTATTACCTAAAATACCATTAACTATAATATTAGAGTTACTACTTCCAAGCAAATTCTTGATCCAGCTTGTAACAATCCGAAATTTAACCCGTAATAATCAATTTATTAACTAAATAAATAATAAAATAACTTTGTGTATTAACCAGAATTAAGCCACGGAAGTTGCACCATTGTGTCGGTGGTAATTTTCTAGTCAATTTCTATATATAGAATGTTAGAACCTAGCTAATATGACTAAGTTATAAAATAAACTAAATAAGCAGGAAAAAAAATACATGGCGAAAAGGAAGTTTTGAAATATAGTTTGAATATACTATATCTTGTTGAAGTTTTGAAATTATTTTGGAACTTATGGTTTGAAAGGGATAAACAAGTTATACAATATATATATATATATGGATTTAAAACCATTTTAAATAAATTGTTTTGGAAATTTAATATTAATTCAAATAGAACTTGCCGATGATACGGCAGTTCGTTGATTTTTTAATATATACTTTGAAAGGCTATAATTTGAGCGAATTTAATCAGATTTTATGACATGAAAAGCATTTTTTTTCAAATGTTAATGGCTTTTTGTTGAATATTTTTGAAATCTATGGGTGAATTAAATTGGAAAGCTATGAATGAATATGAATCTTTGTTAAAGAATTGTGTGAGCCTTGCTTCCAAATTGAAGTGAATTTTAAAAGGTGGATCTTTTGTTTAAAATATTAAAAGGTGGATCTTTTGTTTAAAAGATTAAAAGGTGGATCTTTTGTTTAAAGCATTAAAAGTGGAAATTTGTTTAAACTATTTGAAAGAAAGATTTTGGGTAATAATTGTGACTTAACTAAGATCTCATTATCCATACATTTTCAAAATTCGTGCTCATTATTCAGTTTAGCCGAAAGAGGAATTTATGTTATATAACCCATTTTGAATAATGATACGACAAATTGGATAGCATTTGAAGATGGTGGTGAAAACCGGGTATTTTTGAAAGCGAAAGGATTACCTGTCGAATGTCTCTGCACCGAATGGCCTCGGTATAGAGATTTGGTCACCCTTTGTGATGGGGAGTCCAGACGTGATTAGGGATTATCCGGATTTGCAAGGGCTTCTTTGAAGTGCCTTCGGTTTCATTGGAACTCGAAACGGACTTGTATGGATGTATGTCTGACATTACACTTTGGGATGTAAAGTTGGTTTCTATCAAATACATTTCTATTTGGTGGCGGAGAATTTATTCTCTTAGCTTAACACCCTTCTTTGAGACGTACGTGCTCAGAGGTTATGTAGTTGATGGTTACTAGTGATACATTTCCAATTTGGTAACGTGGCATGCTGAGTGTTGCTGATCATTTTTTGATCAAAGCACGGCTTTGTTAAAATCGTAGCTTTGTGGACAAGACCTCGTCGAACCTCAAACCCAAAAATGGTCGAAACAAGAAGAATGCGGCAAGGTTATGAAGGTCACGTCCTTTACGGTATGTCCATTTCCTTCGGAAAAAAGGTGGTATCATGATATGGAGCCCAGATATTTAACCTATGTGATTGTTGGAATTTGTTGGTGTTGAGGATCCTTAGATAACGGTCGGTAACGACCAAGAGATGGCATACTCGTGTCAATAGTTACCTAGTTACAGAGGTAACCCGGCCTTGTGTTGGCAGAGAGCCGGTTAGCTTCTTGGGGCGTCCCTTTCGAGGCGTACCCATGTAATGGGGAAGTTCCTTAGACTGACCATTTGTTGAAAATCCAATCATCCAATACGTGCCTTGTTCGGATTTAGTTGTAGAACCTGCCATCTAATATGGTAGCTATAGTAGGCATACAACAATAGTACGTATGCTGGCTAAGATTAATATTATACTTGCAAATGTTTTCTGCACTATGCACTAATAATAATATCAAAAATATTTTGCGTATCAAGCATGTTTGACTATCATAAGGGGAAATCTCCCCCAAGTGTGCGATTGCATTGTGTGTGTGCCGGGAGGCCTTATGTTAGTATCATTTTCCAAAAAGTATAGCGAATTTCTTTTTATTTCGTTTTGTTTGTTTTTTTTCAAAGAAAACTGTTTTCATTTACTCACATTAGTCTCATGACTGACCTGGAGTTTATTGTTCCCTTTCTAAACTCTGGGTGCCTACACTTTTCCACACGGGCAGCCTAGAGTCAGATTTTCAGATAATCAGATAGTAGGTGTAGCTTTTGGCAATCGCATTACGAACCGGATTTTCTTACGTTTTGCATGATAGGATTTTGAGTTTTTGGATTGGTCTTTTGCTTTGGAGCTTTGGAGATGGGATGCATTCTATGGAGCTTTGGAGAGGGGATGCATTCTATGGAGCTGTTTTGGTAGTCCAAGTAAGTAGAAGTTATGTTTCCGCTATTGTGTTCCGCTGTGGGGGGTGTGTGTGTGTGTGTGTATTCTCTGATGTTGGATAAATTATTGTAGAGATGTTGTATTCATGGAGTTTTATCAATGATATATTGTTTTTTTTTCTGCTGTGTTGTTGTACTTAATGTGTTATAAGCTCCGGCAAACCAGATTCAACGTTTGAATCTACAGCATTCGAATACGGGTGAAGTATTTTGATGTCGATTTTCGAAGGTCGAGTCAAGGTCGTTTCATTCTTCATGATGGTATGTGTGAGTTATATGTTGTATAATATGTTTAAAAGGGTTCTTATATAGTGGTTATCATATATATGCTATAATAGTGCTATAAATGTATATGTTATTATATAAACTTATATTGGTATGTCGCATGATATATAACCTATATATTAATGATATATATTGTTATTTCAAAGTATATGTATAAGCAGTTATTTCAGAAGTATAAAATATATATACTATAAAATAAAGTGAACTGGTTTTTAATATATATGTATGTATATATGGATTTTGATTTTTATATGTTTATGTTTTAAATTTAATATTGGTTTTATAATAAGGATGGATCTTAAAGTATAATATGTTAAGTATACATATATTTGAGTTTGGTTTAGTATAAAAATATATGTTATTTTAATATTTGTTTTAATTAAATATTGATTTCATGGAAATAATAATAATATATATTTGTTGTTCCTATCAAACTGATTCTAATTGTTCATTAATTTCTTATCTATCAGCTTGCCCGTTGAATTCGTACATATCTTATTTTGCTTTGGAATTCGTGTTCGGATTTGTAATTCAACTTCAATGTTTATCTATCTAGCCTCGAAAGGTGAGCAATCACTCACGATTAATGTTCTTGTATTTATTAAATTCGATTTCAATTTAAACGATAATTGAAATATGCTACTGTAGTTATTTAAATTGTTATATATGCTATTATCTGTAACTGTTCAACTGTAGGATATGACACCATATCATGTTGTTTATATAAGATTGTTATTGATGATATATTCCTGTTATTATTATTTTCATATCTGTTAACACTCTGAAGTTCCCTGTTAGTATAAAATTCTATATGGGTTGAAAAGACACAGATATATAGAATAGGAGAAAATCGTTATGGGTTGAAATGATAAAACCAAGCGATTTTCACAGAATTGAATTTGGGATTGTGGGTTGAATTGATATATACTCGTGTGTGTATATATATATATATATATTTAAATTATGGATTGAAAAGATAAATACCCATGTCACCTGACCATAAGGTAGAAAATTTTATACAGACACCGTTGGTTTAGATATAAATATTTTGAAAATGGTTTCTATGGTTTTGAAAGGAAATATATATGGTTTTATTTAATATTGAAATTATTTTTTATATATATATAATTTTTAATATAAAGTAGATTTAATAATTAGCTTTAATTTAATAAAGTTTGATCTAATTAGTATATAATATGTATAAGCATTTATTAAAATTTATATTTCAAAACTAGATATTTATAATACTTTAAATAAGTTAAGGTTGGGAAGAATTGAAATTTATTTGAAATTGTATTTACTTAAGAATTTTATTTAATTAAATCAATTTGAAACTATTGAATTTGAAATTTAAAGACATGATTTTATAACTTAATTTCGATTTAAGTAATTCAATGAATATTTCACGTTTAAATAAATTGGAAGAAATATTTAGTAAAATTTAATTTAAGGTTATTTAAATAATATTGAATTTATTAAGTGAATATTTCAAGACTAAATAATAATGAAATTAAATCAAGATTTATATGAAACTGTTAAATTCAGTTTTAAAAATGTTGGATATTTAAAGCTTTGAAATATATTAAAATTTAATGGTCTATTTCGTGGTTCAAATATGTATTTGAAATCGATATAATTTGAATTTGTTTATTTAGAAACTGAATTGAATTGAAATTGATAAATTGAGATTGAATTAAATTAGAATTTGGAAATCGAGTTGATTTGAATCGATTTGTGAAATTTGAGGGAATTAGAAATATTGTACTTTATAAATTATTATATATATATATATATATATATATATATAATTTTAATATAAAACTATTTTTAAAATAAACTATTTTAATATAAACTATTTTATTTTATATATATTATTAAACTGTTTAAGTGGTGGAAGTTATGATTTCAAATTTATGGTTTCCAAAGAATTATGATCTCAAAGTGTTTTGGTTTCGAAAGTGTTGTAACTTTGAAAGTGCTATAATTTGGAAATAAGATATATTTGAAATGGAAATGATATTTTTGGTTTTGATGTATAAATTATTTTGAAGTGGCCACGGTGTTATAATGACATTTGTTTGTAAATAACGTATATTTCTACATGGTAGATAGTTCCACGAATTCTTAGAGGATGGGTATCCCAAACATCCTCTAAGTTAATTGTATTTCAGTTGATATTTCACTTGAGTTGGATTTATTGATATAAGAATGTTAATCCTGACTCGAGTGTTTGTGTTTTGTTTTACGCTTGGGACAGACTGAGTGATAAATCATTTGAGACTCACCTTTGGAGCTTGGAGCTTCGCTTGGAGATCTAACTATCGATTCAGCTTTCAGCTTTCCAGTTGAGTTTTTCAAAGGTGTCATCAGTCTGTATCGGGGTATTCTTTTGTATTTTATTTCAAACTCTTTTGTTTATATACTAGCTTCATGAACTACTATTTATCTATTCCGCTGCATCATCATTATATTACTCTGTGTCAGTGATTCTTTGATTGATTTATTTACTATGTATGCTGAGTTTTGCCAAACATAAGCTAACAATATGATATTTTGAGCAATTCAAGTCCGACATGTGCGGATGTAAATGGTTGAAAATACCAGGATATTACATTTGGTATCAGAGCTCTGGTTTTAGGCAAAACTTAGCATATGTAGTAGATTTAATCACAGAATTACTTTCGCTAATGCTTGAATCTCTTCCTCTTTGATTTGGTTCCCTTTGAATTTTGGAACTCTCCCACTTGTTCTGAAATCCATTCTTTTCTCCCTCTATTTGTATTCTTTTGATTCTGGAGTATCCCATAACACCACTTCGAATGATCTCTATAAAAATCGACGATCTCGCCAATTTTAAATGATTTGTAAAGGGGTGAAACTCCTTTACAATTGGCATTGATTCACCAGAGATTTCTGTACCCTCAGTTTAGATACTGCTATCTCTTGCTATGCTGAATTCTATCTCTGGCGATCGAGTGTCAATTTGCCATAGAATTCTGCATCGATCATATTCCTAAAGTCATGGTCGACACGGTTATGGTTGCCCATGATTTATATAAGTATATTTGTCATCTATATTGTAATTTAATTATCTCGTCTTTGTTTGAGCCTATCTTTGAATCAGAATTCTATTGAGTAGAGTTCCACTAATTTGAATCTCTATCCTTGTTTTGAAATCCATTCTTGAATCATCCTTTGAAAAATCGTGTTTGCTTGTATTTTAGAAATTGTTTTATGTATCAAAATTATTATTTTGATAAGTATGATTATATTCTATATATAAAAGTGAAAACGTTTTCGATAAGGATTATATACCTTTTAAAACGAGAATTTAAAGTTTCGAGAGGATTTGAAATTTCGAAAATTTTATAAGAAATTGATTTATATAAAAATGGTTTACAACTAAAGGGTTTTAAATTGGAAACTCGAGAAATTGAATAAATTGGTTTTAAGATTTTGAAAATATATAATAATATGATTTGAAAGTAGTTTCTGAATAAGAAATGTTTCAATTGACTTCAAATTAGTTCCAATGATTTCAAAGAAATTCCAAAGAAGTGTTCTAGAAAATAGAAGTTTAGAATTCACTTTTGTCGCTGGAGAATAATGTCGGTGATGAGTACACGCATCATCGCCATCGATTTTTGAGTTTCAGAGTGGGGGAGAGGCCACTTTAATAGCTTTGCTATGCGATTGATTTTATGAAACCCATTTTGATTTCAAATTCCAAAGTATGATTTGATATTCAAAAGATATATGTATATAAATATTTGAAACGATTCGCAGTGAGCTGGTGTTCAGTCCTCGAGTTTCGGATTTGTTTTGGTATAACCCTATCTATTGAAATTGATTTACGGATTGGTTGCTGATTTTCAACTCTTGGATTGGAAATTTGATTTCTTCGACTTTGAATGTTTGAAAACTTCAAAATCGAGGTTTAATTTTTCAAATCTAAGTAATTTCGAAAAGTATAAATTATTTGATAAAGTATATAAGTTTAGTTTTATATGTTAAGTATGAAGTAATATGATTTAAACAAGTTTGAAACTGTATTGTTAAGTAAATGAATAAGACTATTATGATTATACTGATATGGATTTTAGTTTTGAAATGCTTTGAATAAAATTTAATTTTAAATGTTTTTAAATTAGTAGCATCTTTTATAAAATTATATATACAGAATAATAATTTTCAAAAGGTAAATTGGATCTTTCGAATATAAATAAATGGTTTAAAGGTTTTAAAGGGATGGCTATTAACTTGGTAATCAATTTTGGGTATAATTGATTTTGATAAAAATATTTGGTTTCCAAAATAGATTGGAATTTAAAACCCAGTATTTATATGATAACTTTGGAAATGAATTTGTTTGACCTAAATTATGTTGATTTGGAAACTAGGATATTTTCTAAACCTATTATTTTAGAAGCTTGAAACCGAAGATATTTAATTTGGAAGAATTTGGTGAAATCGTGTATGATTTTGAAACTAAATTTATATTGAAATGAATTGAAATTGAGAACCTTATTTTACTAAATACTTGATTTGGGAGCTATCGAACTTATATAAAACTGATTTGTATAAGTATGAAGTTGATTTGAAACTATTGATTTAGAAAGGTACTTGAGGCGAAATCTTATATAATCGAAGTCAATACAAGTGTGATTTGACATACTATTGATTTTGAAAAGTATTCGATTTGAAAATGAAATCTTATATATGATTGACTTTATATAAGTATGATATTGAAATTGATTTGAAAGGTTACTATATGGTACATATTTTCGAAGTAAAGATATGGAAAGTGCCTTCTTCTTGATATCCTCTTTGTGGCCAAATTTTGGATTCACTCTATCGATATTATTCTCTCTGATTTGGGCTTTCCGGATATGATACTCGAGCGTCCTTCGAATTCCATGGTGTTACCCATGGTCTTATGAACTCGACTGCATAGTGTAATTCGTAAGGCAGCGATTACTTAAAAGGTACGGATATTTCCTAGGGGATCCAGGCATAACCATTGTGTATCTGCGATATATGGTCATTTTAGTAGCGTAATTCACAAGGCAGAGATTGCTTAAAGGGTACGGATGTTTCCTGCGTAGCCCTTGTGTATCCACGGTCTATAAGTTTTTGTTATCATAGCGTAATCCACAAGCCAGAGATTGCTTAAAGGGTACGGATGTTCCTGGGGGATCCAGGCATAACCATTGTGTATCTGCGGTCTACAAGTTTTTTTGTTATCAGGGAAAAATTCGCAAGGTAGTGATTGCTTAAAAGTTACAGATGTTTTCTGGGGGATCCAAGCGTAACCATTGTTTATCTACGATCCATGATTCGATTCGGTTGATTTGTTTGGATTGTACTTTCCATATCAGTTTTGAAGGTTTTTCGAGTATTTTTCACTGGGTGTTGAAACAGGTCTACTAAGTACTTGGAGAATTCTAACTTTGTGCCTGATCAATGCATGGCCAGAGTCTGCAAGAATGAGGATAAACCTATTAAGACATCGAGTTATACAAGTATTTTGATAAGGTATTATATAAAGGATATTTTGATCATTTCTCTTTCTAAATAATTTAAAAAAATGTTTATTTATATACTACTTGGTTTAATAGTAAATTATTAGTGCTGTAAATATTTTAGAAGTTGTTAATTAAATACAACATATTTAAAGAAAATGATTACCGATTTATTAATAATGTTGAAAAGTGTCCTGAGACAAATTAATAGATTTATGAATTATGGATTTGAAGTTTTCAATAGCTTCTTTGTAAATGTAAGCAATGATGTAAATAATCGTTATCAAATAGTTTTCATATATTTATGAAGGTGTTATTTAAATATATAAATGGTATTTATAAAAGAAGCAAGCAATTTTACAAATGGGTTTTTAAAAGTTTTAAGTATTAAAGATAATTGAATTGCAAATGAAGTTTTCAAATGAATATTTCAAATAAAATTTATATAGTTTCAAATTAATTGTTTATCCTTGTCTTTCAACCTATTTTTCTTTCTGGTTGTTTCTATTCGCCTACCTTCTTCCTTTTCGGGGACAAAAAGTTTTGAGTGGTGGAGAGTGTAACGACCCGTAAATTTTAGTTGGTTTTAATAACAAAATTTACTGAATTTTTTCGAAATTTTAAATAATAATATTTGGAAATAAAAATTTGATATTTGGTATACGTCTATTTTAACATAGCAGCTGGTAAATTTGCATCAGATAATATGGAAGTTTATTTTCTTGTGTAATTTTATTTAAATTCAAATCAGTTAAAATTGATAATAATAAAATATTTTCCAAACCTGAATATTTTTATATAATAAATTTGTAAATCATCTTCTAAGGGTGGCAATATTTCGTTTCTTCAAATTTGAACCACTATTGCTTCGTTTATCTTATTTTCGACTGATCTACAGCATTTTTCAGTACCGGATATCGACTTTTGGTTGGATGATCGTACCACTGATATCTGTATACCGTTTTGATCGTCTTGTTGTGCTGATCTCTGTGGTATGTTTATTTCTATATTTTAAGGTCCGGTACGTGATAGAAACAATAAACTGTTTGTTGTAACGGTATCGTAAGTTTCGACTTTACACTTTCCTTCAGCTTTAAAATTGAAACGTGCAGCCCACGCAAGCAATGAATTGTCTTAATTATTCAGCTAAAAAGATGTTGACCGTTGACATTTCTTTCCCTCAATATTAATTGTCAACTGTTCGCTCTAAACTGTCGGTTCACTATTGCTTGCCTTTCCATTCATTCTTACATTTCGAAAAAAATATATAAAAATAAAACTGTTCTTCTTCCCCTACATACCTTTCCATCGGCCAGATTAGCAAGACCACCACTGCTTCCTTTTCCCAATGTTCCACCACCTTCCACCTCCTTCCTTTTCTCTCTCTCATGTAGCTCCAACACTCTGTCTAGCACCGAGCAAACCACCACCTCGCCCTGAGCCGACCGAGCATCTTCCCGCAACCACTCCGGCCAATTCTCTCCTTCCTTCCCAAGCCGACCTTTACCTAGTCGCCGTCCGGCCACCTACCATCCAAACTCCTCCTTGCTTCACCATCAACCCACTCACTTCCCACATGCAGCTTGCAGCCTCTGCTTCTTAGATCCACTCGTCCAGTTTGGCCGAGTGCCTTGCAGTGTCAGGCTTCTTTGGTTTAAAGGTAGATTTAAAGCATAATATAATTATAATATGTTAAGGTGTTATAAAATATAAGGATTATATATAATAATTTATACAAGTCTATTGAGTTTTTTTTTGTTGTATAATTTATAACAGTCTATATATTACAAGTTGCTGTTTATATGTTTAAACATTGAAATTGTTTGTAAATATATGGGTTTATAGTGAATTCTATATTGAATATTGTTTAAAGTATGCATATTATATAACTGTTATAGTTCTAGTACATATACGTATATAGCAGTTACAATATATAAAAGCTTATATATGCCAGTACTATGATGAGGTTTGTATTCCATTTTATATACATTATTATTCAGTCTATATTTTATGAAGCTTTGAAAAATTGATTTATTTTTAGTATATATTTCGTTATTTATAAAACTGTACAAGTTCATTTACTTATATATTGTACTAAAGACAAATATTTTGTATTGCTATATGTGTAAAATATATGTCCCATATATATTGGTTATATAAGTCGTGGGTTTAGTTTATATATTATATAAACAGTTTGTTTTCTACATGTATATTGAATACATATTCATGTTCTCTATATACACACACACACATTTTCTAACCTGGAAGCTATTTTGATTCTTTGTCTTATATTTTACTTTATACATACATACATACATATATATATATTTCTTATATAAAGATCTGTTTACATATACTGTGTATATATACATTGATTTATTTGTCTATATATGAGTAAATTATGTTTTGTTGGCTTCTTTTAGATGGTATGCGTATAATATGTTTAAAAGGGTTCATATACGGTGGTTATCATATATATGCTATAATAGTGCTATATATATATATGTTATTATATAAACTTATATTGGTATGATGTATGATATATAACATATATATTAATGATATATATTGTTATTTCAAAGTGTGTGTATATATATAAGCAGTTATTTCAGAAGTATAAAATGTATATACTATAAAATAAAGTGAATTGGTTTTGAGATATATATGTATGTGTGTATAGATTTTGATTTTTATATGTTTATGTTTTAAATTTAATATTGGTTTTATAATAAGGATGGATCTTAAAGTATAATATGTTAAGTATACATATATTTGAGTTTGGTTTGGTATAAAAATATATGTTATTTCAATATTTGTTTTAATTTAA
The DNA here is from genome assembly GCA_030765085.1 of Allium cepa. NCBI lineage: Eukaryota > Viridiplantae > Streptophyta > Magnoliopsida > Asparagales > Amaryllidaceae > Allium > Allium cepa. The sequence goes on from CM060929.1 coordinate 759,267,733, forward strand.
ATATTGATTTCACGGAAATGATAATAATATATTTATATATTTTCTATTTCTATCAAACTGATTCTAATTGTTCATCAATTCCTTATTTATCAGCTTGCCCATCGAATTTGTACCTATCTTGCTTTGCTTTGGAATTCATGTTTGGATTCGTAACTCAATTTTAGTATTTATCTATCTAGCCTCGAAAGGTGAGCAATCACTCACGATTAACATTCTTGTATTTATTAAATTCGATTTCAATTGAAACGACAACTGAAATATGTTGCTGTAGTTATTTAAAATATTACACATGCTATTATCTGTAACTGTTCACCTGTGGGATATGACACCATATCCTACTGTTTATATTATATTTTTATTGATGATATATGCCTGTTATTATTATTTTCATATCTGTTATCACTCTGCAAGTTCCCTGTTAGTATAGAATTTCCTATGGGTTGAAATGATACATACCCGAACGATCTGTAGAATAGGAGAAAATCGTTATGGGTTGAATGATAAACCCAAGCGATTTTCATTGAATTGAATATGGGATTACGGGTTGAAATGATATATACCCTTATATATATTTAAATTACGGATTGAAATGATAAATATCTGTATCACTTGACCATAAGATAGAAAATTTTATACAGACACCATTGGTTTATATATAAATATTTTGAAAATGATTTCTATGGTTTGAAAAGAAATATATATGGTTTTATTTAATATTGAAATTATTTTATATATATATAAATAAGTTTTAATATAAATTAGATTTAATTTAATAAAGTTTGATTTAATTAATATATAATATGTATAAATATGTATTAAAATTTATATTTCAAAAATAGATATTTATAATACGTTGAATATATTAAGGTTGGGAAGATAAATTTTAAATTTATTTGAAATTATATTTAATTAAGAATTTTATTTAGTTAAACCAATTTGAATCTATTGAATTTGAAATTTAAAGATATGATTTTATAACCTGATTCCGATACAAGTAATTAAATGAATATTTCACATTTAAATAAATTAGAGGAAATATTTAGTAAAATGTAATTTAAGATTATTCAAATAATATTGAATTTATTAAGTAAAATTTAAAGACTAAATAATAGCAAAATAAAATCAAGATCTATATGAAACTATTAAATTTATTTTTGAAAATGTTGAATATTTAAAGCTTTGAAATATATTGAAATTTAGTAGTTTATTTAGTGGTTCAAATATGTATTTGAAATCGATATAATTTGAATTTTTTTATTTAGGAACTAAATTGAGTTGAAATTAACAAATTGAGATTGAATTAAATTTGAATTTGAAAGTCGAGTTGATTTGAATCGATTTGTGAAATTTGAGGGAATTAGAAATATTGTACTTTGCAAATTGTTTAATATATATATATATATATGTATATACACTATTTTAATATAAAACTATTTTTTAAATAAACTATTTTTAATACAGACTATTTTATTTTATAAACTATTTTATTTTATATCTATTATTAAACTATTTAAGTGGTGGAAGTTATGATTTCAAAGTTATGGTTTCCAAAGAATTATGATCTCAAAGTGTTTTGGTTTCGAAAGTGTTGTAACTTTGGAAGTGCTATAATTTGGAAATAAGATATATTTGAAATGGAAATGATATTTTGGTTTTGAAGTATAAATTATTTTAAAATGACCACGGTGTTATGATGACGTTTGGTTGTTAATGGCATATATTTCTACATAGTAGATAGTTCCATGAATTCTTAGAGGATGGGTTCCCAAACCTCCTCTAAGTTAATTGTATTTTAGTTGATATTTCACTTGAGTTGGATTTATTAATATAAGAATGTTAATCCGGACTCGAGTGTTTTATGTTTTACTTTACGCTCGGGTCAGACTGGGTGATACAGCATTTGAGACTCACCTTTGGAGCTTGGAACTTTGCTTGGAGATCTAACTATCGATTCAGCTTTCTAGTTGATTTGTTCAGAGGTGTCATCAGTCTGTATTGAGATATTTTGTTGTCATTTATTTCAAACTCTATTGTTTATATAGTAGCTTCATGAACTACTATTTATCTATTCTCCTGCATTATCATCATATTACTCTTTGTCTATGATTCTATGATTGATTTATTTAGTTTATATATTGAGTTTTGCTAAATATGAATTAACAATCTAATATTTTGAGCAATTCAAGTTCGGCATGTGCAGATGTGAATGGTTGAAAATATTAGGATGTTACAATATATATATATATATATATATATATATATATTAAATTAATTTATAACTCAAAACTTTTTTTTAAATTGAGGCTGAAAGTAAAATCATATATATATATATATATATATATATGTATGTATTTATGTATGTATAATCGTTTTATATAATAGCATTATGTACATATATATTTTAGATTGACAGCATACACATATATTTTATATTAATTTATATTCATGATATAAAGCTAATCTACTAGATATAGTAACATAATAAATGACAGATATATACAAATAGATATGAATTAAGTGTTACCTCAACCGTAGCCTACTAATGACACCATTAATGTCAAATCAATAGAACTCCTAGGATTGAATCCAATCTCTTCCAAAAAGCGCTACAAATTAAAGAGATCCATGCAACTCTCTTATATTTGATTCGAAAATGTGTTTGGTTTGAAAATAGTAGAGGAGAAGGGATTTTTAATTTTCGACTAGAGATGTCCCATAGAGGAGAGAAAACTAAAGTTGAAAGATGAGTGGTAATGGGTTTAAATTGGAGAAAAATGAGAGAGAGGAAAAAATAGATCAAGATCCATCCTTTTCTCCACCAATTCAAACCCAAAATATCAAACACACCACCCCTCCTACCCTCTAGTTTTCTCCAGCCAAACCATGGACCCATCAGCTTCCAACATACTTCAAACCATATTTGACAATTTACATTTAAATCAGATTCAAATATACATTGATATCATATATGGATACGCATTATATAACTTTTATAAACGCATTATTTTCAATACCAATCAAAACAAATCAAATGAAATTTAATAATTAATATTTCATAAATATTAATCAATTTAATAAATTAATAACAATTACAATTTAATTAAATCGGTGGTAGTCGGAGTATTCAACATTGCGTTTGTGTGATTCTTAGATGTAAATTCGAACAGTGATTAATATCGAACAATTCAAATATTTGCGTTCACACATCACTTAGTTAGTGATGTGACAGTTTTGCCAAATTTATCGATTACATGGTTCGATAAAACCTAATTTTACTTATTTTAAGTGGTTCTCAATGGTATTGATTATTTACACTAATTCTCTTCATCTAAAATAATATCATTAGGACTTATGGAATTTGGTATTGGTCAAAATTTCCAATATCATCCACATTCAACTTATACAATTCGAACATAAGTGGTTCAATAATAACAATTATTATTAATCGAACTTCTCTGGTCAGGGACTTTAACTTTGAGTTGACTTCAATTAACAGTGTTGCTATTCTCATATAACCGAGTAGACGAATTCTGTAGTGAATAGCATTTCACTTCCAATACTTCAACTCAGATCCAACATAGTCATTCGATGGACGCCGTGGCATGATTTAACTATAATCAAGGTAAAGTGTCTATATTAAAGTTCGATAGTATTCTCAAGTCGAGAGAACTACGTGATATTGTCATATCAGTATTTTCTATTTGACCTTAGTTGTATCAACCAACAGAAAACTTCAAGTGTTTCATTTCATAGTCATCTGATAATTATATGTACATAACCCCTTGTTGCCCCCTAAGCAGTCATGACTAGTACACTGTCCAACATTTAGAGAGCGTTATGCACTCTAATCTCGAAGGATGTATCGATATCTAGTCTCAATACATCTTCACGGGGAATATTTAAAACGATATGTTCATTACATTGTGATAAATTGCTCATGATTACAACGTAGTGTAATTATTATCATAAAACATACCATTTATGAATTTTCTGCTAATATACTTAAATTAAACAATTAACTAATATAAAACTTTATAATAAGTATATATAATAGAATGAAAAACATTTTTATTTTGAACGAGATTTTATTACAGGTTAAATAATTTATAATAAATTACATAATTTCCCCTATGGCATCCCACTAACTCTATTACAAACGGCTATCAGTAGGGATGATAATATGTGACGCCGAATCCTAGCTATTGTACATTTCAATGGTTCAGTGATTGGTAAATATTCTTAATTGTCTTTTCAAAGTAACAATATTTATGGTCGCTAAACCTTTATGAAACCAAAATTGAGCAATGAATTGGTCAATGTTAATCTAAATTTAGAAAATAAAATATGTTTAAAAAGAGTGCAAAAAAATCCTAGTACCTTTCAGAGACGAAATAGTAGCTTAGTTAAAGTCATTATTCATAGATAGTTTCAACAAAGAAGAAAAAGGGTAAGGAGACACCCTTAGGAGTGGCACCCAATAGATCACCATGAATCTTTTATTAGTACCTTTTTGAAGGGTCTTATTGGCGTTCCTAATCTAAATGGTGAAGATCCTCACTTCTGATGGAGTTATCATATATTTTGAGATGATACCAGTTATTCAGTTAGAAGTTTATATTCCTATCTCATCTTCTTAGGAAATTTCCACTTCAACTGAAGATGAAGCAACTTTATGTGCTCGTCAAGAACAACATTCTCCTCTCATTGATCAAGAATCAAATTACTTTATTCTTGCTCTTTATCATAGTATAAATGTCCATTCTAGAGTAATTTTAGGCATGTTAGTTAATTTGAGGATATAATCTATTTGGGATATTAAGTTTGCTTTTTACTAAGCAATTTTTGCATTTGTATGTAACTTATCTACTTTAACATTAACAGTCTTTTTTCTTGCTTTGTGCTGGAAACACATATATTATGGTCCTATTCAAAAACTCGACAAGGATCAAGAGGAGGCGTCAACTAATCCTCATTAAGATTGAGGTCGAAGATCCCAAAAAGACCACACGACTATGTCTGATCCAAAAATTGCAATAATGCCCTAACCATCTGACCCTATTATTCCATCTTCATCTGTTGGGCGTATTTCCACCGGACCAAGACCACCGGACCAGAACTCAACTCCACTCACCACCGGACCAGGGCCACCGGACCAGGGCCACCGGACCAGGGCCACCGGACCAAGACCACCGGACCAGAACTCAACTCCACTCACCACCGGACCAGAACTCAACTCCAACACCACCGGACCAGTCCATGCTTTCACCACCGAACCAATGCTACCGAACCGAAGTGAAGAAGGCGTTACCGAACCAGCATTGCCAGGCCAGATCACATCAGCCCAGGCCCACCAGCAGCTATATACATCCAAGGCCCCTACCCCCAGCTTCACTCTATAAATAGATGGGTAGGGGTACAACAATCGAGGACAAGGTTTGAGGGCTCAAGCACGGACAGAACTTTCAAACAACTTTCATACACTTATAATAAAAGCCTTGTACTTGTAATCTGAACAGTGAAAGAGAATAACATATAAAGTGGACGTAGGCACATTCTGGCCGAACCACTATAAATCTGTGTGTCTTTTACAGTTTAGTCCCTGCTTTTTACATATTTGCATAAATCATCCAAATCATTAAAAACAACATAAAATCGACTAAATCGTACGACTTGGAGTTGTTTGCCCATTTTTTATGCAAACATTTTTGGTGCTTTCACCGAGAACGGGGAGCTCGGAGCTTCAGCTTCTCTCACTTAACCTTCTTCCCAACAGCATCGCATATTGCTTGGAAGGCATGCCTCCAAAGCAGAAGAAAGATGTTAACAAAGGAAAGAACATCGCAACTAGCAGTATTTCAGATCCAGTGGTCACAGATCAAGAGAATCGTCCCGTTCCAACATCAGTACAAAATGGAAATCAGGCAAATCCAACAGCCCCTGCCACGGAGCAGCCAGTAGCAATTACTAGGGCAGATCTAGACAGGGTTGTGGCTGAAGTGACTAGCCACTTCACATCCCAACAAGAAGCCTTGGTAGACCAGCTCATGTCATGCTTAAGGGATGCTGAAGAATCCAACCGCAACACTGAATCATGGGATGAGTCTCAGTCTGGAGGATCTCGGAGGAAACAAAGATCTTTCTTCTTCAAAGAAGCTCACAACAGAAACAGCAATGGTAGGAGCCGAGCCCGAACTCAGCCCGAACTCCGACCCGAGGAAACACTTGGAACCGAATCCAGCGGGGGAGGTACCAAGCGAGGGTCCGCTGTAGCTGAGCCTGTCATGCTACCTAGCCATGAAAACACCAATGAACGGGGCCGAGCTAGGGTTCAGCCCGAAGTTGGACTCGAGAAAGTGCTTAGAACAGAACCCAGCAGGGGAAGATCAAGGCAAGGGCCAACTGTAGCTGACCCTAGCATGCTTCCAGAAGACCAGAGACAGCCACTGGAAAATATTAGGAGTGATAGACGATACCATCCCTACAGGTCATCTGGACGGAATCAATCCCGCAGAGAAGAACCAAAATCATTTCTATCTGCTCCAAATTCTGATGAAATGATGGCACGATTGTTTAGAGAGTGCGTCCAACGGGATCAAAGAGATCGAGGGATAGGCGCTAGGGTAACCAGCCCTTTCGCCCGCAATATCGAAATTGCCATCACCGCCCGAGAATGGAAAATGCCAACAATGGAACCTTACAGGGGAACCTCTGACCCCGTTGTACACTTGCAGAGATACACACAGCATATGCTCATGAGCGGAGCAACAGAAGGAGTATTGTGCAAATGCTTTCCACTATTCTTGACAGATCTAGCTACCTCTTGGTTCTGCCATCTGCCCCAAGGATCCATCAGCTCATGGGAAATGTTGAAAGAAAAGTTCATCGGCCAGTTCCGCATTCATGTGGAACAACCCAAGGATGCTTATTCCTTATCGAATATCAAACAGAAGACCGGAGAGACAGTGCAACAATATCTAACCCGATTCAATGCCGCAGCGGCCGCAGTCCAAGATGCCGATGAGAAACTTATCTTAATGACCCTCTGTAGTGGTGTGCATCCGGATACTAAATTTGCTAAAAGATTAACGAAAGAAAAACCAGCTACCTTACCCGATTTCTTCCATGAAGATGGAAAGTATATGAGACTTGAATACGCTGCTACTGAAAGGCGGACAGGGCAACAAACTAAGGCAGCTCATGGCGCACATCCGCTGAAGCAAAGGACGTTCGAAGAAGTGACTCCAGAGACGGTGCTGGGGGCAAGAAGGGAGAAAAGCGTCTATATCGGCCGGGACCGAGATTTGACACTTACACTCCTTTCAATGAAACAATCGAAAACATCTTCCTGGCCACCCAAGACGAAGTTAAATACAGAGGCCCCCCGCACAAGAAGGAATCAGAAAACGTAATTAAGTCTGGAAAGTTTTACCGCTTCCACGAATCTCATGGGCATGATACCAATGAATGCCATCATCTCCGGGACTTAATTGAAGAACACATCATAAGAAAGAGACTAGAACGCTATGTAAAAGATCAGAACAGGACTCCAGCTCCTGCCAATGAGAACCCAAGGCTCCCCCCCCTCAAGAAATAGGCGGAGGAAATCGCAACACCAGCGGCTCCAGTCAAGAGAAGATAGTGGTCCATACCATATAGAGAGAACCACACATCGCTAACAGAAGCTGGGCAGAGATGGAAAAATATGGAAAGTCGCTTAGAAACAATGAAGACTGTGTTAATTCTGTTATAGAAGAACGCCACCTGAAGCGGAAAGAAAATGATGACATCACATTCAGTAGGCGTGACCTAGAGGGAAGGCAATACCCTCACATGGATCCTATGGTCATCTCTGCCTGGTTCGGTCCAACCGAAGTTTTTCGAATTCTAGTAGACACTGGAAGCTCGGTAAATATCCTATCCAAGCATGCTTTCGACAGAATGAAGCTGTCAATGAAGGATGTGTCCCTGCAACAAACCACTACATGGTTTCACTGGAGATGCGAAGATGCCCCTCGGGAAACTGGACCTTTTTGTTGAAATAGGAAGTCATCCCCGCTCCGTTGTGCGGAAACAAACATTTGTGCTAATAGAAAACCACTCGGCCTACAACGCCTTTTTAGGAAGACCAGCCTTGTCTGACTTCCAAATTGTCCTGGCCCCGTGGTGCCTAAAGATGAAATTTCCGACAGATAATGGAATAGGGGAAGTAGAGGGAGATCAAGACGCTGCTCGAGATTGCTATGTAACTGAACTTCGCAACAACCGCATGAAGGATAAAGGGAAGAATGCAGAGATTACTCTCTGCACGAAAAACTTGGAAGCATAGAAACTAAAGAAAGCCCTCCTCTTCGATATACCAGTGATCCTTTCAATGTATTAAACCCCAGGGATGAAGAGGAGGAGGCCAACGCCGAGCCTGCAGAGGCTATGGACTGTAGACAAACACGACTCAAGTAGATTATTGATAATCGGATCTCAGCTAAAAGCAGAATTGAAGAATCTACTCATTGATTTTCTCCGCTACAACTTGGACGTATTTGCATGGACGCACGCTGACATGACTGGAATCTCCCCAGATGTAGCATGCCACGTACTGAACATCGATCCTACCAAGGTGCCAGTAAAGCAGAAAAAGAGAAGTATGGGGGCAGAACGATCAGCAGCTCTCGATAAATAAGTAAATAACCTACTTGCCAATAACTTCATACGAGAAGCCATCTACCCAGAGTGGATCGCTAACTCGGTACTAGTAAAGAAGGCTAATGGGAAGTGGCAAACATGCATTGACTTCTCCAACTTATATGACGCTTGCCCGAAGGATTGCTTCCCACTCCCCCGAATCGATCAGCTTGTGGACAGCACAGCCGAGCACGAACTCTTATCTTTTATGGACGCATACTCAGGATATAACCAAATTCCTATGCACACTCTCGATCAAGACCACACTAGTTTCGTCACTGACCGGGGATTGTACTGCTATAGAGTAATGCCTTTTGGACTTAAAACGCCGGAGCTACTTATCAGCGCCTCGTCAACAAGACGTTCGTGGAATTAATAGGACGAACTATGGAAGTTTATGTGGATGACATGCTAGTAAAGTCGAGGAAAGCTAACGATCACGTAAGCCACCTGGGCGAGATGTTTCAGATACTTCGCCAATTTGGAATGAAGCTGAATCCTCTAAAGTGCTCCTTCGAAGTATCATCAGGAAAGTTCTTGGAATTCATCGTCCATGCCAGAGGAATTGAAGCAAACCCCGAACAAGTCCGAGCTCTGAAAGATATCAGGATACCTTCCACTCGAAGAGAAATGCAAAGCCTAAATGGAAAGTGGCCGCCCTAAGCAGATTCATTTCTAAAGCGACTGACAAGTGCATCCCTTTCTTCGAAACTCTAAAGAAAGACAAAGGAAAGTTCAAATGGACTGACGAATGCTTAACATCCTTCCTTAACCTAATCGAACACCTCCAGAGACCACCAGTACTATCAACCTCAAACGAAGGCGAACAGCTATACCTATACCTTACTGTGTCATCTCATGCTCTAAGCGCCGCTTTGGTGAGAGAAGACAACCGCGCGCAGCGGCCAGTATACTTTGTAAGCAAGAGATTTACGGGGGCAGAAGCCAGATATCCTAAACTTGAGAAGCTGGCATACTGTTTACTAATCACATCACGGAAATTGCGATACTATTTCCAATCTCATTCCATCATAGTTCTAACCGATCAACCGCTAAGGCAGGTACTCCATCGTTATGACACTTCTGGACGACTACTTAAATGGTGCATTGAACTGAGTCAATATGATATCACCTACCATCCTCGCACCGCCATCAAGGGACAAGCCATGGCCGATTTCATTGTCGAATTCACTACCAACGAAGGTAAGGAGCAATCTGAAATAGCAGAAGACATCAAGTGGAATCTCTTTGTGGACGGAGCATCAAACGAACAAGGCTCGGGGGCAGGTATTGTAATAATCACTCCCAGGGGAAGGAAGCTACACTATGCTCTAAGGTTGGAATTCGCTGCAACCAACAACGATGTAGAATATGAAGCAGTAATAGCTGGATTAGAACTTGCCTTAGAGATTGTAGTCAGTTCTTTATGTCTTCATAGTGATTCACAACTTGTTGTAAATCAAATACTAGGAGAATTTCAGACTCGAGGAGAACGACTCACAGCATATCTAAAGAAGACTAAACCGCTGCTCGATCAATTGGATCGCTATTTAATCAAACACATTCCTCGAGAAGAGAACCAAGAGGCCGACGAACTGGCAAAGCAAGCTAGCATGAAAGACAGTACCATTTCCGAAACAGTAGCCATCTCAAAACAACTAACCCCGAGTTTCGAGCAAGTGAATCTGATAGCTGCAATCGAAGAAGAAACTTGGATGACTCCCATCCGAAAATTATTACAAGATGACACACTGCCCAGCGAGCGTAACGAAGTCAAGAAAATCTTGAGGAAAGCTTCCTGCTATACAATACAAAGAGGCGTCCTCTATCGGCGCGGCTTCTCTAACCCCTTATTAAGGTGTGTCGCTGGAAGGGAAGCCAAGGAAATCTTATCCAACATCCATCAAGGAAGCTGCAGAGATCACACTAGAGGGCAGACTCGGGCAAAGAAGATACTTCGATATGGATATTTCTGGCACACCTTAAACAAAGACGACTTAGACTTCGTCAAAAAATGTGACAGATGTCAGAAAATCGCTAAGATTCCTCGACTACCAACAAATGAGATTACTCAAATGACCAGCCCTTGGCCCTTTGCGGCATGGGGAATTGACTTGATTGGCGAACTGCCAGTGGGCCGAGGCGGAGCCAAATATGCTATAGTGGCAGTCGACTATTTCACCAAATGGGTGGAAGCAAAACGTCTAAATAAAATATCTTCGGCAAAAGTTACTAACTTCTTGATCAAAAGTGTTCTATGCAGGTATGGAGTTCCACCCAAAATCATATCGGACAATGGACTTCAGTTTGACAGCGAGGAGTTCGCCGACTGGTGCCAAGAGCACGGAATTCACAAGAGCTTCTCGTCTGTAGCTTATCCCCAGGCAAACGGACAAGTCGAAGCTGTCAACAAAATTCTCAAAACTCTAATCAAGAAGAAACTTAAAAAGTCAAAAGGCGCTTGGGTGGATGAACTTCCTATGGCACTTTGGGCCTACCGCACATCTTTCAGAACATCAACGGGGCATACTCCTTTCTCTTTGGCATACGGATCGGAGACCATGCTCCTAGTAGAATTTATAGTGCCTTCCCATCGTAGGATCCACTATAACCCAGAAGAGAATGAAGAACTCCTTCACATGTCTTTAGATCTAATTGAAGAGAGAAGAAACAATGCAGCACTCAAAGCAGCAGCTCGCATGCAAAAAGTAGCAGCACAATACAACTCCAAAGTCAAGCATCGCAGCTTACAAGAAGGAGATCTTGTCCTCAAGCGAATCTTCCCGTGCCCTGGTGCACTAGATCCAATCTGGGACGGACCATATGTAACTCATAAAGATCTCCACAACGGAGCTTATATTTTGTCAAAAATGGACGGAGAAGTGTTCCAGAGGGCATGGAACATCCAACACCTTCGTCGATACTTTTCTTAACTTGTACCGCCCATATGAAGTGAATTAACAAAGAGAATCAGTGGACGTACGCATTTTCATGCCAAACCACTTTAAAAACTTGTCTCTTTTTTTTAACTTGTTCCTTTATATCTTGGCTGCTTGTTAACTTTATCCTTTTCTGTTGAACAAAATTATGTGTAATGGCATTTCCATTCAAGACACATCACAGCATGACTTCACCTGGACGAGACCTAATAGGTACTATACGAATCTATGCCCTCGCCAATGGGACACTTTTGCTCCAGCATCCCTCTGCTGCGGGTTAACTCATTGCTCACGATCGGCCCTTAAAGCCAACTGTAATAAGCCGATTATAAGCCACCGGGTAGGCCGACTATAGCCTAGGCAGCTCATTACGGTGTTCGGCTCGCCGGCAACCGTGAACCTACTTTAAACCCAACATAAGGTGTGGCCAGCCAGGGGTAGTTCACAGTTGACGATCGGCACTCACGCTAGGCGGCCACGGCAAATCGAATAATACCCACGATTACGGGCCATAATGGCTCGGGTAGTTACAGTGTGCGATCTCAGATCCGAGTGTCTTAAGTACGGCTGTTGTAAAAAAGAGAAACTCCCCGCGGAGGCGTAAGATGGGTGACAAATGTGTCCAAGACCCACATCTAGGGAAAGTGACTACAAAATCCGTTTGCCACGAACTTAAGCACATCGCAGGCCTTCCGTGATTGGAAGTTTTACTATTTCTTATATTTCTGTTTTATTTAAAAACTTTCCTCTTATCCTCTATAACGGTCCCTAAAGTACAGGACACAAAATAGGAGACACTCGCTAATGGGAATAGGAACTCACAACTGGATCACAGGTCACTCAGCTGCATTCCATACTCAGTCATACAAGACATTCAAAGCAACCATCTACGACTAAAACATGAATGGCGGTGCTTTCTTCTTTTGTATATGAATACGTAACTATAATTTATTCGTGCATCACACTAACATTGCAAGATATGAAACTATATCTTAAGCAAGTACTTGACATCAAACACAATTGAATCACGGGCGTGTGCATAGCTGTATTTCTTATGCAACGCACCAAAATAACAAAAGTATTCAAATATGACAGAATCAGCTTAAGTTAAAAATTACATGCTAAGAGAAAAGTCGTTCGTTACCAATAACACAATTATGGCTTAAAAGATACACGATTGTTTTGGGACTAGCATAGACAGCAATGTCAAACAGACCGAAAGATATCCAAATCAAGTCAAGGAATCAGCTGCGTCGGGGCTTCACCTCTATCCTGCCGGATTGGAACTCTCGGCGTGTTGACCAGAGGTAATGGGTGCTCCAAAAGTCCCGCCTGTCCAATTCAGGAGAGAATCCATTAATAGTCATAAACAATAAGCAATCAAGTTACGAGAAGCTAAAAGGAAAGACTTACCAGCATCTGCTCCTTGATCATCATCCTCTAACTACACACCAACCTCCTCAGAGTAAGCAGCCGCATACCCTCTTTCACCTCCGCTTTCTCCTCCTTGGTGAATTGAGCCGTGACCGCATCCATTCCAAAGGCCACGCCACCCTCCTTATCTACATTGTCCTTAGCCTCCTCCAGGGCCCTAAGATAAATCCTGGCCATGACTCGGGGATAATCATCCATCCAAGATAAGTTGCCCTGTTTCCAAGTGTGAAAATATATGTCCTGAAGCATCTCATCCATTATCCCCTCATTCTCCTCAAACTCCCTTATTCGGTCCTCAGAAGCCAACAACTTTACAGTAGCAGCATCCCTCTCCGATTGGTATCGCGAGCAGTTAGCCTGGAAGGATTTCCCCATCGCCTCCATCTCCTCCTTCAGCTTGGTTTGAATAAGCTCTGCGGCTTCAAGTTTCCCGGATAGCTCCTGTACCCGCTCGAGATCCGCTTTCCGGACCTTATCCACCGTTGCAATAGCCATATCAATTTGTTCCTTACAAGCAGCCTTCATTTTCCGTAACTCTGCTCTGCTGGCCTTTTCCATGGTTTTCTTTAGTTGTCTTGAGGCGGCCTCATGTTGAGAGATCTGGATAGCTTGATCAGCAAGTTGTTTGGCCTGGTCGGAAACCATTAACCGCAGTCGAATGTTAGCACTCCCAATTTCTTCTCCAGCCTTGACCAGTCGGGCATGATGCCCCATCGGCTTCCTGGTTTCCTCAACAACCCGGTCAATGTTCGCCTTAGCTTCGTCCCCCAAAGTTACAACCCGAGTGGTAAGAAAATCAAGGTCCGGGGACTTAGCTTCATCTAGTACTCTTACCATAGGATTACGAGAGAGAAAGTGCTCACCGGTAGCCTCATCAAAGGTAATATCGCAAGAACCCGGATCCAGATCCGGATGACTTGCAAACGGATTACGAGCCAAGCCGGGATGATCTATCTGGGTAAAGGTAGGATTTTCAGACGGGTGCGGAGAAGGTATAAATTCAATATCCTTCTCCGTGGAATCCCGAAGAGGCTGAGTAGGGACTGAGGACCAGGTGAGGATTCAAACAAGGAACGAATCCTCTTCTTCCTTTGGACATCTTCTTCGATAACTCCAAGAAGAGGGAGGTAGCCGACTACGTCTCCAGGGCGGTTGGTCGGAGGTCTTGGTTTAGTTGAAGCCTTGAGAAGTTTGTGTTGTTCAAGACGGTGCCGAACATCTGACATCTTGGCCGCCTTACCCGCTTCTGGGATAAAAACGACGTGTTACAGGCATACATTGAGTTATAACTCAAGAAATATATCGAGTTAAGAAGAGTAAAGAGATGCTTTGTTATACAAACCCCGGGGAGGAGTAGGATACTGCAATAAGTCCTGGATCTCATTCCAGGATGGGAGTTGGTCATAAAATGTTCCTAAATCCTTATCATAAATGGAGTCTGCAGGAGTCAAAAATTCATCTTGAATCGCAGGAATTGCCTCAGTTGAAGCGTTCCTGGAAGATGAATCGGCGCCGGTCTCGGCCTTGTCAGCTTTCTTAGGCTTCTCCACTACAGCCGATCCTTCCTAAAACCCTTCAAAAGCTAGGCAGCGAGCATCGTCTGTCCACTCCTGGATCACACCTGCTTTCTTAGAAGACAAAGCCCCAGTACCATCACCACTCCGTCGCCACCATCATCGCTAGGACATTACCCTCACCTTCTCCACCACTTCCACTCTCCACCTCACCTCCTTCATCCTCGCCTCTTTCCTCCTCCACATCTTCCTCCTCCGGGATGTCTGGACATGTGCTGGGGGAGGGTCCATCGGACTTCTTAAGTCTCTTCCCCCCGGCAATTCGATGTTTCGAGAAGGGTTTTCTTTTTCCACTCTTCGTCGTAGCCCCTCCTTTAGCCTTGGCGGCCTTCTCCTCAGCTGTGTCTCTTTGCTTGACCACAGACTGGCGTGGTAGAATCAAGTTGAGCCCCAAAAGAGTAGCATTCCTGATCAAATAAGAAGCTGCCCTCTCATTTTTCGGAATGGCTTCTATTTCCTCGGCCATCTAAACCAGACGATCATTCTCTACAACCGCAAAGCCACCTGTCGCTAGCAAGAAATAAAGCACATAATGAGGAGCGTTGCAATCAGAACGGAAATTATAAATGAGATTCAACTTACAGCCAGACGTGAAGCGGTAGAAAGAAACAGAGTCATCCCTGACAAAGAACCATTCCTTCTTGAACAGGCTAAATTTTGAATATTAGTCCAGGACTGGCTTGAAAGATACGGCCGATTCTAAGCTTATATATAGAGACCCCTTCTTATAGCCTCTCAAGTTATACAGGTACCGGATCTCCCGGTTGGAAGGGGGACGCCCGTATTTTCTCTGGAAGATAATGAACAGACTCACCAAGATGGCATAGGAGTTGGGCTGAAGCTCGAAAGGGGCCACCTTCAAGTATGTGATGAAGCTGGATATCCAAGCATTGATCGAAGGGATGGCTCCGCACATGCAGTGATACCTACTGTAAGAAAAATACCCTTCTGGGGGGTTATACGGCATCACTCCTTACCCCGGCAACATCATATGCGCTATGACAATCCCAAAAGATCGAGATATAACGTCAAGCTGCTCATCTTTGAGGGAGCTGGAAAAGCAGTCAGGTGGTGAGTTCAAGATCTCCTGAGGACCGTACCCGTCTACTAATGATCTCGGGGTTGGTCCATGATGTTATGGTTCTGCCCGAACTGTGGGCACTATGGAGGACTCTCCTTTGTCCTTGGATTTCTTCTTGTCAGAACGAGTTTCTACTTTATGAGACATTATCTGCAACACGAGAAAACACATCGTTAGAGCAAGGAACGTAGACAAACAAGTACCTACAGTCTGGAATCTCATTCATAATTCAAAACATCATAGCCCATTCGGCACTTGTACTCCCCAAGTTCATTCAGTAGTTCGAGGCTAAAAGTCCATTCGGCACTCGTACTCCCCGAGTTCATTCGGTAGTTTGAGGCTAAGGGCCCATTCGGTGCTCGTACTCCCCGAGGTCATTCGGCAGTTCGAGGCTAAGGGCCCTTTCGGCACTCGTACTCCCCGAGTTCATTCGGTAGTTCGAGGCTGAGGGCCCATTCGACACTCATACTCCCCAAGCTCAATCGGTAGTTCGAGCATGAAGTCCATTCCGCAGAAGAAAGCCTCACCTGGTCTGGCAGACAAAACTGGTTCGGTTATATGGTTGATTCGGAAGAACAGAAGTTTGGTTCGGCTATTTCAAATAGTGAGGAATAACAGAGGCGTGAAGCCCATACTTATAGGCAAGCGTAGGAAGACCGTACCAACTGGTTCGGCACTTGGGCCGAATGAGAGTGTCCAAACTGAATGATCTAAAACAAAGCACGACATATGCAGGCATATGCCCCACTTTGGTGGGCAAATGTTGGGCGTATTTCCACCGGACCAAGACCACCGGACCAGAACTCAACTCCACTCACCATCGGACCAGGGCCACCGGACCAAGACCACCGGACCAGAACTCTACTCCACTCACCACCGGACAAGAACTCAACTCCAACACCACCGGACCAATCCACGCTTTCACCACCGAACCAGTGCTACCGAACCAAAGTGAAGAAGGCGTTACCGAACCAGCATTGCCAGGTCAGATCACATCAGCCCAGGCCCACCAGCAGCTATATACATCCAAGGCCCCTACCCCCATCTTCACTCTATAAATAGAGGGGTAGGGGTACAACAATAGAGGACAAGGTTTGAGGGCTCAAGCACGGACAGAATTTTCAAATAGCTTTCATACACTTATAATAAAATCCTTGTACTTGTAATCTGAACAGTGAAAGAGAATAACATGTAAAGTGGACGTAGGCACATTCTGGCCGAACCACTATAAATCTGTGTGTCTTTTATAGTTTAGTCCCTGCTTTTTACATATTTTCATAAATCATCCAAATCATTAAGAGCAACATAAAATCGACTAAATCATACGACTTGGAGTTGTTTGCCCATTTTTTGTGCAAGCATCATCCATGCCTCTACCTTATTTTCCTATCATAATAACAAAAACAAATAAATGATTGTAACTGCAATCGCAAATCAACTAGATTTTAACTTTGGTAGTAAATTTGGATTCATTTTTTGACTAAGTATTGAGCATAGTAAAAGAGAATTTGATTGAATTCATAGCCAACAAGTTGCCTCTCTTCTTCTTCTCGGTCTATGGTCAGTTGGAGAAATACTTAGCTTCCATTTTCCCACATAAGCTTCTTTGTACTTCTTTACATTTAAACTCATAACTTGCTTGTATAGTAATTAATTTTTCTTATGTTGGCCAGTGCAAGAGTATTTTGTCAAAGAAAAGTGTTTCAGGTGAAGGAAGAAGAGTTGGAAGCCCTAAAAGCTACGGCTCAAAAGAAAAGGGTTGATTTTCAAAAAAAAGAATACTCAGGCTCGAACACAAATTGCCATAAATAAGAAGATAAGAATTGAACATAAGAAGGATTATTCAACACAAGAAGAAAGTCGAACTTATCATCAGTTAACAAAATTAGTTATTGGATCAGCACCCCATGATGCTCAAGCAACTGAAATCAAACTTATCAAGTATGAGCAAAGCTCAAACTTGTCCTTATAAAGTGACTTTGTCATCATATCTGAAAGATTATCTATAGTGCTCACCTTCACCAACTTGGTCTTGCTTTATTCTTCCTCAAGCATAAGAAAGAATTCTCTGACATCAACGTGCTTCTTCCGACAACTATAAGCTTGATTCTTTGCAAGATGAATCACACTCTAATTGTCTGAATATAGCTCTACTATATGATGCATCATAGAAAGATCATCCAATAGCTGAAGTAAATACAATCCATCCTAGTTGCTTCCACAGCCATATTAACTTGGCCTCGGTAATCAACAAAGCTACTATAGACTGCAATTTTGATCTCCATGATACCGAGCCTATGCCAAGTGTAAAAACATAGCCCAATACCGACTTTTGTGCGTCCCTATCCCCAGCATAATCTGAATCACAATAACTTCTAAGAGAGTTGTCACCACCTACTCCACCATATAACTAGCCAATTTAAGAAGTGCCATGAAGATATCTAAATATCCATTTCACTACTTGCTAATGCTTCTTGCCTGGGATAGACATATATCAACTCACAACACCCACTGCATGGGTCAAATCTGGTTGCGTGCATAACATAGCATTTAAGAGACTACATGAGCAGTAGAATAAGGTATGTCAGCCGTATATCTCTTGTGCTCATTTGATGTAGGAGATAAATTTTTCGACAACATGAAATGAAAGCCTAATGGAGTGCCAACTGGTCTAGCTTTTTCCATACCAAATCGAGCGAGGATCTTCTCGATGTATTACACTTGAATGAGTCTCAACTCCCATCACTTCCTATCTCTAAATATCTCCATTCCCAAAATTCTTTGTTTTTTCCCATATCCTTCATATGAAATTCGTTACCGAGCTCCATTTTCAACTCAATAATTCTGACCATACTCCGAGATGCAATCAACATACATTAAAAAATATAATGTATCTCATCACACCTCCTAAAGTAAACATGCTGGCCTTTAAAGCTTTTAGAATATCCCTGTGAAAGCATAAACGTATCAAATATCTTATACCATAGTCTAGGAGACTACTTCAATCCATATAGAGATTTTTTAAGTTTGCAAACATAATTTGGTCTGCTAATATCAACAAATGCCTCCGGCTACTTCAAATAGATCCCTCATCTAGTTCACTATGCAAAAATGCAGTTTTAACATCTAGTTGCTCAAGTTCTACGCCATAATGAGCAAATAATGCCAATAGAATACGAATGGATATATGCCTTACAACTAGAGCAAAGGTATTACGATACTCTACCCCTTTCTTCTAAACATCCACCATTGCAACTAACCTTGCTTTGTATCTGAGATCACCATTATCGTCGGCCTTCACTCTATAGATCCAATTACATCCAATAGCTCTCTTATTAGTGGGAAGAGGCACCAAATCTCAATTATGATTTTCCTACAAAGATTCAATCTCCTCTTCCATAGAAACTAACCAACTGGAACTTTCAACTGATGAAATATTGTCTCTATAATCTCCAGGCTCATCATGGATAACATTCAATGAATACGTTGTCGTGTCATCAAAGTCAATGTCTTCAATGCTCAATCCAATAAAATCTATAAGCCACTTAGGCTTCCTTCTCTATCTAACAGACGTAGTCTCTGAATGAGGTCCTCCTTGAGTCTGATCGTCTGTACTAACATTTGTACTATCCTCATCAATCATGGTGCCATCGAAAATACCATATGTACCTCTATGGAAAGAATGTGAAGATGACTTGCCTTGTGTTTGGTATTCTGAATCCATCCTCATACTGTCATTGGATGAGGAAGGCGCCACCTTCAACATAGCCTTCTCATTAACACTTATATGCCTATTGATAATGATATTCTTGCTAATAGGACACCACAACCTATATCCCTTCACTCCTTTACTATAATCTAGAAAGATACACTTGCGAGCTCTAGGTTTTTGCTTTCCTTTGCTCTCATGTACATAAGTTGGACATCCAAAAACTATGAAAAATGAATAGTTAATAGGAGCTCTTTTCCATAATTCTTCAGGGATCTTCATATTTATAGAAGGAGAAGAAGTATGGTTGATGAGGAAAGCTGCCATAGATAAAGTTTCTTCCCAAAATCCCTTCTTCAACTCAGTAGTAAATTTGAGGCAGTGTATTCTTATCAATAATGTTTGATTCATTCTTTCAGCAACTCCATTAGATTGGGGTTTTCTAGGTGTGGTGTAATGCCTCTTAATCCCTTCGAACTCACAAAAATCGATGAATTACTATGATACAAATTCACCATCATTATCTGAACGGAGAACTTTCGACTTCTTTCCTGACTACTTTTCAACCATAGATTTCCACTTTTGAAACATGGAAAAAGTTTCATCTTAGACTGTAGGAAGTATACCTATACTTTACCATATAAATCCTCTATAAATGAAACAAAGTACCTGGCTGTACCTATGGACGGGCAAGGGGAGTGCCCCTAAACATCTGTATGAACATACTCCAAGACAACTTTTGCTTTATGCTCACCAATGCCAAAAGAAATCCTTGTTTTTTTCCACGAACACACTCTTTACAAAAGCCAAGCTTTGAATGCTGAACACCATAAATCAAACCTCGCTTTCTCAACTCATCCAAACTTCATTCAACTATATGTCCCATCCGCAAGTGCCACAATCTAGAAAAATCTAGATTAATAGAAGTAGCAAAAGCTGATTTACCAACAACAGTAGTGCCCTTCAATAAATAAAGATTTCTTATCCTCACACCTTTCATAAAAATCATGGAACCCTTTGATATCTTCATCTTCTCTCCCTCAACTATTTTCTTCAATCCAAGCCTACTTAAAGCCCTAATAGAAATCAAGCTCCTTCTCGAGTTAGGTACATATCTAACATCAGTAATAGTATGAATAACACCGTCAAACATCCTGATCTTCTCACTGCCAACGCCAACCATACGGCAAGAAGCATCATTGCCCATAAGAATCTCTCCTCCATCAATCTCATGGTGTGTAAAGAAGCAGTTTCTATCAAGTGGAATATTATTGGATGCGCCAAAATCAATAAGTCATAAGTTGCTCTTTTCAGAAGAGCCAAAAGCTACAAACATATTGATATCACCCTCAGTATCTGATTTCTTCGTAGTAAATGATAAAACTTGCTTTGGGTCATTTCTTCTTTCGAGCTTGGGAGATTGAGCTATAAAGTGCCCCAGTTTCTTATAATAATGCTTAGGCCCCCTAGAATGAGACCTTGAATTACTTCGACCTCCACCATTATTTTAATTGATTTCCCTTCTACCTCTCTAAATAGATAAGACCTCTGTATCACTATCCAAACTAGGTCTCGTCAATCTACCTCTCAACACTTCATTATGAAGAGCAGCCTTTACATTTGATAGAGTAATCTCTGCGACCATATATCATGAAATTAACAAAAGCAGTATACTTATTAGGCAGGGAACAAAAAAAGATGACTGTTTGAGCCTCATTAGTAATATCAACATCCAATACCTTTAGGTTCATAATCAAAGTGGTCAAAAGCATCTACATGCTCCATAAGATCGTGTCCAGGCTTCATCTTAAACGAATAAAGTTATTGCTGAAAAATAATCAGATTAGTGAGAGACTTCTCGTGATATGCATTAGATAATTGTAACAACCCGTAAATTTCGATAATTAAATTGGTTAATTTAATAAGATTTTTGGTGATTAAATTTAGAAAGAAATAAAACTTTATAATTTATAATGAAGCGAAAGTTAGAAATGAATGTAGCATTGGTAATTAAAATTAATTATTGACAATTGAAGTGAAATCTCAATAATGAAATAGTGTAAATTGTTGCACTTGGTCATAAAATAGAAAATAAGTAAATAAGAGTAAGAGTATTGAGTCAACCAATGGAATAATATATTGATTAATAGTAACTGAATGTAAATTTATGTAATAAGGTTTATGCAAGTTGAACAATAATTAATTTAGTGCAATACCGTTTATTTGAAACAATTATAAGGTTATAATTGATTGAAATTAGTGAATTGGGAAATAAATTCAAAAGTTATATTAATTGATGAAATAATACGTAATAAATTGCAATTCAATAGAATCAATGCTAGATAAGTAATTATAATAATTGGTGGTTGATAATTACGTATGAATGTG
Source organism: Allium cepa (assembly GCA_030765085.1). NCBI lineage: Eukaryota > Viridiplantae > Streptophyta > Magnoliopsida > Asparagales > Amaryllidaceae > Allium > Allium cepa. The sequence continues at coordinate 759,289,537 of CM060929.1, forward strand.
AGTAAATTAGGCAAATAGTGATAATTTTTAATTATTTATCCGTTATTTAATTTATTGAATTAGATCTAAATCAATTGCAACATTTGTTTGTTAATAATAGCTTATAAGTGAAAATAAACATTAATGGTAACAAGTATTGTGTTATCCCGCCTTTTTCAGCAAGGCCGTGATATCAAAAGATCGACCGAGAAAAGCAAGATAGCTCGTCTCAAAGATTGGTCAACTCAACATCTCAACAAAACAAGTTATGTTGAATGATTTTTCATCTAAGATCCCCTACGGAGGGGGGGTCCAGGGGGGTGCCAACCCCCCAAGGTGGGGGTGCGGGGGCAACGCCACCGCTACGGTGTTCGACCTGACTGGTCAGGTCGCAGGGGTCTAGGGGGCAGCGCCCCCGGCGGGGTGCGGGGAAGCGCCCCGTCCAAAACGGTATACGACTTAAAGAATGAACCGACCTATCTTCTACTCGAGGCCAGCGCCTACAACCTAAGAAGACCTCACGACCTAAGACTAAACGAGTTACCAACTCACCAGAAGGTCCGACCAAAAGATGCCACGACCTAACGACTTAGCTATGTGGAACGATCTACGACTTACCCTAAGTCGTTCACGACTTATGCCCAGTAACTCCTTAAGTCGGCCCTGCCGACCTAACTCCTTGAGTCGCCCCTGCCGACCTAACTCCTTGAGTCGCCCCTTCCGACCTAACTCCTTGGGCCGCCCCTGCCGACCTAACTCCTTGAGACGCCCCTGCCGACCTAACTCCTTGAGCCGCCCCCGCCGACCTAACTCCTTAGGTCGTCCCCGTCGACCTAACTACTTGAGTTGGCCCTGTAGACCTAAATCCTTGAGTCGCCCCTGCCGACCTAACTCCTTGAGTCGCCCCTACCGACCTAACTCCTTGAGTCGCCCCTGCCGACCTAACTCCTTAAGTCGCCCCTGCCGACCTAACTCCTTAGCTCGTCCCTGCCGACTTAACTCCGATTTCACCTATAAATACTCCATCTACTCCACTTAGAAGGGGGACTTTCGGGATTTCAAGGCGCCTATACTCTGCTGATTTCTTGACTCTCCAAGCACTTCAAACACCGAAGAATCTTCATCAAGAGATCTACTTCATTCAACATGAATCAAAAGAACAATCCTTCATCAAAGTTCAAACTTCTTTCTCTGATCGTGTTGTAATTGTAAGATCGTGCTGTAAAAGTGTTGTAATCAAGAGATCGTGTTGTAGAAGTGTTGTAATCTTGTAAAGTGTGCTCGAAAAACATAATGGAAGATGTGAAGTGGATGTAGGCTTATTAGAAGCCGAACCACTATAAAAATCTCTGTCTCTTTTACTTTTCTGCTATTTTCTTTTTACTCTGATTCCCACGCAAACGGGTGGTGCTTTCACTTCATCACGACTTACACCGGGTGTTAGCATTAAAGCCATTTTTACCGTTAACATATTGTAAGTTAACCATTTATTTAGTATATTAAATTAAAACTGGTAATCAATTGTAATAAATCTAAATTAAAAGTTATGTAGTATAAATTAAGGAAATAATTGGAAATAATGTCAATTTTATTTATAATATGACAGTTGGTTGAATAAAAGGGATGGAAATAAAGTTTTATCAATATATTGGAATTTAAATTATGATAACAGGATTTATTTGCAATTAAATGTAAATAAATATGTAAGGATTACATAAATGGAAATTTAGATGATTTCTGAGAATATTAATGTAAACAATCATGAACCAATGTTAACTTCATCCTTTTGATAATGATGGATTGAACAATAGAGTGAAAGGTCAATTAAATGAAATTATGGAAAAATTTAAATTTGTAATTTCTACAATTATTGAAATTGAAATTTAATATGGTAATTAGCGAAATAATTAACGTTGAATTAACATAAAAATTTGTTTTAAGTTATTATAATTGTCTAAGAAATCAAAAGTGAAAAATTTTATAAATTATAGAATTTGGATTGAAATAGTGATTTAATTAATTTAATATTAATTTATTTAATTAACTGGAAAATAGCCATTTTGGTGACTAACTCAGATTTCGATGAAACCAGTTTCATCAGATCCGTAACGGTGAATTATTGTAGGATTTCAAGTTTCGCAGCGATCGGACTTGTCGTTTGATCGTACGAACGTGAAACGCCTAGAAATCAATGAAATTGAAATCAATTTGAAATAACTTGATTTTAGCATAACTTCTTCTTACAATGGAATTTGGACTTGAAACCCGTTCCATTGCGTTTAAAATATTTAAAAACATATATTTGATATATGGGTTGACCTACTATTGCTTCGGAGATGAAACGGGCTTTTTGGGTCGTTATTGTCATTTCAACCCAATTCGATTTTAACATTAACCTACGAAACTGATGGAATTGAGCCTTGAAATTAGTTCCATTGCATTAAGAAGGCCTTTTACATTGGGAACACCAAGCGGCATGCCTCGTTTAGAGTTCTTGCTGTTTTGGACCTCACGCTATAAATAGGCGCGCAAATCAAGAAAATAATATTATAATATTCTGAAAACCCTAGCCGCCACTCTCCCTACTTTTCTATGGCCGAAAATTCACCACCTTCCTCCTTCGATTTCTCTTCATCCATTCATCGAATTCGAAAACTTCCAAAAGCTAAGTTTTAGAGCTCGACGAGCTCTACCCATTCAACAGTAGATTCGTGCCGAAACATCACGGATTCGCCAAAATCTAACTTTGAAGGTCGCGCGTATATTCGCGTTTTTCATGCGAACGACATGGATTGGGGCAGCAAGGCTTAGGGTGGTGGTGGCTTTCGAGTAGGCGCACGTGATGCCTACTGCGGATCGACGTCCGGTCTTTGATTGAGCATGCGTGGATGAAGTATTGGCCGCGTGAGATGGGTTCTGATGCTTTCGTTTTTGAGGGAGGAGATGTGCACGTGAGTGTTTTTCTTTTTATTTAATTAATTTTTTTATTTAATTATTTAATTGTTCTAACTAGCATAACTGCGAGCTCAGTTTTAGGCGTAGTTTCTTGCATTAGGATCATATTGGAATTTTGGACAATTTGACGCTGGTTTGGACGGATTCTGAGACTGTTCAATTTTTGGATTTAAATTTGATTTAAATTCAAAAGGTGAGTGTTTTAACCCACTCACAACTTCTCAAATTTCTTATGTTTGTTAAATTGATATATGATGTGATTTGAAATTTATTTATGACTATCGGGCATATTTTTAAACCGTCATCTCAATTAAATTGAATTTATTGAATTAAATTGTTATTTAATTTATTATTGCATATAAACTGCAAGTTAAATAGTTATTTAATTTATTATTGAATATAAACTGTCAGTAAATACCTGTTGTTTATTTATCTGTTATATATTGATGTTACTAATTGAATTGGATGATGATTGTGATAAATGTTTGATGACTGATATTGGATGAATGGATGTTGTATTTTATATTGTTATAAACTGCAAGTTGTTATGAATTTTATTTCATTCAGGATTGCAGTTTGAAATGATATATAATCGTATTTTTATTTTAAATTACAGATTGAAATGATAAATATCCGTAGCACTTGACCATAGGGTAGAAAATTATATACAGACACCGTGGTCTATATATATATATATATATATATATATATATATATATATATATAATATTTTGAAATGATTTTCTATGGATTTGTAAAGAAATATATGGATTTATGAGATATTGATTTGGATTTTTTTAAATGTTATTTTATATATAGTTAAATTCTTGGTTTTAAGCTACGTATAAAATTGGTTTAAGGTATAAAGAAGTTTAATAATAAAGTTTGAATTTTTTTCAAGATATAATATGGTTAAGTGTTTATTTAAAGTATATTTCTGGAGTTTATAATAACTTAAATGAGAATAAGGAGGGAAGATAAATATGAAATTGATTTGAAATTTAATAAATTGAGAATTTAAGGGTATGATTTTTATAACTGGATTTTTGTTTAAGATGAATTAAACGAATATTTCAAGTATAAATAAATTGAAGGAAATATTTAGTTATTTGTAATTCGAGTTTCATTTAACTGATAATGGATTTATTATGCAAATATTTCAAAACTAAATAATAGAATATTGAATTGTTGAATCATAATTACCAATCTTAGTTTTGAAATTGTTTAATACTCAAAGTTTGAAATATATTAAATTTGAAATGGTTTATTGAAACTGAAACTGAGTTGATTTTATGAATTGATATTTAATTTAAAGTGAATAAAATTGTAAAGTCGAGGAAATAATTTTACTTTATAAACAAATTTTAATCAAACTATTTTATTTTATATACTGTTTGAATATACAAACCATTTATGTTTTGGAAGTTATGGTTTAAAAGCTATGTAATTTGAAGCATTATGTTTTTAAAGATTATATTTCAAGCTTTGGTTTTGAAATATTATAAATTTGAAAGTGCTATGATTTTGAAAAAGAGATATATTTGAAATAAAATGATATTATATTGATTTGATTTTATAAAAATTATATCATAATGGTTTGGTTTTTTGAAATGGAAAGGATATCGTATTTATATAGTTTTGAAATGGATAGTATATTCTGGTTTTGAAGTATAATTATTTTAAAATGACCGCGGTGTTATAATAATGTTTGGTTGTTAAAGAGACCGGGATCGGAAGTTGTCATACTCTCTGCCAACTCTGAAAACCACTTTAACAATCGTGTATGCGGTGGAGATTCCAGAATGAAGTAGGATGGTGGCGATGTTCCTTTGAGGTATATACGTGGACCCAACTTCCATGAGTTTGCATAAGGTGGCTAAAACAGAAGCGATTCCGGGCCAGTGAGGTAGCCCCTCTTATCGGACACACTCCTTCGATATTATTCTATTACTTTGTGATTGATTGGAGCCCTTTTGATTTTTAGGGGTGTGGCTCGAGGTGGGCGGTAGCTGCGCGCTATGCGTCACCACCAGTCCGGATAGTAATTGGTATATCTACCCTGGCATTGCCTACTTGTGCCGTATCACCTACCCTAGCGAGCCTTGTACGAGTTTGATTTGTGTCGTACCTATGGAGCATCTTCTCGTAACCTCTCAATCAGGAGGTACGCATGTGTTGTATAGACTATTGGCACTATTTATGTGTTAAGGTGGAAAATGTAAAGCCTTAATGCTATTTTAAAGTAAGTTTATTTTACCATTAGAAATTATTATAATAGCGTATATTACTACATAGTAAATGGTTTAACGGATCCATAGGAGATGTGAATCTCGAGCATCTCTTAAGTTACTGCACTCACGTTAGACACTGAATAGGAGATGTCAAATCGCGTAAACATCTCTGACGCCATTCCACTCATATTTATTCCTGTGATTTAACTTACATAAGATCTTTTAGTTCTGACTTGAGTGTTTTGTCTTTTAAATTCCCTCGGGTCAGCCCGAGCATTTCAGGATTTGGAAGACCGTATTCTGGAGGACGAAGGCGAAGAATTATTATTTATAGTATTCCACTACGTTCATGCTGTTTCCGCTGTATTAATTATTATTCTCTGTATGTGTAACTATGATATGTATTGTATAAATATAATTGAATATTTTGTAAAAAGCTTCATGAACTGTTCATTTGATTATTATATTTTATCGTTCCGATGCAAGATTCTATTTTGTTTTTTTTCTTTCTCTGTTTTTTTATTTACCCCATAACAATCCGCCCTTCTGTATGGTTTAAGTCTGATGTATGTGGTTTATCGCCGATTTAAAGCGTACGAAAAGGCGGATGTTACATCTGGTATCAGAGCTTTGGTTTAGCGATAAATCTTAGCTTTGTGGGGTCTGACTCTTTATCAATAGGGTAGTAATACCCTATGATGGGTCGCTGAGCGTATTTATATGAGAAAGCGTATTTGTTAGTGTTATAAAAAGGTTTTAATATTGTGTTAGTTTGTTCCGTTTTGTATTTATAAATTCTGGTTGATGCATGGGATGCTATAACATAAATAGGGATTTCTAAATGCCTAATAGGACAGACCGACACAATATTTATTTTGAATATAGGTGAATGAAATAATTTTCCCTATTATATTTTCTATATATAAAATAAAATTTTATAAATGATATATATATGTTTGGTTGCAATATATTGGTTGTTAGGTAATGAAATTTATAAATAATAGTTGAAATAAGATTGAAAATAAAATAAATGAAAATTGGAAATTTAGGACCTAAGTTCCGGGATTTTTGAAAATCTCTTTCAAAGAATTTTGGAATATAATAATATTATTTAAAAAGTATTTTCTGATATAAATATTTCAATATGATTTGAAAGAATTGTTTTGAAGAAACTTTCGGAAGTGATAAGTTATGTACTCCCCTCTCTATCGCCAGAAAATAATTTCGGTGATGAGTGCACGCATCATCGACATTCATTATTGAGTTTCGAAGTGGGAATGCCACTGTAGTGCTTTTACTGCGGATTTATTTTGATAAACAAATGTAAATTTTTAATTGTTCTAAATATAATTGAATATATAAGTTGTAAGTATATACATTTATCTATTATTTTTAAAATGATTTGAAATTTAACCTAGTATTTAGTTCTTAAGTTTCCGTTAATCAATAGTTTCAATTATTGTAGTGAAATGGGTTATAACTAATTTATAATTGGAACCTCTAATTAAAATAAGAGATTACATGCTAAATTACAAGTAAAATTTAAAAGAAAGTCGAAATATGTAACCTAGAAACAAAAGATATGATTATTGAACGTTAAATTAATTAAAGGAAAGAAGAAAGACTTGTATAACTTTCAATTGCATTCTTAGAGCATATATATAACCTACCAAAGATTTAAAACTTGAAATGTTTAATAAGAAAATGTAATAGGATATTATACAAGTAAAAATTTGAAATAATTAAAGTATTCAATGAAATTCTTTAGTAAATAAGAATTTGATGTTGTAGTTGTTATAAACTTATGTTGTAATTGAAATATTACTATAATAAATTGTGATAGAAGTAAGTATTATAAGAAAGTAATAAAAAATTAAGTAGATGAATTGATATGAAGAAATTGAATTGAACATAAATACTATAAACAAAAGAATGTAAATAAATAAAGTTGTGCAATAATGAATAAATGAATAAATATAATGCAATAAACAGAAACTGGCATGACCTGAATAAATGAAAATAAATAATTGCAAGTAATAAATGAAAGTAAATGAAATAAACACTGAATGAGTGAATGGAAATAAAAGTTTGTAAGAAATAAATGTAAATTAATGGATGAATCATTATATGAACGAAAAGGAGTTTAAACAATAAATGCTATGAAATGGAATTAATAAGAATAAACTTGATCTATAGTTTGAAATTGTTGTTTGTTTGGTTTGGTTTATGAGATGTTTGGGTAAAAGATACTTTTAATTGCTTAGATGTGTGAATAGTATATTGAGTTTTACCTAAGACTGTTGAGTAAATGGAATACTTCATAGTTATTTGTCATTCTATGTGATTTAAAGTGTCTTAAACTGAACCAACCAATTGTTTTGTTTTGCTTAAATGGTTGATTTGTATATGATGTGTATGCTGTTGGTTGCGAATGATTGTTGTTAAATTGATTTGTTTGTCAGTGTTTGAAACAACTTTAAATATTTCATTTTATATAATTGTTAACCTTTTTGGATTATATAAGTGAAATATAGGTTAAGGAAGCAATTGCTACTGCTTTTGGTTACATAATTAAGCATAACTGCCGACCAATAGGTACGTTTTCGGATTACGGTTTTATAGCACTATTACATTGTTTTTCCCGTGTTGGGATATATTATTTTGGAAAATATATGTTGTATATTGTTATATTTGATATTATATTTTCTCCCGAGCCTTCCCGTACAAAGGAGACTATGCCGTAATTTTTCGTAAATTTTGGACTTAGAAAAATTTTGAAAAATGTTTTCCACACTTTATTAGTTTGAGTAATAAAAGATTTAATGGTTATAAATTGGTATATTTTATTTAAATTAATTAATTTTGTAAATTTTTTTGTTTATAAAGTTAATATTTTTGAATAAGATGTATTTTTTACTCAATTCATTCTTTTCCCTTCTTTTCTTTTTCGGGGACGAAAAGTTTTAAGTGGGGGAGAGTGTAACGATCCGTAAATTTTGATAATTAAATTGGTTAATTTAATAATATTTTTTGTGATTAAATTTAGAAAGAAATAAAACTTTATAATTTATAATGAAGCGAAAGTTAGAAATGAATGTAGCATTAGTAATTAAAATTAATTATTGACAATTGAAGTGAAATCCCAATAATGAAATAGTGTAAATTGTTGCACTTAGTCGTAAAATAGAAAATGAGTAAATAAGAGTAAGAGTATTGAGTCAACCAATGGAATAATATATTGATTAATAGTAACTGAATGTAAATTTATGTAATAAGGTTTATGCAAGTTGAATAATAACTAATTTAGTGCAATACCTTTTATTTGAAACAATTGTAAGGTTATAATTGATTGAAATTAGTGAATTAGGACATAAATTCAAAAGTTATATTAATTTATGAAATAATACGCAATAAATTGCAATTTGATAGAATCAATGCTAGATAAGTAATTATAATAATTGTTGGTTGATAATTACGTGTGAATGTGAGTAAATTAGGAAAATAGTGATAATTTTTAATTGTTTACCCATTCATTTAATTTATTGAGTTAGATCTAAATCAATTGCAACATTTGCTTGTTAATAATAGCTTATAAGTGAAAATAAATGTTAATGGTAACAAGTATTATAAGTTAACCATTTATTTAGTGTATGAAATTAAAACTGGTAATCAATTGCAATAAATCTAAATTAAAAGTTATGTTAGTAAATATTAAGGAAATAATTGAAAATAATGTCAATTATTTTATTATATGACAGTTGGTTGAATAAAAAGGGATGGAAATAAAGTTTTATCAATATATTGGGATTTAAATTATGATAACAGGATTTATTTGCAATTAAATGTAAATAAATATGTAAATATTACATAAATGGAAATTTAGATGAAATCTGAGAATATTAATATAAACAATCATGAACCAATATTAACTTCATCCTTTTAATAATGATGGATTGAACAATAGAGTAAAAGGTCAATTAAATGAAATTATCGAAAAATTTAAACTTGTAATTTCTATAATTATTGAAATTGAAATTTAATATGGTAATTAGCGAAATAATTAACGTTGAATTAACATAGAAATTTGTTATAAGTTATTATAATTGTCTAAGAAATCAGAAGTGTAAAAAATTATAAATTATAGAATTCGGATTGAAATAGTGATTTAATTAATTTAATATTAATTTATTTAATTAATTGGAAAATAGCCATTTCGGCCACTGACTCGGATTTCGACGAAACCAGTTTCATTGGATCCTTAACGGTGAATTATTGTAAGATTTCAAGTTTCGTAGTGATCGGACTTGTCGTTTGATCGTATGAACGCGAAACGCCTAGAAATCAATGAAATTGAAATCAATTTGAAATAACTTGATTTTAGCATAACTTTTTCTTACGATGGAATTTGGACTTGAAACCTGTTCCATTGCATTTAAAAAATTTAAAAACATATATTTTGATATATGGGTTGACCTACTTTTGCTTCGGAGACGGAACGCGCTTTTTGGGTCGTTATTGTCATTTCAACCCAATTCGATTTTAACATTAATCTATGAAAATGATGGAATTGAGCCTTGAAATTAGTTTTATTGCATTCAGAAGGCCTTTTTACATTAGGAACGCCAAGCGGCACGCTTCGTTTGGAGTTCTTGTTGTTTTGGACCTCACGCTATAAATAGGCGCGCAAATCAAGAAAATAATATTATAATATTCTGAAAACCCTAGCCGCCACTCTCCCTACTTTTCTATGGCCGAAAATTCACCACCTTCCTCCTTCGATTTCTCTTCATCCATTCATCAAATTCGAAAACTTCCAAAAGCAAAGTTTTAGAGCTCGACGAGCTCTACCCATCCAACGGTATGTTCGTGCCGAAACATCACGGATTCGCCAAAATCTGACTTTGAAGGTCACGCGTATATTCGCATTTTTCAAGAAAACGACATGGATTGGGGCAGGAAGGCTTGGGGCGGTGGTGGCCCTCGAGTAGGCGCGCGTGATGGCTACTGCAGATCGACGTCCGGTCTTCGATTGAGCATGCATGGATGAAGTATTGGCCACATGAGATGGGTTCTGATGCTTTCATTTTTGAGGGAGGAGATGTGTACGTGAGTGTTTTTCTTTTTATTTGATCAATTTTTTTATTTAATTATTTAATTGTTCTAACTAGCATAACTTTTGCATACGAGCTCGGTTTTAGGATTGGTTTCTTACATTAGGATCGTATTGGAATTTTGGATAGTTTGACACAGGTTTGGACGGATTCTGAGACTATTCAATTTTAAGGTTTAAATTGGATTTAATTCAATTTAAATTCAAAAGGTGAGTATTTTAACCCACTCACAACTTCATAAAAAATTTATGTTTGTTAAATTGATATATGATGTGATTTGAAATTTATTTATGATTGTTTGGCATATTTTTAAATCATCATCTCAGTTAGATTGAATTTATTGAATTAAATTGTTATTTAATTTATTATTTCATATAAACTGCCAGTTAAATAGTTATTTAATTTATTATTGAATATAAACTGCCAGTAGATACATGTTGTTTATTTTCTGTTATATATTGATGTTATTGATTGAATTGCATGATGATTGTGATAAATGTTTGATGATTAATATTGGATGAATGGATGTTATATTTTATATTGTTATAAATTGCAAGTTTTTATGAATTTTATTTCATTCGGGATTACGGTTTGAAATGATATATAATCGTATTTTTATTTTAAATTACGGATTGAAATGATAAATATCCGTATCACTTGAACATAGGGTAGAAAATTATATACAGACCCTGTGGTCTATATATAAAATATTTTGAAATGATTTTCTATGGTTTTGTAAAGAAATATATAGTTTTATGAGATATTGATTTGGATTTTTTTAAATGTTATTTTATATATAGTTAAATTCTTGGTTTTAAGCTATGTATAAAATTGGTTTAAAGTATAAAAGAAGTTTAATAATAAAGTTTGATTTTTTTTTAAGATATAATATGGTTAAGTATTTATTTAAAGTATATTTCTGGAGTTTATAATAACTTAAATGAGAATAAGGAGGGAAGATAAATATGAAATTGATTTGAAATTTAGTAAATTGAGAATTTAAGGGTATGATTTTTATAACTGGATTTTTGTTTAAGATGAATTAAACGAATATTTCAAGTATAAATAAATTGAAGGAAATATTAAGTTATTTGTAATTTGATTTTTATTTAACTGATAATGGATTTATTATGCAAATATTTCAAAACTAAATAATAGAACATTGAATTGTTGAATCGTAATTACCAACCTTAGTTTTGAATTGTTTAATACTCAAAGTTTGAAATATATTGAAATTGAAATGGTTTATTGAAAATGAAAGTGAGTTGATAGTTATGAATTGAGATTTAATTTAAAGTGAATAAAATTGTAAAGTTGAGGAAATTATTTTTCTTTATAAAGAAATTTGAAATTCAAACTATTTTATTTTATATACTGTTTGAATATCCAAACCATTTAAGTTTTGGAAGTTATGGTTTAAAAGCTATGTAATTTGAAGTATTATGTTTTGAAAGATTATATTTCAAGCTTTGGTTTCGAAATATTATAAATTTGAAAGTGCTATGATTTTGGAAAAGAGGTATATTTGAAATAAAATGATATTATATTGATTTGGGTTTTATAAAAATGATATCATAATGGTTTGGTTTTTTTGAAATGGAAAGGATATCGTACTTATATGGTTTTGAAATGGATAGTATATTCTGCTTTTGAATTATAATTATTTTGAAATGACCGCGGTGTTATAATAACGTTTTATTGTTAAAGAGACCGGGATCGGAAGTTGTCATACTCTCTGCCAACTCTGAAAACCACTTTAACAACCGTATACGTGGTAGAGATTCCAGAATGAAGCAGGATGGTGGCGACGTTCCTTTGAGGTATATACGTGGACTCAACTCCCATGGGTTGGCATAAGGTGGCTAAAACAGGAGCGATTCCGGGCCAGTGAGGTAGCCCCTCTTATCGGACACACTCCTTCGATACCATTCTATTACTTTGTGATTGATTGGGGCCCTTTTTATTTTTGGGGGTGTGGCTCGAGGTGGGCGGTAGCTGCGCGCTATGCGTCATCACCAGTCCGGATAGTAATTGGTATATCTACACTGGCATTGCCTAGTTGTGCCATGTCAGCTACCCTAGCGAGCCTTGTACGAGTTTGATTTGTGTCGTACCTATGGAGCAACTTCTCGTAGCCTCCCGATCAGGAGGTACGCAGGTGTTGTATAGACTATTGGCGCTATTTATGTGTTAAGGTGGAAAATGTAAAGCCTTAACGCTATTTTAAAGTAAGTTTATTTTGCTATTAGACATTATTATAATAGTGTATATTACCACATAGTAAATTGTTTAACGGATCCTTAGGAGATGTGAACCCCGAGCATCTCTTAAGTTACTGCACTCACGTTAGACACTGGATAGGAGATGTCAAATCCCTTAAACATCTCTGACGTCGTTCCACTCATATTTGTTCTTGTGATTTAACTTACATAAGGTCTTTTAGTTCTGACTCGAGTGTTTTGTCTTTTCAATTTGCTCGGGTCAGCCTGAGAATTTCAGGATTTGGAAGACCGCATTCTGGAGGACGAAGTCGAAGAATTATTATTATTTATTATTGTATTCCACTACATTCATATTGTTTTCGCTGTATTAATTATTATTCCCTAATATGTGTAACTCTGATATGTATTGTATAAATATAATCGAATATTTTGTAAACAGCTTCATGAACTGTTTATTTGATTATTATATTTTATCGTTCCGCTGCAAGATTCTATTTTGTTTTTTCTTTTTCTATTTTTTTTTCTTATTTACCCCGTAACAATTTGCCCTTCTGTATGGTTTAAGTCTGACGTGTGTGTTTTATCGTCGATTTAAAGCGTACGAAAAGGCGGATGTTATAATAATGCATCTCATATTTTCTTCGTTGTATTCTTTAGAGAGTATTCTCTTAGATATTCATCTGAAAGACTCAACTGAATTATTGTAAGAGCTTTATCTTTCATCTCTTTCAAGACAGCTGCATCAATATCTTTTAATTTCTCAAGCATAGAAACAATCTTAAAAGTCTTCTCCTTCTTCCACACTGCTTCCATCTTCATCTTCCAAGTTTCAAAATCTCCATTTCCATCAAAACATGTAATGGCATAATTGATATCAGATCTACCAATAGACTTTCTAGAAGTATCCATTAATACCCAAACAGTACAATAACACTAGCTCCTGATAGAGTTAGGGGTATGCCCTAGCGGCAATTATGTAATTTGTACATATATCTAACACGTTGACCAATCCTGTTCGAAATAAAAGCTATTTTCTTCCTATTATATACTTGATATAATGTGATTATATTAATTAATTAACTTAATTAAAAGTATATTTAATAGAAAAATCTATAAATGGTATATTTTGTGATAGTAGTTACAAAGTTTTGTAACCATGAGTAATTTATCACAGCGAAGCAAATATACCATTTTAAATTTTCCTAGTCAAGAAGCATCAAGACTGGATATCGATGTATCCGTTGAGGCTGGAGTACATAACGCTCTCAAAATATTGGACAATGTATTACTCATGACTAATGAGGGCACCTAGGTGTTATGTACTAATAATTATTGGATAACTATGGAACGACTCACTCAATAATTTTCTGTTGGTTAATATAACTAAGGTCAAACAGAAAATATCGATGTGACTGATTTACATAGTTCTCTCGACTTGAGAATACTATGGATCTTCAATATGAAAGATCCACTTTGATTATAGCCAAATCATGGCATGGCGTCCATCGAGTAACTATAGTTGGATCGAATGGAATTATTGGAAGTGAAGCACTATTCAAGAGAGGATTCGTCTCCTTGGTTATATGCCATTAGTATCATAGTCAACTCAAGTCAAATAAAAGTCAAAGTCACTGGCCAGAGCATTTCGATTAATAATAACAATTATTATTGAACCAAGGACATTGTATTTAGACTATAAAGTTGAATGTGGATGAGGTTGGAGTTTTGACCATTACCAAATTCCATAAGTCCAAAGTGATATAGTATTGACGAAGAGGATTTGTGTAAACAAATGTTACAACCGGGTAATGGTTATTAAACTAAAATTGGATTTTTACCGAAAATGATTAAGCGATAAATTTGGCCATTATTCCACACCACCTGCTAAATGACGTGTGAACGTTAACATTAGAATAGCTCGATGTTAGTCGCTGACCAAATTTACACCCAAGAGTTACACAGTCGAAATGATGGATTCCCTTAAACCAAACAATTTAATTAGTTTATAATTATTATAAATTAATTAAATTAATTAATATTTATAAACTATTAATTATAAAATTTGGGAACTAGATAATGTTATATATATTTATAAAAGTTATAAATATATCGATCGATATACAATATCGACAAGCGATTAAATTAGATTTCATTGCATAATATTTTGGTTTGGGCTTAGATGGTGTTTGCACAAAAAATGAGCAAACACCTTCAAGTCGTATGATTTAGTTGATTATATGTTGTTCTTAATGGTTTGGGTGATGTATACAGATATATGAAATTGATGGACTAAACTGTAGATTTATAGTGGTTCGGCTAGAACGTGCCTACGTCCACTTTATATGTTATTCTACTTTTCTATTCAGATTACAAGTACAAAGCTTTGATTACAAGTAACTGAAAGTTGTTTGAAAGTTTTATCCGTGCTTGAGCTCTCAAACTTGTCTGTCATTGTTGTACCTCTGCCCCTCTATTTATAGAGTGAGGCTGAGGGTAGGGGTCCTGGATGTATATAGCTGCTGGTGGGCCTGGGCTGAAGCAATATGGCCTGGCAAGGTTGGTCCGGTCGTGTCCTCCCTTGCTTCTGGTTTGGTAGTGAATCGCATGTGTGTTGGTCCGGTGGTGAGGGGGAGCGTCTTTGGTTTGGCATGCATGAGAGGGAGTTGGTTCGGTCGAATCTCATCCAACACTTGCCCCCAAAGTAGGGCAGGTGTATACCCATGGCATGCTTTATTTTAGCTAGGATATCTTCACTCGGCCGTGCGTGCCGAATCAACTGGTTCGGTCGTTCGTAATTGCCTATAAGTATGGGCTTCAGGCCTTCGTTCAACTTCCATCATACGAGACAGCTGAACCACATAAGTGTCGAATCACCTAGTGCCGAATAATCCTAGTGCCGAATCATTTTAGTGCCGAATAATCCTACTGCGGAATCATCTTAGTGCCGAATCAGGTGCGTTTCTTTCGCCGAATGAGGTTTCTTATGTGCCGAATGAACCTTATATTGAGAATGCCGAATGAAGCCTGGTACTGGGAATGCCGAATGAACCCTGGTACTGGGAATGCCGAATGAACCATGGGGAGTTTGATTTGTCGAATGAATTCTCAGGCCTTTCGTACTTTTTAAATCATAAACGAAAACCCCGGACTGTACGTACTTGCTTGTTTGTATCTCTGCACCTCCTTGTTCTAATAACGTGCTTTTCTTTTGTGTTTGCAGGTAAATGTCTCACAAAGTGGAAACCCGATCAGAAAAGAAAAAATCTACGAACAGAAGTGAGTCTTTCGCCGTGCCCCCAGTCCAGCCGGGACCAGCGCGACACGGACCTGCCCCGAGGTCATTAGTGGACGGATATGGCCCTCAGAAGCTTCCGAACTCTCCTCCTGATTGCTTTCCGAGCTCCCTCAAAGAAGGGCAACTTGATGTCATCGCTCGCTCTTTTGGGATTGACAGGGCGAGTATGCTGTTGCCGGGAGATGATTGATGCCGTATGATCCTCCTGAAGGATATTTCGCTTACAGCCGATACCATTGTATGTGCGGGGCCATTCCCTCAATCAATGCCTGGATAGTCAGCTTTCTTACCTATTTGAAGGTGGCTCCATTCCAACTTCAGCCAAATTCCTATGCTATCCTGGTGTGTTGGTTCATCATTTTCCAGAGGAAGTACGGGCGCCCCCCTTCCAACCGGGAGATTCGGTACCTATATAATTTGAGAGGTTACAAGAAGGGGTCCCCATACATCAGTTTGGAATCGGCCGTGTCCTTCAAGCCGGTCTTGGACTTATACTCGAAGTTCACCATGTTTAAGAAGAAATGGTTCTTCGTCAAGGACGACTCTGTTTCTTTTCGCCTTTTCACCTTTGGCTATAAGTTGAATTTCATTTGTAATTTCTCTGTCCCGACTGCAATGCTTCTTCTTATATGCTTCTGTTTCTTGCTAGCGACAGGTGGCTTTGTGGTCGCGGAGAATGATCGCCTGGTATAGATGGCTGCGGAAATAAAGGCCATTTCAGGACGGGATAAGTCGGCTTCTTACCTGATCAGGAACGCCACTCTCCTGGAGTACAACTTAATTCTTCCACGTCAATCTGTGGTTAAGCAGAGAGATACAGCCGAGGAGAGGGATGCCAAAGCTAAAGACGGGGATACTGCGAAGAGTAGCAAGAGTAGACCTTTCTCGGTACCTCCAGTCGTCGGGGGAAAGAAGCTTAAGAAATCTGATGGATCCTCTCCCAGCACATGCCCAGATGTTCCGGAGGAGGAAAGTGGAGAGGAAGAAAGAGGCGAGGAGGAGAGCGGAGGTGATGGAGAAGGTGACGGTGGTAACGGTGGCGAAGGGCAGAGTGGTAGTGGCGTTGGTGCCTTGACTTCTGGCAAGCGGGTTAGATTCAAGAGTGGACGGATGATGCCTTTCGTCAAGCCTTCGAGGGGTTGGGGGAAGGGCCGGCCTTGGTGGAGAAATCGAAGAAGTCTGATAAGGCCGGGACGGGTGCCAGTCTATCTTCTGAGAGTATTTCAGCTAAAGCAACTCCGGCGGTTCAAGGTGAATTATTAACTTCCGCAGACTCCCTTTAAGATAAGGACTTATTAATATTTTACGGCCAGCTCCCGTTCTGGAATGAGATTCAGGACTTATTGCAGTATCCCACTCCCCCTCAGGGTTTGTAAAATAAACGCGTTTTCCTACTCCTTTTAACTTAACATATTTCTCGGATCATAGTTTCATGCATGCTTGTAACAATTGGTTTTTATTCCAGGAATGGGTAAGGTGGCCAAGACATCAGATATTCGACACCGCCTTGAACAGTACAAGCTACTCAAAGCTTTCGCTAAACCGAAGCCGTCAACTAGCCGTCCCGGAGATGTGGTTGGCTATCGCCCTCTTCTTGGAGTTATTGAAGAAGATATGCAAAAGAGGAAGAGGGGCCGATCTTTGTTTGAACCTTCACCTGGCCCTCAGCCTCCAGTCTAGCCTATCCATGATATTACTGAGGAAGATACTGAGTTTATGCCTTCCCTACATCCGTCCGAAAATCCAACCGTCACCCCGATAGACCACCCTGGTTTGGTTCGCAACCCATTTTCCGGCCACCCGGATCTGGACCCGAGTTTTCAGGACATTTCTTTTGACGAGGCCACGGGTGAGCATCTTCTCCCCCGCAATCCCATGGTACGGGTACTTGACGAGGCTAAGTCCTTAGACCTCGATTTGCTTACTACTCGGATTGTGACCATGGGGAATGAGGCCAAGGCAAACATCGATCGGGTGGCTGAAGAGACCAAGAGGCTAATGGAGCATCACGCTCGACTGGCCAAGGCTGGAGAGGAAATCGGAAGTGCTAACATTCGGCTGCGGCTAAGGGTTTCTGATCAGGCCAAACAGCTTGCCGATCAGGCTATCCAGATATCCCAGCATGAGGCGGCCTCCAGACGACTAAAGAAAACCATGGAAGAGGCTAGCAAGGCTGAGTTACGAAAAATGGAGGTTGTTTGCAAAGAACGAATTGACGTGGCCATCACAACGGTGGATGAGGTTCGGAGAGCGGATCTTGAGCAGGTAGAGGAGTTATCTGGGAGGCTTGAGGCCGCAGAGCTTGCTCAAGCCAAGCTGAAGGAGGAGATTGAAGTGATGCGGAAATCCCTTTAGGCTGACTGCTCGAGATACCGATTGGAGAGAGATGCTGCCGTCGCACGGCTGTCGGCTTCTGAGGCCCGGATGAAAGAGTTTGAGGAGAACGAGGGGATGATGGATGAGATGCTCCAGGACATGTATTTTCGAACTTGGAAGCAGGGCAACCTGTCTTGGATGGACGACTATCCCCGGGTCATGGCTAGGATATATCTTCGGGCTTTGGAGGAGGCTAAGGCCGATGCAGATAAGGAAGGTGGTGCGGCTTTCAGGATGGGTGTAGTTACGGCCCAATTTACTAAGGAAGAGAAGGTAGCGGTTAAGGAGGGCATGCGGCTGCTCGCTGCGGATGAGGTAGGCGTGCAGCTAGATGATGATGATCAGGGAGCAGATGCTGGTAAGTCTTCCCTCTCAATCTTTCCTTAACTTGATTGCGTATAATTTATCTAATGGATTCTTTTCCCGAATCGGACAGGTGGGACCCCTGGCCAGCATGCTGGGAGTTCTGACCATGCGGTCAAGTAGATCCCGGAGGGCGAGCAGGATAGAGGCGGAGCCCTGCTGCAGCTGATTATTTTTTGGCCTACTTGGCATTCCTGTATATACTAGTCCCAAAACATTAATGTACTTTTGGGTTGTAATTATATCATTTGTAATGAACGGCTTTATTTTTTTTGACATGTAATTTCATAACATAGACTGATTCTCCTATATTTGAATGCTTTTGTTACTTTGATGTGTTGCATAAGAAATATAGTTGTGCATGTGCTAGTGATTCAATTGTGTTCAATGCTAAGTTCTTGCTTAAACTATAACTTATGTTTGGTAACGTTAGTGTGATGTGCGCATAAATTATAGCTACGTATTTATATACAAGAGAAGAAAGTACCGCCCTTCAGTTTTAGCCGTATATGGTAGCTTTGAATGTCTTGTGTAGCTGAGTGTGGAATGCAGTTGAGTGTCATGTCATCTAGTTGTGAGTTCCTATTTCCATCGGCGTGCATCTCCTATTCTGTGTCCTGTACCTTAGGGATCGTTGTAGAGGATAGGAGGAAAGTTTTTATAAATAAAATGGAAATATAAGAAATAGTAAAACTTCCAATCACGGAAGGTCGTCGATATGCTTAAGTCGAGTTTTGTAGTCACTTTCCCTAGCTGTGGGTCTTAGAGACATTTGTCACCCATCTTACGCCTCCGCGGGGAGTTTATCTTTTTTACCACAGCCGCACTTAAGACATATCGGAGCCGAGATCGCGCACAGTAACTACCCGAGCCATTATGGCCCGTAATCGTGGGTATTATTCGATTTACTGTGGCTGGCTAGCGTGGGTGCCGATTGTCAACCGTGAACTACCACTGGCTGGCCACACCTTATGTTGGGGCTTAAAGTAGGTTCACAGTTGCCGGTGAGCCAAACGCCGTAATGAGCTGCCATCGGCTATAGTCGGCCTTCTTGATGGCTTATAATCGGCTTATTACAGTTGGCTTTGAGGGCAGTCGCGAGCAATGAGTTAACCCGCAGCAGAGGGATGCCAGAGCAAAAGTGTCTCATTGGCGAGTGCATAGATTCGTATAGTACCTGTTAGTTCTTCTCCAGGTGAAGTCGCGCTATGATGCGTCTTGAATGGAAATGCAGGATTTTGTTCAACAGAAAAGGATAAAACTCAACAAGTAGTCAAGACATAAAGGAACAAGTTAACATGAGACAAGATTTTTAAAGTGGTTCGACACGAAAATGCCTACGTCCACTGATTCTCTTTGTTAATTCACTTCATATGGGCAGTACAAGTTAAGAAAAGTATCGACGAAGGTGTTAGATGTTCCATGCCCTCTGGAACACCTCTCCGTCCACTGTTGACAAAATATAAGCTCCGTTGTGGAGATCTTTATGAATTACATAGGGTCCCTCCCAGACTGGATCTAGCGCCCCGGGGCGCGGGAAGATCCGTTTGAGGACAAGATCTCCTTCTTGAAAGTTGCGGTGTTTGACTTTGAAGTTGTATTGTGCTGCTACTTTTTGTTTGTGAGCTGCTGCTTTGAGTGCTGCATTATTTCTTCTCTCCTCAATTAGATCCAAAGACATGTGGAGGAGTTCTTCATTCTCTTCTGGGTTGTAGTGGATCCTACGGTGGGAAGGCACTACAGTTTCAACTAGGAGCATGGCCTCTGATCCGTATGCCAAAGAGAAAGGAGTATGCCCTGTTGATGTTCTTAAGATGTGCGATAGGCCCAAAGTGCCGTAGGAAGTTCATCCACCCAAGCGCCTTTTGACTTTTCAAGTTTCTTCTTGATTAGGGTTTTGAGGATTTTGTTGACAGCTTCGACTTGTCCGTTTGCCTAGGGGTAAGCCACAGATGAGAAACTTTTGTGAATTCCATGCTCTTGGCACCAGTCGGTGAATTCCTCGTTGTCAAATTGAAGTCCATTGTCCGATATGATTTTGAGTGGAATCCCGTACCTGCATAAAACATTTTTGATCAAGAAGTTAATAACTTTTGCCGAAGATATTTTATTTAGAGGCTCCGCTTCCACCCATTTGGTGAAATAGTCAACTGCCACTATAGCATATTTGGCTCCGCCTCGGCCCGTCGGCAATTCTCCAATCAGATCAATTCCTCATACTGCAAAGGGCCAAGGGCTGGTCATTTGAGTAATCTTGTTTGTTGGTAGTCGAGGAATTTTAGCAAATTTATGACATCTGTCTCATCTCTTGACGAAGTCTAGGGCGTCTTTGTTTAAGGTGGGCCAGTAATATCCGTATCGGAGTATTTTCTTTGTTAGAGTCTGCCCTCCGGCGTGATCTCTGCAACTTCCTTGATGGATGTTGGACAAGACTTCCCCGGCTTCCCTTCCAGCGATACACCTTAATAAGGGATTAGAGAAGCCGCGCCGATAGAGGATGCCTTCTTGTAATGTGTAGCGGGAAGCTTTCCTTAAGATTTTCTTAGATTCGTTACGCTCGTCGGGCAGTGTGCCATCTTGTAAATATTTCCGGATAGGAGTCATCCAAGTTTCCTCTTCGATTGCAGCTACCATATTCATTGTCTCGTAACTCGGGGCTAGTTGTTGTGAGATGGTTATTCTTCGGGAAGCGGTGCCGTCCTTCATGCTAGCTTGCTTTGCCAGTTCGTCGGCCTCCTGATTCTTTTCTCAAGGAATGTGTTTGATTAAATAGTGATCCAACTGATTGAGCAGCAGCTTGGTCTTCTTTAGATATGCTGTGAGTCGATCTCCTTGAGTTTGGAATTCTTCCAGTATCTGATTTACAATAAGTTGAGAATCACTATGGAGACATAAAGAACCGACTCCAATTTCCAGGGCAAGTTCTAATCCGGCTATCACTGCTTCGTATTTTGTGTCATTGTTGGTGGCAGCGAATTCCAACCTTAGGGCGTAGTGCAGCTTCCTTCCCCTGGGGGTGATTATCACAACACCTGCCCCCGAGCCGTGTTCATTTGATGCTCCATCTACGAAGAGATTCCACTTGATATTTTCTGCTACTTTAGATTGCTCCTTACCTTCGTTAGTAGTGAATTCGGCAATGAAATCAGCTATGGCTTGCCCCTTGATAGCGGTGCGAGGATGGTAGGTGATATCATATTGACTCAGTTCAATGCACCACTTAAGTAGTCGCCCAGAAGTGTCGGGGCGATGGAGTACCTGCCTTAACGGTTGATCGGTTAAAACTATGATGGAATGAGATTGGAAATAGTGTCGCAGTTTCCGTGACGTGATTAGCAAACAGTATGCTAGCTTTTCAAGTTTAGGGTATCTGGCTTCTGCCCCTGTAAATCTCTTGCTTACAAAGTATACGGGCCGCTGCGCGCGGTTGTCTTCTCTCACCAAAGCGGCGCTTAAAGCATGGGATGACACAGCAAGGTATAGTTCCTCACCTTCATTTGGAGTTGAGAGTACTGGTGGTCTCTGGAGGTGTTCGATTAAGTTAAGGAAGGCGGTCGAGCATTCGTCAGTCCATTCGAACTTTCCTTTTTCTTTCTTTAGAGCTTCAAAGAAAGGGATGCATTTGTCGATTGCTTTAGAGATGAACCTGCTTAGGGCAGCCACTTTCCCGTTTAGGCTTTGCATCTCTCTTCGAGTGGATGGTATCTTGATATCTTGCAAAGCTTGAACTTGTTCGGGGTTTGCTTCAATCCCCCTGGCATGAGAGATGAATCCCAAGAACTTTCCCGACGATACTCCGAAGGAGCACTTTAGAGGGTTCAACTTCATTCCATATTGGCGAAGTACTTGAAACATCTCGTCCAGGTGGTTTATATGATCGTTGGCTTTCCTCGATTTTACCAGCATGTCATCCACATAAACTTCCATAGTTCGTCCTATTAGTTTCGCAAACATCTTGTTGACGAGGCGCTGATAAGTAGCTCCGGCGTTTTTAAGTCCAAAAGACATTACTCTGTAGCAGTACAATCCCCGGTCAGTGATGAAACTAGTGTGGTCTTGATCGGGGGCGTGCATAGGTATCTGGTTATACCTTGAGTATGCGTCCATAAAGGATAAGAGTTCGTGTCCGGCTGTGATGTCCACGAGCTGATCGATTCGGGGGAGTGGAAAGCAGTCCTTCGGACAAGCGTCATTTAAGTTGGAGAAGTCGATGCATGTTCGCCACTTTCCATTAGCCTTTTTGACCAGTACCGGGTTGGCGATCCATTCTGGGTAGATGGCTTCTCGTATGAAGTTATTGGCAAGTAGGTTCTTTACTTCTTCCTCGAGGGCTGCTGATCATTCTGCCCCCATGCTTCTCTTTTTCTGCTTTACTGGCACCTTGGTGGGATCGATGTTCAGTACGTGGCATGCTACATCTGGGGAGATTCCTGTCATGTCAGCGTGCGTCCATGCAAATACATCCATGTTGTGGCGAAGAAAATCAATGAGTTGATCCTTTAATTCTTCTTTTAGTTGAGATCCGATTTTCAATAGTCTACTTGAGTTATGTTTGTCTACAGCTACGAATTCCATAGCCTCTGCAGGCTCGGCGGTGGCCTCCTCCTCTTTGTCCCTGGGATCTAATTCAGTGAAAGGATCACTAGTATATCGAAGAGGAGGAGCTTTCTTTAGTTGCTATACTTCCAAGCTTTTCATGCAGAGAGTAGTCTCTGCATTTTTCCCTTTATCTTTTCTGCGGTTATTGCGAAGTTCAGTTACATAGCAGTCTCGAGCAGCGTCTTGATCTCCCTCTACTTCTCCTATTCCATTATCTGTTGGAAATTTCATCTTCAGGCACCATGGGGCTAGGACGATTTGGAAGTCAGACAAGGCTAATCTTCCCAAAAGGCGTTGTAGGCCGAGTGGTTCTCTATTAGTACAAATGTTTGTTTTCGCACAATGGAGCAGGGATGACTTCCTATTTCAACAAAGAGGTCCAGTTGCCCGAGGGGCATCTTTGCATCTCCAGTGAAGCCATGCAGCGGTTTGCTACAGGGGGACACATCCTTCATTGACAGCTTCATTTTGTCGAAAGCATGCTTGAATAGGATATTTACTGAACTTCCAGTGTCTACTAGAATCCGGAAAACTTTGGCTGGACCGAACCAGGCAGAGATGACCATAGGATCCATGTGTGGGTACTGCCTTCCCTCTAGATCACGCCTACTGAATGTGATGTCGTCATTCTCTTTCCGTTTTGGGTGGCGTTCTTCCATAACAGAATTAACGTAGCCTTCATCGTTTCTAAGTGACTTACCGTATCTTTCCATCTCTGCCCAGCTTCTGTCGGCGATGTGTGGTCCTCCTGATATGGTATGGACCACTATCTTCTCTTGACTAGAGCCGCTGGTGTTGCGATTTCCTCCGCCTACTTCTGGGAGGGGTAGCCCTGGGTTTTCATTGGTGGGAGCTGGAGTCCTGTTATGGCCTTTTACATAGCGTTCCAGTCTCTTCCTTCTGATGTGTTCTTCAATTAAGTCCCGGAGATGGTGGCATTCATTGGTGTCATGTCCATGGGATTCGTGGAAGCGGCAGAACTTTCCAGACTTGAGTGCGTTATCTGACTCCTTCTTGTGCGGTGGGGCGATTGTATCTAACTTCGTCTTGAGTGGCTAGGAAGATGTTTTTGATTGTTTCATTCAAAGGAGTGTAGGAGTCAAATCTTGGTCCTGGTCGATATAAGCGCTTTTCTCCCTTCTTGCCCCCAGCATTGTCTCTAGAGTCACTTCTCCGAACATCCTTTGCTGCAGCGGGAACCCTGTCTGGAGCTGTCTTAGCCTGTTGCCCTGACTACCTCTCAGTGGCAGCGTCTTCAAGTCTCATATACTTTCCAGCTTCATGGAAGAAATCAGGTAAAGTAGCTGGTTTTTCCTTAGTTAGTCTTCTAGCAAATTTAGTATCCGGATGTACACCACTGCAGAGGGCAATTAGGATAAGTTTCTCGTCGGCATCTTGGACTGGGGCCGCCGCGGCGTTGAATCGGGTTAGATACTGTTGCACTGTCTCTCCGGGTTTCTGTTTGATATTAGATAAGGAATAAGCGTCCTTGGGTTGTTCCACATGAATGCGAAACTGGCTGATGAACTTTTATTTCAACATTTCCCACGGGCTGATGGACCCTTGGGGTAGATGGCAGAACTAGGAGGTAGCTAGATCTGCCAAGAATAGTGGGAAGCATTTACACAATACTCCCTCTGTTGCTCCTCTCATGAGCATATGTTGTGTGTATCTTTGTAGGTGTACGACGGGGTCAGAGGTTCCCTTGTAAGGTTCCATTGTTGGCATTTTCCATTCTCGGGGGGTGATGGCAATTTCGATATTACGGGTGAAGGGGTTGGTTACCCTAGCGCCTATCCCTCTATCTCTTTGGTCCCGTTGGACGCACTCTCTGAACAATCGCGCCAACCTTTCATCAGAACTTGGAGCTGATAGAAATGAGTTTGGTTCTTCCCGGCGGGATTGATTCCGTCCAAATAACCTGTAGGGATGGTATCGTCTATCACTCATAGCATTCTCTAATGGCTGCCTCTGGTCTTCCGGGGGCGTGCTGGGGTCAGCCACAGTTGGCCCTTGCTTTGATCTTTCCCTGCTGGGTTCTCTTCTCAGCACTTCCTCGGGTCCAACTTCGAGCTGGATCCAGCTCGGCCCCGTTCCTTGGTGTTTCTATGGTTAGGTAGCACGGCGGGCTCAGCTACATCCGACCCTTGCCTGGTACCTCCCCCGTTGGGTTCGGTTCCAAGCGTTTCCTCGGGTCGGAATTCGGGCTGAGTCCGGGCTCGGCTCCTACCATAGTTGTTTCTGTTGTTAGCCTCTTTGAAGAAGAAAGACCCTTGTCGTCTCCTAGATCCTCCAGACTGGGACTCACCCCATGATTCAGTGTCGCGGTTGGTTTCTTCGACATCCCTTAAGCGTGACATGAGTTGATCCACTAAAGCTTCTTGTTGAGATGCGAAGCGGTTAGTTACTTCAGCCACAACCATGTCCAGATCCGCCCTAGTAATTGGTTGTTACGTAGCAGGGGCTGCCGGATCTGCCTGATTTAAGTTTGCTGTTGGAATTGGACGATTGTCTTGGTCTCTGATCACTGGATCTGGGATACTGCCAGTTGCGATGTTCTTTCCTTTGTTAGCATCTTTCTTCCGTCCGAGAGGCATGTTTTCCAGGCAATGAACGATGCTGATAGAAAAAGGGTTAAGTGGGGGAAGCTGAAGCTTCAAGCTCCTGTTCTCAGTGAAAGCACCAAAAATGTTTGCACAAAAAATGGGCAAACACCTCCAAGTCGTATGATTTAGTTGATTATATGTTGTTCTTAATGGTTTGGGTGATGTATACAGATATATGAAATAGATGGACTAAACTGTAAAAGACACACAGATTGATAGTGGTTCGGCCAGAACGTGCCTACGTCCATTTTATATGTTATTCTCCTTTTCTACTCAGATTACAAGTACAAAGCTTTGATTACAAGTAACTGAAAGTTGTTTGAAAGTTTTATCCGTGCTTGAGCTCTCAAACTTGTCTGTCATTGTTGTACCTCTGCCCCTCTATTTATAGGGTGTGGCTGAGGGTAGGGGTCCTGGATGTATGTAGCTGCTGGTGGGCCTGGGCTGAAGCAATCTGGCCTGGCAAGGTTGGTCCGGTCGTGTCCTCCCTTGCTTCTGGTTTGGTAGTGAATGGCATGTGTGTTGGTCCGGTGGTGTGGGGGAGCGTCTTTGGTTTGGCATGCATGAGAGGGAGTTGGTTCGGTTGAATCTCATCCAACAGATGGGTTTAAGGCCCATCATTAGGGCTGCAAAATTTCAGTTTTAGAAAGATCTAGGGGTGGTTAAAACATAAGGAATTGGCTTGTAGATAATGAGTTGAGATAAAGTGAGAATGGGTAAAAAGGTTTTCCTCATTTCTCTCTAATACAACACTACACACACACACACACACACACACACACACACGTACGTACGTATGTATGAATGTATGTGTATATACATATATGTATGTATGTATGTATGTATGTATGTATGTATGTATGTATGTATGTATGTATGTATGTATCTCTAAAAACAATAACTAACTTTTTTCGCCACCATTACCCTCTGCATTGCTGATTAAAACATAGCTCTCAATCCGCTTCAAAATTCTCAAATATATTTTAAATTAAAATAATACTATTCGATAGTTAGAGATCGGTGATTCCAAACTTGCAATCTGACGAATCAAGAATAGTAAAAGGAAGTGAAGTCATTGCTTCAATGTGGATTCAAAGGCATCACTAAATTAGTAATTTTAATTCATATTATAGTAATTAAATTATATTTTATGATCCTATAATGAGCAATTTCATATCTGTTTAAATATATTGCTACAATAGTTAGGTGGGATTTTGTCAGTAGATGTAGTTGTCACAAATCAGTTTTGTTATGTGCATAATTTGTTTATTATGCCATTTGATTCATGTATAGATAAATGTTTTCTGCTATACAAAATCAATTTTTTCATTAATAATTGTTTTATATATATTTATTAATAAATTCATATATTCATATAAATATATATATATATATATCAATGTATATTTTTCTCTCATAATAGCATATATGCTTATGTAAGATATATATATATATATATGATTTTAAAAAAAAATTGTACACTTATTTATTATAATATGAATTTAAAAATTCAAAAATGAATTATCATACATCTATTCTTATTTTTAAATTAAGATTTACTGAATTTTGAATTGTTTATTATATATAAAATAATTATTACATTAAAAATTAAAATTTATATTTAAAAAAAATATTATATCATTCTAGAAACATATATAAATAATTTAGGATTTTTTCAATAAAATTTACTATTTATCATAATTAATATTATTTTGGAAAAACTGTTTATGATATATTAAAAATAATAATTTAATTGAAAATTTCTTTAAAAAAATTTGTAACCTTTCATTCATGATCCTAGAATTTTCAAAATTTTAAAATTTGAATTCTTAATAATATATTATTTTATATTAAATAGTTATTGCCGAAATTAATGTATTTGTTGTTAAAAATAATATTTCAACTTTAAAAAATCTCCTAATTTTTTCTAAACACTGTTTTATGATCCTAGAATTTTGAAAATTGTAAAATTTAAATTTTCATCAATGGATTATTTTATTTTAATTATTTATGGATGAAAACATATTTTAATCATAATATATATAAATTAAAATACTAAAATTTATATCTTTGCAAAACTAAGCTAATTTTGAATTGTAAATAATTACTAATAATTTTTCTCTCTATTTATATACATATATATATAAATGTTTTATGTTCATATATTATATATAATATATTTATACATACACGTGTGCGTGTTGTAACACATATACATGCATATATTTGGACAATATACATGGCATACAAAATAAGCTATTATGCCTTTTGCGATGTAAATCCCAACATCTACATATGAGCATATTATACCTTTCATCGATTATTATGTTACACATGCACTCCCACATATATTTATATGATATATTTATGTATAAACTAAATCAAATAAAAATTAATTTCATATCTTAATATATTTGAATTTAAATAAGATAAATGATTTTATTTAAATTAAATTTAGAAATGTTCTAATTCAGTTAGACTTCACAGGCCCAATAAAGATCCAATAGGGTAAAGTTTTTGAAATTCATCCATAACTTCCGCTGCCGGCTGGTCCAGTTCTAACAATGGTATCAGAGCCCAATAGCCTATGCGGTCCAAATTAGTCATATTACACAAACTAATTAAGCTTGCCCACTTAGTATGGTGCCTAGAAAGGTAATGTCTAGGACTAGAATTGGGTAATCAAGTACCATGTCCTGCCTGGTTACTAGCCTGACACAAAAGGTGAAGTGAACCCAAAAGTTGTTAAATTTTAAATTGTAAGATATGTGATTTTGCATCAAGGTGGAGTGTTAAATTTTGGTGATACAAAATCACAAATAGAAGGAAACAAATATGCAAGAAGGAAAGTAATCACGTTTGTTCATTATGGAAATGAATAAATTATTGGATATCATTTGCATGAGATGGCAAGAAAATAAATGCATGCGCAAGTTATGGAATAAAATATATGCCAAAGGATATGCATATTATTTGTTTCTCAATAATCGCATTGCTTTGTGATTATTTTCTTCCATCTTTTCTAATTAAAGAAATGAGTGAATTACTTGCTATGTTTGCATCATATGTTACCATTATAATTTGCCTCCATTATCTTCTTACTATATCTTGATAATTTGATAGATGTCTCACATGAATTTACATTGGCTATATATTGAGCGTAGACTTCATTGTAAACCCATCTTGGTATTCAGCCAGTGATCCCCAAATGGAGTGTCTCTTCTTGTTAACCCTAATTTAGGGCCTTGGTATGTAAACTCTTATCTTGTAATCTCTTGTAATTCTCTCTGGTGTAATAAAATCTCTCTCGTTTGGACTGGACGTGCACTATCTTGATGGTAGTGAAACCAGTATAAATATTGTGCGTCTCTTTCTTCTTTATAGTTGTTTGCTATTTGTTTGGAGTAATAGAATAATTGCTACTAGATTGAGTGATGTTCAAATTGGAAAATTTAGATCATGTTTATTGTTTTTCTGCATTTGGGAAATTTTTGCACAACAAAAGCATTGTTTCAATTCTGAATCCACGAAAATGATGTCCCTCACGAAAAATGCCCAATTACAAAGCTTTGTTGTTCCTAGGTGATTGCACTGCCCTAGTGAAATCTTTTAGCTAAAGATGAGTTGATGTTTTTTGAGTTCGTCAAGGAAGCTTGATTTGTTCCCTATGCACCAAAGGTTGCCGATTACCAATGATAATGGGGACCGTTGCCATTGATCACGCTCAAGTTGGAAATTTCGTAATTGAATATCCCTTGGTGTCTTGCTAAGGTGATGTTTGAAGACCACTATTATAATTTTCCAAAGTCTGAGATGCTTGCTAATATGCTTCAACCATGATATTCTCCTTAATCGGAGATAATCCCCTTGCCTGAGTATAGGTGAACACTAGTTTTTGAACCTTAAATGATATGGTGTAGAGGCTAATGTCTGAGGTGCTCAAGTTTACTTACTCTAATATTCAAAGTAGCACCTTTTCGCTACAAGACATTCTAAGTGATAAAATTCTGAGCGATGAGTTGTTTGAGATCGATGTTTGGTTTGATATTGAGTTATATAAGGTTTCTCGTTGATGAGCTATGCTTGATGTGAACTGATGCTTGTTAGAGATAACTCAAAATTCAAGTTCATGAAAACAATTGTTAGATTTATTAACTTGGTGTTGTGTATTAAATATTGTATTTTTTCTTTATGTTGTTTGAAGGCTATGTGGTTGAAGCAATGGTTTACATAAACTCAGATGAAAATGAAAATACTAGTGCCAAATATCTTTGTCAGCATAGTTTGAAAAAGTTTTCCAACCTGAGCTTTTCTACATTTGAACTTTACTAATTCTTTGGTGTATCAAACAAGAATTATTGCTATTGTGAAAAAGGAAGTTTAAATTGAAACCAAACTTAAACTGGTGATGCATCTCAGTAAATGGATTAAACCTTCTCTTCAGTATATAGTCTATATCGGTGCATGCTACCAACTACCGATTTATTTTGTTGTATACAAATAACCTTAATTGAGATTTCAATCATTTCATTTTTGTGATATTATATTGTGCATCTTCTTATATTGTTTTTCTTGTAATGTGACAATCTTTTTAAGCGCTTTCCAACTACTTGGCTCAATTGGTTGGTATTTCAACTACGCAATTAGGTTCATGAGTTCGACCTTCAAGATTCACACTTGTTGGCAATAATGAACCATATTTAAAAAAAAACTTTTGAAGCGCTTAATATAAAATATGTCGATTAACTATAGTTGCGATACAATCACGTAATGGTTTCATTATTTTCATTATTTCTTTAATTAATAACATTACATTAGTTAGATGCAATAATACCCATCTCGATATTTTATTAACCAACACTAAACAGATTTACATTACAAAATCAACAGTATGAAACCAAATCGATATGTATTTTCTCTCTTTATAATGCTTATATTTGCGCTCGTTTAATCCAAAAAAAATACGCTTTCCATCTTTGTACAATGTTGTTTTGCTTAAGTTAAACATTTTACAGCGCACTGATCTATAAATCATGAAAAATCATTTACTATCATATTGATTTACACTTAATAATATTTGCCTTCAAATAAATCAAATTTTACAACCATACTTATATAAATATTAGTTTACTATAGCACATCTCTAATCATTTGAAACGTAACGACCATTTAAACCAAGTTAAACAACAATTTTTTTATGTTGTATTTTGGAAAATTCAATTTGAAAATAAATCGAAGTTCTAAATACGAGTATTCAAATTCAAATTTGAAATCTAAAATTTAATTTTCAAATTTTGTAACTCAAATCTTCAATTTTTAATTTTCTGACTAAAAATTCAATCTGAATTCCAAAAGTCAAATTTAAGATTCATATATTTCAAAATTTTACATTTCAAATTTAAACCCTAAATTCAAATTTTCTTTTTTACGATATATCATTATTTTGTGTTTTATTGAAATTAATGAAAAATTATTGTTAATATTTTCTTTTGAAATCATTCAACTAAACGATCGATTTTTCCACCGTATGTACGAGTATCTGAACAAATTTAATTTGAAGCTTGTTCGCTTTTATTCAGAAAGACTAATATTCATTTGACATTTAACTTTAAACTTTTGTAACTTTTCAATCATTAAAGATGCGGGGTACATACCAAAAGATTTTTTTTAGAATTTATTATGACTTTGATTACAAACATCGTGGACTAGTATCACAAAGATCCAATTTGTCCGACCTTCTGAAAAGTCTACAAATATTTTTAAAACAGTCGTGCTCAAGCCACGTCTTTAAATAACGCAAAACCGTTCAGTATGAAGTATGAAACTCAGCTATATCCCTACAAAAAAAGATGTTCTGGAAAATCCTAAAATTCAGTATATCCCTCTTCTTTCTTGCAAAGCTTGCATCTTCAGGTGATTCAAACTTCACTCTCAATGGCTTCAGCAGTAAAAACCTCAAACTTGACGGCACGGCCTCGATCAAAACAAATGGCCTTCTTGAACTTACAAACGCCACTTTGTCAAAAGGCCATGCTTTTCATCCAACTCCTCTCCGCTTTTTATCCGAATCCACCAACAAAACCCTCTCCTTCTCCACCACTTTCATCTTCGCCTTGCGCCCTGAAATTGTCTCCTACCTAGCCGGCAACGGAATCGCCTTCTTCCTCTCCCCCACCACCGATCTCTCCTCCGCCACGGCCATCCAGTACTTGGGCTTATTCAACACCACCAACAACGGCAACCCCGACAACCACATATTCGCAATCGAGCTCGACACCATCCAAAACCCCGAATTCAAAGACATCAATGACAACCACGTCGGAATCGACCTCAACAGCTTGACTTCCACCAAGTCTGCCCCTGCCGGCTACTACGATGACACCACCGGTGCTTTCAATAACCTAACTCTTATTTCCGGTAAATCAATTCAAGTCTGGATGGATTACAATGGCACCAATATGAAGCTCGATGTCACTCTATCCTTGATCCCAATGTCAAAACCTAAAAAACCCCTTTTATCGACTGTTGTGGATCTCTCTAGCGTGCTGCTTGAATCCATGTTTGTAGGACTTTCTTCGGCTACAGGAAGTTATCAGAGGTCGACTTACATACAAGGATGGAGCTTCAATATGAATGGTGCAGCCAAAGCTTTAGATTACTCTAAACTTCCTCCACTGCCTGTACTACCTAAAACCAAAAACAAAATGGCGCTGTTAGCAATATCTCTACCCATAGCAGCAACTGTGCTATTGCTTTTAACTGCTGTTGTTGTGGTGGTTGTAGCGAAGAGGAGGAAGAAATACACAGAGATAGTTGAGGACTGGGAGCGTGAGTATGGTCCGCACAGATTTTCATACAAAGAACTGTACAAAGCTACAAAGGGATTTGTAAAAGATGGTTTGCTAGGAGCTGGAGGGTTCGGGAGGGTGTATAAAGGCATACTACCCACAACTAAAATGAAGGTTGCAGTGAAGAAAGTATCACATGAGTCAAGGCAAGGAATGAGGGAATTCGTAGCAGAAATCGTAAGCATTGGCAGGCTCCGCCATAGGAACCTCGTGCAGCTACTAGGCTATTGTAGACGTAGAGGTGAACTCTTATTAGTGTATGAGTACATGGCCAATGGAAGCCTTGATAGGTACTTATACCACAAAGATGAACCCACTTTGAATTGGGTTCAAAGGTTTAATGTAATTAAAGGGATTGCGTCGGGTCTTTTGTACTTGCATGAGGATTGGGAACAGCTTGTGGTACATAGAGACATAAAGGCTAGTAATGTGATGCTAGATGAAGGTTACAATGGAAAGCTTGGTGATTTTGGACTTTCAAGGTTGTACGATCATGGAACGGACCCCTACACAACCCATGTGGTTGGGACAACAGGATACCTTGCACCGGAGCTAGCAAGAACGGGAAAGGCAACTACTGCAACGGATGTGTTTGCATTTGGAACGTTTTTATTGGAAGTAGTATGTGGAAGGAGGCCGATAGAGCCACTTTTAGTGGGAGAAGAGCTCATGTTGATTGGGTGGGTACTTGGAAAATGGCAGAGGGGCACCCTGCTTGAAGCAGTTGATATAAGAATAAGAGGAGAGTATAGTGTGGGCGAGGTTGAGTTGGTGTTGAAGCTGGGGTTAATGTGTACGGATCCAAGGGCGGGGCGTAGGCCCAGGATGAGGGAAATCGTGATGTATTTGGAAGGAGAATTGGTGCTGCCGGAGTTGCCTGTTGTTTATTCTGGGTTTACTGTTCCGACAACAATGATGCAGAGTTTTGGTTTTGACTGTAATTACTCCAGTGCGTCCATGACTGATATTTCAGCTATATCTCTGTCTGGAGGTCGGTGATATTTGGGTATTGCAGTAAAAGATGGGATTACGATGTTGTGGCTTGTGGGTGTACTGTTTCAGTTTTACCATAATTTGTTTGGGGTTTTATGGAACAAAAGGGGTAGCGTTAGATGTTGTTAAGAATGTTTTGGTAATATACTAATTCTACTCGATAGCATGGGTAAAATGATTGTTTATATAACGTTTATGGATAAATCGTTGATTGTTATTGATGAATTTAATAATACATGAAATTCTTAAAAAAAATTATTGAGTTAAGATTTTGATAAAAGAATTAATATTCGGTTATTGATACTGAATCCACTGAATTATATATCAACATTTTATTAGACGGGACATAAAGAAAAAACTTAATTCGTTTCAAACTATTTACAACAACATTGTCGACCTTATTCTTTTTTTTTTAATTTTACTAACACACCCAAGCAACAGAAAAAGTCGAAATAAAATTAAATTGAATGAAATTAAATAGAGATTAAGAAAACTAACACAATAGCTCTAAGAGTGGTTCGACAAATCGTTATCTACGTTTATCATATAGGTTTTATTGATTGTTCCGTGCTACAGGTATATGACATAAATAGGATGAAGATGACAAACAAAGTACTATTAGTCATAGAGTGTCATGTCTAGAGTATACATATGTTAAAATATCATTAAAGTGGTATACACAAACATATACACACAAATGTATTTGATCACAAGCTAATTTCAAAGTTTAAAAACAAAAATCAATTCAGGCAGTTCGACCGAAAAGACCTCCGCAGTCGACTGAATTCGTGCACATGCATACATTTATGCATTAACATTTTTAGTCGACTAGATATACTCCTCATTCGACTAAACACTAGTTCAGTCGACTAAACTAGTATTTCAATAGACTAAAACTGCCTTATTTTACACTATTTCTTTTCTGACTTAAAATGTGACTTTTCACTTAAAATTCAATTGGTTGATTATGTAACGACCCGATATTTTCAACCATTCGCATCCGCACATGTCGGACTTGAATTGCTCAAAATACCGCGTTGTAAATAAAATTTGGCAAATCTCAGAATATACAGTAAATAATCACAGATCACAGACACAGAGTATTTAATAATGCAGCAGAATTAAAAGAGATGGTAGTTCATGGAGCTACTGTATAAAATAAGATACATCAGAGTTAAACAAGATACAATAGAAGAGTAACAAGATACATCAGGTAAAATCAGAATACATCACTGAAATCACTGGATACTGAAAGCAAAATGGATGGCTGGATCTTCATGCAAAGCACCAACTCTGAAGGTGGGTCTTAAATGCTAAATCACCCAATCTGACTCAAATGTAAAGAAAAACACAAAACACTCGAGTCAGGACATAAATACTTATGAACTGTAAATCAACTCAAGTGAATAGTAATAAAAATGCATCGGTAACTTAAAGGATGCTTGGAATCCCCCTTCCTTTAAGGATCCGTTAAACTATTTACTATGTAGTAATATTGCGCTATTATAATAATTTCTACAGTAAAATAAACTTACTTTTAAATAGCGTTGAAGGGTTACCCATATAGCCCCCAACACGTAATAGTTCCAGTAGTCCATTCAGTATCAGCATATCTCCAGATCGGGGGACTAAAATAAATACTCCATGTGCTACGGAAGAAAAACAAACTCATAGTAAAGGCTCGGTGTGGTAGGTGACACGGCACAGCTGGGCAATGCCACGGTAGATATACCAATTATGCTTCCGGGCTGATGATAACGTAGCAGCCACTACGCCCATCTCGGAACATACTCCCAATCAAAATCGGGGGATAGTCATCAAATCAACCACAAGTAAGAGTGTAGTTCGAAGGAATGTGTCCGATCGGAGGAATGACCTCACTTGGCCAGTCGATCGCTCCTGTTTTAGCCACCTTATGCCAACTCACGGGAGTTGGGTCCACGTAATATACCTCAAGAACATCGCCACCATCCTACTTCATTCTGGAATCTTCATCACGTACACGGTTGTTAAAGTGGTTTTCGGAGTTGGCAGAGAGTATGACAACTTTCGATCCCGGTCTCTTTAACAACCAAACGTTATTATAACGTCGTGGTCATTTCAAAATAATTTATACTTCAAAATCAAATCATTTCATTTCCAAACTATATTCCTTTCAAAATAGTTTATACTTCGAAACCAAACCATTTTTATTTCAAAACTATATTCAAATCAGAACGATATCATTACCATTTCAAACATATATTCACCTTTCAAAAATCATAATACTTTCAAAGTTATAACTCTTCCAAAACCAAAATACTTGAAATCATTAAACTTTGAAAAATCATGACGTTTTGAAATCATACGTTTGAAATCATGAAACATTCAATTAATTATTTACAATTTACAAATTCATTCAATTATACCCAAATTTTCAAATTTCCAATTTAATTCAATTTAAACCATCAGTTTCAATTAAATTCAGTTTCTCAACAAACATTTCAAATCATATCAATTTCAAATATAAATTGGATCCACAAAACAAACTATTCAATTTTTATTATATTTCAAAGCTTTAATATACCACATTTCAAAACTAAATTTTAAAATCTCATGTACCGCCCCGCCTTTTTTTGTGCTTTGAACCGACGATAAACCACACACGTCAGACTTAAAGCATGCAGAAGGGCAGATTTTTATGGGGTAAATAAGAAAAAGCAGGGAAAGAAAAATAAACAAAAATAGAATCTTGCAGCGGAACGATAAAATATAATAATCAAATATACAGTTCATGAAGCTGTTTACAAAATATTCGATTATTCTTATAAAATATATATCAGAGTTACCCATACCAAAGAATAATAACAATGCAGCGGAATAATGTGATGCAGTGGAACACTATAGTAAACAATAGTAATCGTCTTCGTCCTCCAGAAATAAGGTCTTCAATTCCTGAAATGCTCAGGCTGACCCAAGTGAATTGAAAAGACAAAACACTTGAGTCAGAACTAAAAGATTTTAAGTAAGTTAAATCAATGGTAAAATATGAGTGGAACGGCGTCAGAGATGTTTATGGGATTTGACATCTCCTATCCAGTGTCTAACGTGAGTGCGGTAACTTAAGAAATGTTAGGGATTCACACCTCCTAAGGATCCGTTAAACTATCTAATATGTAGTAATATACGCTATTATAATAGTGTCTAAAGCAAAGTATAATATACTGAAAATAGCGTTAAGGCTTTATATTTTCCACCTTAACACACTTTATATTCCCATAATCTATATAGTACCGTAATCTCCCCGGCCCGTACTGGTCATCGTCAGAGGACACTCCATAGGTATGGTACAAAACAAAATCGTATAAGGCGTGCTAGGGTAGGTGATACCGCAAAACTAGGCAATGCCAGTGTAGATATACCAATTACGCTTCCGGGTCGGTGGTAACGCATAGCCGCAGCTACCGCCCACCTCGAGCCACACCCCCAAATAAAAAAAATCAAAAGAGGCCACCGAATCAATCCAAAAGTCAGAGTATAATATCGAAGGGATGTTTCCGATCAAAGGTGCTACCTCGTTAGCCCGTCGATCGCTCCTATTTTAGCCACCTTATGCCAACTCACGGGAGTCGGGTCCACGTATTTATCTCAAAGGAAACGTCGTCGCCATCCTACTTCATTTTGGAATCTCCACCACGTACACGGTTGTTGAAGTGGTTTTCGGAGTTGGCAGAGAGTATGACAACTTCCGATCCCGGTCTCTTTAACAACCAAACGTTATTATAACACCGCGGTCTTTTCAAAATAGTTTATACTTTTAAAACCAGAATATAATATCCATTTCAAACCATGTAAATATGATATCATTTCTATTTAAAACCAAATCAATATGGTATCATTTATTTCAAATCAATATAATATCATTTTATTTCAAATATATTCCTTTTCCAAAATCATAGCACTTCCAAATTATACACTTTGAAACCAAACATTTGAAATTTAACACCCTTAAAAAACATATTACTTTGAAATTCATAACTTCGAAACACTTCAATTTCGATAAAACATTTCATTTTCGATATATTTCAAGGCTTTCAAAACTAAACTCGATAATTTAGATTCAACAATTAAATTTTCTATTATTTAGGTTTGAAATAATTTACATAATAAACCCTTTATCATCTAAATAGACTCAAATTACAAATAACTCAATACTTCCTTCAATTTATTTGTACTTGAAATATTCATTTAATCCACCTTAAATAAAAACCAAGTTATAAAAATCACACCCTCTAACTTCCAATTTAATGAATTTACATCGAGCTTATCTGAGTTTAATTCTTAAATAAATTCAATTCCACATAAATTTCCAATTTATCTTTCAACCTTTATTTTACCTAAATAATTATAACTCTATATTAAATAAAATTTATATGCTTAACCATATTATCTTTCAATAAAATCAAACTTATTATTAAGCTTATTCGATATTAAGACAAATTTATTCATGCCTTAATAATCAAGAATAAAATATCATTGTAAAATATCTAGAATCAATATTAATATAAAACCATATATTTCTTTACGGAACCATAGGACATTATTTCAAAATATTTTTTAAATGTAGACCACGATGTTTGTATAAAATTTTCTACCCTATGGTAAAGTGATAGGGATATTTATCATTTCAATCCGTAATTTAAAATAAAATTACGGTTATATATCATTTCAAACCGCAATCCCGAATCAATAATGACAAATGAATAAAGAACTTGGAGATTATGATGATATAAATAAAACATCCATTCATCCATTACAAAATCATACATCCATCGCAATCATCATCTAAAACAATCAATCAATATCAATATATAACTGATAATATATAACAAGTAATTAACTGCCAGTTATATTCAATAATAAATTAAATAATGATTTAGTTTAAATAAATGTAATTAACTGAGATGATGATTAATAATATACAAAACAGTCATAAATAAATTCATAATCACAACATAAATTAAATTTAACGAACATAAGAAACTTTAGAAATTGTGAGTGGGTTAAAACACTCACCTTTAGAATTTAATTGAATTTAAATCCAATTTAAACCCAAAAATTGAACAGTCTCGGAATTCGTCCAAACCAGCGCCAAAATATCCAGAATTTCAATACAATCTCAACGCAAGAGACCCGCGTAAATCCGAGTCCTTAAGAAAAAGTTACATACATTAGAACGGTTGAATAATTAAATTAATAATTAACTAAAAAAACAACGTACGCATCTTCTCCCTCTAGATCAAACACCAGACCCACTACACACGCCAAACTCCTTCAAGACGCACACAACGGGAAGCAACGAGACGTCGATCGGAGGTGACCGCGACGTGCGCCTCTCAGCGCTCGACTTTCGGCTAGGATGCGACCCCCTCAATCGCCACCATTCACGCGTGAATCGAGAAATACCGCCGCGACTTCAAGGCCAGATCTTGGCGAATCTGTGATAAAGTAGCACAAATCAACCGTTGGATATGAAGACCTCGTCGAGATCTACCACTTTCCTTTTGGAAGATTTCGATGCACGGATTGGAAGAAATCAAGGCAAGACGATGGAGAAGTTTCAACCATATAAATAGAAGAAGAGAGGCGGCCAGATTACAGAATAATAAAATATTATTATCTCATTTTACGTGCCGTATTTATAAAGTTAGGTCCAAAACAGTCCAAACTCCAATCGAAGCTTGCCGCTTGGCGTCCCTAATGTAAAAAGGCCTTTTGAACATAATGGGACTGATTTCGAGGTTCAATTCTTTCATTTTCATAGGTTACCGTTAAAGTCGAATTGGTTTTAAAGACAAAAATGCCCCGAAAAGTCCGTTCCTTTCTCGAAACGAAAATGGATCAACCCATATATCAAAATAGATGTTTTAAAATATTTTAAACGCAATGGAAAAGGTTTCAAGTCCAAATTCCATCGTATGAAGAAGTTATGCTAAAACCAATATTTTTCAAATTGATTTCAATTGATTTCAATTTCACTGATTTCAAGCCGTTTCAAGCCCGTACGATCAGACGGTAAGCCCGATTGCTACGAAACTTGAAATCTTACAATAATTCACCGATACGGATCCGATGATACTGCTTTCATCGAAATCCAAATCAGTGGCCAAAATGGCTATTTTTACCTTAATTAAATAATTTAATAATTAATAAATTAAATCACTTTTCAAATTTCAACTCCATACTTAACCAATTCTATCATTAATTGATCTGTTAAACAATTACAGTGATTTAAAAAAATTTAGATGTTAATTTAGCGTTGATTCATCCTTCAATTTCAACGTTAAGTTTCAATTTAATTATATTCAAAAGTTATAAATACAATTCCCGATAGTTCCATTTAATTAAATAAATTAATAATTATTCCATTTATTATTGTCAAATAAAAGTATTTAACATTGGATTCAAAACTATTACATTAATATTCTCCCATTCCATCTTAATTTCAAATGACGTAATATTTTAATATTTAACTCCACTTATTTGCAATTAATCTAATTATTAAATTTAAGTTAATAAATCTTGGTTCTCACACCTTTTAATAAATCAACCATTATATTATGGATAACTTTAAGACTACTATATATATCCAACTGCCCTAATGGTTTATAGTTATCAGCTAAATTCATATTAACTTGTAATTAATTACGTTTAATTGCAATGGATTTAGATCTAATTTAATAGATTATATAAATGGGTAAAAAATAATAATTATTACCATTTGCCTAATTTAACCCTATTCCTACTTTATTATTAATTAAAAAATATTATTATTTCTTGCTAAACATTGATTTTTATTCAGTTACCCTTTATTACGTAGTATTACATCAATTTATATAACTTTGAATTCATTCCCAATTTACACATTCCAATCAGTTATAACTTTACAATTTTAATGAATTCATTAATTTTCAATTGTCTTTCCAATAAATATATTCATTTGATTTTTTTTTCTTATTATGAATCAATTATAAACTTACCATCTTAAAGGCAATGTCAACATGGGTGCTTATCTATTACACTAATATATGCCCATTTACATCTTACATTTGTATAATGTTACATTAATATATTCAAATTTCTAACTCCTTTGTTATTAACTATCTTCTTTCCATTTATTATATCTTTGCCCAATATGTGCATTAATTACGATAAAATATTCTCGGTAAATTTATTTACTTGGTTTCATGCTTTTTATTGCATCAATTACTGCCTTATGAATAAATTTACGTTTCTATTCACCCTTTCCGTTATTATATTAATTATCATTAAAGTATATTTAATTATTTTTATTTGTAATTGGTGATTAACATGTACAACCATTTTTCACCATTATACCCTTTATAATACTTGTATGTTCATTCTTCCCAACCAATTACCATTTATTATATTATTTCACACATTAATTCAAAAATTACATTTGTTTTCTCATATTCCACTTATAACCAAGTCATAACATTTAAATTATTTTATTTAATTAGAATTCCATTCAAGTTCCTTAATTATTAACTTAAATTAACCTTGTTACGTTTCCTCTTAGTTAATTTTCATTATTACATTATTACAACCTTTATTAATAATTCACAAATTTTAGTTTCTTCAATGTTAAATTTTAAAAATCTCATTAAATTAACAATTATAATTACTGGAAATTTACGGGTCGTTACACTCTCCCCCACTCAAAACTTTTCATCCCCGAAAAGGAAGAGAAGGGAAAAGAAGAATTAAGAAGTCAATATATCTTATTTAAAATATTAAATTTATGAACAAACAAATTTACAAAATTAAATAGATTTAAATAGAACATACCAATTTATAACCATTTAACCTTTTTATACTTAAATTAATAAAGTTTGGAAAACATTTTCAAAATATTTTCTAACTCCAAAATTTAGGGAAAATTCCGGCAGGGTCTCCTTTGTACGGGAAGGCTCGGGAAAAAATGTAATATCAAGTATAACAACATATATCACAATATCTCAAAATAATATATCCCAACAACAGAAAAAATAATATAATAGCGCTATAAGACCGTAATCGGAAAACGTACCTATTAATCGGGCAATTTACGCTTAATTATGAAACCTAAAGCAGTAGCAATTGCTTACATAACCTGTATTTCACTTATATAATCCAAAAAGAGTTACCAATTATATAAATTGAAATGTTTAAAGTTGTTTCAACCATAAACAAACAAATCAATACAAACAACAATCATTTGCACAAGGCATACAATCATCACATAGAATTAACACAAATCAATCATTCATTCATATCAAACAAAACAAATAGTTGTTCGGGTTCAAAACTTTAAATTGTACAGAATGTAAAATAACTACTAAGTGAACCATTAACTCAACAATCTTAAATGAAACCAAATAGATTATTCATACATCCAAACATTATTAAAGTATCCTTACCCAAACAACCATAAACCAAACAACAATTCCAACCAACAGCAGATTCTAACATTATTCAAGTTTATTCTTATAAATTCTCTTTCACAACATTTGTTGTTTATTCATTTTTTTTCTTTCATCCATTCAGTGATTACTTCATTTATTTTCATTTATTACTTACAATATTCGTTTTTCATTTCAATGTCATGTAAGTTTCTTCTTTGTTGCATCATATTCATCCATTCATTACTACTTAATTTCATGTATTTACTTAAGTTTCTAGTTGCCTACTTACAATACTTACTCTTTGTCATATTTTATTATAGTAGCATTCCAGTTTATAATTCAAGTTTATTACAACTATAACATCAAGTCCTATTAACAAAAGCAATTTATTGAACACTTTTATTACATAAATTTACTCGTACAATTCCTATTACATTTTCTCATTAGACATTTCAACTTTTAAATCTTTGGTAAGTTATATGTATATACTTTTTAAGAATGCAATTGAAATTTATACAAGTTTATCCCATCTCTTTTAATTAATTTAGTGTTCAATAATTATATCCTTTCTTTCACTGGTTACAATTTCAAATTTCATAAATACCAATTATAACTTAGCATTAAATCCCTTATTTCATTTAGGGTTTCAATTATTAGTTAAATTCCATTTCACTACACTAATTGAAACTATTAATTAAGGGAAACTTAAGAATTAAATACCGGGTTAAATTTCCAATCATTTTAAAAATAATAGATAAATGTATACTTACAACTTATATCCAATTATATTTAAAACAATTAAAATTTATATTTGGTTATCAAAATAAATCCGTAGTAGAACTACTACAATGGCCTTTCCAATTCGAAACTCAAAAATGAATGTCGATGATGCATGCACTCATCACCGAAATTATTTTCCAGCGACAGTGAGGGGAGTACAAAACTTATTTCTTTCCAAAATTTCTTTTAAACATTTCTTTCAAATTATATTGAAATATTTATATCAGAAAATTACTCCTAATAATATTATTATCATATTTCAAGTCATTTGAAAGAAATTTTCAAAACCCCGGAACTTAAGTTCTAAATTTTCAATCTTTCATTTATTTTATTTTCAATCTTATTTTACTAATATTTATAGGTTACACCACTTAACAACCAATATATTACAACCAAATATAACCTTTGTAAAAAATTATTTTATATATAGAAAATATAATAGGCAAAATTATTTCATTCACCTATATTCAAAATAAATATTGTACCGGTCTGTCCTATTAAGTGTTTAGAAATCCCTATTGATGTCATAGCGTCCTACGCATCAACTAGATTTCATAAATACAAAACGGAACAAATTAACACAATATCAAAACTTTTTATAACACTAACAAATACGCTCTCTCATATATATACGCTCAGCGACTCAACATAGGGTATTACTACCCTATTAATAACGAGTCAGACCCCACAAAGCTAAGATTTATCGCTAAACCAAAGCTCTGATACCAG
Organism: Allium cepa; assembly: GCA_030765085.1. Lineage (NCBI taxonomy): Eukaryota > Viridiplantae > Streptophyta > Magnoliopsida > Asparagales > Amaryllidaceae > Allium > Allium cepa. Next base: position 759,333,068 of record CM060929.1, read on the forward strand.
ATGTAACGTCCCGCTTTTTGTGTGCTTTAAACCGAAGATCAGCCACACATGTCAGACTTAAAGCATACAAAAGGGCGGATTGTTATGGGGTAAATAAGAAAAAGCAGAGAAAGAAAAATAAACAAAAATAGAATCTAGCAGCGGAACGATAAAATATAATAATCAAATATACAGTTCATGAAGCTGTTCACAAAATATTCGATTATTCTTATAAAATATATATCAGAGTTACCCATACCAAAGAATAATAACAATGCAGCGGAACAATGTGATGCAGTGGAACAATATAGTAAATAATAGTAATAATACAATCTTCGTCTTTGTCCTCTAGAAATAAGGCCTTCAATTCCTGAAATGCTCAGGCTGACCCGAGCGAATTGAAAAGACAAAACACTCGAATCAGAACTAAAAGATCTTAAGTAAGTTAAATCAACGGTAAAATATGAGTGGAACAGCGTCAGAGTTGTTTACGGGATTTGACATCTCCTATCCAGTGTCTAACGTGAGTGCGGTAACTTAAGAAATATTCGGGATTCACAGCTCCTAAGGATCCGTTAAACTATCTACTATGTAGTAATATTGCTATTATAATAGTGTCTAAAGTAAAGTATAATATACTAAAATAGCGTTAAGGCTTTACATTTTCCACCTTAACACACTTTTATATTTCCATAGTCTATACAGTACCGTAATCTCCCCCGTACTGGGCGTCGTTAGAGGGTACTCCATAGGTATGGCACAAAACAAAATCGTATAAGGCGCGCTAGGATAGGTGACACGGCAAACTTGGCAATGCCAGGGTAGATATACCAATTACGCTTCCAGGCCAGTGGTAACGCATAACCGCAGCTACCGTCCACCTCGAGCCACATCCCTAAATAAAAAAAAAATCAAAAGTGGCCACCGAACCAATCCAGAAGTCGGAGTATAATATTGAAGGGATGTGTCCGAAGGTGCTACCTCATTAGCCCGTCGATCGCTCCTGTTTTAGCCACCTTATGCCAACTCACGGGAGTCGGGTCCATGTATTTACCTCAAAGGAAACGCCGCCACCATCCTACTTCATTCTGGAATCTCCACCGCCTACACGGTTGTTGAAGTGGTTTTCGAAGTTGGCAGAGAGTATGACAACTTCTGATCCTTGTCTCTTTAACAACCAAATATTATTATAACATCGCGGTCTTTTCAAAACAGTTTATACATTTAAAACCAGAATATAATATTCATTTCAAACCCATATAAATACCATATCATTTCTATTTAAAACCAATCAATATGATATCATTTATTTCAAATCAATATAATATTATTTTATTTCAAATGTATCCCTTTTCCAGAATCATTGCACTTCCAAATTATACACTTCGAAACCAAACATTTGAAGTTTAACACCCTTAAAGCATATTACTTTGAAATACATAACTTCGAAACACTTCAATTTCGATAAAACATTTCGATACATTTCAAGGCTTTCAAAACTATACTCGATAATTTCGATTCAACAATTAAATTTTCTATTATTTAATTTTGAAATAATTTACATAATAAACCCATTATCATCTAAATAAACTCAAATTACAAATAACTCAATACTTCCTTCAAGTTATTTCTACTTGAAATATTCATTCAATTCACCTTAAATAAAAACCAAGTTAAAAAATCACACCCTCTAACTTCCAATTTAATGAATTTCACACCGTGCTTATTTGAGTTTAATTCTTAAATAAATTCAATTCCACATAATTTCCAATTTATCTTTCAACCATTATTTAATCTAAATAATTATAACTCTATATTAAAATAAAATTTATATGCTTATCCATTTTATCTTCCAATAAAATCAAAATTATTATTAAGCTTATTCGATATTAATTTTTTTTATTCATGGCTTAATAATCAAGAATAAAATATCATTATAAAATATCTAGAATCAGTATTAATATAAAACCATATATTTCTTACAGAACCATAGGACATCATTTCAAAATATTTTTTAAATATAGACCACGGTGTCTGTATAAAATTTTCTACCCTATGGTCAAGTGATACAGATATTTATCATTTCAATCCGTAATTTAAAATAAAATTACCGTTATATATCATTTCAAACAGCAATCCAGAATGAATAATGACAAATCAATAAAGAACTTGCAGATTATGATGATATAAATAAAACAACCATTCATCCATCATAAAATCATACATCCATCACAGTCATCATCCAAAACAATCAATTAATATCAATATATAACTGATAATATATAATAGGTAATTAACTGCCAGTTATATTCAATAATAAATTAAATAATGATTTAATTTAAATAAATGCAATTAACTGAGATGATGATTAAAAATATACAAAACAGTCATAAATAAATTCATAATCACAACATAAATTAAATTTAATGTACATAAGAAATTTTAGAAATTATGAGTGGGTTAAAACACTCACCTTTGGAATTTAAATTGAATTTAAATCCAATTTAAACCCAAAAATTGAACAGTCTCGGAATTCGTCCAAACCAGCGCCAAAATGTCCGGAATTTCAATACAATCCCAACGCAAGAGACCGTGCGTAAATCCGAGTCGTTAAGAAACAGTTACGTATATTAGAACGGTTGAATAATAAATTAATAATTAACTAAAAAAACAACGTACGCATCTTATCCCTCCAGATCAAACACCGGACCCACTATACACGCCAAACCCCTTCAAAACGCACACAACAGGAAGCAACGAGACGTCGATCGGAGGTGACCGCGACGTGCGCCTCTCAGCGCTCGACTTTCGGGTAGGACGCGGCCCCCTCAGTTGCCATCATTCATGCACAAATTGAGAAATACCGCCGCGACTTCAAGGTCAGATCTTGGCGAATCCGTGACGAAGTAGCACAAATTAACCGTTGGATATGAAGAGCCCGTCGAGATCTACCACTTTCCTTATGGAAGATTTCAATTTCGATGCACGGATTGGAAGAAATCGACGCAAGACGATGGAGAAGTTTTGGCCATATAAATAGAAAAAGAGAAGCGGCCGGGTTACAGAATAATAAAATATTATTATCTCGTTTTACGTGCCATATTTATAAAGTTAGGTCCAAAACAGTCCAAACTCCAATCGAAGCGTGCCGTCTGACGTTCTTATTATAAAAAGGCCTTTTGATCACAATGGGACTGATTTCGAGGTTCAATTCTGTCATTTTCATAGGTTACCGTTAAAGTCAAATTAGTTTTAAAGACAAAAATGCCACCAAAAGTCCGTTCCGTTTCCGAAACGAAAATGGATCAACCCATTTCAAAATAGATGTTTGAAAATATTTTAAACGCAATGGAAAAGGTTTCAAGTCCAAATTCCATCGTATGAAAAAGTTATGCTAAAACAATATTTTTCAAATTGATTTCAAGGCGTTTCAAGCCCGTACGATCAAACGATAAGCCTGATCGCTACGAAACTTGAAATTCTACAATGATTCACCGATACGGATCCGATGAAACTGGTTTCGTCGAAATCCGAGTCAGTGGCCAAAGTGGCTATTTTTACCTTAATTAAATAATTAAATAATTAATAAATTAAATCACTTTTCAAATTTCAACTCCATACTTGACCAAAACCATCATTTTTGATCTCTTAAACAATTACAGTGATTTAAACAAATTTAGGTGTTAATTTAGCGTTGATTCATCCTTCAATTTCAACGTTAAGTTTCAATTTCATTATATTCAAAAATTATAAATATAATTCCCAATAGTTCCATTTAATTAAATAAATTAATAATTATTCCATTTACTATTGTCAAATAAAAGGATTTAACATTAGATTCAAAACTGTTACATTAATATTCTCTTATTCCATCTTAATTTCAAATAACGTAATATTTTAATATTTAACTCCACTTATTTGCAATTAATCTAATTATTAAATTTAAGTTAATAAATCTTGATTCTCACTCCTTTTATTAAATCAACCATTATCTTATGGATAACTTTAGCGCTACTATATATATCCAACTGCCCTAATGGTTTATAGTTATCAGCTAAATTCATATTAACTTGTAATTAATTACGTTTAATTACAATGGATTTAGATTTAATTTAATAGATTAAATAAATGGGTAAACAATTAATAATTATTACCATTTACCTAATTTAACCCTATTCCTACTTTATTATCAATTAACAAACATTATAATTTCTTGCTAAACATTGATTTTTATCCAGTTACCTTTTATTACGTAGTATTACATCAATTTATATAACTTTGAATTCATTCCCAATTTACACATTCCAATCAATTATAACTTTACAATTTTAATGAATTCATTAATTGTCAATTGTCATTCCAATAAATACATTCATTTGATTTTTTTTCTTATTATGAATCAATTATAAACTTACCATCTTAAAGGTGATGTCAACATGGGTACTTATCTATTACACTAATATACGCCCATTTACACCTTTCATTTGTATAATGTTACATTAATATATTCAAATTTCTAGCTCCTTTGTTATTAACTATACTATTTCCATTTATTATATCTTATGCCCAATATATACATTAATTATGATTAAATATTCTCAGTAAATTTATTTACTTGGTTTCATGTTTTTTATTACATCGATTACTGCCTTATAAATAAATTTACGTTTCTATTCACCCTTTCCGTTATTATATTAATTATCATTAAAGTACATTTAATCATCTTTACTTGTAATTGGTGAATTAACATGTAACAACCATTTGTCACCATTATACCCTTTATAATACTTGTATGTTCATTCTTCCCAACCAATTACCATCTATTATATTATTTCACACATTAATTAAAAAATTACGTTTGCTTTCTCATATTTCACTTATAACCAAGTCATAACATTTAAATTATTTTATTTAATTAGAATTCCATTCAAGTTCCTTAATTATTAACTTAAATTAACCTTGTTGCGTTTCCTCTTAGTTAATTTTCATTATTACGTCACTACAATCTTTATTAATAATTCACAAACTTTTAGTTTCTTCAATATTAAATTTCAAAAATCTCATTAAATTAACAATTATAATTACTGAAAATTTACGGGTCGTTACATCTCATATATCTCAAATTTGACTTCATTATTACTTAGTTTTGAAATATCCATTTCATAAAATCCAGTAACATTTATATAACCCGTAATTACAAGTAAACCAAATGTCCTTTCATACTAATATAAACTTCAATTATTCATTTATCAAAATCAAATATTATTCCAAGTTCACATTCTTTATCAAAATAAAGATCATGCCATACAAAACCATTTAAATCATTAAAATATCATATCCTTTCAAAACCTCATTATCAATTCATTATTTGAATTCAAAATCAAATATTCAAATGTAAATACCATTTTAAAATCAAATATATCATTCATTTATTATTTCAAATACCATTACAAAACACATTTTAAAATTTCATTCAAAAAAATTCATTTATCTCATTTCATTTCATTCCATTTAACACATAACAGTAAAGTTTATTTAAATTCAAATTCAATTTAAATTTCTTAAAAATAAAATTTAAATAATAAAATATATTCAAAACTCCTTAAATTTCACAAATAATCAATTCCAAAAGTTAAATCATTAAACACTTTAAAATATAACTCAAAAGTGTTAAAATCTATAATATTTCAAAACAATGTCAAATTATCGCAACGACGACATTTATAAAGTGCTATCATAGCTTATAGTTTCCAAGGTAGTTTAATTCAGGAATAACGACATTTATAAAATGCCATAATAGATATTTAGTTATTTCAAACATAGTTAAATTCAAACCAACGACATTTAAAATGTTGTCATAAAACCATAGCATTTTTGGAAATGCTATTAATAAAATTCAAGAATTTATTATAACTTTTCAGAAACAATAAAATTTCAAAATTTTTCTATTTAGATTTATAAATCATATTTCTAGACTTCAAAATTTCACATTTAAATACTTTTAACATATGATTTATCACAACAAAATTTAAAATCAAATATCCAATTAAAAATTCAATTCATTTGTTAAGTCAAAATTCACTTTTTATTAACTTATAAATTTAATAAACTTAACATCTTATTTCAAATATCATTTCAAGCTTTAAATTTAATTTACATTATTTACTTACATTTTAAAAATATATATTTAAAGTCAAAATCATAATTTCTTCAAGTTTACATACTTAAAATCACAATTTCAAGAATTAATATTTAACTTTCTTAAAAACCATAAAAAAAATTTAAATCAAAATTTCATAATTTAAAATTACATATCTTAAGAAAATTCATTTAAAAATATACCACGGGGTCTGTGTATAATTTTCTAACCTGGGTCAAGTAATACGGATATATATCATTTCAATCCGTAGTTTACAAAGAAAATCCAAGTTCTATCATTTCAAACCTGCAATCCCAAGTAAATAAAAATAAATAAAAATCGCTCAGACCTATCATTTCGGCCCATAATGATTTTTCCCTATTCTAAAGTCCGTTCGGGTATGTATCATTTCAACCCATAATGATTCTATTCTAACAGGGAACTTGCATTGTGAACATATGCATAAATAATATAAACAATTTCAGTGTCACAATATAATGTCATATATCAGATGTCAGGTGATAATTAACAAAGTTAACGTGGTAATAACATAGAAAGCATATCATATGATCATCATTTACTTACATAAACATTTTATATTACTAAACACTTGCCATCAATTTACTATTTCATAAGTAAATATGTCAGAGTGAGAAAGACTCACCTTTTCAAGCTGGAGACCAAAACAACACACACAAGAGCGATTCCAAAAGCACGACAAGCACGATTTGATTTGAATGAATGGAGAGCCTTGATGTTGATCTTGTATACAATAAATAAAGAAGATAATATGAACATAATAATTCAATACAAAATATTGAAACAATTTGAAGTTTTGAATTAACAAAGAACATCACCTAGCTTTTCATCCAACTTTGCTTGACCATGACAAAATGGCTTGTCACAGGCACACTAAGCTCATCCTAGGTGTTCTTATTACTCAGTCATGATCATGCCTTGGCTCGGGTTAAGCATCAAAACTCATGGCTATGCAAGAAGATGAAAGTGGTAGGTGCAACATAGGTAGAATACAAAGAAATCAAGGCAAATAAGTGGAGTTTGGTCATAAAAAGGCTCGACTTGGACATTGCTTGGCTCGGCCATACTTGTTTCAGATCTGGACAGTGGAGAGTGATGGTGTAGCAGCGGCCAAATGTTATGTAGTTGCTGGTGGTTCTAGGGGTGGCCAAAGTGCATAGGAAGAGGTAGGTGATGTTTTGTGGCTAGGCTAGCATAGTTCTGTGGAGTGTTGCATTTTTTTGAGGTGCTATCATCATCAAGTGGTCATGGCCTGCCTTTGGTCAGAGAAGAGCCTGATGTTGCAGCTGTAGATGGAGGAGGTGATGGTCGGTGGTGATGGTGGGGAGTGGGGCCGAGAAAAGCAAGGAGAAGAAGAAGGCAAAACAATGGAAATAAGAAGAAAATAGAAAAAAAAGAAGCCATTGCCATAATTTTCTTTCCTCTTGCCATGAGTTTTTTTTTGATGAGAAAGATGAACTCGCATGAAATGTGATTGAGAATACATGGCTAATGATAAGGAGTGAACAGCCAAAAGGCAAAATGAAAAGCCAAAAAGGAATTGAAAGGACAACTAAATGAAAAGTCTTTGTCCATTTGAATTTCTATTTTCTTTTAAACAAAATAAACTAAATGCAATTAAGAAAATAAAAGTAAAAAGCTGAACAAATAAAGTGGAAAAAATATAAATAACTATTTTATGGAAAAATAGAAAATAAATAGGAAAATAGCTTAATAATTTAAAACTAGGCTTTAAAATTATAAAGCATATACATTTAACATTTGAAAAATATAACTACACTACAAAAATGTTTTAAAAATAAAATAAATACATAACATGTCATATTACACATACAAACACAAATTAGAAAAAACAAAAATATTATTTATATAAATTGAAATAAACAATTTTGCTAAATAAAATAATTTGCACTAAATAAAACAATTTACACACAATATTGTAAAAAACACAACTTTCACAATATTAATTGGATTTCAACGAAACGGAAAGTAGTATTCTTGAAATTTAATTTATTTTCATAATAAAATATAAAATTCAAAAAATTCAAATATTTAAATTTTGAATTTAAAAGTCAAAGTTTGACCAGATTGACCAAAATTCACATTTCTGGAAAATATTCAATTTATTCAAGTTTGAAATTCTAATTTACACACAAATCAAAATTTATATTTAAAATAACAAAATTTATTCATTTTAATAAATAAAATAAAGTTTTTAAATTAGGAAATCAATTTAAATAATTTAAAATATACAATTAAAATAATCACAAAATACAGGTTGTTACAGATTAACTCCATTCAGTTGATTGAACGGTCATAACTGCTATATTTTTCAATTTTCTGAAGGGGTGCTCTTCTCCACGAAGAGTTATCCCTCTTTATTAATGCTTGTAACCATTTCTATTAATCGTTCCTCTTTACTAAGAGTTGCAACCATACATCCTCTATATAAAACAAACAAAATTTTGAATTCAGTATCAATTACATTCTCTTGTCTTCTATATATTGCTTTTAAATTCTTAAGTGCTTTCACATACTTTCAATACTTTCAAATTGATCACTATTCATTCAATAATGCAGTTCTTGTGATCAAAACCTTTCCATTTCTTCGTGTACACTCAATATACCACTCAGAAGAAGATTTTAGGAATGTTGTACTGTATCGACTCACCCGTATTATTTAGAGCACAAGAAGTCAAAACACTTTATTACTTCTTGTAGTCGAAGTCCTGTTGGAGATCTTCGAGCATGAAGTCATATTCATCATGTAAAGACCCAACTTCCAAATACCAGGAAGTCACATCGCTAAGAAGAAAAGAAAGGGATAGAAAAGAGAAAAGAAAGAAAAGAAGAACCAAACAACATCAGAGTCTCACAGCGGAACGAACAAATTATATTAATCAAATAAAATATTACATAGTATCTCATATATCAGAGTTATACAGCTCAAACTACACAAAACTAGACAGTTATAACACCTGTCTGGATATTACAACTCAAGTACATCACATATACAGAAATGACTCAAACACAGCGGAACTCTACCTATATCTATACGTTGAAGCCTCCTGCTCCATTATCTCCTCCAGAACTCGTCAAAGAAATCCTGAAACACTTGACTACTCATACATAATATGAGTACCCAAGAGTTTAATAAAACAGAAAATAAACACTCGGGTCAGACAGGGGTCTGGTGTGAGTAAACGGGAATAAAAGTTGCTTAACTTTAGAAAATCCTTTGAAAACAAAAGGTATCACGTAAGACTTCCCACACATAAACATGGGTAAGTTTTTACCTTACGCTAACCAAAACATTTGATAGGAAATCCAGTGATATTATAATAGTGACTAGGATTTTCAAAATAAAATACAGAAATAGCTGGAATGCTTACATCTCACATTCCAACATAGTTGGGCACAATCAAAACCGTACAGGCACTTATTGGATTTTGGATTCCATACAATGGCAGGGCTACTGAGGTACCGCCCGTCACAGTACGTGGCCTAGATCACCGTACCGAGGAGCCACCCTAACTCCCCTGCAACACAAGACCGGAACCACCCCTTACTGGCAGTCCCGAACAAGACCACCCCGGCAGTTGTCATGATCAACCGCCCCACACAGCCGAAATAAAAAGGGACTTCTAGACATGGGTCAATCTTGCTCTCCAGTGGGAGCTACCCACGAAGCCTTGCTGCACCTCCCCTGTTTTAGCCATTCCCGGTTGATAAGGCTTGAGGCTGTGATTACCTTTATAGGACATATCACTTAGAATGCTCATCGTCCGCCTGACGATGTGCTGAAAGCATTCAGTCCGTACAAGTTCGTTCCGGGTTCGAATGAAACCGAAGGCACTATCTCGTTGCACTCATTTTGGAATCACCCTCAGAGTCAACGACCATAGCCCTTGCACTCCGAATCACCATCTCGAACCTATAAGAACTATTCCGTCAAACTCATTACAGAATCACCCACAGAGTTATACCGACGTATAGACCTTACACCTCGAGTCTTCACTTGCTCCACTTGGATTCACGACCTAACGTTTAATTGGAATCGATGTGGTTTTCGGATATCCAAATATGGAAACCCGATCCCTGTCTCATCGAAACCAAACGCCATTTTAATGTCCAAGTTGTACTTAAGGGTTTAAATAATTAACTTTCATTCAGGATGACATAAACAGATAGATGAATCACAATATCACAACAGATAATCCATATCAAACATTCATCTCACAAAGCAGCATATCACATATCTTATAGACATCCAAATTATCCAGTATCAATCATTCAATAGATATCAACCAATTCAGATATTCCACAACAATCATACACAAATAGACATTATTAATTCCTTAATAATTAATTTAATCATCTTAAATCAAATTAATTACTTGAGAATTAAACAACTAACCCTGCTTAAACAATCATTAATTACAGTTAATTAATTAATCACTCTTTAATCACCTTCATAATCCAATCAATTAATCTTCATTTCATATTAATTATCTTCAATCATATTCTTAATTAATCACCTAGATTAATTATTCTTTAATTTCACTATGTAATTAACCCTTAAATTAATTGCACAGATTAACTTATCTTTAATCATTAATCTTAATTAATTCTAGTTAATTAATTAACAATAATTAATTAACTAAATCTTTAATTAATTACATTAATTAATAATTACTTTTCACTTCAATGATTAATTATCTTATAATTAATCACATTCATTAATTAATTAAACAATTAATTATTCATTAATTACACTAATTAATGACCCTCTAATTTCAATAATTACATTTAAGTATTAATTATAAACTTAATTACAATTATTAATCAAACCTGATTAATTATAGTCAGTAATTAACTTCCTTAATTACTACATCAATTAAACAATACCTTGATTAATTTCATTAATCAATTCTTTATTTACACTGAGTAATTTTCCTTAATTACTTCCCTTAAGTTATTATACTTCTTTAATTATTATCCATCAAGAAATCTCTTAATTAATTACAATGAGTAACTATTTATTAATTACTTCACTAAGTAATTACATATCTTTAATTATTTTAAGTAATTATACTAAAATCCATCATTAAGTAATTCTTTTTAATTAATTAAACTTAATTAATTAACTAAAAATTTACCATAATAACTTATTTAATTACACTGAGTAATTAAATTTAATTACATTTTTCAGAAATTATGTTTAAATAATTCTTCTTAATTATTAAGTAATTAACTTCTTAATTACTTATTAACTAATTATAAAAATTAATTAACCTTGATTAAATTAATTTCTAATTAAGGAATTAATTTCACTTAATTAATTACATAACTAATTTACCTTAATTTAATTACTCACATTAAATCAATTTAAGTTAAATTAAGTAATTAACTTTAATTACTTTTATAATCTAAAACTAGATTAAGATAAACCAAGTATTCCATTATCCTTTATCAATCATTTTAAAATTTTAAAATTTAAATTCAAAAACTTGTAATTGGTTTTACACAAAACATCATTTTTCAATTTGTCATTATCTTTAAACTTCTCTAAATTTAAATACCTTACTTCAATCACATTTTAAATTACTTCAAATACATTTTATTTGGAAACGTTATTTTATTAACAAAACAAAATGAAATAAACTACTTTTAAAAACAAATTTGACTTAACTTATTTAAGCATAAAGTTTTAAAAAAAACATTTCAACATATTTAAAACTGTTTTAAACTTTGTTCAAAAATTTGGTTTGCTTTGAATTTCTAAAACACAGTTTGCAGTAAAAAAAACAAACAGGAACAAGTCCTGGAACAAACTACTCAGGTCCAAAATACACGCGACAAACCCCTTCTACAACTTCGAGTTGCACTCGATACAAAATCCGAGACAACCCTCGAGCAAACAGCGAAAAGCCATAGCCAAACATTATCTTCCCCAAACCAAAAACGGCAGATACCCCATTGAACTCGTGCACGTGCACGCTAAGGTCGGTCGACGCCGATCATCGTTGCAACACTCCACACGTCGCCCCTAATTCCTTCAACTATTTCGACCCCACAGATCGTCAAAACCAACACTAACTCGAAAAAAAGCTTCAGCGCTTCATCAGGAAAAACGTTCGAACCACCAAACTTCAAATCGCCGATGATCAAGATGACCGGAGATCGTGGCTTCTCCTCCGGAGCAGCTTTGCACTACGACAACCCGATCCCCCTCCATGCGATTCATCAAAACCCAGCAACGATGACGCAACTCCACGATTTTGACCCTTAACAGGAAACAACCCTAAACCCTACTAACACCTCCCACGGCCACCACGCTGACCATAAAAATCAACCACCATTTTTACTGCATCACCCAGAACCAAGACCTCCTCCATGCCGAAGCTCAACCTCCAATTCAACCCTAATCAACAGCAAACGACCCCAAACCCAAATCCATAAAACCCTTAATTTCACTTTGAATACTCAGTTAAAAATTACAAATTTTACATTAAAAATCATAATTTGATAATATGAATCAGATTATCCAAGTGAAATCAAAATTCATCTAGCATGAATTTTATCCAATTTTGAAAGTCTACTGTATTTTCATAATTTACTGAGTAATGTTCAAATATACTTACTTGTAACAAATTTTAAAAACAAAAAAAATCATGTTATTAACATCTCTACTCCAGAAACCCAGGTTTAATTTTGATTATATAGAAAGATTTGAGTCATTTTAGTTGATCTTGATACAGATTTTACAAGGAACACAAAATTATTCATATACAAGTATATGTGCTCAAGTTGTACAGCTCAAACCAAATTTAAGATGGAAATTTCTAAGCAACAACATGATTTAACCTCATCAGATTCAACATGCAAACATAGATACACATTTAAACATTTCACAGATCATCAAATGAAGGATTAAAACTGTTTTTATAAAAAGAAATTTACTCACTGAATTTAGGAGCAGAGAACACTCTGTATCACTGCATTTGAATTTTCCTGGAATTTGATTTTGCTTTTGCTTCTTAACTTGCTGTTGAAACATTGAATTTTGCATTTACATGATGTAGATTTTGCATGTTCTTCAGATTGAAGTTGTATAGCTTCAGATCTTCTTCTTTTTCTTCTTTTTTTTCATTAGTTATAGATTGAATTCTGTTTTTCTTTTCTTTCCAGTTTGAATCTGCATTTAGTTTCCCTTTTTTTTTAATTGAAGAAGATTGAAGAAGTTTAGCTGAAGAAAATAAACCAACATATTTTTTTCTTTTGAAAACAAAATTTTTCCCTTAAAAGATAGATTGCCACTTGTTAAAGAATGAACCAACTTATTTACAAATGTCTAAAACCTTATGAATTTGTAAACAAGTGTGTCCTCCCATGTTATTATATTGCCAAGTGTTTTAAGAATTACATTATTTACTTATTTAAAAAAATGAATTAGACCTTAATTATTTGTTTGTAAATGAATAAACCTTAATTACTACTAATTTAATACTCATGTCAACTATGAAATGTAATATATTTAAAACGTTTTGTTTTAGTTTATAATTATTTAAAACTTACTTTCCTAAAGATAAGTTCTAAAAGAAAGTAACATTTGTTTAAATTTTATTTTAAAAGTTTAATCATAAATTTCTATAGCTAACATTGATATTATATTAAGAATCTAAATTTGTTTTCAAAAATCAATTTAAAGGAAAACAAATTAAATCTTTATAATAAGGTACTATATTTCAAACATTATTCATTTAATAAAAATAGATTTTTCCTTTAAGTGTTTTATAAATAAACATTAATTTTAAATTGCTTTTGAAAAATATTTTTATTAAACCAAATCAAAACTTTCCAAATTACTATAAAAACTTATGTACACTATAAATTTGAAAACATATTTTCTATTTAAGTTTAATTCATCATTTTCTATTCACAATAATTTTATACAAATATAAATATTCATTGTAAATAGAACATCTTAAATATTAGTTTCAGAAATTATTTGAATTTGTAAAACAAAACATCAAATTACAATATATAGACATATATATTATAATTTGAAAATATTTTTATTAAATTTAACTTGAACCAATTTCCTTATTACAATGTATACATATATACATTACAAATGGAATTATTTTTATCAACTTAAATAGATCAATCAATTACACACACATATTATTATTATAAATTTGAAAAGAATAAACATTCAAATTAAATTATCATTGAATTTTGAAAAGATAACATTTGTTAAATTAGATTAATTATTAGTTTTGAATATATAATATTTGGTTAATTTAGATTTTAGATCAATATAACATATTTTACAATAAATTATAAATGGAAATTATTAAATAAGTATTGCCCAAAATTACGAGACATCACATTCCTCTCCCCTTAAAAGAATTTCGTCCCCGAAATTAAAAGCAAAGATAATTTAATAATCTCATACAGATTTAAAATCTAAAATAGCAACATATGCTATCAACCATATACTAGAAACCATAACATCCAATTCAAACAATCAATTCTAACTATTCAAACAAAATTTGGATAGAATTTTTCTCGAGTTTCCCAGGTACAAACATCGGGTTACTCGCCCTACAGAATCTAAACTAGCTCCTCTACTCAGATCTAGAACTCCTATATCTAGATCTATAATCCAAACAGAATATCGGATCACAGACAATCCGATCAACTTCCAAATCTCCATGATCGGCTGGTTCTAAACCAGTGATAGATCAAACATTTATCCTTAAGAGAATATAGAAAGATTCTCATACACTCTTGAGCTAGCTTCCCAACTTATCAAATCTCATTTCTCTTATGATCGGAGAAAACTTATCCAAAAATTAAATCACCGTCTGCGAATTGCGAATCTCTTCGTCTCTTGACCACAACCTATGCTGATCCTGGACCGCCCTCAACCATCCTGATCAACCAAACTTCACAGATGCTTCACAAATCAAAACTGGATCAAGAATAAGATGACCACCTGATTCTACTCAACAAGATGATTCTCCCAAAATCTATCGAAATCCAAACACCAATCTACTATACAAGCATCAAGAACTTCAAACTTGTTTCCCCTATCCGAAAAACAGAACAGATGCTCCTGACATCAAAGCCTTCAAATCCCAAAAGAACTTCCTAAAGAAAACCTTAAATCCAAGAAAACACAAATCTTTCGATGAATCCGAGTTGCTCCTATTCTGGAATAACTGCCACCATGCTTCCGCTGCACAACTCTGATCCGAAGAAGATGAGAATGCTTCTGATGAACATAAGCACAAATTTAATCAAATCATCCAGAAACATTGTCCGTCAAATTCCATGAAAGCTTAATGACCTATCCGACTTGGTCACAAATACTACAACAGAAATCCACTTGGAAAACTAGATCCAATTAATCCTGATTGCTCATAAAAATTCTCTATCCTAGAATTCTTTCTCTACTAGGCCAAATCACCAGAAAATCCAAGAACCAGATCAAAATAGAACTCCTTCTCTCGGTGCGGACAAATTCCTTTGACTACCCTGAAGATATTCAGAAAGTCTCATACCGCTTTGATAGCTCCAACAACTTTAGAGATGTCTCAAACAAAAGCAAAGATTACTAGAAGAACTTCCGAACCATTGCAGGTCACTTTTGCGATACTACCCAGTTCGGTTTCCAAAGAATCTATTCTCTCTTACATAACAGAACAGCTTAAGCCCTTCAAAAGAAGAAGCTGATGGTCCACCTCAACCACAAACACCTTACCATACTGGGCTTCCAAAGAAGAAGACAAGCCTTCACCATTTGCCCGATCTACAAACAGTCGAATTTCAAAGGCTTCTGAACCATCGAGGAAACGGACCACACAACTGCTTCCGAACTCCATCTCTAGGATATTGCTGAGCCAAAAGATCTTCCTGACAGCACACTCAACACCTCCAAGCTGCTACTGCTACCAAAGACTTCCTTATCCAAAAATTCCTTGAATCCCAAAATATATCAACCAACTCCACAAAAAGAGTCTTCAAGATAGACAGAAACCTCTCAAGAAACTTGGGCTTCAGACCAAGCACAAACACCTAGCTGAACTGAATCTTCCACTCCAATATAGATAAGACTCCTTCCTATGGTTGCCAAATACCATTACTTTCTTCAGCTCTCCCAACTGATCCCAAACTCCAGAGAATCCGCTCGCACGAGCGCAATCCAAACTTGTACTCCAAAAATAAACTTCGAACCTTAAAAAGATTTCCTTCAGAGATAGGTGAAATACATTCACCCAGCTGCCAAACTTACTCGAGACGGTATTAGGTCTACAGTCTCGACAAATACATTTCCAACCAATGGTAGTAGTCGTGTTACACACACCATCACCTTATCTACCTTTACAACTTATATTGGAAAACCCGAACAGGTAACCCAACCAAATAGGTAGAAATATATATATATATAATAAATAAGTATATATAAATATATATATTCAAAATTACAAATACGCTCTCTCAAGGAAGACACCACTCCAGAGCCTAGGTACTCGCTCAACCTAGCGCTCTGATACCACATTGTAACGACCCAACTTCCAAATACCAGGAAGTCGCATCTTTAAGAAGAAAAGAAAGGGATAGAAAAGAGAAAAGAAAGAAAAGAAGAACCAAACAACATCAGAGTCTCACAGCGGAACGAATAAATTATATTAGTCAAATAAAATATTACATAGTATCTCATATATCAGAGTTATACAGCTCAAACTACACAAAACTAGACAGTTATAACACCTGTCTGGATATTACAACTCAAGTACATCACAGATACAGAAATGACTCAAACACAGCGGAACTCTACCTATATCTATACGCTGAAGCCTCCTGCTCCATTATCTCCTCCATAACTCGTCAAAGCAATCCTGAAACACTTGACTACTCATGCGTAATATGAGTACCCAAGAGTTTAATAAAACAGAAAATAAACACCCGGGTCAGACAGGGGTCTGGTGTGAGTAAACGGGAATAAAAATTTCTTAAATTTAGAAAATCCTTTGAAAACAAAAGGTATCACGTAAGACTTCCCACACATAAACATGGGTAAGTTTTTACCTTACGCTAACCAAAACATTTGATAGGAAACCAGTGATATTAGAATAGTGACTAGAGTTTTCAAAATAAAATACAGAAATAGCCGGAATGCTTACATCTCACATTCCAACATAGTTGGGCACAATCAAAACCGTACAGGCACTTATTGGATTTTAGATTCCATACAACGGCAGGGCTACTGGGGTACCGCCCGTCACAGTAAGTGGCCTAGATCACGGTACCGAGGAGCCACCCTAACTCCCCTGCAACACAAGACCGGAACCACCCCTTACTGGGCAGTCCCGAACAAGACCATCCCGGCAGTTGTCATGATCAACCGTCCCACACAGCCGAAATAAAAAGGGACTTCTAGACAGGGGTCAATCTTGCTCTCTAGTGGGAGCTACCCACGAAGCCTTGCTGCACCTCCCCTGTTTTAGCCATTCCCGATTGATGAGGCTTGACGCTGCGATTACCTTTATAGGAGATATCACTTAGAATGCTCATCGTCCGCCTGACGATGTGCTGAAAGCATTCAATCCATACAAGTTCGTTCTGGGTTCGAACGAAACCGAAGGCACTATCTCGTTGCACTCATTTTGGAATCACCCTCAAAGTCAACGACCATAGCCCTTGCACCCTGAATCACCATCTCGAACCTATAAGCACTATTCCGTCAAACTCATTACAGAATCACCCACAGAGTTATACCGACGTATAGCCCTTACACCTCGAGTCTTCACTTGCTCCACTTGGATTCACGACCTAACGTTTAATTGGAATCGATGTGGTTTTCGGATATCCAAATATGGAAACCCGATCTCGATCTCATCGAAACCAAACGCCATTTTAATGTCCAAGTTGTACTTAAGGGTTTAAATAATTAACTTTCATTCAAGATGACATAAACAGATAGATGAATCACATTATCATAACAGATAATTCATATCAAACATTCATCTCACAAAGCAGCATATCACATATCTCATAGACATCCAAATTATCCAGTATCAATCATTCAATAGATATCAACCAATTCAGATATTCCACAACAATCATACACAAATAGACATTATTATTTCCTTTATAATCAATTTAATCATCTTAAATCAAATTAATTACTTGAGAATTAAACATCTAACCCTGCTTAAACAATCATTAATTACAGTTAATTAATTAATCACTCTTTAATCACCTTCATAATCCAATCAATTAATCTTCAATTTCATATTAATTATCTTCAATCATATTCTTAATTAATCACCTAGATTAATTATTCTTTAATTTCACTATGTAATTAACCCTTAAATTAATTGCACAGATTAATTAATCTTTAATCATTAATCTTAATTAATTCTAGTTAATTAATTAACAATAATTAATTACCTAAATCTTTAATTAATTACATTAATTAATAATTACTTTTCACTTCAATGATTAATTATCTTATAATTAATCACATTTATTAATTAATTAAACAATTAATTATTCATTAATTACACTAATTAATGACCCTTTAATTTCAATAATTACATTTAAGTATTAATTATAAACTTAATTACAATTATTAATCAAACCTGATTAATTATAGTCAGTAATTAACTTCCTTAATTACTACATCAATTAAACAATACCTTGATTAATTTCATTAATCAATTCTTTATTTACACTGAGTAATTTTCCTTAATTACTTCCCTTAAGTAATTATACTTCTTTAATTATTATCCATCAAGAAATCTCTTAATTAATTACAATCAGTAATTATTTATTAATTACTTCACTAAGTAATTACACATCTTTAATTACTTTAAGTAATTATACTAAATTCCATCATTAAGTAATTCTTTTTAATTGATTAAACTTAATTAACTAACTAAAAATTAACCATAATAACTTAATTAATTACACTGAGTAATTAACTTTAATTACATTTTTCAGAAATTATGTTTAAATAATTCTTCTTAATTATTAAGTAATTAACTTCTTAATTACTTATTAACTAATTATAAAAATTAATTAACCTTGATTAAATTAATTTCTAATTAAGTAATTAATTTCACTTAATTAGTTACACAACTAATTTACCTTAATTTAATTACTCACATTAAATCAATTTAAGTTAAATTAAGTAATTTACTTTAATTACTTTTATAATCTAAAACTGGATTAAGATAAACCAAGTATTCCATTATCCTTTATCAATCATTTTAAAATTTTAAAATTTAAATTCAAAAACTTGTAATTGGTTTTACACAAAACATCATTTTTCAATTTATCATTATCTTTAAACTTCTCTAAATTTAAATACCTTACTTCAATCACATTTTAAATTACTTCAAATACATTTTATTTGGAAACGTTATTTTATTAACAAAACAAAATGAAATAAACTATTTTTAAAAACAAATTTGACTTAACTTATTTAAGCATAAAGATTTAAATTAAAACATTTCAACATATTTAAAACTGTTTTAAACTTTGTTCAAAAATTTGGTTTGCTTTGAATTTCTAAAACACAGTCTGCAGTAAAAAAACAAACAGGAACAAGTCCTGGAACAAACTACTCAGGTCCAAAACACACGCGACAAACCCCTTCTACAACTTCGAGTTGCACTCGATACAAATCCGAGACAACCCTCGAGCAAACAGCGAAAACCCATGGCCAAACATTATCTTCCCCAAACCAAAAACAGCTGATACCCCCATTGAACTCGTGCACGTGCACGCTAAGGTCGGTCGACGCCGATCATCGTCGCAACACTCCACACGTCGCCCCTTATTCCTTCAACTACTTCGACACCACAGATCATCGAAACCAACACTAACTCCAAAAAAAGCTCCAGCGCTTCATCAGGAAAAACGTTCGAACCACCAAACTTCAAATCGCCGACGATCAAGATGACCGAAGATCGTGGCTTCTCCTCTAGAGCAGCTTTGCACTACGACAACCCGATCCCCCTCCATGCGATTCATCAAAACCCAGCAACGATGACGCAACTCCACGATTTCGACCCTTAACAGGAAACAACCCTAAACCCTACTAACACCTCCCACGGCCACCACGCTGACCATAAAAATCAACCACCATTTTTACTGCATCACCCAGAACCAAGATCTCCTCCATGCCGAAGCTCAACCTCCAATTCAACCCCAATCAACAGCAAACGACCCCAAACCCAAATCCATAAAACACTTAATTTCACTTTGAATACTCAGTTAAAAATTACAAATTTTACATTAAAAATCATAATTTGATAATATGAATCAGATTATCTAAGTGAAATCAAAATTCATCTACCATGAATTTTATCCAATTTTGAAAGTCTACTGTATTTTCATAATTTACTGAGTAATGTTCAAATATACTTACTTGTAACAAATTTTAAAAACAAGAAAATCATGTTATTAACATCTCTACTCCAGAAACCCAGGTTTAATTTTGATTATATAGAAAGATTTGAGTCATTTTAGTTGATCTTGATACAGATTTTACAAGGAACACAAAATTATTCATATACAGGTATATGTGCTCAAGTTGTACAGCTCAAACCAAATTTAAGATGGAAATTTCTAAGAAACAACATGATTTAACCTCGTCAGATTCAACATGCAAACATAGATACACATTTAAACATTTCACAGATCATCAAATGAAGGATTAAAACTATTTTTATAAAAAGAAAATTACTCACTGAATTTAGGAGCAGAGAATACTCTGTATCACTGCATTTGAATTTTCCTGGAATTTGATTTTGCTTTTGCTTCTTAACTTGCTGTTGAAACATTGAATTTTGCATTTACATGCTGTAGATTTTGCATGTTCTTCAGATTGAAGTTGTATAGCTTCAGATCTTCTTTTTTTTTTTTTAATTATTTATTGATCGAATTCTGTTTTCCTTTTCTTTTCAGTTTGAATCTGCATTTAGTTTCCCTTTTTTTTTAATTGAAGAAGTTTAGCTGAAGAAAATAAACCAACATATTTTTTCTTTTGAAAACAAAATTTTTCCCTTAAAAGATAGATTGCCACTTGTTAAAGAATGAACCAATTTATTTACAAATGTCTAAAACCTTATTAATTTGTAAACAAGTGTGTCCTCCCATGTTATTATATTGCCAAGTGTTTTAAGAATTACATTAATTACTTGTTTAAAAAAATGAATTAGACCTTAATTATTTGTTTGTAAATGAATAAACCTTAATTACTACTAATTTAATACTCATGTCAACTATGAAATGTAATATATTTAAAACTTTGTGTTTTAGTTTATAATTATTTAAAACTTACTTTCCTAAAGATAAGTTCTAAAAGAAAGTAACATTTGTTTAAATTTTATTTTAAAAGTTTAATCATAAATTTCTATAGCTAACATTGATATTATAGTAAGAATCTAAATTTGTTTTCAAAAATCAATTTAAAGGAAAACAAATTAAATCTTTATAATAACGTACTATATTTCAACCCATTATTCATTTAATAAAAATAGATTTTTCCTTTAAGTGTTTTATAAATAAACATTAATTTTAAATTGCTTTTGAAAAATATTTTTATTAAACCAAATCAAAACTTTCCAAATTACTATAAAAACTTATGTACACTATAAATTTAAAACATATTTTCTATTTAAGTTTAATTCATCGTTTTATATTCACAATAATTTTATACAAATATAAATATTCATTGTAAATAGAACATCTTAAATATTAGTTTCAGAAATTATTTGAATTTTTAAAACAAAACATCAAATTACAATATATAGACATATATATATATTATAATTTGAAAATATTTTTATTAAATTTAACTTGAACCAATTTCCTTATTACAATGTATACATATATACATTACAAATGGAATTATTTTTATCAACTTAAATAGATCAATCAATTACACACACATATATTATTATTATAAATTTGAAAAGAATAAACATTCAAATTAAATTATCATTGAATTTTGAAAAGATAACATTTGTTAAATTAGATTAATTATTAGTTTTGAATATATAATATTTGGTTAATTGAGATTTTAGATCAATATAACATATTTTAAAATAAATTATAAATGGAAATTATTAAATAAGTATTGCCCAAAATCCCGGGACATCACATTCCTCTCCCCTTAAAAGAATTTCGTCCCCGAAATTAAAAGCAAAGATAATTTAATAATCTCATACAGATTTAAAATCTAAAATAGCAACATATGCTATCAACCATATACTAGAAACCATAACATCCAATTCAAACAATCAATTCTAACTATTCAAACAAAATTTGGATAGAATTTTTCTCGAGTTTCCCAGGTACAAACATCGGGTTACTCGCCCTACAGAATCTAAACTAGCAGCTCTACTCAGATCTAGAACTCCTATATCTAGATCTATAATCCAAACAGAATACCGGATCACAGACAATCCGATTAACTTCCAAATCTCCATGATCTGCTGGTTCTAAACCAGTGATAGATCAAGCATTTGTCCTTAAAGAGAATACAGAAAGATTCTCATACACTCTTGAGCTAGCTTCTCAACTTATCAAATCTCATTTCTCTTATGATCAGAGAAAACTTATCCAAAAATTAAGTCTCCGTCTGCGAACTACGAATCTCTTCGTCTCTTGACCACAACCTCTGCTGATCCAGGACTGCCCTCAACCATCCTGATCAACCAAACTTCACAGATGCTTCACAAATCAAAACAGGATCAAGAATATGATGACCCCCTGATTCTACCCAACAAGATGATTCTCCCAAAATCTATCGAAATCCAAACACCAATCTACTATACAAGCATCATGAACTTCAAACTTGTTTCCCCTATCCGGAAAACAGAACAGATGCTCCTGACATCAAAGCCTTCAAATCCCAAAAGAACTTCCTAAAGAAAACCTTAAATCCAAGAAAACACAAATCTTTCGATGAATCCGAGTTGCTCCTATTCTGGAATAACTGCCACCATGCTTCCGCTGCACAAATCTGATCCGAAGAAGATGAGAATGCTTCTGGTGAACATAAGCACAAATTTAATCAACTCATCCAGAAACATTGTCCGTCAAATTCCATGAAAGCTTAATGACCTATCCGACTTGGTCACAAATACTACAACAGAAATCCATTTGGAAAACTAGATCCAATTAATCCTGATTGCTCATAAAAATTCTCTATCCTGGAATTCTTTCTCTACTAGGCCAAATCACCAGAAAATCCAAGAACCAGATCAAAATAGAACTCCTTCTCTCGATGCGGACAAATTCCTTTGACTACCCTGAAGATATTCAGAAAGTCTCATACCGCTTTGATAGCTCCAACAACTTTAGAGATGTCTCAAACAAAAGCAAAGATTACTAGAAGAACTTCCGAACCATTGCAGGTCACTTTTGCGATACTACCCAGTTCGGTTTCCAAAGAATCTATTCTCTCTTACATAACAGAACAGCTTAAGCCCTTCAAAAGAAGAAGCTGATGGTCCACCTCAACCACAAACACCTTACCATACTGGGCTTCCAAAGAAGAAGACAAGCCTTCACCATTTGCCCGATCTACAAACAGTCGAATTTCAAAGGCTTCTGAACCATCGAGGAAACGGACCACACAACTGCTTCCGAACTCCATCTCTAGGATATTGCTGAGCCAAAAGATCTTCCTGACAGCACACTCAACACCTCCAAGCTGCTACTGCTACCAAAGACTTCCTTATCCAAAAAATCCTTGAATCCCAAACTATATCAACCAACTCCACAAAAAGAGTCTTCAAGATAGACAGAAACCTCTCAAGCAACTCGGGATTCAGACCAAGCACAAACACCTAGCTGAACTGAGTCTTCCACTCCAATACAGATAAGACTCCTTCCTATGGTTGCCAAATACCATTACTTGCTTCAGCTCTCCCAACTGATCCCAAACTCTAGAGAATCCGCTCGCACGAGCGCAATCCAAATTTATACTCCAAAAATAAACTCCGAACCTTAAAAAGATTTCCTTCAGAGATAGGTGAAATACATTCACCGAGCTGCCAAACTTACTCGAGACGGTATTAGGTCTACAGTCTCGACAAATACATTTCCAACCAATGGTAGTAGTCGCGTTACACACACCACCAACTTATCTACCTTTACAACTTATATTGGAAAACCCGAACAGGTAACCCAACCAAATAGGTAGAAATATATATATATATATATAATAAATAAATATATATATATATTCAAAATTACAAATACGCTCTCTCAAGGAAGACACCACTTCAGAGCCTAGGTACTCGCTCAACCTAGCGCTCTGATACCACATTGTAACGACCCAACTTCCAAATACCAGGAAGTCGCAGGGATAGAAAAGAGAAAAGAAAGAAAAGAAGAACCAAACAACATCAGAGTCTCACAGCGGAACGAATAAATTATATTAGTCAAATAAAATATTACATAGTATCTCATATATCAGAGTTATACAGCTCAAACTACACAAAACTAGACAGTTATAACACCTGTCTGGATATTACAACTCAAGTACATCACAGATACAGAAATGACTCAAACACAGCGGAACTCTACCTATATCTATACGCTGAAGCCTCATGCTCCATTATCTCCTCCATAACTCGTCAAAGCAATCCTGAAACACTTGACTACTCATGCGTAATATGAGTACCCAAGAGTTTAATAAAACAGAAAATAAACACCCGGGTCAGACAGGGGTCTGGTGTGAGTAAACGGGAATAAAAATTTCTTAAATTTAGAAAATCCTTTGAAAACAAAAGGTATCACGTAAGACTTCCCACACATAAACATGGGTAAGTTTTTACCTTACGCTAACCAAAACATTTGATAGGAAATCCAGTGATATTATAATAGTGATAGGGTTTTCAAAATAAAATACAGAAATAGCTGGAATACTTACATCTCACATTCCAACATAGTTGGGCACAATCAAAACCGTACAGGCACTTATTGGATTTTGGAATCCATACAATGGCAGGGCTACTGGGTACCGCCCGTCACAGTACGTGGCCTAGATCACGGTACCGAGGAGCCATCTTAACTCCCCTGCAACACAAGACCGGAACCACCCCTTACTGGGCAGTCCCGAACAAGACCACCCCGGCAATTGTCATGATCAACTGTCCCACACAGCCGAAATAAAAAGGGACTTCTAGACAGGGGTCAATCTTTCTCTCCAGTGGGAGCTACCCACGAAGCCTTGCTGCACCTCCCCTGTTTTAGCCATTCCCGGTTGATGAGGCTTGAGGCTGCGATTACCTTTATAGGACATATCACTTAGAATGCTCATCGTCCGCCTGACAATGTGCTGAAAGCATTCAATCCATACAAGTTCGTTCCGTCTTCGAACGAAACCGAAGGCACTATCTCGTTGCACTCATTTTGGTATCACCCTCAGAGTCAACGACCATAGCCCTTGCACTCTGAATCACCATCTCGAACCTATAAGCACTATTCCGTCAAACTCATTACGGAATCACCCACAGAGTTATACCGACGTATAGCCCTTACACCTCGAGTCTTCACTTGCTCCACTTGGATTCACGACCTAACGTTTAATTGGAATCGATGTGGTTTCCGGATATCGAAATATGGAAACCCGATCCCGGTCTCATCAAACCAAACGCCATTTTAATGTCCAAGTTGTACTTAAGGGTTTAAATAATTAACTTTCATTCAGGATGACATAAACAGATAGATGAATCACATTATCACAACAGATAATTCATATCAAACATTCATCTCATAAAGCAGCATATCACATATCTCATAGACATCCAAATTATCCAGCATCAATCATTCAATAGATATCAACCAATTCAGATATTCCACAACAATCATACACAAATAGACATTATTAATTCCTTTATAATTAATTTAATCATCTTAAATCAAATTAATTACTTGAGAATTAAACAACTAACCCTGCTTAAACAATCATTAATTACAGTTAATTAATTAATTACTCTTTAATCACCTTCATAATCTAATCAATTAATCTTCAATTTCATATTAATTATCTTCAATCATATTCTTAATTAATCACCTAGATTAATTATTCTTTAATTTCACTATGTAATTAACCCTTAAATTAATTGCACAGATTAATTTATCTTTAATCATTAATCTTAATTAATTCTAGTTAATTAATTAACAATAATTAATTACCTAAATCTTTAATTAATTACATTAATTATTAATTACTTTTCACTTCAATGATTAATTATCTTATAATCAATCACATTTATTAATTAATTAAACAATTAATTATTCATTAATTACACTAATTAATGACCCTTTAATTTCAATAATTACATTTAAGTATTAATTATAAACTTAATTACAATTATTAATCAAACCTGATTAATTATAGTCAGTAATTAACTTCCTTAATTACTACATCAATTAAACAATACCTTGATTAATTTCATTAATCAATTCTTTATTTACACTGAGTAATTTTCCTTAATTACTTCCCTTAAGTAATTATACTTCTTTAATTATTATCCATCAAGAAATCTCTTAATTAATTACAATCAGTAATTATTTATTAATTACTTCACTAAGTAATTACACATCTTTAATTACTTTAAGTAATTATACTAAATTCCATCATTAAGTAATTCTTTTTAATTGATCAAACTTAATTAACTAACTAAAAATTAACCATAATAACTTAATTAATTACACTGAGTAATTAACTTTAATTACATTTTTCAGAAATTATGTTTAAATAATTCTTCTTAATTATTAAGTAATTAACTTCTTAATTACTTATTAACTAATTATAAAAATTAATTAACCTTGATTAAATTAATTTCTAATTAAGTAATTAATTTCACTTAATTAGTTACACAACTAATTTACCTTAATTTAATTACTCACATTAAATCAATTTAAGTTAAATTAAGTAATTTACTTTAATTACTTTTATAATCTAAAACTGGATTAAGATAAACCAAGTATTCCATTATCCTTTATCAATCATTTTAAATTTTTTTGAATAGGCTGGAAATAATATTCAGTTGTATTCGAATTAAGTTAAAATCGAATTGAGTCAAGTAAATTCTGAGTTTAAAGTAAAATTGAATTGAAATTGATTCTTAATTGGATAAGAAATAAATTGGATAAGAATTTAATTGAAATAAATAAACCAGAATAATTTATAAAAGAATTAAAATGCATGAATAAAATATATGCTTGGGTTATAAATAAGCATAAGGCTTGAGTTAAAAAAAATAAAAAAATAAATAGAATAATATATTCAAGCCTATGAGGAATGGAATGGTGTAAATAATAAGTTGCGACTTATAAAATTGAAAATGGAATACAAATCCAAATAAATATTTAGATGAATAGGGAAATGAGAGGAAAATCCAAACTTGAATTGTAAAATATATTGAACTAAGGAAAATAAATAAAAGTGATATTTGGAATGAAAAAAAAATTCAAGTGTTGGATTATAAATAATGGGAAAACTAATTAGATAATAAATTAGTTAATAAAATTGAATTGTGAGTTAATAAATTGGATGGTAAATTAAAAGTGGATAATAGAATCAGAACTTGAGTTATTAATTAAAAATTAGACTTGAAGTGTTAACAAAGTAAATATAATTTGAGATGTATAAAATAAAAATGTAAATGGATTAAAATAGTAATGGTTTGAATATGCAAATGAAATCCAATAAGTGGAAATAAATTGGATATGGCCTTGGAATTAATTGAGTTAAGTTGAGTATAAAAGAGAACTTTGTTTGCAAAATGAGAATGAGCTTAAGTATAAAATTTGAATAAATTGAAGGAAATTGACTTAAGCTAAATAAATGCAGGAGAGTTGAATTGAATTCAACTTAAACAAAGTTTAATAATATTGGATTGGTTTTAATCAAGTGAAAATAAATTTTTAACCGAAATAAAAATTCGATGAGTTATAAATAATGTCAATGGAATGAAGTTCTAGAATAAATGATTGTAAACCATTTACATTATTAAGGAATTGAAATAATTTGAGACAATAAGGAAATAGAATGTTTCGAGTTTATTTGAAATGGTTCAAGTAAATGTGGATAAACAGATTATATTGAATGAATAAATGATGGAATAAATAAGTATCAAATGAAATATAGTTTAAATAAGTTGAGAAATGGTTATTGAATAAAATAGCCCGAATTGTTTTCGAGCTAAATAAAATAGATTGGAATAAACAAATATGGAATGAAATGTAAATAAATGCTTGTGAATGAATTAAAATAAAAGAGTAATTAAATTGGTAATGAAGACGGACCTAAGATGTTAATAGTTTTGTATGAACTAGTTTGGTAAATAAATGAAATACAAGTGAATGTATTCAAATCCGAAATGGAAGCGAGGATAATTGGATTGTGAATAAATTTGGAAATAGAGTGAAATCAATTTGAATTGGTTATAAAACATAAATGCTTATTTATTCACCTAAATCTCGTCAAATTGCATGAAATAAATTGTTGTTTGTTGTAAATGGGGTAATTAAATATTCTATGAGTGAGAGTAGTAAAATAAATTGATTTTGAAAGCAATTGGATTAAATATGAGTTCAGTTGCTTAAAAATGAATTAATGTAAGTGATTGAATTTTAAACCATTCACATTGATGAAATTGTATACGAATGGATTGAAAACCATTCGAATTAAATGAAAATGGTTATAAATTAATTGAAACAGTTAGATTAGCATGAAAATTGTATAAGTTGCTTTCAGAAAAATGTTTAGTGTGGATTTATTTTAGAATTCATATGTTTTAACTATTGCAAGTAAGTGAAATGTGTTAAACTCCTTTTATTTGGCACTTACAAGTTTAAACTGAGTAAGTACAGGTACCTGGAAGCCGTGAGGCTGGATTTGGTAGTGCTACTTGCTAAAAATAATAAGCTGCTTGCTTAAAATGCTAAATAAGGTACGCCTACGCAATTAAAATAGGAAATATGAACTGTTTTTGGTTTTTCCAACCGTGTGGGTCGATGTATATATATTTATCTCTTTTGTCAGATTGCAAAAGCTCCTCCGTACAAAGGGGA
This sequence comes from Allium cepa, assembly GCA_030765085.1. Classification (NCBI taxonomy): domain Eukaryota; kingdom Viridiplantae; phylum Streptophyta; class Magnoliopsida; order Asparagales; family Amaryllidaceae; genus Allium; species Allium cepa. The sequence goes on from CM060929.1 coordinate 759,362,346, forward strand.
CTCTGCCAAAATTTTTCAGAAATTTTGGGAGTTAGAAAATTTTTGAAAATTTTGAAAAAAAAATAAAAATAAAAATTCATTAACGACTAAACAATTTCAAAATAGAAATTGAAATAAGTTAGTGAATGAAACTAATTAAAGTAATGAGATGAGTTAGTAATAAATGACCAATAAATTTATATGTGCAGGGTTAAAGATAAATTAAATTCATATGGAAATGAAAGAACCAATTTGAATAGTAATGGATATAAATTAAAGGAGTAAAGCGAAAATAAATATAAGAAACATATAAATTGCTTATGCTAAACTTAAGAAAGGAATGGTGGATTCTTGATTGGAAATTGGATATTGCAGATATATTCTAAATTGATATTTGGTTGAATAGTGACATTTGGTAAGAAAGTTAATATGATGGTTTGAGAATATTGAGGATGGATATTAGTGTTAAGCAGAATATGCAGGTATTATAAAAGGGAAAAGAAGTGTGGATTTGATTTCAAAAGATAAATTTGAAATGCTCGACAAAGAGGTACGTATTCAATTTGGTATGGAATTTGATTTGGATTTGGATTTAGATTGAGCCACTTGGCGTTTTGTTTTCTTTTTGGATTTGGGAGGCCGTAGAGCCATTTTGTAGTTGTACCGAGTCAGCCGCGCAAAGGAAACGCTGGCGAAATTTTTCGGGAATTTAGGGAGTTAGAAAAAATTTGGGAAAATTTTGAAAATTTAAAATTGATTTAAAGTTGAAACTTGAATGGTTAAACAAATAGTATAGTTTGAAACTATGCGAGAGTTGAGAAATTAATAAGAAGGATAATGAGCCTTTTATGAAAAATAGTTAGTTAGATGTTGAATTGTTTGGTTTTGGAAATAAGTAAACGGGTATTGGACCATTCTTCCTAAATAGTAATTTCGGGGACGAAATTCTTTTAAGGGGGGAGGAATGTGACGACCCAAAATTTTTGAGCCATTGAAATTGGAATATTCAATTGATTTTGAATATTTAAATGTTAATTTTTTTTACTCGAATTCAAATATTACCAATTATTTGGTAATTATAATTTAGAATTAAATAACTTGAATTTGAATAAAACGTTGAATCTGGAATTTTAATTCGATTTAAAATAATTTGAAGGCTTATAAAATTTATATCGATAATACTGAAGAGAATAGAAGTGATGAAATCAAATTTAAAAATGGTTTGTTAAGTTTTAAAATTTATATCGTTTGAATTGAATTTAAAATAGCCTTCCGAGGCACCGTCTCGGAAATTGGCGAAACCTGTTTCATTTGATCCGTAATATTGTATTATTATCGGATTTCAATTTTCGGAGTGTTTGGGGTTGTTGAGTGAGCATACGTTATATAAACGCGCTGAAATCTTTATCGAATTAAATTTAATAACTAGGTACCTCAACGAGATATTTTTGAATATAAAAATATAAATTTTTATCAGCAGCCAACCTAACTCTGTAAAGCCGACATGATGAAACCATCGTACACGCGAATATCTATTCATGTTCCCTCTATTCTCTCTGCAGGTTCGTGTTTTAGCGTCTTGTTCAAGCTTTTCAAAGAGAATTATAATTAAGGGCCGAATCTTTAGAACCCTTATTCTCAAATCAATCGAAGCTAAAAAAAAAATGGTGACCGTCTCCTCCTTTCTCCTTTTCAGTTTCAAACCTAAATCCCTAAATCGCGCTACCCTCCTCCTTAATTCGATCGCAAGCCCTCTTTTGTTTTTTTCTTTCTTCCAGTTCATAGTCGAAAAAAAAGGGGACGAATGGGATTTTCTGGTGCGCGAGACGGCTCAAGCACGTGAGGGAGATAATCGCGGTTTATCACGATGAAGGTGAGCTCATTAGTGTGGAAGCGGCGGCCTGTCTCGGAGTGGGTGACGCGATTAGGTAGGGAATTCGCGTGATTGATGGAGCTGTAGCTTAATTCGAAGTCGATTTCGATTATAGCGTCGAACGTTGCTTGCGGGGTGGTGGCTTAGGGTTGCGTGGTTTGGGTAGGCGCAGGGAACGATGATGCTAGTGGCAGCTCGTGGTGAAGTTGAGTCTTTGAGGTATCGTTTTGCTGTTTTTTTTATATATATATATTCGTTAATGCAGTAAATATACATATACTGAAAGAAGGATAATTTTACAGTAAAAGGAATTTTTGTTTAGCGTTGCAGCAATGTAATGGAGATAAAATATATCTGGAAATTTTGGATGTTGAACTTCATATATATATATATATATATATATATATATATATATATAAATTTGAGTTTTTAAATTTAGGTAAATAATTTTAGTGAGTAGATAAAGAGTCTCAGGAGAAATAAATATACATTTTCACACTTTGAATTCAAAAGTTTAACTTTAAAGTAATATATTTGTTTAGTTAAATCCTTTGAAATTTATTTTAGTTACGGAAGGATTTTTCCAAAACGGAAACTAGTTTGAAATTTAAATTATTCATTAAAATTCAAATCATTAGTTTAAGATTAAATCACTAGTTATTAATAATTAATTAAATGGAACTTAAAAGTTCAATTATTTCGACTATTAATTAAATGTAAGTTATTTTACAAGGTCTGGAATCGTGAAGGAAACAAGCTGGTTTGAATCGGATTATAATAGCAAAGGTGAGTTAATCTCACTCAGTTTTAATTTAAATTTAAAATGATTAAATTTAAATGATTGTTTGAATGGTCGAATGAATTAATGAGATATAGTATGATACTGTAGAAGTGGTATATTATACTGTGCTGACGTTTGTGGATGCAGAGAAAAACAGGTTGGAGGGATCCAACTGGGTCCCTCATCATATATATATATATTGTTTATTTATTCTCTGTTATGTTTTGTGGATATTCTGTGATGAATTATATTGGAATATTGAATGCTATAGTTGCTTGGATATATTCTGGACTCTGAGTTATAATTGCATAGCATTGGATTTTTGGAAGGAAATAATAAAAAGAGAAAATTTTAAGTAAATAATTATAAAGAATGTGAATAAACTAAAATGAATTAGATAAGAATATTAGTGTTTTCAAAACGCTAATTAATAAATTAAGGGTGTGGAAAGAAATGTATGAATAAACAGAAAGTTAAGAAAACTTAAACTTCAATGTTACTGTTTAAAGGAATAAAACAATTATTTTAAATTTAGGATCTTAAATTATTTAAGAAGAATAAAGCAGAAATCGGGAATAACCTGAAATTGTATATTTCAGCTAAAGGACTTAAAAAGTCAAACTGAAATTAATAATAAAGTCCATAATTAATTGAATGTCGAAATGAACTGATAAGTAAAGAAATTTATTTCAAAGGAAATAAATTGTGAATCAATTTGGAAAATTGATTTAAGTGGTTGAAGTTGGAGTTTTCCTTGGAATACTGAGTACATTTTTAAGTAAATTTTTTTTTAATATAAGTTAATAGTTTTAAAATTGTTTCAAAAGATATGTTTCTGTAAAATTTATTATTTCCAATATTTAATTTTTAAAGTAAGTATTTTCTCAAATCTATTATATTAATAATTATTTAAAGAGTGAATTAGTAATTTATTTTTAAAAGTGAAATCTAGTTTATATTTTGTTTAGTAACATTATTTTCAAATATGCATATAGTATGTATTTTTAACAAATCATTGAAGTAGTTTTAAAATAAATGTTTTAAAATATATTTCAAGGTAAAGTGATTTAAAAATCTATTTTTGTGCTTGGTGATTCCAGAGGAGATAGAAAACATCTGGGAAGTTTATTCTTAAAAGAAATATGGTTTTGAAAACTGTTTTCTAAGGATTGAAAATAGGAATATATCTTTGAAGATATTTTGAGATAAATAAATAATTTGGGAAATTATTTATTGGTTGATGGTTGTTTGTGAATATTAATTGATAGTTAAATAACCAACTATCAATATTGGACAATGCGCTGATCGTATCGAAGAGACCGGGATCGAGATTAATTTCTCGAAAACCACTTCGATTCGGTTTGTACGTTTCGTGCGAAAAACGTGTTCGGATTCGAAGATGGAGCAGTGAAGTGCAAGGGCTAGTCGCTACTAATCCTGAGGATATTTCCAAAATGGATGTAGTAGGAATAGTGCCTTCGGTTCCGTTCGAACCCGGGATGGACTTGTATGGATGAATGCTTGCGAAACATCGTCAGGAGGGCGATGGGCATTCTAAGTAAATACGTTCTAAAGGTAACGCTTAGCCTCAAGCCTCATCAAATGGGAATGACTGAAAATCAGGGGATTTGCAGCGAGGTTAGGTGGGTCATGCCCAAGCAGGACAAGATAATTCCCCTGTCTAGATGTCCCTTATTTATTTCGGCTTAGTGGGTGGTTGGTCGCGCCAACCACGGGGTTTATCTTGTTCGGGACTGTTCAGTAAGGAATGGTTCCGGCCTTGTGTTGCAGGGGATGAAGGGAGTAATCCTCGGTACGGTGATCTAGGCCCCGTACTGTGACAGGTGGTACCCCAGTGCCTAGTCATTGTTGGAAATCCATTCTCCCTACGAGCCTTGTACGAGTTTTGTTTGTATTACCCACTTTTGTGGCTAGTAGCTGGAATTTAATGAATGTAACAATTTCGGCTATTTTATAAGTATTTGTATATAGACCCTATTATAATATCAGAGGATTTCTATATAAAAATTGTTTTAGCTATCGTAAGGTAAAAACCCGACATGTTTATTTGTGGCGTGGTATTACGAGATGCTTTTGGTTTTCAAAGGATTTTTGAAACTTTAATAATCAATTGGGTGTGATTTTCTCACTCTGGTATTCCAGACTGACTCGGGTATTATTTAACTGTAATGCTCGGGTCAGACCGAGTATTATAGGATACAGGATATGGTGCTGTGGAGCTCAGGAGACGAGCTGGATGACGATACGTATAGTCGTACTTGTTATATATATATATATTCCGCTGTTTGAGTTGTTGTGTACCTTGAGTTGTTGTGTATTCATTGTATGTTATTGATGTGAGCTGTGACTGATGGACTCTGATGATGTAATATATGTAAACTGATATATTTGATTTTGAGTAAAGATTATTAATTCTCTATTATATTTTATTCCGCTGCGATGGTTAGATTCTGATGTTGATTTTGTTTTCTCTTCTTCTACCTCTTCTTCTTAAACCCAAATGGTTCGTATTTCTGTGCAACTTGAGTTGGTTGTTGTAGAATAGTGTTGACTCAAAGGGGTACGGATTCGCGGGCTGTTACAGTTGGTATCAGAGCTTTGGGTTGGTGATAACCTTGGCTCTGGTGGGAATTACTCATAAATTAGAGTCCGTAGTACTCTATAATGAGTTTGAGCGTATTAATAGATATGAGCGCGTATTTGTTAGTGAATATAAAATGGTTTTATATTGTGTTGATTGGTTTATGGAGTGGTATATGAACCTTCGTCGGCACAGCCTCGAAAACTGTATCGAAGGGGTTTCTAAACACTTAAATAGAACAATCGACACGGTATTGTTTTAAAAATGGGTAAATGAAATAATTTTACCCAAAAATAATATTTTTGGATATAAAGAAAGTTTTTGGTAAACAATATAGCTATTATATGGTTGCTTGGATGTTAGAAATGATAATATTAAAATATTATCATTGTTAAGTGAAAATTTAACTAGAAATTGTGAATATAATCAAAGATTGAGAAGATAAATCCAATTATGAAATGAAATTTATAAATGTGAATTATAAATGTAATTTATGAATTGAAATACAATCAAATAGAAATTTGTATAAGCATAAATTATACAAATGAATCATAGTTAAAATGTATTTAAGCAGGATTTGGAAATTCAAAATTTCAGAGATTTTGGGAATGTTATCGAAGTGTTTTGAAGATAAATGATAACATTATTAGTTTGGAAGTATTTCTGGATGGAAATTTATTTTAAATAGGTTTTGAAAGTGATATAGCATTGAATTCACTTCAGTCACTGGAAAATAACTTCGGTGATGACTGCAGCGTCATCGATGTTCATTTTCGAGTTTCTAAGTGATGAATTGCTACCAAATTGATTTATTCAGAAAAGTTAGTTGGTTTTGGAATTTTCAAAGGGAATTTGTTGTGGGTAAAACCAGGATTGGTGTAACTTTTGAGAAATGTGATTTGTGACGTTGGGGATTTCAAAATGATTTGAAACCAAAGCCGGGAGTTTAAAAATCCGGATAAGGTAAGTTGTCAGCTTATAAATTGCGATGATTTTAAATCAGGAATGGAATATAAACTTTGAAGGTTGGAATTTAAATTTAATGATAAAAATTGAAAATGAAAATTTACTTGGAGTTGGAAATAAAAATTTGATTGGATTGAAATTCATTGAATAGGCTGGAAATAATATTCAGTTGTATTCGAATTAAGTTAAAATCGAATTGAGTCAAGTAAATTCTGAGTTTAAAGTAAAATTGAATTGAAATTGATTCTTAATTGGATAAGAAATAAATTGGATAAGAATTTAATTGAAATAAATAAACCAGAATAATTTATAAAAGAATTAAAATGCATGAATAAAATATATGCTTGGGTTATAAATAAGCATAAGGCTTGAGTTAAAAAAAAAAATAGAATAATATATTCAAGCCTATGAGGAATGGAATGGTGTAAATAATAAGTTGCGACTTATAAAATTGAAAATGGAATACAAATCCAAATAAATATTTAGATGAATAGGGAAATGAGAGGAAAATCCAAACTTGAATTGTAAAATATATTGAACTAAGGAAAATAAATAAAAGTGATATTTGGAATGAAAAAAAAAATTTCAAGTGTTGGATTATAAATAATGGGAGAACTAATTAGATAATAAATTAGTTAATAAAATTGAATTGTGAGTTAATAAATTGGATGGTAAATTAAAAGTGGATAATAGAATCAGAACTTGAGTTATTAATTAAAAATTAGACTTGAAGTGTTAACAAAGTAAATATAATTTGAGATGTATAAAATAAAAATGTAAATGGATTAAAATAGTAATGGTTTGAATATGCAAATGAAATCCAATAAGTGGAAATAAATTGGATATGGCCTTGGAATTAATTGAGTTAAGTTGAGTATAAAAGAGAACTTTGTTTGCAAAATGAGAATGAGCTTAAGTATAAAATTTGAATAAATTGAAGGAAATTGACTTAAGCTAAATAAATGCAGGAGAGTTGAATTGAATTCAACTTAAACAAAGTTTAATAATATTGGATTGGTTTTAATCAAGTGAAAATAAATTTTTAACCGAAATAAAAATTCGATGAGTTATAAATAATGTCAATGGAATGAAGTTCTAGAATAAATGATAGTAAACCATTTACATTATTAAGGAATTGAAATAATTTGAGACAATAAGGAAATAGAATGTTTCGAGTTTATTTGAAATGGTTCAAGTAAATGTGGATAAACAGATTATATTGAATGAATAAATGATGGAATAAATAAGTATCAAATGAAATATAGTTTAAATAAGTTGAGAAATGGTTATTGAATAAAATAGCCCGAATTGTTTTCGAGCTAAATAAAATAGATTGGAATAAACAAATATGGAATGAAATGTAAATAAATGCTTGTGAATGAATTAAAATAAAAGAGTAATTAAATTAGTAATGAAGACGGACCTAAGAAGTTAATAGTTTTGTATGAACTAGTTTGGTAAATAAATGAAATACAAGTGAATGTATTCAAATCCGAAATGGAAGCGAGGATAATTGGATTGTGAATAAATTTGGAAATAGAGTGAAATCAATTTGAATTGGTTATAAAACATAAATGCTTATTTATTCACCTAAATCTCGTCAAATTGCATGAAATAAATTGTTGTTTGTTGTAAATGGGGTAATTAAATATTCTATGAGTGAGAGTAGTAAAATAAATTGATTTTGAAAGCAATTGGATTAAATATGAGTTCAGTTGCTTAAAAATGAATTAATGTAAGTGATTGAATTTTAAACCATTCACATTGATGAAATTGTATACGAATGGATTGAAAACCATTCGAATTAAATGAAAATGGTTATAAATTAATTGAAACAGTTAGATTAGCATGAAAATTGTATAAGTTGCTTTCAGAAAAATGTTTAGTGTGAATTTATTTTAGAATTCATATGTTTTAACTATTGCAAGTAAGTGAAATGTGTTAAACTCCTTTTATTTGGCACTTACAAGTTTAAACTGAGTAAGTACAGGTACCTGGAAGCCGTGAGGCTGGATTTGGTAGTGCTACTTGCTAAAAATAATAAGCTGCTTGCTTAAAATGCTAAATAAGGTACGCCTACGCAATTAAAATAGGAAATATGAACTGTTTTTGGTTTTTCCGACCGTGTGGGTCGATGTATATATATTTATCTCTTTTGTCAAATTGCAAAAGCTCCTCCGTACAAAGGGGACTCTGCCAAAAATTTTCAGAAATTTTGGGAGTTAGAAAATTTTTGAAAATTTTGAAAAAAAAATAAAAATAAAAATTCATTAACGACTAAACAATTTCAAAATAGAAATTGAAATAAGTTAGTGAATGAAACTAATTAAAGTAATGAGATGAGTTAGTAATAAATGACCAATAAATTTATATGTGCAGGGTTAAAGATAAATTAAATTCATATGGAAATGAAAGAACCAATTTGAATAGTAATGGATATAAATTAAAGGAGTAAAGCGAAAATAAATATAAGAAACATATAAATTGCTTATGCTAAACTTAAGAAAGGAATGGTGGATTCTTGATTGGAAATTGGATATTGCAGATATATTCTAAATTGATATTTGGTTGAATAGTGACATTTGGTAAGAAAGTTAATATGATGGTTTGAGAATATTGAGGATGGATATTAGTGTTAAGCAGAATATGCAGGTATTATAAAAGGGAAAAGAAGTGTGGATTTGATTTCAAAAGATAAATTTGAAATGCTCGACAAAGAGGTACGTATTCAATTTGGTATGGAATTTGATTTGGATTTGGATTTGGATTGAGCCACTTGGCGTTTTGTTTTCTTTTTGGATTTGGGAGGCCGTAGAGCCATTTTGTAGTTGTACCGAGTCAGCCGCGCAAAGGAAACGCTGGCGAAATTTTTCGGGAATTTAGGGAGTTAGAAAAAATTTGGGAAAATTTTGAAAATTTAAAATTGATTTAAAGTTGAAACTTGAATGGTTAAACAAATAGTATAGTTTGAAACTATGCGAGAGTTGAGAAATTAATAAGAAGGATAATGAGCCTTTTATGAAAAATAGTTAGTTAGATGTTGAATTGTTTGGTTTTGGAAATAAGTAAACGGGTATTGGACCATTCTTCCTAAATAGTAATTTCGGGGACGAAATTCTTTTAAGGGGGGAGGAATGTGACGACCCGAAATTTTTGAGCCATTGAAATTGGAATATTCAATTGATTTTGAATATTTAAATGTTAATTTTTTTTACTCGAATTCAAATATTACCAATTATTTGGTAATTATAATTTAGAATTAAATAACTTGAATTTGAATAAAACGTTGAATCTGGAATTTTAATTCGATTTAAAATAATTTGAAGGCTTATAAAATTTATATCGATAATACTGAAGAGAATAGAAGTGATGAAATCAAATTTAAAAATGGTTTGTTAAGTTTTAAAATTTATATCGTTTGAATTGAATTTAAAATAGCCTTCCGAGGCACCGTCTCGGAAATTGGCGAAACCTGTTTCATTTGATCCGTAATATTGTATTATTATCGGATTTCAATTTTCGGAGTGTTTGGGGTTGTTGAGTGAGCATACGTTATATAAACGCGCTGAAATCTTTATCGAATTAAATTTAATAACTAGGTACCTCAACGAGATATTTTTGAATATAAAAATATAAATTTTTATCAGCAGCCAACCTAACTCTGTAAAGCCGACATGATGAAACCATCGTACACGCGAATATCTCTTCATGTTCCCTCTATTCTCTCTGCAGGTTCGTGTTTTAGCGTCTTGTTCAAGCTTTTCAAAGAGAATTATAATTAAGGGCCGAATCTTTAGAACCCTTATTCTCAAATCAATCGAAGCTAAAAAAAAAAATGGTGACCGTCTCCTCCTTTCTCCTTTTCAGTTTCAAACCTAAATCCCTAAATCGCGCTACCCTCCTCCTTAATTCGATCGCAAGCCCTCTTTTGTTTTTTTCTTTCTTCCAGTTCATAGTCGAAAAAAAAGGGGACGAATGGGATTTTCTGGTGCGCGAGACGGCTCAAGCACGTGAGGGAGATAATCGCGGTTTATCACGATGAAGGTGAGCTCATTAGTGTGGAAGCGGCGGCCTGTCTCGGAGTGGGTGACGCGATTAGGTAGGGAATTCGCGTGATTGATGGAGCTGTAGCTTAATTCGAAGTCGATTTCGATTATAGCGTCGAACGTTGCTTGCGGGGTGGTGGGTTAGGGTTGCGTGGTTTGGGTAGGCGCAGGGAACGATGATGCTAGTGGCAGCTCGTGGTGAAGTTGAGTCTTTGAGGTATCGTTTTGCTGTTTTTTTTTATATATATATATTCGTTAATGCAGTAAATATACATATACTGAAAGAAGGATAACTTTACAGTAAAAGGAATTTTTGTTTAGCGTTGCAGCAATGTAATGGAGATAAAATATATCTGGAAATTTTGGATATTGAACTTCATATATATATATATATATTTATATAAATTTGAGTTTTTAAATTTAGGTAAATAATTTTAGTGAGTAGATAAAGGGTCTCAGGAGAAATAAATATACATTTTCACACTTTGAATTCAAAAGTTTAACTTTAAAGTAATATATTTGTTTAGTTAAATCCTTTGAAATTTATTTTAGTTACGGAAGGATTTTTCCAAAACGGAAACTAGTTTGAAATTTAAATTATTCATTAAAATTCAAATCATTAGTTTAAGATTAAATCACTAGTTATTAATAATTAATTAAATGGAACTTAAAAGTTCAATTATTTCGACTATTAATTAAATGTAAGTTATTTTACAAGGTCTGGAATCGTGAAGGAAACAAGCTGGTTTGAATCGGATTATAATAGCAAAGGTGAGTTAATCTCACTCAGTTTTAATTTAAATTTAAAATGATTAAATTTAAATGATTGTTTGAATGGTCGAATGAATTAATGAGATATGGTATGATATTGTAGAAGTGGTATATTATACTGTGCTGACGTTTGTGGATGCAGAGAAAAACAGGTTGGAGGGATCCAACTGGGTCCCTCATCATATATATATTGTTTATTTATTCTCTGTTATGTTTTGTGGATATTCTGTGATGAATTATATTGGAATATTGAATGCTATAGTTGCTTGGATATATTCTGGACTCTGAGTTATAATTGCATAGCATTGGATATTTGGAAGGAAATAATAAAAAGAGAAAATTTTAAGTAAATAATTATAAAGAATGTGAATAAACTAAAATGAATTAGATAAGAATATTAGTGTTTTCAAAATGCTAATTAATAAATTAAGGGTGTGGAAAGAAATGTATGAATAAACAGAAAGTTAAGAAAACTTAAACTTCAATGTTACTGTTTAAAGGAATAAAACAATTATTTTAAATTTAGGATCTTAAATTATTTAAGAAGAATAAAGCAGAAATCGGGAATAACCTGAAATTGTATATTTCAGCTAAAGGACTTAAAAAGTCAAACTGAAATTAATAATAAAGTCCATAATTAATTGAATGTCGAAATGAACTGATAAGTAAAGAAATTTATTTCAAAGGAAATAAATTGTGAATCAATTTGGAAAATTGATTTAAGTGGTTGAAGTTGGAGTTTTCCTTGGAATACTGAGTACATTTTTAAGTAAATTTTTTTTTAATATAAGTTAATAGTTTTAAAATTGTTTCAAAAGATATGTTTCTGTAAAATTTATTATTTCCAATATTTAATTTTTAAAGTAAGTATTTTCTCAAATCTATTATATTAATAATTATTTAAAGAGTGAATTAGTAATTTATTTTTAAAAGTGAAATCTAGTTTATATTTTGTTTAGTAACATTATTTTCAAATATGCATATAGTATGTATTTTTAACAAATCATTGAAGTAGTTTTAAAATAAATGTTTTAAAATATATTTCAAGGTAAAGTGATTTAAAAATCTATTTTTGTGCTTGGTGATTCCAGAGGAGATAGAAAACATCTGGGAAGTTTATTCTTAGAAGAAATATGGTTTTGAAAACTGTTTTCTAAGGATTGAAAATAGGAATATATCTTTGAAGATATTTTGAGATAAATAAATAATTTGGGAAATTATTTATTGGTTGATGGTTGTTTGTGAATATTAATTGATAGTTAAATAACCAACTATCAATATTGGACAATGCGCTGATCGTATCGAAGAGACCGGGATCGAGATTAATTTCTCGAAAACCACTTCGATTCGGTTTGTACGTTTCGTGCGAAAAACGTGTTCGGATTCGAAGATGGAGCAGTGAAGTGCAAGGGCTAGTCGCTACTAATCCTGAGGATATTTCCAAAATGGATGTAGTAGGAATAGTGCCTTCGGTTCCGTTTGAACCCGGGACGGACTTGTATGGATGAATGCTTGCGAAACATCGTCAGGAGGGCGATGGGCATTCTAAGTAAATACGTTCTAAAGGTAACGCTTAGCCTCAAGCCTCATCAAATGGGAATGACTGAAAATCAGGGGATATGCAGCGAGGTTAGGTGGGTCATGCCCAAGCAGGACAAGATAATTCCCCTGTCTAGATGTCCCTTATTTATTTCGGCTTAGTGGGTGGTTGGTCGCGCCAACCACGGGGTTTATCTTGTTCGGGACTGTTCAGTAAGGAATGGTTCCGGCCTTGTGTTGCAGGGGATGAAGGGAGTAATCCTCGGTACGGTGATTTAGGCCCCGTACTGTGACAGGTGGTACCCCAGTGCCTAGTCATTGTTGGAAATCCATTCTCCCTACGAGCCTTGTACGAGTTTTGTTTGTATTACCCACTTTTGTGGCTAGTAGCTGGAATTTAATGAATGTAACAATTTCGGCTATTTTATAAGTATTTGTATATAGACCCTATTATAATATCAGAGGATTTCTATATAAAAATTGTTTTAGCTATCGTAAGGTAAAAACCCGACATGTTTATTTGTGGCGTGGTATTACGAGATGCTTTTGGTTTTCAAAGGATTTGTGAAACTTTAATAATCAATTGGGTGTGATTTTCTCACTCTGGTATTCCAGACTGACTCGGGTATTATTTAACTGTAATGCTCAGGTCAGACCGAGTATTATAGGATACAGGATATGGTGCTGTGGAGCTCAGGAGACGAGCTGGATGACGATACGTATAGTCGTACTTGTTATATATATATATTCCGCTGTTTGAGTTGTTGTGTACCTTGAGTTGTTGTGTATTCATTGTATGTTATTGATGTGAGCTGTGGCTGATGGACTCTGATGATGTAATATATGTAAACTGATATATTTGATTTTGAGTAAAGATTATTAATTCTCTATTATATTTTATTCCGCTGCGATGGTTAGATTCTGATGTTGATTTTGTTTTCTCTTCTTCTACCTCTTCTTCTTAAACCCAAATGGTTCGTATTTCTGTGCAACTTGAGTTGGTTGTTGTAGAATAGTGTTGACTCAAAGGGGTACGGATTCGCGGGCTGTTACATTATTAACATCTCTACTCCAGAAACCCAGGTTTAATTTTGATTATATAGAAAGATTCGAGTCATTTTAGTTGATCTTGATACAAATTTTACAAGGAACACAAAATTATTCATATACAGGTATATGTGCTCAAGTTGTACAGCTCAAACCAAATTTAAGATGGAAATTTCTAAGCAACAACATGATTTAACCTCATCAGATTCAACATGCAAACATAGATACACATTTAAACATTTCACAGATCATCAAATGAAGGATTAAAACTGTTTTTATAAAAAGAAATTTACTCACTGAATTTAGGAGCAGAGAATACTCTGTATCACTGCATTTGAATTTTCCTGGAATTTGATTTTGCTTTTGCTTCTTAACTTGTTGTTGAAACATTGAATTTTGCAATTACATGCTGTAGATTTTGCATGTTCTTCAGATTGAAGTTGTATAGCTTCAGATCTTTTTTTTTCTTTTTTTTCATTAGTTATAGATTGAATTCTGTTTTCCTTTTCTTTTCAGTTTGAATCTGCATTTAGTTTCCCTTTTTTTTTAATTGAAGAAGATTGAAGAAGTTTAGCTGAAGAAAATAAACCAACATATTTTTTTCTTTTGAAAACAAAATTTTTCCCTTAAAAGATAGATTGCCACTTGTTAAAGAATGAACCAATTTATTTACAAATGTCTAAAACCTTATGAATTTGTAAACAAGTGTGTCCTCCCATGTTATTATATTGCCAAGTGTTTTAAGAATTACATTAATTACTTATTTAAAAAAATGAATTAGACCTTAATTATTTGTTTGTAAATGAATAAACCTTAATTACTACTAATTTAATACTCATGTCAACTATGAAATGTAATATATTTAAAACTTTGTGTTTTAGTTTACAATTATTTAAAACTTAATTTCCTAAAGATAAGTTCTAAAAGAAAGTAACATTTGTTTAAATTTTATTTTAAAAGTTTAATCATAAATTTCTATAGCTAACACTGATATTATATTAAGAATCTAAATTTGTTTTAAAAAATCAATTTAAAGGAAAACAAATTAAATCTTTATAATAACGTACTATATTTCAACCCATTATTCATTTAATAAAAATAGATTTTTCCTTTAAGTGTTTTATAAATAAACATTAATTTTAAATTGCTTTTGAAAAATATTTTTATTAAACCAAATCAAAACTTTCCAAATTACTATAAACACTTATGTACACTATAAATTTGAAAACATATTTTCTATTTAAGTTTAATTCATCGTTTTCTATTCACAATAATTTTATACAAATATAAATATTCATTGTAAATAGAACATCTTAAATATTAGTTTCAGAAATTATTTGAATTTTTAAAACAAAACATCAAATAACAATATATAGACATATATATATTATAATTTGAAAATATTTTTATTAAATTTAACTTGAACCAATTTCCTTATTACAATGTATACATATATACATTACAAATGGAATTATTTTTATCAACTTAAATAGATCAATCAATTACACACATATATTATTATTATAAATTTGAAAAGAATAAACATTCAAATTAAATTATCATTGAATTTTGAAAAGATAACATTTGTTAAATTAGATTAATTATTAGTTTTGAATATATAATATTTGGTTAATTTAGATTTTAGATCAATATAACATATTTTAAAATAAATTATAAATGGAAATTATTAAATAAGTATTGCCCAAAATTCCGGGACATCACATTCCTCCCCCCTTAAAAGAATTTCGTCCCCGAAATTAAAAGCAAACATAATTAAATAATCTCATACAGATTTAAAATTTAAAATAGCAACATATGCTATCAACCATATACTAGAAACCATAACATCCAATTCAAACAATCAATTCTAACTATTCAAACAAAATTTGGATAGAATTTTTCTCAAGTTTCCAGGTACAAACATCGGGTTACTCGCCCTACAGAATCTAAACTAGCTGCTCTACTCAGATCTAGAACTCCTATATCTAGATCTATAATCCAAACAGAATACCGGATCACAGACAATCCGATCAACTTCCAAATCTCCATGATCTGCTGGTTCTAAACCAGTGATAGATCAAACATTTATCCTTAAGAGAATACAGAAAGATTCTCATACACTCTTGAGCTAGCTTCCCAACTTATCAAATCTCATTTCTCTTATGATCGGAGAAAACTTATCCAAAAATTAAATCTCCGTCTGCGAATTGCGAATCTCTTCGTCTCTTGACCACAACCTCTGCTGATCCTGGACTGCCCTCAACCATCCTGATCAACCAAACTTCACAGATGCTTCACAAATCAAAACTAGATCAAGAATAAGATGACCTCCTGATTCTACTCAACAAGATGATTCTCCCAAAATCTATCGAAATCCAAACACCAATCTACTATACAAGCATCATGAACTTCAAACTTGTTTCCCTTATCCGGAAAACAGAACAGATGCTCCTGACGTCAAAGCCTTCAAATGCCAAAAGAACTTCCTAAAGAAAACCTTAAATCCAAGAAAACACAAATCTTTCGATGAATCCGAGTTGCTCCTATTCTGGAATAACTGCCACCATGCTTCCGCTGCACAACTCTGATCCCAAGATGATGAGAATGCTTCTGATGAACATAAGCACAAATTTAATCAACTCATCCAGAAACATTGTCCGTCAAATTCCATGAAATCTTAATGACCTATCCGACTTGGTCACAAATACTACAACAGAAATCCATTTGGAAAACTAGATCCAATTAATCCTGATTGCTCATAAAAATTCTCTATCCTGGAATTCTTTCTCTACTAGGTCAAATCACCAGAAAATCCAAGAACCAGATCAAAATAGAACTCCTTCTCTCGATGCGGACAAATTCCTTTGACTACCCTGAAGATATTCAAAAAGTCTCATACCGCTTTGATAGCTCCAACAACTTTAGAGATGTCTCAAACAAAAGCAAAGATTACTAGAAGAACTTCCGAACCATTGCAGGTCACTTTTGCGATACTACCCAGTTCGGTTTCCAAAGAATCTATTCTCTCTTACATAACAGAACAGCTTAAGCCCTTCAAAAGAAGAAGCTGATGGTCCACCTCAACCACAAACACCTTACCCAACTGGGCTTCCAAAGAAGAAGACAAGCCTTCACCATTTGCCCGATCTACAAACAGTAGAGTCTCAAAGGCTTCTGAACCATCGAGGAAACGGACCACACAACTGCTTTCGAACTCCATCTCTAGGATATTGCTGAGCCAAAAGATCTTCCTGACACCACATTCAACACCTCCAAGCTGCTATGCTACCAAAGA
Organism: Allium cepa; assembly: GCA_030765085.1. NCBI lineage: Eukaryota > Viridiplantae > Streptophyta > Magnoliopsida > Asparagales > Amaryllidaceae > Allium > Allium cepa. The sequence continues at coordinate 759,379,245 of CM060929.1, forward strand.
CTTCCTTATCCAAAAATTCCTTGAATCCCAAACTATATCAACCAACTCCACAAAAAGAGTCTTCAAGATAGACAGAAACCTCTCAAGAAACTCGGGCTTCAGACCAAGCACAAACACCTAGCTGAACTGAGTCTTCCACTCCAATACAGATAAGACTCCTTCCTATGGTTGCCAAATACCATTACTTGCTTCAGCTCTCCCAACTGATCCCAAACTCTAGAGAATCCGCTCGCACGAGTGCAATCAAAACTTATACTCCAAAAATAAACTCCGAACCTTAAAATGATTTCCTTCAGAGATAGGTGAAATACATTCACCGAGCTGCCAAACTTACTCGAGACGGTATTAGGTCTACAGTCTCGACAAATACATTTCCAACCAATGGTAGTAGTCGTGTTACACACACCACCACCTTATCTACCTTTACAACTTATATTGGAAAACCCGAACAGGTAACCCAACCAAATAGGTAGAAATATATATATATATATATATATATATATATATATATATATATATATATATATTCAAAATTACAAATACGGTCTCTCAAGGAAGACACCACTCCAGAGCCTAGGTACTCGCTCAACCTAGCGCTCTGATACCACATTGTAACGACCCAACTTCCAAATACCAGGAAGTCGCATCGCTAAGAAGAAAAGAAAGGGATAGAAAAGAGAAAAGAAAGAAAAGAAGAACCAAACAACATCAGAGTCTCACAGCGGAACGAATAAATTATATTAATCAAATAAAATATTACATTGTATCTCATATATCAGAGTTATACAGCTCAAACTACACAAAACTAGACAGTTATAACACTTGTCTGGATATTACAACTCAAGTACATCACAGATACAGAAATGACTCAAACACAGCGGAACTCTACCTATATCTATACGCTGAAGCCTCCTGCTCCATTATCTCCTCCAAAACTCGTCAAAGCAATCCTGAAACACTTGACTACTCATGCGTAATATGAGTACCCAAGAGTTTAATAAAACAGAAAATAAACACTCGGGTCAGACAGGGGTCTGGTGTGAGTAAACGGGAATAAAAGTTTCTTAAATTTAGAAAATCCTTTGAAAACAAAAGGTATCACGTAAGACTTCCCACACATAAACATGGGTAAGTTTTTACCTTACGCTAACCAAAACATTTGATAGGAAATCCAGTGATATTATAATAGTGACTAGGGTTTTCAAAATAAAATACAGAAATAGCTGGAATACTTACATCTCACATTCCAACATAGTTGGGCACAATCAAAACCGTACAGGCACTTATTGGATTTTGGATTCCATACAATGGCAGGGCTACTGGGGTACCGCCCGTCACAGTACGTGGCCTAGATCACCGTACCGAGGAGCCACCCTAACTCCCCTGCAACACAAGACCGGAACCACCCCTTACTGGGCAGTCCCGAACAAGACCACCCCGGCAGTTGCATTGATCAACCGTCCCACACATCCGAAATAAAAAGGGACTTCTAGACAGGGGTCAATCTTTCTTTCAGTGGGAGCTACCCATGAAGCCTTGCTGCACCTCCCCTGTTTTAGCCATTCCCGGTTGATGCGGCTTTAGCCTGCGATTACCTTTATAGGACATATCACTTAGAATGCTCATCGTCCGCCCGACGATGTGCTGAAAGCATTCAATCCATACAAGTTCGTTCCGGGTTTGAACGAAACCGAAGGCACTATCTCGTTGCACTCATTTTGGAATCACCCTCAGAGTCAACGACCATAGCCCTTGCACTCTGAATCACCATCTCGAACCTATAAGCACTATTCCGTCAAACTCATTACAGAATCACCCATAGAGTTATACCGACGTATAGCCCTTACACCTCGAGTCTTCACTTGCTCCACTTGGATTCACGACCTAACGTTTAATTGGAATCGATGTGGTTTTCGGATATCCAAATATGGAAACCCGATCCCGGTCTCATCGAAACCAAACGCCATTTTAATGTCCAAGTTGTACTTATGGGTTTAAATAATTAACTTTCATTCAGGATGACATAAACAGATAGATGAATCACATTATCACAACAGATAATTCATATCAAACATTCGTCTCACAAAGCAGCATATCACATATCTCATAGACATCCAAATTATCCAGTATCAATCATTCAACAGATATCAACCAATTCAGATATTCCACAACAATCATACACAAATAGACATTATTAATTCCTTTATAATTAATTTAATCATCTTAAATCAAATTAATTACTTGAGAATTAAACAACTAACCCTGCTTAAACAATCATTAATTACAGTTAATTAATTAATCACTCTTTAATCACCTTCATAATCCAATCAATTAATCTTCAATTTCATATTAATTATCTTCAATCATATTCTTAATTAATCACCTAGATTAATTATTCTTTAATTTCACTATGTAATTAACCCTTAAATTAATTGCACAGATTAATTTATCTTTAATCATTAATCTTAATTAATTCTAGTTAATTAATTAACAATAATTAATTACCTAAATCTTTAATTAATTACATTAATTAATAATTACTTTTCACTTCAATGATTAATTATCTTATAATTAATCACATTTATCAATTAATTAAACAATTAATTATTCATTAACTACACTAATTAATGACCCTCTAATTTCAATAATTACATTTAAGTATTAATTATAAACTTAATTACAATTATTAATCAAACCTGATTAATTATAGTCAGTAATTAACTTCCTTATTGACTACATCAATTAAACAATACCTTGATTAATTTCATTAATCAAACACTGAGTAATTTTCCTTAATTACTTCCTTTAAGTAATTATACTTCTTTAATTATTATCCATCAAGAAATCTCTTAATTAATTACAATCAGTAATAATTTATTAATTACTTCACTAAGTAATTACACATCTTTAATTACTTTAAGTAATTATACTAAATTCCATCATTAAGTAATTTTTTTAATTAATTAAACTTAATTAATTAACTAAAAATTAACCATAATAACTTTATTAATTACACTGCGTAATTAACTTTAATTACATTTTTCAGAAATTATGTTTAAATAATTCTTCTTAATTATTAAGTAATTAACTTCTTAATTGCTTGTTAACTAATTATAAAAATTAATTAACCTTGATTAAATTAATTTCTAATTAAGTAATTAATTTCACTTAATTAATTACACAACTAATTTACCTTAATTTAATTACTCACATTAAATCAATTTAAGTTAAATTAAGTAATCTACTTTAATTACTTTTATAATCTAAAACTGGATTAAGGTAAACCAAGTATTCCATTATCCTTTATCAATCATTTTAAAATTTAAAAATTTAAATTCAAAGACTTGTAATTGGTTTTACACAAAAAAACATTTTTCAATTTATCATTATCTTTAAACTTCTCTAAATTTAAATACCTTACTTCAATCACATTTTAAATTACTTCAAATACATTTTATTTGGAAACGTTATTTTATTAACAAAACAAAATGAAATAAACTATTTTTAAAAACAAATTTGACTTAACTTATATAAGCATAAAGTTTTAAATTAAAACATTTCAACATATTTAAAACTGTTTTAAACTTTGTTCAAAAATTTGGTTTGCTTTGAATTTCTAAAACACGGTTTGCAGTAAAAAAAAAAACAAACAGGAACAAGTCCTGGAACAAACTACTCAGGTCCAAAACACACGCGACAAACCCCTTCTACAACTTCGAGTTGCACTCGATACAAATCCGAGACAACCCTCGAGCAAACAGCGAAAACCCATGGCCAAACATTATCTTCCCTAAACCAAAAACAGTTGATACCCCCATTGAACTCGTGCACGTGCACGCTAAGGTCGGTTGACGCCGATCATCGTCGCAACACTCCACACGTCGCCCATGATTCCTTCAACTACTTCGACCCCACAGATCATCGAAACCAACACTAACTCGAAAAAAAGCTTCAGCGCTTCATCAGGAAAAACGTTCGAACCACCAAACTTCAAATCGCCGATGATCAAGATGACCGGAGATCGTGGCTTCTCCTCCAGAGCAGCTTTGCACTACGACAACCCGATCCCCCTCCATGTGATTCATCAAAACCCAGCAACGATGTCGCAACTCCACGATTTCGACCCTTAACAGGAAACAACCCTAAACCCTACTAACACCTCCCATGGCCACCACGCTGACCATAAAAATCAACCACCATTTTTACTGCATCACCCAGAACCAAGACCTCCTCCATGCCGAAGCTCAACCTCCAATTCAACCCCAATCAACAGCAAACGACCCCAAACCCAAATCCATAAAACCCTTAATTTCACTTTGAATACTCAGTTAAAAATTACAAATTTTACATTAAAAATCATAATTTGATAATATGAATCAGATTATCTAAGTGAAATCAAAATTCATCTAGCATGAATTTTATCCAATTTTGAAAGTCTACAGTATTTTCATAATTTACTGAGTAAAGTTCAAATATACTTACTTGTAACAAATTTTAAAAACAAGAAAATCATGTTATTAACATCTCTACTCCAGAAACCCTGGTTTAATTTTGATTATATAGAAAGATTTGTGTCATTTTAGTTGATCTTGATACAGATTTTACAAGGAACACAAAATTATTCATATACAGGTATATGTGCTCAAGTTGTACAGCTCAAACCAAATTTAAGATGGAAATTTCTAAGCAACAACATGATTTAACCTCATCAGATTCAACATGCAAACATAGATACACATTTAAACATTTCACAGATCATCAAATGAAGGATTAAAACTGTTTTTATAAAAAGAAATTTACTCACTGAATTTAGGAGCAGAGAACACTCTGTATCACTGCATTTGAATTTTCCTGGAATTTGATTTTGCTTTTGCTTCTTAACTTGCTGTTGAAACATTGAATTTTGCATTTACATGCTGTAGATTTTGCATGTTCTTCAGATTGAAGTTGTATAGCTTCAAAACTCCTTTTTTTCTTCTTTTTTTTCATTAGTTATAGATTGAATTCTGTTTTCCTTTTCTTTTCAGTTTGAATCTGCATTTAGTTTCCCTTTTTTTTAATTGAAGAAGATTGAAGAAGTTTAGCTGAAGAAAATAAACCAACATATTTTTTTATTTTGAAAACAAATTTGTTCCCTTAAAAGATAGATTGCCACTTGTTAAAGAATGAACCAATTTATTTACAAATGTCTAAAACCTTATGAATTTGTAAACAAGTGTGTTCTCCCATATTATTATATTGCCAAGTGTTTTAAGAATTACATTAATTACTTATTTTAAAAAAAATGAATTAGACCTTAATTATTTGTTTGTAAATGAAAAAACCTTAATTACTACTAATTTAATACTCATGTCAACTATGAAATGTAATATATTTAAAACTTTGTGTTTTAGTTTATAATTATTTAAAACTTACTTTCCTAAAGATAAGTTCTAAAAGAAAGTAACATTTGTTTAAATTTTATTTTAAAAGTTTAATCATAAATTTCTATAGCTAACACTGATATTATATTAAGAATCTAAATTTGTTTTCAAAAATCAATTTAAAGGAAAACAAATTAAATCTTTATAATAAGGTACTATATTTCAAACCATTATTAATTTAATAAAAATAGTTTTTTCCTTTAAGTGTTTTATAAATAAACATTAATTTTAAATTGCTTTTGAAAAATATTTTTATTAAACCAAATCAAAACTTTCCAAATTACTATAAAAACTTATGTACACTATAAATTTGAAAACATATTTTCTATTTAAGTTTAATTCATCATTTTCTATTCACAATAATTTTATACAAATATAAATAATCATTGTAAGTAGAACATCTTAAATATTAGTTTCAGAAATTATTTGAATTTTTAAAACAAAACATCAAATTACAATATATAGACATATATATTATAATTTGAAAATATTTTTATTAAATTTAACGTGATCCAATTTCCTTATTACAATGTATACATATATACATTACAAATGGAATTATTTTTATCAACTTAAATAGATCAACCAATTACACACATGTATTATTATTATAAATTTGAAAAGAATAAACATTCAAATTAAATTATCATTGAATTTTGAAAAGATAACATTTGTTAAATTAGATTAATTATTAGTTTTGAATATATAATATTTGGTTAATTTAGATTTTAGATCAATATAACGTATTTTAAAATAAATTATAAATGGAAATTATTAAATAAGTATTGCCCAAAATTCTAGGACATCACACATCAGCTTAGCCGGTTTGCAAAATAGAAGTCTTGTTTGGCAACTCAAGCGGTTTGTAATGCTTCTTTGTAACATCCCGCATATTTTACGATTGAATATTTAAATATTTTATTTAAAATAATTCATCGTTAGTCGGATTAGTGTCTGAAAAGCTACTTTTTGCAAACAACCGAATTAGGACTCGAGACCACCCCCATTGAGTTCAAAATGACGTTTGTGACCTTTTTGAGTATAAACTTTGATATGTTTGGAGTTAGTGGAATTTTGCTACTTTTTCACTTAGGGCTTTGGTTTTGTTTCAGCTTATTAGACCCAAGCTTCACCCCTCTTCTCTTCATTACTTCATTTCTATTTCCTAATACTCAAGCTTTAGCAACAATGGAGAGAGGAATGGGAAATTAAAACTCCAAGCCCTAGTTTCCATTTGCAAATCAAGTTCTAGCTCCAAATTTATAGAAGAAGCTTTGGTAAGCCTCCTCTTCTTCTTCTCCAACTTATTCTCTTACCAATTTCAGAAATTCCTAAACCTAATTTAGGAAATATTTCTCTTTTAAGCTTAGATTCAAGCTCTCTAGGTTGGAATTGAAGAGTGATTGTTCTTTCCATTGCTCTATAGCTTCTTCTTCATAGTTTTGGGTTTAAAGGTGAGATTTTTGTCTCACATCTATGTCTATATCTATTCTTGTTATTAGGTGTGAATTCTTAACACTTATTCATGTGCATTTGCTTTTGGTTTGGATTGCTTCGGTGAATATTCCAATTTTCGGTGTTTTGAAAGCAAATTTAAGAAAAATCCTTATATGGATATTTGGACATTGATATTCGAGGCGTATCGAAGAGACTTTAAGGCTGGGTTGTCGCTTGGCATAAATCCTTAGTCGTTGTTGCTCGTCCGATCGCTCCCGATAATCATTTTGGCCATCATTGGCCTAGGTTCAGGGAATGCCCTGAACTTCAGTTTCAGACGTCTGAAACGTAGGATTCAGACGTCTGAATATTATACTGTGAATTTTTATTCCCCAGTATTCAGACGTCTGAATCCAAACTTCCAGACATCTGAATTGGCTCGAATGCAACCAGAAAGAAAATAGGCTTAAAATGCCATTTTCAGACGTCTGAAATCTATGGTTCAAACGTCTGAATACTGTTCTGGAAAACATTTAATTTTCCAGATTCAAACGTCTGAATCCTTAATTTCAGACGTCTGAATCTGCTGTCTAGGCTCTATTTTGCCTATTTAGCTTGAGTTTCCAAATTTAATCGATTCGTGTTGTTTCCCCCTTGTTGTTATCACTTATTATCGACTTGGATGACATTTTCTTCGGGATTTTTGGGAATATCCATTTTGATGGATTTTGTATCGATTTCTTTGGATCTTATTCACGTCTTTGAATGTAAATTTTGGTGATTGATTGTTTCTACAATCATTTTTGTGATTTGTCACTTTAAAAATATAAAGGTTTTAATACTAGTAGTAAATATCAAAACTCTTTATCAAAATGATTTCAATACTATTTTATTACAAAGCTCGTTTCTTAAACCGTTTTCCAATCTACTAGCATATACAAACCTTTACCTCACTCGTATGAGAAATCTAATTAAACGGTTTAGTAAAACAAGTGGTATGAAACGCGTGCAATTACTTCATCGGTTAATCCTTGGACTTGTTCGATTGAATCTCTTGTGATAATTTTTGAGTGGAAATCTACAATTTGTTCGTAACTACTTGAGTCAAGCCAGTGGTTATGGGACATGAAGCTAAACTCATTTATTTACTAACTTAATGTAGTTGACACTTCTCGATGATCATTGATGATCACTTTATGTGATTTAGATAGCGATATGCTATGTTTCATTGTCCACGTAGGGGACGGTACCTCGTTTTATTGAGTTTCGTCTCATTTCTTTTATAGGCTAACGACCTATGTTTTATTTGGAGTTTCGACTCAATTTTTGTGGGCTAGCAACCCATGTTCTTTTATGGAGTTCGGTCCATCGGACGTACCTTTGTACTACCTTGTTGCACCACTTATCAGGATCATCGGACGTACCGTTGTACTACGTCGCTGTTCTGAATTATTCGAGTTTCAGGTTCCTCGGGCGTACCGATATTGTACTACGTCGTTGCACTGGCTCTATGGTTAGCGACCATGGGATAGCGTCCCGTTTGTGATACACGTGTTGGTGAGTTTTCATACTCCCGTTTTGTGATAGGCCTCCCCCTTTTTGTGATTTCTGGGTTTCTAGTTGATGATTTCTAGAATTTGTGTTTCACCAGCTTTTATGATTGGCAGCGATATGATGTCAATATTTGTGGTTTGGTGAATAAAATAAAGAATATGACATTCTTTTTGATGTTATGAGACTCTTGAGATATTGTATGATTTTGGTAGAATTTCTAATGTATACTTTTCATGGTATGACATTATTGTTATCATACTTTTTTTTTGTTATATCTCATATTCTATCTCATATTTACCTGATATTTATAGCCAGACTGATCCGTTTATTATTTTCTTATTAAATAATACTCGGGTCAGACCGAGATGTTACAGGTGCTTCTTCTTGACTCCACATCTTAGATTATTATCCTGAATTTTGGCTAACTACTTAGATTAGTAGTTTTTGGTTGTATACATTTGAGATATAGACTCATTGATGTATATTTTCTTTTGTGTTGCACTTGTAACTATTCTTTTGTGATATTGTGGATCTTGTTTGACCACTACTCTGATATACACTTTCATGTGTAATATTCATATTTGTTTCTGCCTTTGAGATATGTACTTCTGTGACTGATTTGTGTTATGATATTTCTATATTTGTTTCCGAAGATATTATAGCCACTGTGTAGTAGCTTTGAGTTTGTGTCGGTATGTCGGATTCCCTTTCGAGATGAAAAGATTATATTTTTAATCTGGCACATCGGTACTCGCAAAAAGCAATTACACGGATGGTTGCTCCTCAACAGCCTTATTCTCCGCGCTAGTTGACAGCATTACCCCATAGTGTCCTTGGCTAGCGTGGGTATAGTGGTGGGGTGCCACATTATTCATCTGGGTTAAGCAAGGACGTTTATTAGTTAACTCCAGAAGGAGTCTAGGACTTGACGTAGAATGGAAGCTCGAACCAGTTTAAGAATCCATGGTGCACATTACTTTATTATATTATTTCAATTACAATTTTTTTATTGCCTGTTTCGTATAAGTTTTAAAGTAGTAGAATTATTCACACTACTCGATCCACATAGACTTTCATTTGGTATTAGAGCATGGGATTCTAAAGATCATAACAACATCTTAGAATAAATGGCTATAAATAGATCGGTACGTCTAGATTCTTTATATAAAGATCTTTTGTTAGCACATGATGAATTATTAAAATATTGTAAAACTTTGAATAAAGTTAATAGAATTGCATTAGATAAGTTAAAAGATTGTCAGGACGAAATTTCCAATTTAAAAGAAGAAAATATTTTTTTGGTAAAACAAACTAAATTTTTTCTAAATACGGTAGAAGAACTTGTTTTATGAAAAGATTTTCTACAAAAAGAAAATGAGCAGTTACAATAATCTTTTGAAGGAAATGTATGTTTTGCAAAATAAAAATATATTGAAAAATTCTTTAAATAATTCTAGCTATTTAATTTTGTCTCTTGGAAAATGAAATGAAGCTTCAATTGAAAAGAACTTAGAATTATCTAAAGAATGTGAGAATTTAAAAGATAATAGTGTTTTTTTTTCCAAAAGCAGTTTGTGATTCTAAAGAATATTTTGAAAGATTAAATGAAAAATCATAAATTTTAACAAAGGTAAAAATATCTTATCTTCCAAAGTTACAAATTCGAAAGCTCATAATGATAAAAATGGTTTAGGTTATAAACAAGATAAGTAAATATAGGACTAGATATGCATTCATGTATGCTAATTTTAGTGCTAGTGCTAGTAATAATGATAGTACTAAAACTACTTATATAGTCATAATAACACTTTGTTTAGAAATGATAGAAAATAAGTTTCAAATACAAAGCTAATGGCTAATAGTATTGGAATATGAATTTCAGCTAATACGATTGATCATGATAAACAACTTTATATTATCAACTATTATAAGAATGTGATTTGTAATGAAAACTATATTTATAAAAGTTCAACCACTCCCAAATGGGTATGGTTTCCTAAAACTTAGGAAATTATAAGAATCATGGGTATCACATGCTTTAAATGTTAATTTTTTTACCGATACCTGGTTTATAAGTAGTGGTTATTTATTGATGATTGGCGGTCATACTTATAGCACTAATACATAGCAATTTACTACGAAATGCTATAATAAGAAGGATTCTCTATAGCACTTTGATTAAAATACTACTGTTTTAATGCTATCAAAAGTATTGTAAAGTTATTACTATTTGATGACATTATTTCATTTATTTCTTTTAGAGGGTACAACCACACCTATTTTGGTAAGGATTTCACGCAATGATTAGCCTCTAAACCCGAACATAATAAGTGGGTACCAAAAATGAATATTATTTATTGCAGGTACTTGAAGAAACGAAAGGAAAATGATATATTTTTAATTTTAAGGATGTTCCATATATTTGATGGAATTATGTGTTTACAACGAAATAATATCTTCAACATAGTTGGTAAAATATAACTTATTTTCTTCAAAATTAATATTGGGTAAATCTTTTATTTGAAGGAATGCTAAGCTATTTCTTATAAAAAATTACTCATACTTTAGACATAGTATAATTGAATCTTTTTTGAAATGTCCAAATTTTTATAGATATAAAGAGAATATATATTGGAAGAATATATTTCTTAATAATATTTTCTAAGAAAGATATATTTACGTAAATAATTTTAGTTTATATTTAGAAATATTATAGTTAAAAAAAGATTTAAATATTTTCTTTTTATAAAATATTTTATAAAATTTATTGTATTCCCACATTCTTTTTGATAATGACAAAAGGGGAAAAATTCTTATGTATATTGATAGGGGGAGATGTTATACTTAGGGTGGGTTTAATCGTACTATAATATAATTTTACATAGAACGAATATTTTACAAAAGTTGAATAGTTGTCATCATCAAAAATGGAGAGAATGTTAAAACCTCTCTTATTGGATTTTAATGAAAACAACTATGCAATTATGCCAAATAACCTCTAGGCGAACTTGCTGGTTCATAAGGATCAAAAGGCGATAAAAAAATAAGTTCAACATGAAGATAATCGGTTTAAAAATTGTATAGTTGTCATCATCAAAAGGGGGAGAATGTTAGAACCTCTCTTGTTGGATTTTAACAACAACAACTAAACAATTATGCCAAAGAATCTCTAGGCTAACTTGCAGATGCACAAGTATCAAAAAGAGACAACCAAGTAAGTTCAACATGAAGATATACAGTACAAAAGAGGATAAAAGTATATATATGGAGATACGAGAAGAGATATACATGACAGAAACAAAGACGAAGGTGACAAACAAAGTACTATTAGTCATAGAGTATCATTTCTAGAGTATACATATGTTAAAGTCTCTTCAAAGTAGTATATGCACACATACACACACAAATGTATTTGATCACAAGTTAATTTCAAAGTTTAAGAACAAAAATCACTTCTGGTAGTCGACTAAAAATACCCCCGTAGTCGACTGAATTTGTGCACATACATACATTTATACATTAATAGTTTTAGTCGACTAATTTTACTCCTCAGTCGACTAAACACTAGTTCAGTCGATTAAACTAGGTATTCAGTCGACTAAAACTACTTTATTTTATACTATTTCTTTTTTGACTTGAAATGTGAATTTTACCTTAAAATTTAGTTAGCTGATTAGTTCCATTCAGTCGACTAAACGGTCATAACAGCTATATTTTTCAAATTTTCTAAAGGGGTGCTCTTCTCGATGAAGAGTTATTCCTCTTCAATAATGGTTGCAGTTATTTCTATTCATCTTTGCTCTTTGCTAAGAATTGCAACCATATATCCTCTATATAAAGCAAACAAATTCTTGAAACCAATATCAATTACATTCTCTGATTTTCTATATATCGCTTTTGAATTCTCAAGTTCTTTCACATAGTTTCAATAATTTCAACTTATTCATTTGAGAATATAATTCTTGTGATCAAAGCCATTCCATTTTTTATGTACATTCAATATGCCAATCAGAAGAAGATTATAGGAAGGGTGTGCTATATTGACTCATCCATGTTATTTAGAGCACAAGAACTCAAAATACTTTACTACTCTTCGTAGTCACTGTCCTGTTGGAGATCTTCAAGCACGAAGTCCTATTCGGCAGCTTAGGCGGTTTGTAATATAGATGTCAAGTTCGGCAGCTCAGGCGGTCTGTAACACTTATTCCTTCGGGTTAAGTGAGGACGTTTGTTAGTTAATTCTACAAGAAGTCTGAGACTGTACATAAAATAGGAGTTCGAATCAGGAAAAATTCCTTGGTGTACTTTACTTAATTATATTTATTTCTATTGCAATTTTATAGTGCCAGTTTGATATAAGTTTTAAATTAGTAGAATTATTCATATTATCTAATTCGCATAGACTTTCATTTGGTATCAGAACCTGAGATTCTAGAGCTCGTAACAATATCTTATAATAAATGGCCATAAATATATTTAGTCAAAGCACTAAAAAAGGAAGAGCAACAAAGAAGAATCAGAGGAGCAAATAAGCAAATGCTTCATGGCTAAACTTGGATCACAAACGGTATGTTTCGATTTTTTATATAAAGATTTTTTGTTAGCACATGAGGCATTAGTAAAGATTGTAAAACTTTGAATAAAGTAGGTAGAATTAAATTAGCTAAGTTAAAAAATTATGAGGAAGAAATTTTCAATCTAAAAGAGGAAAATTAACCTTTTGGTAAAACAAACTAATTTTTTTTAAATATGGTAGAATAACTTATTTTACAAAAAAAGATTTCCTACAAAAAGAAAATGAGCAGTACGAAGTTAAAAATAATGATATTTTGGAGGAAATCAATGTTTTGTAAAATAAGAATATAGCTTTGGGGAATTCTTTAAATAATTCTAGCTCTTTTATTTTGTCTCTAGAAAAAGAGACTGAAGCTATAATTAGAAAGAACTTAGAATTATCTAAAAAATGTGAGATTTTGAAAAATAATAGTAATATTTTTCAAAAAGAAGTTTGTGATTCTAAAGCAAATTTTGAATGATTAAATGAAATAATCATAAATTTTAACAATGGTAAAGATATCTTATCTTCCTTTATTACAAATTCGAAAGCTCATAATGATAAAAGCGGTCTAGGTTATAAACATGCTAAAAGTAAATATAGTACTAGATATGCATTCATGTATACTAATTTTAGTGTTATTACTTGTAATCATGATAGTCCTAAAACTACTTACAGTCCTAATAGTGCTTTGTCTACAAATGATAGAAAATATTTTTCAAGTACTGAGCTAATGACTAACGGTATTAGAATATGGATTCTAGCCAATACGGTTGATCGTGATAAACGACTTTATATTAGCAACTATTATGAGAAAGTGATTTGTAATGAAAACTATACTTATAAAGGTTCAACCACACCCAAATAGGTATGGTTTCCTAAAACTTAGGAAATTATAAGAACCTTGAGTATCACATGCTTTAAATTATTAATTTTTCTCACCGATACTTTAGTTTATAAGTAGTGGTTATTTATTAATGATTGATAGTCCTACTTGTAGCGATAAAACATAGATGCTATAAAAAGTAGTATTCTCTATAGCACTTTGATTAACATACTACTGTTTTAATGCTATCAAACGTTCTGTAAAGTTATTACTATTTGATGAAATTGTTTTATTTATTTATTTTAGAGGGTACAACCACACCGATTTTGGTAAGGTTTTCACCCTATGATTAACCCCTGGACGCTAGCATAATAAGTGGGTACCAAAAATGATTATTATTTGTTGCAGATACATAGAGAAACAAAAGGAAATGATAGATTTTGAATTTTAAGGATGTTCCATACATTTATGGAATTATGTGCTTACAACGAAATAAATATATCATCGAATTCGATAAAATCTAACTTATTTTCTCCACAATTAATATTGGATTAATCTTTTATTTTAAGGAGTACTAAGTTGTTTCAAAAAAAAACAATACTCATACTTTGGACATAGTATAACTTGAATATTTTTTGAAATGTCCACATTTTTGAAATTTTCTAAAGAAGTGCGCTTCTCCATGAACAGTCGTAACAGCTATATTTTTCAAATTTTCTAAAAGGGGTGTTCTTCTCCGTCAAGTGGTATTCCTCTTCATTAATGGTTGCAACCATTTCTATTGATCATTCCTCTTTACTAAGAGTTGTAAATATACATCCTCTATATAAAGCAAACAAATTTTTGAATTTGATATCAATTACATTCTCTGATTCTATATATTGCTTTTGAATTTTCACGTGCTTTCGCATACTTTCAATACTTCCAAACAGACCACTTATTCATTCAAGAATACAATTCTTTTGATCAAAACCTTTTCATTTTTTCACGTATATTCTATATACCACTCAGAAGAAGATTATAGGAAGATTGTACTATATCGACTCATCCATGTTATTTAGAGCATAAGAACTCAAAACACTTTACTACTCTTTGTAGTCGAAGTTCTATTGGAGATCTTCTCGCACGAGGTCCTATTTGGTAGCTTAGGTGGTTTGTAATATAGAAGTCATATTCGACAATTCAGGCGATGTGTAATACCTATCCCTCTGAGTTAAGTGAGGACGTTTATTAGTTATTCAAAAGGAGTTTAGGACTGGATGTACAACGAGAGTTCGAACCAGTATAATTTACTTTATTATATTTATTTCTATTGCAATTTTTGTACTACCAGTTAGATATAAGTTTTAAATTAGTAGAATTATCCATATTACTCGTTCTGTATAGACTTTTAGGATCCATATCATAAAAGCTCATGGGAAAAATTGTCCTTTTGATAGATCGGTACAAATCCATCTATGGATCGACACCAGTCCATCGACTTAGACAGTTTTGCTTCTTTTCTTCCTTAGACCTGTAGGGTTGATCATCTTTGTGTCTAAGGTTCATTCTTTCATCCTTCTATAGTCCAATTACATCGAAAATTCGTTTAGGTAAAACACTAGATAACAAATGTGAAATAATAACTTCATTAACCACAAAACTTGAAGTAAAAAAAACTAAAAAAAACATCTTCATAAAAAAGCTAAAAGCATCTTCTCAAATTTAATTATCTTCACAATTATCAACGGTTAAGATAAAATATTGAAAAATAAATATAATATGATGGATAAAATTACCATTACCATTGGTTTTCACATTTCTTTACCGTTATATTTACCATTAACAATGCTAAATTTTTGGTTGATATACCAATAGAAGTGTTATATTAATGTAGCTCAATATTGATTAACAATTGTTTGTTAATGATATGATAATGATAAATTTACCATAATTGTAATAGCCTTATGTAATGAAGTTAAGGTGAACATGATTTTTATTGGTAGTATTCTTCATTTTTTTGGACTGTAGATAACGTGAAGTGTGTTATACCCAAATTTTAGCAAAGACCTAAAAACAAAAACAAAAATTATAAACGACCAATTTCTTAACGGTTTCGATAAAGTATTGATAGTCATTTTAGTTATCAGTAGAATTAGTATATCACTAGAACATTCCTAACAACATCAAATGTTATCTCTTTCGTTCTGTAAAACCCCCCTTTTTTTTATCAAATTGACTGTTAGAAAGCTTTGTCAATTGTGGGCTTGCACATAAATCATAGATGCAAAATAAGAATCGTGTCATTTATACATCTCCTTAAATTTTTACAATGCTATTTGTTTTTTTAAGTAAATTGTTATAGATCTCTGTTTTTTTATGTTGTTATAAGATAAGTCTATGCACTAATGATTTTGTCCCTATTTTTGAAATATAAAATACGCAATGTAACTTGCGCTTTTGTGACAAAAAATGCAAGTTTAGTTGCAGTTTTCGAAGAAAAAAAACATAAATTCTATAAAATTAGGTAATGATGAAAAACTGTAGTTGTTTACTAAAGTTAGACTTAAATAACAATTATGACTAATTATGAATAAAGAAATTTATTTTTTTAATTTTTGAAAAACTTTTTAAAAAACGCAAGTGAACTTGTACTTTCTATCAAAAAAGTGCAATCTACTTTGCGTTTTTTAATTTAGAAAAACAAGAGTTTAATTTACATATTCAATACTATAGAGATTTTTCTTACAACAACATCAGAAATATGAACATGAAGTGCAAAGCTCTCTGTTCTTTTCCTCCACGAATATCTCTTTAAATATGTCTAATTTTTTCAAAAATATTTCTACTTGATTTTTAACTAAAATGTAAGAAAAGCAAAATTAAATACAGAAAATTATTGTGAAGGACAAAAATTTTCACCATTTTAGCTTCAAGAATAGCATTTTAGCATAAATGATAACTTTTTTTTAGCTATCAGTTTTTAGTATTGATAGCATTTTTTAGGTATCAGTTTGTAGTTATCGGTAACAAATTTTAGGTATCAGTTTTTAGTTCGATAGTAGTTTTGAAAAAATGTTTGCCGTTACGAAAATTTTTGAAAGAATGCTTGTCTTTTGAATAATTTTTAAAAAAATGTTTGTCCTTCTGTTTAAAATATCGATAAAAATATACGAATTTTTATCCTTTAAATTAGATCTCCCAATTAAATATATTTTTTATAAAATTATACAATTGAATTGTCGGTTGGGACGCTTGTGCTGCCATACTAGGGCTAAATTGACATAGCATACAGAATCCATTATCAGTAATATATCCTACCACGACACGCAAATATCACCTCCCTCCAGACAGAGACAGAGACGAAAAATTTGTCACAGACGTGCTAGAATAATCACAATTCAACCCAAAACTGTGCATCGTTGTTGGAACTGTAAACCTAGAATAAACAACGGGTAACTCCGGCAGCACCAATTCTCCTTCCAAATACTTAACAATTTCCCTCATCCTGGGCCTACTCCCCGCCCTTGGATCCGTACACATTAACCCCAGCTTCAACACCAACTCAACCTCACTCACGCTATACTCTCCTCTTATTCTTATATCCACTGCTTCATGCAATGTACCCCTCTGCCATTTTCCAAGTACCCACCCTACCAACATAAGCTCTTCTCCTACCAAATGTGGCTCTATCGGCCTCCTTCCACACACCACTTCCAATAAAAACGTTCCAAAAGCAAACACATCCGTTGCTGTAGTCGCCTTTCCCGTTCTTGCTAGCTCCGGTGCAAGGTACCCCGTTGTACCAACCACATGAGTTGTGTATGGGTCCGTTCCATGATCGTACAAGCTTGAAAGCCCAAAATCACCAAGCTTTCCATTGTAACCTTCATCCAACATCACATTACTAGCCTTTATGTCTCTGTGTACTACAAGCTGTTCCCAGTCCTCATGCAAGTACAAAAGACCCGACGCGATCCCTTTAATTACATTAAACCTTTGAACCCAATTCAAAGTGGGTTCATCTTTGTGGTATAAGTATCTATCAAGGCTTCCATTGGCCATGTACTCGTACACTAATAAGAGTTCACCTTTACGTCTACAGTAGCCTACAAGCTGCACCACGCTCCTGTGTCTTAGCCTGCCGATGCTTATGATTTCTGCTACGAATTCCCTCATTCCTTGCCTTGACTCGTGCGATACTTTCTTCACTGCCACCATCATTTTAGTTGTGGGCAATATGCCTTTATACACCCTCCCAAACCCTCCAGCTCCCAGTAAACCATCTTTTCCAAATCCCTTTGTAGCTTTGTACAGATCTTTGTATGAAAATCTGTGCGGACCGTACTCTAGCTCCCAGTCCTCAACTATCTCTGTGTATTTCTTCCTCCTCCTCACTACAACCACCACAGCAACAGCAGTTAAAAGCAACAGCACTGTTGCTGTTATGGGTAGAGATATTGCTAACGTCGTCGCTTTGTTTTTGGTTTTAGGTAGTTTAGGCAGTGGAGGCAGTTTAGAATAATCTAGAGCTTGGGCTGCACCATTCATGTTGAAGCTCCATCCTTGTATGTAATCTAACTTCTGTAAAGGTCCTGTAGCCGAAGACATACCTACAAACATGGATTCAAGCAGAACGCTAGAGAGATCCAGAACAGTGGACAGAAGGGGTTTTTTAGGTTTTGACATCGGAACCAAGGATAGAGTGACATCGAGCTTCATATTGGTGCCATTGTAATCGATCCAGACTTGAATTGACTGACCGGAAATAAGGGTTATGTTATTGAAAGCACCGGTGATGTCATCGTAGTAGCCGGCAGGGGCGGACATGTTGGAAATCAAACTGTTGAGGTCGATTCCGACGTGGTTGTCGTTGATGTCGTTGAATTCGGGGTTTTGGATAAAGTCGAGCTCGATTGCAAATATGTGGTTGTCGGGGTTGCCGTTGTTGGTGGTGTTGAATAAGCCCAAGTACTGGATGGCCACGGCGGAGGAGAGATCGGTGGTGGGGGAGAGGAAGAAGGCGATGCCGTTGCTGGCGAGGTAGGAGACAACTTCGGGGCGGATGGCGAAGATGAAGGTGGTGGAGAAGGAGAGGGTTTTGTTAGTGGATTTGGATAAGAAGCGGAAAGGAGTTGGATAAAAAGCATGGCCTTTGGAAGATGCGGCGTCTGTAAGTGCGAGAAGGCCATTCGTTTTGATCGAGGCGGTGCCGTCTAGTTTGAGATTTGAACTACTGAAGCCATTGAAATTGAAGTTTGAATCACCTGACGATGCAAGTTTTGCAAGAAAGAAGAGGAATGCACTGAATTTTAAGATTTTCCAAAGCATCTTTATTCGAACAACTGAGGTTCAAACTGAACGGTTTTGCGTTATTTCAAGACGTGGCTTGAATACGACAGTTTGAAAAATATTTGAAGACTTTTCAGAAGGTTGGACAAATTGGATGGTGGTGATGCTAGTCCAAGATGTTTGTAATCAAAAGAATAATAAATGCTAAAGAAGTCTAGCAATGCTTTTCACCGATGGAGGGTAAGCCTAGTCTTGAAAATTACAAAATAAATGTCAAATAAATATTAAAGTTTCGTCAACAAAAGTGGATGAGCTACGAATTCAATTTGTTAATTGAGCATCATTTTTTAAGAGTGAGCGGTATAGAAAACTAAAAAAGTAATAACAAATCGGTATTTCTTAATGAATTAAAAGGTTTTGCATCAAAACTCAAAATACCTTCTTAATAATTACATGACATTATCAAGTTTAAACAAAATATGTATTTAAAGATCAGAAAAATGGAAAGTGAAAATATTACATGAAAATTTAAGAAACCATATAGTTATTTCGATTGTTATTTCTAATACAAATTTATAAGTCATTATTTCACAGTTCAATAATGTTCCTTTACTTTTAAAAGTGTAATCAAACTTTATCTCAAAATAAGTCGTAATAAGTATAAATAATTGTTTTTGTTAATAGTTTTAGCTCTATGTCAAATGTAAATACATCCATGTAGGAAAAGCACAAGCATGCAAATGCACAAAATTGATGGTTATTATTTGAATTTCCTCTCGGATTGAGCGATTATCTTCTTATGTTTAATTCTCATATTATTTTTTATGGCAACTCATATTCGAGCTTGAGCGCTCTGTTTTGAAGACCAACCCTTTTCTCTTGAGCTATATTTGATATCCCGGAATTTAAGGCAAATGAATAAGGTGACACTTGTAAAATTGCATGCTATTAATCTTACATTTGTTAATTTGCATGTGTTAATTATTTTTAACTGTAACGACCCGCCTTTCATACCAAGAAACGACGTATCATCATTAAGAAAGAAATAAGTAGAAAAGAGAATAGATAGAAAGGAAGAAACAACAATATCAGAATCTTACAGCGGAAACGGAAAAATATATTATATCACATAGATATTTCATAGTCATTACATATCAGAGTTAATACAGTTACAACATCACAGTGGACAGTCGTGAAGACCTATCTATCCATTACATTCCAAAATACAAATAGACAAATGATACCAATACAGCGGAAATATATATATATATGTGTGTGTGTGTGTGTGTGTGTGTGTGTGTGTAGATATGTATATATATATATGTATATAGATATGTGTGTGTATATATATATATATATATGTATACATATAGATATGTGTGTGTGTGTGCCAAGACTCCTGCTCCAAACTTTTTCAAAATTCGTCAAGCCAACCTGATCACTTGGCTACTCATAAATTTTTGAGTACCTAAGAGTTTAAGAAAAACAGAATAAACTCCGGATCAGATATGGGTCTGGTGTGGGTAAATGGTTAAATTGTTTAAATTGAAAAACCTTTGAAATAAAAGGTATCTCGTAAGACTCTCCACAAATAAACACAGACAAGTTTTCCCTTACGATAACCAAAACATTTGATAAGAAATCCGGTTATATTATAATAGTGTCTAGGGTTTTCAATATAAAGTAGGAAATAGCTAGAATACTTACATCTCACTTTCCAACATAGTTGGGCACAATTAAAACCGTACAGGCACTTATTAGAGATTAGATTCCATACAATGGTAAGACTACTGGGTTACCGTCCATCACAGTACGTGGTCTAAATCATTGTACTGAGGATCCACCCTGATCCCCTACAATATAAGACCGGAGCTACCCCTTACTGGATAGTCCGAATAAGACAACACCGTAATTGTGGCCAACAACCGCCCACATAGCCGAATAAAGGGACATCTGGACAGGGGAAAATCTTATCCTACTTGGGTGCTACCCACTTAGTCTTGCGTGCACTTTCCCTATTTTAGCCATTCCCGATTGATGAGGCTTGAGGCTACGATTACCTTTTTAGAACACTTATCTTGGAATGCTCATTGTTCTCCATTGACGATGGTCTGATAGCATTCATCCATTCAAGTTTGTTTCGGGTTCGAATGAAACCGAAGGCACTATCTCCGTAACACTCGTTTTGGAATCAACCTCAGAGTTAACATCAAATAGCCCTTGCACTCTAAATCTTCATCTTAATATTCACTTGAGATTTCACGCCTATCGTTTAACTTGGATCGATGTGGTTTTCGGATAACAAACTTGATATCCAATCCCGGTCTTATCGAAATCCAAACATTTCTAAAAGGCCAAGTTGTTTACGTAAAACAATTTAATTTGATTCAAAACATTGTATTTATACAGCGTTTATCATAGATAAATAACTTACATTTATCACAGCCATAACCAAAGTATTACACATCACAGAACATCACAGATTTACATACTATAAATATTAATCAATCCACAAATTTCTTACAATCAATCATCCATAAGCAAGACTTATTAATCCATAACTATAATTAATTTAATTAACTCAAAGTAAATTAATTACTTATGAATTAATCACCTAACCCTGCTTAATTAACATTAATTAATAATAAACCATTTGTTATTATCTAATTGATTAATGAAAATAATTAATCATCCTTGATTACTTACATTAACTAATTATCTTTAATTACTAATTAATTAATCCTTAATTACCAATTAACTAATCCTTAATTACCAATTAATTAATCCTTAATTACTAATTAATTAATTATTCTTTAATTACTTCCATTAATTAATTAATCTTTAATTACCCAAGATCTTAATTAATATAAGATAAACCATTTATCTTTATTAATTACTTAATTATCATTTAATCTCATTTAATAAACTTTAAAAATAAATTCATCATTAACATTAAGTTTAATTAATAATTAAAACATTTGTCCTTCTTTAATTAACTACTTAATTACACTATTTGATTTAATTTAAAATAAACTTAAGAATTAATTACAAAGAAAAGACATTTAATAAAATACCTTAAAATAAATTAATTTGAAACAATTTATTTTATAGCTTTTAACTAATCCCAAAACTTAGTTAAAACATTAATTATTTAAACGATTAGTTAAGAAAATGTTTTAGCTTGATTCATTTAACATTTTTAAACTACTAATACAAATTACCTGAGCTAAACCCAGTAACAACCCGAGCCCAGACCCGAGAAAATCATCCTTTTTTTTTGAAAACTTTGTTATGGTTTAAAATTTTAAAACTGTTAACATGAAAAACACTCGCGACGACTCGAAGCCAAACCTGGGCCACCACTTCTATTTCTCGAGTCAAAACCCGAGACACAACCCACTTCCCGAACTGCAGCAACCGACCCAAACAAATGACACGCGTGCACGTGTACGCCTGAACGCCGCCACTCCGTTCATCGCCACCACCTCCAACACGTTGCCGATCACCTCGCCTAGGATTCCGACCACCCAGAACCCCGAATCCATCACGAACTCGAAATCGAACAAATGTGAACCAACTGGAACAGATCTGGACACCAAAGAATTCACCTCGACCCGACGCCTCCGACCACCAAAGTCCTTGAAACTCTGTCCATAGCTTTGCCGACCAACCACGCACCTTTTCTCTCACCTCCGATCAACTCCGGTGCATTGATGACGATGCAGCAGCCCAATTTCCAACCTCGACCAAAACCTGGGTTTAAAACCTACATCGATGTCGTGCCGCCGCCATGGTGGTCGATAAATCCAACGGCTTTTTTTCTCGAGTTCGTCAACCTCCTGTTACCTCTAGCAGTGATCCCGACCACCCAGCTGACTCCGATCACCAGAAAATGCCCAAAACCCAAACTACGTTTAACCTGAGATTCCTTACTCAAAACAACATTAAAATATTGATTTTTCCTTTGAAATTCATGAATTCGAAGACGATTTAGATTACATAAGTGAATCCAGGAATCATGATGTTCGAATTTAACACATTTTAGAGTTTCCACTGTATTTTCCCATTTTCCAGAAAATATTCAAACTTATTATACTTAAAAATATTTTTGAAATTAAGATCTTGTTAATCTAAATAGTTTTTGTTTAAACATCATCAGAAATAAGAGATTTGAGGACGAGAGATTGAATTTATACTTTATTTTAACCTGTAAATTCAAAACAGGGACTCTCACACACACACACACACACACACACACACACACACAGAGAGACATGCACACTCAAACAAATTCATATTTACATAAATATACATTCATGCAAACAACTACCACATTATCATTTCAAATATCTATCACATGCATTAGTTTTTAACAGATTAAAGCTTTGTTTACTCACTGTAATATGATGTTGAATGGAGAAGTTTTGAACAGGAAATCCTTGATCTTTTGAAACTTGAAACTGGAAATTTGATTTAGCTTGTTGAGATGATCTTTGCTTTGATCTAGCTGAATTTGCTTAATGTTTCAGGTTTTAGGTTTGTAAAGAGTTGTTGCCTTTAAATTTTATCTCAAGTTCGTTTCCAGGTTTTGAAAGAATTTGAAAATGAAAGATAGGAAAGAAAGTGAAGGTGTGAAGAAGAGATGAGATATATAACCTGATTTTAATTTTATTTAAAAGAAAAGAGATAAATTAGGTGACACTTGTAAAATTGCATGCTATTAATCTTACTTGTTGTTTTGCATGTGTTAATTATTTTTAATATGTTTTTATATAACTTTATATTTTATTTTCTATTTAGTTTGATATATTTCCTTTATTTATATTTATAAAATCTTTTAAAGAAAATGATATAAAACTAATTATATACTAATATATATATATATATATATTATTTTTAAATCCAATTTTTTTAAGATATTTATCTTTTGAATTTCAAATTCAAATTCAAATTCTGTTTCAAATCTACTTATATATACACATATATAAACAACACATATTTTATTTGTTTGAAAAAGATTTTTTTTGCATATTTTATGTAATTTATAAAAGAAGATTATCACATATTTATTTGCCTGAAATTTCGGGATATCACATTCCTCCCCCCTTAAAAGAATTTCATCCCCAAAATTTAAAAAGCAAAAGATAATCGAAAAGCTTTTATTTCAAACAATCCAAGCATACATATCAGCCATACACTACAACCAAACAATTCATTCAAACAAACATTACTAACTATCCTGACACAAATCCGGATAGGCTTTCCTAATGCCATCTAGAGTTTTCCATGTGCAATCTCTGGGATCCTTGCTCCACTAAATCTTGATCAACTTCACCACTTTGTTTCTGAGCTGCTTCTCATCTCGATCAACTATCTGGACTGGATGCTTGACCACAGTTAAGTCCGGTTCGACCTCCAAATCTTCCTGGACTGCCGGTTCCACAACTAGAGATGGGTCATACATGTACTTCCTCAGATGAGATACGTGAAAAACATTGTGAATTCCAGCCATCTAGAAGGCAATTCAATCCTATAGGCCAAAGCACCACTTCTCTCGAGCACGCGAAACGGTTTAATATATCTTGGGGCAAGCTTTCCCGTCTTTTTAAATCTGATCGCTCCTTTTATCGGGGAAACCTTGACAAAGACCAAATCTCCAACTTCGAATTCCAATTCCCTTCATCTCTTGTCCGCATAACTCTTCTGACGATCCTGGGCTGCTTTCATTCTCTTCTTGATCAGCTCCACCTTCGCAGATGCCTCTCGGATAAAATCTGGACCAAGAACAAGACAATCTCCCGATTCTACCCAACAGGACGATGATCTACAAGGTCTCACATACAAAGCTTCAAAGGGTGCCATCTTAATACTCGCCTGACAACTATTATTGTACGAGAATTCCACTGAATGCAGATGGTCCTCCAAAGATCTATCAAAATCCAAAACACAAGCCCTCAACATATTCTTAAGAATGCGATTCAGCCTTTCCGTTTATCCATCGGTTTGGGGATGATAGGCTGTACTTAAACTCAATCTTGTACCCAAAATTGTCTGTAGAGCCTCCCAAAATTTTCTAGTAAAGATAGGGTTACGGTCACTTACTATGCTGACGGAAACTCCCTGCAACCTGACGATCTCCTTCAGGAAAATCTCTGCCAAAGACCCTGCAGTTCTGGTTGCCTTAATTGGGATAAAATGGGCGCTCTTGGTTAGTCGGTCTACGATTACCCATATTCCTTTATTTCCTTTTTAGTCCTTGGCAATCGTCAAAAAAATCCATCGATATCATTTCCCACTTCCACTTTAGGACTTCCAGAGGCTGCAACAATCCCACGGTCTTCTGTTGATCACCCTTCACTTGTTGACATATCGCACATCCATTGATGAAGGTAGCAACATCCTTCTTCATTCCCGGCCACCAGAAAACTCTTTTCAAATCCTTATACATCTTTGAGATCCCCGGATGGATACAACCTTGATTCGTGGCCTTTCAACAAAACTTCCTACTTCAATCCGTTCATATATGGCACACACAATCATCCATTGATCCTCAAAGCTCCCTGATCCTCAATCATGAAATCCGAATATCAACCATCCTTAGCTCAAGAATTAATCCCTCAAAAGTTCTATCCTTCATCTGACTGCTTATGTCCTTTCCTGTAGAGACGGAATAACTTTCAAAATAGCCAAAACTGCATTTCTACTCAGAGCATCCACCACTACATTCGCTTTCCTCGGAGTATAAAGAATATCCGGATCGTATGATGCCAAAAATTCTACCCATCTTTGCTGCCTCAAATTCCGATCCTTCTGGGAGAAAAGGTATTTTAATGGTTTATGATCAGTGAAAAGCTCAAACTTCTCTCCCAACAGATAAGAAATTCTTAGACCTCTACAGATCTTATCTAAGTTGGTCACTCCTCTTATAGGATTAGATACAAAAATAGGGTGGTCTACCCTACTAGGGGTAAGGTGAAACTTCTCTGCCGTATCCAATGAAATAAAACTAAGGGACGCACCAGAATCAGACAAAACTCTAACAAAATTCCATCTAAAAGTGAAGTACCTTCCAGAACGCCCTTGGCTTTCCTATCCGAAGAAGTTGACGGTCCTTCTTGAATAGAAAACACCTTAGTTGGCCGAGCTCTCTAAAGTAGCGGGCAAGCCTTCACCATGTGCCCTGGCTATTGACAGTTGAAACACAAAGACTTCTGAACCATTGCAGAACCGGGCCCACTCTAATGCTCCTGCTGCTGAGCTCTACTCTGGGATGCTGCTTTGCCAAATGACCCTCTTGCAGACACATATAACACTTTCGAGCTCCATTATTGCCTCCCTGTTTCCCTTTGCCTTACTTCTTCCAATTTGGGTTGAATTTCCTTTTGTTCGGATTGGAAGAAGTTTCACTCGGTGCTGCAACAGATGCCAAGGGTTTCTCATTCATAAGCTCCTCATACCTCAATGCCATGTCTATCAATTCCACGAATGATCCCTTAAGATGAGTCGTCATCTTCTCATGGAACTCGGGCCTCATTCCCAGTACAAACATATCATTCTTCTTGAGGGGTGTATTTATAAGACTAGGTCCATATCGGGATAATTCATTGAACTTGGTCTCATATTTGGATATCGACATACTTCTTGCTTCAAATCTAGAAAATCTCTATATAGACGAGTCTTCCCAGATGTAGGCATAAACTGTTCCTCAAATAGTTCCTTAAACTTGCTCTAACAAATACCATCTTCTGAAGTATTCATTGTAACTGCATCCCACCATGCAGCCGCTCCTTTTTGAAGTTGCCACGATGCCATCACTCTCTTTTTCTCATTTGACAGATCCAAACTCTTAAAAAATTCGCTCACACGAGCGTAACCAAGCCTGAACTTCAATGATGGACTCCATTCCTTTAAAAGGCTTTTCCTTCCATATTGGTGAAATCCTTGCACAATGCAGCAAAGCTTACTCTAGGCGGCATTGGATTTACAGCCTCGCCAGCATTCGGACCTCTTCCATTAGTGGTCATCGTGCTGCCCACAACTCTGCCTCTCCTTCCTCTAGAACTCATGTTGGCAACCTGGACAGGTAACCTAACATCAACATTTCAATTATCTACCACATGCATAAGTTTTTAACAGATAAAAACTTTGTTTACTCACTATAATATGATGTTAAACAGAGAAGTTTTGAACAAGAAATGCTTGATCGTTTGAAACTTGAAACTGGAAATTTGCTTTAGCTTGTTGAGATGATCTTTGCTTTGATCTAGTTGAATTTGCTAGATGTTTCAGGTTTTAGGTTTGTAAAGAGTTGTTGCCTTTAGATTTTATCTCAAGTTTGTTTCCAGATTTTGAAAGAATTTGAAAATGAAAGATATGAAAAGAAAATAAAGGTGTAAAGAAGAGATGAGATACATAACTTGATTTTAATTTTATTTAAAAGAAAAGAATAATAAGGTGACACTTGTAAAATTGCATGCTATTAATCTTACATTTGCTAATTTGCATGTGTTATTATTTTTAATATGTTTTTACATAACTTTATATTTTATTTTCTATTTAGTTTAATATATTTCCTTTATTTATATTTGTAAAATCTTTTAAAGAAAATGATATAAAACTAATTATATACTAATAAAAATCATATATATATATATATATTATTTTTAAATCCAATTTATTTTTAAGATATTTATCTTTTGAATTTCAAATTCAAATTCAAATTCTATTTAAAATCTACTTATATATATACATTCATAAACAACACATATTTTATTTATTTGAAAAAGAATTTTTTTGCATATTTTAAAAGAGGATTATCACATATTTATTTGCCTGAAATTCTGGGATATCACATTATAGCTTTTAGGTCTTCCAACTCTTATTCCTTCGCCTGAAACACATCCCATTGATAAGATGCAATGATCCGGGTTTTTCATTGTTTGATTTGAAAATTTTAAATGGTTTTAAATATTGAATTTGAAATATAGATTGATTTTGAATATGAAAATTTAGCTTCCATTTATAAAATAAATTCAGAATTTAAATATAGCGATTTACTGGATAATTTAATTACTGAATTTTATAAGTGAATATTGGGTAAATTATTTTACCTTGAGTTTTAAGCTCGATAAAAATAATTTAAAGACTGGTAAAATTCATATTAATAATAATGAAGATAATAAAAGTTCTAAAATTGAATTTAAAGGCGATCTGTTCAATTTCAGAAATAGTTTGCTCAAATTGACATTTAAAAATAGCCTTCCGAGGCATAGTCTCGGAATTCGACGAAACTAATTCCGTTGGATCCGTAACATTACATCATTTTTGGATTTCAAATTTCGTACCTTTTGGAGTTTTCGGTTAGTTGTACGAGATATAAACATGCTGAAATTTATATCTAAAATTTAATAAAACATTTGGATCCAAACAGCTATCTTCTCCATGTCATCGAATTAGGACACAAAACATTTCCATTGCGTTCGAAATAGAGGCATAACATTATAAATGCCTAGCGGCACGCCTCGATAGAAGATCCAAATTTTAGATTGTTAAAACGAGATAGTTTATAATTAAATAAAAATTTATATATATGGTCAAATTAAAGCACTTCCTTTCTTCATAAGCTAGTCCAAGTTTTCACGCAAGCTATCCCCTCTTTCATTCAATCAGCTCGTATTATCTCTCTCCTTCGTTATATACCTTTGCTTTCAAAAAAGAGAAGATAAGATCGAACAAGACTTTTTAAAATGGCTGCACTAGATCGGCTCTCCCTCACTTTCCTTCTTTTGTTCGAAACCAGTTCGAATAAAAAATGAAAAGAGGTTATCGCGTGCTCAAACTCGCAAGTGAATCACGATCGAAGGCGATGGTAGGGAAATGAAGTCCATGCGAGATGGTGGCCGCGAGTGGAAGCGACACTCACAACTTGGTGATGCATGTTGCAACGACCCGTAAATTTAACCGGTTTTAATAACGTTACTAATTGAATTTTTGGAATTTTAAACGATAAAATTTTGAAATATAAATTTGATATTTGAAATGCGTCTAGTTAAACATAGCAACCGGTAAATTTTCGTCCGAAAATATGAAAGTTTATTTTGCGCGTAAATTTACTTCAATTTAATCAGTTAAAAAGCGATGAAAATAAAACGTTTTCAAAACCAAAATATTTTTACATAGAAAAATTCTAAAGCATCTTTTGAGCAAGTTGTCAGTTCGTCGTTTTTTCAAATTCGGACATCTTTGGCTCCGTCGATCTTAATTTTCTGCGATTTTTATGCATTTTCCGTTAGTATAAAATTCGAATTTTTATAATTCGATCATACCACCGATATCCTTATACCGTTTTGATCGTCTCGTCGTACCGACCTCTAACGTATATTCTATCATGTGTTTTGAAGTTCGGTACGCGACGAAAACTGAGCAACAGTTCAATAAATCGGTATCCGTTTTAACTCGTTTATTTTTCTGTGACCATTCAATTTTCAAAACGGCTGAAATGAATAGTCATCTACTTTATTATCTGTTCAGAATTGTCACTTCGCTTTTGTTTCTTCTCATGCTTTTATTTATTGCGGTACATTTTCCTCTGCTTTTTCCTTTCACTGGTCCATCTGCTTTCATATATAATTTGAAACCCACTTTTCCAATTGCCTGTTTATCTTCTCATTTTCTTTCTCGTCTCCTTTAATGTCCGATGCCGCGTCTAAAATAAAAAAA
This sequence comes from Allium cepa, assembly GCA_030765085.1. Taxonomy (NCBI): domain Eukaryota; kingdom Viridiplantae; phylum Streptophyta; class Magnoliopsida; order Asparagales; family Amaryllidaceae; genus Allium; species Allium cepa. The sequence goes on from CM060929.1 coordinate 759,409,030, forward strand.
TAAAAATATACATATGTGCGAAAAATTTGTTCGCATGCAAGTAGTGACCTTCGCCTCTTCCTAGGTCGTGTCCGCCTCCTCCCTTCCTCAGGCCGTGTGTCATTCCCTCCAAGCCTTTGCTTCTTAGATCCACTCACCAGTTTGGGCCGAGCATCTTGTTGGGTCTGAATTCTTTGGTTTAAAGGTAAGTTAAAGCATGGTATAAATTTCACTTTGTCAAGGTATAATGAGATATTCACTTTGTCAAGGTAAGTTTAAGCATGGTATAAATGTGCATGTGTCAGTTTTAGAGTGCATGTGCATATTTTTAAGCTGCAGTGTTGTTTTAAATCTACCTTGAATAAGTCATAATAGGTTTTGTACATATAATCTACGTGTATGTGAGTGAGGGTTCCTCTTTTACTTTTGTTTTCAAATGTACAGTCTATGTTTACGTTATGCGCTTGGATTCTATGATTATAAATACATATTATTATTATTATTATTATTATTATTATTTTTTAAACTTTCTCCATGAAAAAAAAAGGTTTCGTGTACTATAGAGTGATGGGTAGTGGGGTTTGCTGTGGTGACACTTATACAGTAATGTTCAAATTATTACGTTGTTTTATGCTGTTTTCTTTTGCATACTACCTCATTTCAAATATAAACCTATTATATGTTGCCCAGATTTGAAACCTTCCACCTGTAAGTGCACTGTGCATGTTATAATAAAGCTGGGGCTATTGATTTCCAAACTAAGTTGTATATTATTACTTATATAAGCTCTGTTGGTTTGAATACATATATTTTACAATTAAGTAAGCATACATTGATTTTATATAAAAAATGTACAATGTATATCATGATCTGAAGAAGAAGAAAAAAAAAGGAAATTTTTGCATATTCGAAGGCCTGCGCCTTCTTCCGCTTGATATCACAAATAGTATGTTATGTCAGTTCCATATGGTAGTTTATATTATATTAGTCTATATAGAAAATATATATATATATGTTTTGATATAAATGGTCTACGTTGGTTGTAGTTTATAATAAAGGTGATATTTATTTATTTTTATTTTTCTGAACAGCAGTTAGACTTCATGTTCACGATATCATATCTCACTCATGTTTTATCGGAATGAGTTGATTCTATTTTTAAAAAAGAGTCAAAGTTACCTAGTTTATGCGTGTCAAATTTCAGCAAAATCCGACATCGTACGATTAGTGGTCGAGGATCTAGAAGTTTGACCCAGGCGGATGTTCTTTTGTACTTAAAATTATTTTACACTGCTGCAAACACGACATGAGTTCATGTTTGACGCATCGTATCTCCTCCGTCTTACGTCGGAATCAAGTGATTCTTTGCAGTTTTGAAATACAAGTTTTGATCTTGATTCATACCAAATTTCAGACCATTTCGATCTCGGTAGCACATAGAATTATATTGTTAAACTTTGACGTATGACATGTTTTGTAATTGTTGCTATGATGAATGTTTTGATTTGATTTCTGCAATTCCTATTTAACAGTTTTGCTCGTCGATTCGTGCCAATCTTACTTTGCTCTGAGAATCATGCTTGGATTTGTAACTCCATTTCAGTGTCCGTATCAGTGTGCGTATCTGTGCCATCTTCTATTTTCTCTAGCCTCGAAAGGTGAGCAATCACTCACGATTAATGTTCTTTTATTTATTAAATTTGATTTCAATTGAAACGACAATTGAAATATGTTGCTGCTAGTTATTTACACTGTTATGTATGCTATTACCTGTATCTGTTCACCCGTGACATTTGATACCGTTAACTGTTATGCATGCGATGATAATACAGTTTGGTTGATAAATTGATTGAATGATTGTTGTTTATATTAGATGTTAAATTGTAGTGTATAAAATGATAAATATTATGCAATTGAATTTGACGTAGGATAGTTAAAATTTTTGAATCGACATATGTGTTGAATTTGATTAGTTAATTTTATAATATGACCCCTTCAAATTGTTAAGTTAATTGACACGTAGAATTTGATAATGTACACTTTGAACCTTTGAACGTATATTGGATAAATTGTTGTAGTATTAAAATTGAGATTTGAATTGAACGACAAGTGAAAAACGTAATGTAATAATCTTTAATCTACATGAAACGATAGTGTAGATTCTAGAAATAATTATATTAATTTGCACAAACAATAATGCGAATTAATACGGTTATTTCGGGATTATTTGAATTAATTATTGGATTGTTATTGATTGTTGTTATTGCTTGTTTATTTACTTTGACACCGTCCCAGTTATCACACTGCAAGTTCCCTTTATTATGCTTGATCATGAATTGAAATTGGAATCTGGTTGAAATGATATATACCCAAATGAACTTGACTTAGCATAGAGAATTTAAATAAAATCCGATTGGTCAATAATTTGATTTTAAAATAAAATAATGATTTTATTCGAGCAAAGAATAAGTTTTGAAATGAAGTTGGAATTTGAATTTTTGAAAGGAAAATGTAAGATTGAGATCTGAAACAAATATAACGTAGTAATTGATGAAAAAACGTTGTTTGAAATTTGATTATCTAATAATTAAATTTGGAATTATTAATAAATAATTTGGAATTAGTAATAATTGAGTTTTGAAATTTTTAAGTTTGAAATCATTTAATAATTAAATTTGAAATAATAATTAAGTTGGAATTATAATTATGTTCGAAATCATTAAGTTGAATTTATAATTAAGTTGGAATGATTTGATGATTAAGTTTGAATTCATAACTAAGTGGAAATGATTTTATTAAGTTTTGTAATTATTAATAATTAAGATTGAAATTATTTAATAATTGAATAGGATTTAATTATTTGATAATTGAATAAAAATTGAGTTCTTTGATAAGAGAAATTGAACTTTTGAATAAGTGGATTTGAACTTCGTTAATAAATGAAATTGGGTTTCTTATTTAATTAAGCTTTGAAAAATTAAGTAAGTTAATAAGTGAAATTGAACTTCTTGATCAAGTGAAATTGAGTTTCTTTATTTATTTGAGTTTTGAAATTCGTAAGTAAATGAATAAATGGGATTGAATTTCTTTAACAAGAAATAAAATGCGTTTTATTGAAATAAATATAAGACTTGAATTTAAGAATTTGATTTGACGAATTAAATCTAATTGAATTTGAAGTTTGATATAATGAAGTTGAACTTAAGTGGTTGATTTAATGAATTGGAAATCTAATAGAAATCGTTTAAATGATAATTTAATTTAACAAATATTGAATGAAATCGATAAATGAATTTGAAATTGATTTGAGTGTTAAATTAATTTATTTAAATGATTTCGAAATAAAATTTATATATGAATTTGAATCAATATTTGAATTGTTTAAATAAGAGTCGAAATCGAATAATAAGATTTTGAATTGGTAATTTGGAAGTTTTGAAACGTAAACTTTGGAAATTGATTTAGAAATATAAACGAAATGTTAATTTACGAATTGAAATTGAAATTGAATTTGATTTGGTTTGAAATTTACTAAACGACCAATCGGTGTAATAATTACGAAAGTTATTAAAGAAACCGGAATCGGTTATGGATATACTCTCTATCTAAACCGAAAACCACTTTAATAACTATACGCAGAGTGATGATCCAGAATGATGTGGTTGGAATGATATACGTGATGACTGAAGAAAGAGAATGATAATGGATAGCCTTGACACTTGTGTCAAATTGGAAATGACTAAAATCAGGAGCCGTGCCGGGCCAAATGGGGTTAGCCACCTCGAGCGGACACACTTCTTCGTAATTACTACTCATTACTTGTTATCGATTGGTGCACCCTCGTACTTTTAGGAGTGTTGTTTCGCGGTGTTGTGATCGCTGCAGCGATGCGTTCTCACCAGTCCGAATCAGGCGAACGGTAGTTTCACTACCTTGGGTATTGCCTCATGTGCCTTGTCATACTTGTATTCTCGTATACGCGACCACTACGAAATTGTTTTGTGTTATACCTATGGAGTACTCCCTGATATCCCACTAGTTTACGGTGGAGTTTACAGTGCTGTATAGACTATAATGCTTGTATAAAAATGTGTTAAGGGGGATAATGGTAACACCTTAACACTATTTTGATACTTTATATTACTGATAGACATTATTTATTTAGTGTACACTACTACATAGTAGATACTTTAACGGATCCTTAGAGGATGGTGATTCCAACATCCTTTGAGTTACTTGTATTTCGATTGCTATTTCACTTGAGTTGGATTTATTGATATGAGAATATTAATCCTGACTCGAGTGTTTTGTGTTTTGCTTTACGCTCGGGTCAGACTGAGTGTACCAGTATTCGAGACTCATCTTTGGAGTTGGAGCTTTGCTTGAAGATCCAGCCATCTATTCTGCTTTCAGCACCCGATGATTCTAAGGATGTATTCTGATTTGTACCTAATGTATCATATTGTTCTTCTGTTGTAAACTCTGATGTATCTTATATATTTATATAGTAGCTTCATGAACTACTATCTCTTTTACTTCCGCTGCATATTATTACTCTGTGTCTATTGTAACATCCCGCCTTTTTGCACACTTTAAACCAACACACGTGCCAATTCAAAGCATACGCAAGGGCGGATTGTTATGGGGTAAATAAGAAAAACAGAGAAGAAATAAGAACAAAAACAGAATCTCACAGCGGAAGGATAAAATATAATAACAAATATACAGTTCATAAACAGTTTACAAAAGCTTGATTCTTCTTTTACAATAAATATCAGAGTTACACATACCAATACAAGCAATGCAGCGGAATAGAAAGAGTGTGGTGTAATACTATATATAACATAATACTTATTCTTCGTCTTCGTCCTCCAAAGCTAAAATCTGCTATCCTGAAATGCTCGGACTGACCCGAGCGAATTTGAATAGACAAAAACACCCGAGTCAGACTAGAATATCTTATGTGAGTTAAATAAACAGAATATAAATATGAGTACAGTAACTCAAGAGATGTTCGGGATTTACATCTCCTAAGGATCCGTTAAACTATTTACTATGTAGTATATTGCGCTATTATAATAGTGTCTATTTATAAAATAAACTTACTTTTAAATAGCGTTAAGGCTTTACATTTTCCACCTTAACACGTAATAGTCCCAGTAGTCCGTCCAATATCATAGCCCCTCCTGATCGGGAAGCCACTAGAGGATACCACACGGGCTACGGGAGAAAACCAAACTCGTACAAGGCGCGATATGGTAGGTGACACGGCACAACTAGGCAATGCCAGGGTAGATATACCAATTGCTATCCAGGCTGGTGGAAACGCGTAGCCGCAGTTACCGCCCACCTCGGACTAACTCCCCAAAATCAAAATATAGAAGTGGCCACTGAATCAAATCCAAGTCAAATTATAATATCGAAGAGGAGCGTCCGATCAGAGGAATGACCTCATTGGCCTGAGAATCGCTCCTGTTTTAGCCACCTTATGCCAACTCACGGGAGTTGGGTCCACGTATTTACCTTACAGGAAACGTCGCCACCACCTACTTCATTCTGGAATCTCCACCGCGTACACGGTTAGTCAAAGTGGTTTTCGGTATCGACAGAGAGTATGTCCATATCCGATCCCGGTCTCTTTGCCAACCAATCGTTATTATAACACCGCGGTCATTTAAAATAGTTTATACTTTAAAACCAGAACATAGTCCCTTTCAAAACCATAATATTACGATATCATTTCTTCTTTTAAAACCCAAAACAATATGATATCGTTTATCCCAAATAAAATTATTCCTTTCCAAAAAATTATGTCACTTTTTATTATTTAATATCCCATGTAACCAATATTCTGTTTGTAACTTTCAACATAATTCTTCGAAAATCCATAGCATTTTAAAACCATTATTTTCAAAACTAAATGGTTTGGATATTCAACGGTATGCGAATTAAAAAAAAGTTTAACTTTACTGTTGCTTTATAAAGAAATAAATTACATGGCTTTCCAAATATTTCTTCTTTTAAAGTTAAACCAAATTCCAAAATATTACTTCAAGTCGCAAAACCATTTCAATTTTATATATATTTATATCCATTTTGGAGCATTAATATTTCAACTAAAGTTGGATTTTTATCCTTTCAAAAATCAATATTCTATTAATTAATCCTGACCATTCACATAAAATCCATAATTAATAAGACTTCAATTTCTAGTAAAATATATATATATATATATATATATATATATATATTTCCAAATTCAATTTTTACTAGAATATTCATTTCAAAATATTTTGGAAAAAAAATCCAATTATAAATATCATATCTTTAAAATTTCCAACTTAATATTTAAACATAGGATATAATCATCAAACTCCATTTTCTTAATTTTCTTCCATTTTTAATAAAGAAATTTATTCACCTTTTAATTTCAAAATTTCAACTTCATATGCATATAACTATGGAAGAAAACATTTATTCAGTATAAAATTTAAGATTTTTATAAACCGTATTCCATCCAAACCATAGAAATCACATTAAAATAGTTATATATAGACCGCGGTGCCTGTATATAGTTTTCTATCCTATGGTCAAGTGATACGGATATTTATCATTTCAATCCGCAATTTAAAAATAAAAATTTGCGGTTATATATCATTTCAAACCACAATCCCGAAAAATGAAATATGCATGATAATTTTCAATTTAATGATATGCAATAAACATCCATCCATCAACAACATCCATCATCCAATCGCAACCATCAACCAATATCAATCAATAACAATTATATATATGATCATATATAACAGGTGATAACTGGCAGTTTATTCAAATTAAATTTTTCAACTATTAATCTAACAATTTATATTCAGTGATAATTGACATAACTGTTAACTAGCAGTTCATATGCAACCAAAAATTTCTAACAGCCAATTAACACGCAATAAATCAATTAAATTAACAGTTACATTCAATAAAATGCAATTCAACAGATATGAATGAAATAACATGCCAAAAGCTCATAAATAAATTTCTATTCATTTCTAAAATTTATTTAACAAACATAAAAGCTTCTAGTAGTTGTGAGTGGGTTAAAACACTCACCTTTTGAATTTAAATTGAATTCAAATCCAATTTAAACCCAAAAATTGGACAGTCTCCAAATTCATCCAAACCAGTGCCAAAACGTCAGAAATTCCGATACGATCCCAGCAAAATAAACCGCGCGTGAATCCGAGCTCGTATGCAAAAGTTATGAAAATTTGAAAAATGAAAAATTCTGGTCCTGGGTCAACTTCGGGGCGCCGCCTCATTTCCCCGATGCTTGCTGTTTTCGCCAAAACGACCCGGAGCGACCCGAGTCATTTTCTTCCTGACCCGAAGTTGCTCTAGGGTTTTCTCCTCTGAAACCCGAAGCGCGACCAGAAGCTGCTGCAGATCCACAAATTTTTTTTTTTTTTTTTTTTTTTTGAAATAAAATTTTGGAATTTGGGAATTAGGTTTTTTTCTGCCATTGGAATGAGGAGTTGAGAAGGAGATGTACGTATAGAAAAATGAAAATAAGGAGTGGCTAGGGTTTATAATCGCAAATATATAGACAGATAAAAGAAGGCTAGGTGGGTACGGATAACGAACGTGCTAAACGATAGTTGGCCCAAAAAGCCCGTTCTGCCTCCGGAGTCGAATTTGTTAAAACTATATATCCAAATAGGTGTTTCAAAATATTCTGAACGCGATGGAAAAAGTTTCGCGACCAAATTCGATCGTATGAAGAAGTTATGCTAAAAAAATAAAAATTTCAAATTGATTTCAAAATGCGTAAATTTCAAGACGTTTCGAGTCCGTACGATCAAACGACAAGTCCGATCGCAACGAAACTTGAAACATTATTATAATTCACCGTTACGGATCCGATGAAACTAGTTTCGTCGAAATCCGAGTCCGTGACAAAAATGGCTATTTTTAATATTTATTAAATAAATTAAAATAAATCATAAAATCCAAATTTTCTTTCAACTTTAAATATTGGCCAAATTTCATTACTTATATAATCCAATCAATTCCAAATAAGCTTGGATGTGAATTAAAATTTATAAGTATATAAATTTCGCAGTGTTAACCTCTGCGTTTTCTTATTATTTGGGAATTATAAATTTTATTCGCAAAACCCAATTATTTAATCATATACTTATACTCTCATCTTAAATCTAATTATATAAATAACTTGATTTCTATTATCCAACTCAAAATATATCAATTATTCTCCAACTACATAGTTAACGTTTCTTTTATATATCACTGTGGTAATATTTCAAAATGTTCATCTTTTGTTTGCATAAATTACTGTATTTAGATAAAATTGTAATTTTGGTAACTTATCACATAAATAACTTAAAACCTCAACTAATACATTCCACCTTTGTTTCATCTTATTCATTCACTCATCAATATTCCGTACTAACTACAAAATTTAGTGTATTCCTTTAAATTGATCAAAATAAGACTTATCAACTAATAGAAAGATTTACGTACAAAATTTATTGTCATACATCTAATTTACAAGCCTATACTTAATTATTATCCTACAATACGTTTTACGTTACTATAATGTTCATTCTTCCATTCCTACGTTTCTATAAATTTATTCCTTTATAATTTATTTAACGCAACACTTAATCTACACCTATTGCGATGTTTCAAATTTACTTGAATGAACAATTTCTTTACTTAAAATAGTTGTTGTAAACTCTTAATTCCACATTTATAAGTGTATTATTATTTTCACTCAAATATTATACATATATATAGAGTATTGGGTTTTTTATTTAATCATCATTTATCATATATATTAATTAATTAAATTCAATACTTAAGTCTGACTAAATTTATTCCCCAAATACACATTTACATTTCTCAACCAATAAATATAACCAATCAAATTCTCATTTTATTGAACCTTGGTCAATTCCACACGTTAATTTTACTTAAAGTCTCAATTAATTAATTTACCTCGGTTTCATTACCTTATTACCTTATATGCATAATTGACATGGTTATATCTTCCATTACATCAATAATTTATCATTTCATTTCTATGCAATATATACTCATCTTATTCCATTTATTTGGTTACTGCATTGAAATCTATTTATTAACCAATACTAACGTTATTATCATAAAAAAAAATTTGATTCTCAATTTTATTCAATACTTAGAACAAAAATTTTCACATTAAATCAAATCCTTCTATTCAAACCAAGTATCATGCTATGATAATATTTTACGTTGGTTACACTGAAAAAAATCAACTTTTTATCGTTATCAATTAAACATACATTAATTGCACAAATTAAAGGAATTAATTGCCATTTATCAAATTAAATTTTTCATACATCAATCTATTTCATCTAAATCCTTACCTATGAATATTGCAACCTTTAATTCCATTAAATACCAATTAACCCAAATTATTTCATTTATTCTAAGTCATATCACTAAAATAATTCATCATAATAAACTTAAAATCTATACGTTTATTGATTTATTTCTATTTGTCTTATGTTAAATTCTAAATTTAGTAAGACAACCTAAAGTACTCCACTCAATCGACAGCCCCTTTCAATTGTTAATACGTACTTAAATTTCTACAGTTGCCTTCCATCTGCACTTCCGTTACTATGATAAAAATTAGTAACGTTTATGCCATCAATCCATCATAATTACTTACCCTTAATTGAGTTTGATTTCCAAATAAATTTGCTGACCCTTAATTAGACAATTTATAAAAGTTTGTCATCATACCTATAGTTCTACGCTTATGCTATGTCTTAAATTTCAATAAATTTATAAATTTTGAGATGTTCATTAGGGTTTACAAATTTATTGACTTGCAATAACAGGGTTTCTTAATCTATTCAATTTATCGTTCACAATCTTTTATTGCATTAAATTGGTTTAATATTCCCATATTAAATTCTATGTACAGGTAAGAATTTTTCTTTCTTTCTCTACTTAATTCATTTGAATTTTATTCAAATGTCTTTAAATAGGTTTCTAAGTCACTTCTATATAATTTATTCTAGCCTTCATTTTAATACTTATCTACCACCTTTATTCTTTCAACTAAAATAAATTACAAAATCCTATTAAACAAACAATTTTAAATGGTCGAACTTAACGGGTCGTTACACTCTCCCCCACTCAAAACTTTTCGTCCCCGAAAAGGGAAAGGAAGGGAGAAGGAAGAATAAAACAGTATATCTAATTTCAAATATTAACTTATAACAATAATTTACTAAATTAATTTCCTTTAATGAAATACACTTGTTTTATAATCATTATGTCTTTTAATACTTGAACTATTAAAGTTGGAAAAATATCTTTAACCAAATTCTAAGTCCAAAATTTACGAAAATTTTTGGCAGAGTCTCCTTTGTACGGAGGGACTCTGGAGAAAATATAATATCCAAATATACAAATATATTACATATATTATCCAAAATAAAATATCCCAACACGGGAAAATATATAAAATAGCGCTTTATACGTAATCCGGAAACGTACCTATTTGTCGGGCAATACGCTTATTATTTTGGAACCAAAAGCAGTAGCAGTTGCTTCCAACCCCTGTATTCACTTATAAAATCTAAAAGTTAAATATCTATATTACAGTGAAATGTTTGGGTAGATTCAATCATTCATATCCAAATCAAATGCAACAACCATACATTTTAACAAACGGCACACACCACAAACAACAATCATTCAATCAACAACCGTTAGTTGTTCGGGTTCAAATTATGAAATTTTACGGAGTGAGAAATAACTATCAAGTGCATCTGTTACTCAACAGTCTTAGATGGAATAGAGATAGATTATTGTTCCTCCAACAACTCCAAAATTCCTTACCCAACAACCATACATCAACCAAACAATTCAAATCAACACCACAATAGCTTATTATACATTTATTTCATGCTTCAGTGGTTTTATTTTCTTTCTTTCATTTATGGAGGGATTTCTTTGTTTCTTACAATTTTCATTTTCCATTTGTTACAAAATTCATTATATTGTATTCCAATTTATTGACTAAGGTTTATATCATCTATTTATACTACTTACCCTTTCTTATATAGTAAAATTTCCAATTTAACTTAAGTTTATACAATTAATTCTCATTTATAACAGCAAATTTATTGAATACCTTAATTACCTCAAGCTTCACTTGTAAGATTTCCCCTTACATTTTCTTACTAACATTGCAACTTTTATTATATGGTAAGTTATGTATGTTTAAGAATGCAAGTGAAAATTTACAAGTTTCTTCTCAATTCCTTTTTATTTATTAATGGTTCAATAAATATATATTCGTTTTATAAATTACAATTTCAACTTACCCTTAATTTCATTCCTTTATTTAATGTTTACGTTTTATTATATTTAATTACAGTAACCCTCTACTTACACTTAAATTATTAACCTTAAAACCTCCATTTTTATAAATAAAGGATCTTATTAATTCATTATCTAGGGTTTACAGACATTTATTTATATTACCTACTTTTTATTATATTACTAGTAGCATTTTAAAACATACTTAAGTTTATAACCGTACACATCAATCTTTATTTATTAAAGAATTTCATTTTATTTACTTAAGTTAAAATCACCTATTAATAATACTCACCTTTAATTTGGGTAAAATTTCAATTATCACTTAAGTTTATACCAATAAATTCTTATTATAACAGTAATTTATTGAATACTTCATTTTTCCTAAATTCCTACTTGTAAAATATTCAATTCCAGTTTCTCATTTAACACTTCAACTTTTATATTTGGGTAAGTTATTTATGTTAAGGAAATTGCAATTGAACTTATACAAGTTTAATCTCCATTCTTTTAATTAAATTTAATGTTTATTCATATTACCCTTTGTCTCATATGTATGCAAATTCCTCTTTATAGCTTTGCAGTTATTCTCTTATTTCAATTAGAGGTTTCAATTCATTCATTCTTCAATAAATCTTTTCCATTATTTATCAGTTAAAAACTTTTACTTCCCTTATCCCTAGCATTAACTTTCTTACTTAATATTTCACTAACAAAGTTTAAACAATTAATTAACGGAAAAATTTAGAATTAAATACCGGGTCAAATTTTAATCTATTTCAAAATAATAGATAAATAAGTTCTTACAACTTTTATATCTCTAATTATATTTAGAACAATAAAAGAAAATTTTTAGAAAATTTCAAAAATAAATCTGCAGTAGAATTTACTACAGTGGCCTTTCCCCTTCGAAACTCGAAAATGAAAGTCGATGATGCGGCCGTCATCACCGAATTTATTTTCCAGCGACAGAGAGGAAAGTACAGAATTTAATTCTTTTCCAAAATCTTCTTTAAAACAATTCTTCCAATTTATACGAAATATTTATATAAGAAAATACTTATAAACCAAATCAATAAATTTCACAAATTCTTTGAAAGCAAATTTTCAAAAATCCCGGACTTAAGTTCTAAATCTCCAAATTTGGTTTATTATAATTTCACTTAGCTTCAGTTATTATAAATATTTTTATTGCCTAACATCCAATCTATAGCAACCAAATATATATATCTTTATAAAACTATTTTTATATATAGAAATATAATAGGCAAAATTATTTCATTCACCTATATTAAAAACAAATATTATGTCGGTCTGTCCTATTAAGTGTTTAGAAATCCCTATTGATGACATAGCGTCCCATGCATCAACCAGAATTTATAAATACAAAGCGGAACAGATTAACACAATATTAAAATCTTTTTATTAATACTAACAAGTACGCTCTCTCTTATATATACACTCAGCGACTCCCATAGGATATTTCTACCCTATTAACAAAGAGTCAAACCCCACAAAGCCAAGGTTTATCGCTAAACCAAAGCTCTGATACCAACTGTAACATCCCGCCTTTTTGCACACTTTAAACCAACACACGTGCCAATTCAAAGCATACGCAAGGGCGGATTGTTATGGGGTAAATAAGAAAAACAGAGAAGAAATAAGAACAAAAACAGAATCTCACAGCGGAAGGATAAAATATAATAACAAATATACAGTTCATAAACAGTTTACAAAAGCTTGATTCTTCTTTTACAATAAATATCAGAGTTACACATACCAATACAAGCAATGCAGCGGAATAGAAAGAGTGTGGTGTAATACTATATATAACATAATACTTATTCTTCGTCTTCGTCCTCCAAAGCTAAAATCTGCTATCCTGAAATGCTCGGACTGACCCGAGCGAATTTGAATAGACAAAAACACCCGAGTCAGACTAGAATATCTTATGTGAGTTAAATAAACAGAATATAAATATGAGTACAGTAACTCAAGAGATGTTCGGGATTTACATCTCCTAAGGATCCGTTAAACTATTTACTATGTAGTATATTGCGCTATTATAATAGTGTCTATTTATAAAATAAACTTACTTTTAAATAGCGTTAAGGCTTTACATTTTCCACCTTAACACGTAATAGTCCCAGTAGTCCGTCCAATATCATAGCCCCTCCTGATCGGGAAGCCACTAGAGGATACCACACGGGCTACGGGAGAAAACCAAACTCGTACAAGGCGCGATATGGTAGGTGACACGGCACAACTAGGCAATGCCAGGGTAGATATACCAATTGCTATCCAGGCTGGTGGAAACGCGTAGCCGCAGTTACCGCCCACCTCGGACTAACTCCCCAAAATCAAAATATAGAAGTGGCCACTGAATCAAATCCAAGTCAAATTATAATATCGAAGAGGAGCGTCCGATCAGAGGAATGACCTCATTGGCGTGAGAATCGCTCCTGTTTTAGCCACCTTATGCCAACTCACGGGAGTTGGGTCCACGTATTTACCTTACAGGAAACGTCGCCACCACCTACTTCATTCTGGAATCTCCACCGCGTACACGGTTAGTCAAAGTGGTTTTCGGTATCGACAGAGAGTATGTCCATATCCGATCCCGGTCTCTTTGCCAACCAATCGTTATTATAACACCGCGGTCATTTAAAATAGTTTATACTTTAAAACCAGAACATAGTCCCTTTCAAAACCATAATATTACGATATCATTTCTTCTTTTAAAACCCAAAACAATATGATATCGTTTATCCCAAATAAAATTATTCCTTTCCAAAAAATTATGTCACTTTTTATTATTTAATATCCCATGTAACCAATATTCTGTTTGTAACTTTCAACATAATTCTTCGAAAATCCATAGCATTTTAAAACCATTATTTTCAAAACTAAATGGTTTGGATATTCAACGGTATGCGAATTAAAAAAAAGTTTAACTTTACTGTTGCTTTATAAAGAAATAAATTACATGGCTTTCCAAATATTTCTTCTTTTAAAGTTAAACCAAATTCCAAAATATTACTTCAAGTCGCAAAACCATTTCAATTTTATATATATTTATATCCATTTTGGAGCATTAATATTTCAACTAAAGTTGGATTTTTATCCTTTCAAAAATCAATATTCTATTAATTAATCCTGACCATTCACATAAAATCCATAATTAATAAGACTTCAATTTCTAGTAAAATATATATATATATATATATATATATATATTTCCAAATTCAATTTTTACTAGAATATTCATTTCAAAATATTTTGGAAAAAAATCCAATTATAAATATCATATCTTTAAAATTTCCAACTTAATATTTAAACATAGGATATAATCATCAAACTCCATTTTCTTAATTTTCTTCCATTTTTAATAAAGAAATTTATTCACCTTTTAATTTCAAAATTTCAACTTCATATGCATATAACTATGGAAGAAAACATTTATTCAGTATAAAATTTAAGATTTTTATAAACCGTATTCCATCCAAACCATAGAAATCACATTAAAATAGTTATATATAGACCGCGGTGCCTGTATATAGTTTTCTATCCTATGGTCAAGTGATACGGATATTTATCGTTTCAATCCGTAATTTAAAAATAAAAATTTGCGGTTATATATCATTTCAAACCACAATCCCGAAAAATGAAATATGCATGATAATTTTCAATTTAATGATATGCAATAAACATCCATCCATCAACAACATCCATCATCCAATCGCAACCATCAACCAATATCAATCAATAACAATTATATATATGATCATATATAACAGGTGATAACTGGCAGTTTATTCAAATTAAATTTTTCAACTATTAATCTAACAATTTATATTCAGTGATAATTGACATAACTGTTAACTAGCAGTTCATATGCAACCAAAAATTTCTAACAGCCAATTAACACGCAATAAATCAATTAAATTAACAGTTACATTCAATAAAATGCAATTCAACAGATATGAATGAAATAACATGCCAAAAGCTCATAAATAAATTTCTATTCATTTCTAAAATTTATTTAACAAACATAAAAGCTTCTAGTAGTTTTGAGTGGGTTAAAACACTCACCTTTTGAATTTAAATTGAATTCAAATCCAATTTAAACCCAAAAATTGGACAGTCTCCAAATTCATCCAAACCAGTGCCAAAACGTCAGAAATTCCGATACGATCCCAGCAAAACAAACCGCGCGTGAATCCGAGCTCGTATGCAAAAGTTATGAAAATTTGAAAAATGAAAAATTCTGGTCCTGGGTCAACTTCGGGTTCGACTTCGGGGCGCCGCCTCATTTCCCCGATGCTTGCTTGGAGTTTTCGCCAAAACGACCCGGAGCGACCCGAGTCATTTTCTTCCTGACCCGAAGTTGCTCTAGGGTTTTCTCCTCTGAAACCCGAAGCGCGACCAGAAGCTGCTGCAGATCCACAATTTTTTTTTTTTTTTTTTTTTTTTTTTTTGAAATAAAATTTTGGAATTTGGGAATTATGTTTTTTTCTACCATTGGAATGAGGAGTTGAGAAGGAGATGTACGTATAGAAAAATGAAAATAAGGAGTGGCTAGGGTTTATAATCGCAAATATATAGACAGATAAAAGAAGGCTAGGTGGGTACGGATAACGAACGTGCTAAACGATAGTTGGCCCAAAAAGCCCGTTCTGCCTCCGGAGTCGAATTTGTTAAAACTATATATCCAAATAGGTGTTTCAAAATATTCTGAACGCGATGGAAAAAGTTTCGCGACCAAATTCGATCGTATGAAGAAGTTATGCTAAAAAAATAAAAATTTCAAATTGATTTCAAAATGCGTAAATTTCAAGACGTTTCGAGTCCGTACGATCAAACGACAAGTCCGATCGCAACGAAACTTGAAACATTATTATAATTCACCGTTACGGATCCGATGAAACTAGTTTCGTCGAAATCCGAGTCCGTGACAAAAATGGCTATTTTTAATATTTATTAAATAAATTAAAATAAATCATAAAATCCAAATTTTCTTTCAACTTTAAATATTGGCCAAATTTCATTACTTATATAATCCAATCAATTCCAAATAAGCTTGGATGTGAATTAAAATTTATAAGTATATAAATTTCGCAGTGTTAACCTCTGCGTTTTCTTATTATTTGGGAATTATAAATTTTATTCGCAAAACCCAATTATTTAATCATATACTTATACTCTCATCTTAAATCTAATTATATAAATAACTTGATTTCTATTATCCAACTCAAAATATATCAATTATTCTCCAACTACATAGTTAACGTTTCTTTTATATATCACTGTGGTAATATTTCAAAATGTTCATCTTTTGTTTGCATAAATTACTGTATTTAGATAAAATTGTAATTTTGGTAACTTATCACATAAATAACTTAAAACCTCAACTAATACATTCCACCTTTGTTTCATCTTATTCATTCACTCATCAATATTCCGTACTAACTACAAAATTTAGTGTATTCCTTTAAATTGATCAAAATAAGACTTATCAACTAATAGAAAGATTTACGTACAAAATTTATTGTCATACATCTAATTTACAAGCCTATACTTAATTATTATCCTACAATACGTTTTACGTTACTATAATGTTCATTCTTCCGTTCCTACGTTTCTATAAATTTATTCCTTTATAATTTATTTAACGCAACACTTAATCTACACCTATTGCGATGTTTCAAATTTACTTGAATGAACAATTTCTTTACTTAAAATAGTTGTTGTAAACTCTTAATTCCACATTTATAAGTGTATTATTATTTTCACTCAAATATTATACATATATATAGAGTATTGGGTTTTTTATTTAATCATCATTTATCATATATATTAATTAATTAAATTCAATACTTAAGTCTGACTAAATTTATTCCCCAAATACACATTTACATTTCTCAACCAATAAATATAACCAATCAAATTCTCATTTTATTGAACCTTGGTCAATTCCACACGTTAATTTTACTTAAAGTCTCAATTAATTAATTTACCTCGGTTTCATTACCTTATTACCTTATATGCATAATTGACATGGTTATATCTTCCATTACATCAATAATTTATCATTTCATTTCTATGCAATATATACTCATCTTATTCCATTTATTTGGTTACTGCATTGAAATCTATTTATTAACCAATACTAACGTTATTATCATAAAAAAAAATTTGATTCTCAATTTTATTCAATACTTAGAACAAAAATTTTCACATTAAATCAAATCCTTCTATTCAAACCAAGTATCATGCTATGATAATATTTTACGTTGGTTACACTGAAAAAAATCAACTTTTTATCGTTATCAATTAAACATACATTAATTGCACAAATTAAAGGAATTAATTGCCATTTATCAAATTAAATTTTTCATACATCAATCTATTTCATCTAAATCCTTACCTATGAATATTGCAACCTTTAATTCCATTAAATACCAATTAACCCAAATTATTTCATTTATTCTAAGTCATATCACTAAAATAATTCATCATAATAAACTTAAAATCTATACGTTTATTGATTTATTTCTATTTGTCTTATGTTAAATTCTAAATTTAGTAAGACAACCTAAAGTACTCCACTCAATCGACAGCCCCTTTCAATTGTTAATACGTACTTAAATTTCTACAGTTGCCTTCCATCTGCACTTCCGTTACTATGATAAAAATTAGTAACGTTTATGCCATCAATCCATCATAATTACTTACCCTTAATTGAGTTTGATTTCCAAATAAATTTGCTGACCCTTAATTAGACAATTTATAAAAGTTTGTCATCATACCTATAGTTCTACGCTTATGCTATGTCTTAAATTTCAATAAATTTATAAATTTTGAGATGTTCATTAGGGTTTACAAATTTATTGACTTGCAATAACAGGGTTTCTTAATCTATTCAATTTATCGTTCACAATCTTTTATTGCATTAAATTGGTTTAATATTCCCATATTAAATTCTATGTACAGGTAAGAATTTTTCTTTCTTTCTCTACTTAATTCATTTGAATTTTATTCAAATGTCTTTAAATAGGTTTCTAAGTCACTTCTATATAATTTATTCTAGCCTTCATTTTAATACTTATCTACCACCTTTATTCTTTCAACTAAAATAAATTACAAAATCCTATTAAACAAACAATTTTAAATGGTCGAACTTAACGGGTCGTTACATCTGTGTTCTGTGATTATTTATTTACTGTATATCTCAGTTTTGCCAAATTTAAATTAACCATTCGGTATTTTGAATTATTCAAGTCCGACATGTGCGGATGCGAATAGTCCAAAATAGCGGGTCGTTACAGTTGGTATCAGAGCTTCTGGTAGCTCTAGGCAGAACTCAGCATATATGGTAAATGTATTTACAGAATCACTCTCATTCGAGTTTCAATCTCTTCCTTTAACTTAATTCCTTTGAATTTTGGAACGATCCCTACGGTTCCGAAATTCATTCTTGTCCCTCACTATTCGTATTCGTTTGGATTCCGGAGTATCCATAACTTCACTTCGAATGACCTTTATAATGAATCGGCGGTCTCGCCAAATTTCGAATAATTTGTAAAAGGGTGAAACTCCTTTACAATAGGCATCGATTTACCGGAGATTTCTGTATCCTCGGTTTACGATGCAATCTACCTCCTGCTATACCTGAATTCTATCTCCTAAGATCGAATGTTGATTTACCTCGGATTTCTGCATCGATCTTATTCTTGAAGTTACGGTCGAGCCGGTTAAGGTTGCCCGTGAATTAAATAAGTTGTCCATCTCCTGATTCTGTTAATTTAATTATCTTATCTTATGTTTCGAACTTATTATCGAATCAAAATTCTCTTTGATTTGATTTCCATCAAATTTAAATCTCTGTACTTGTTTTGAAAAATCCATTCATGTATCGTCGAGCGAAGAAGTGTATTTGTAAATTAATATTTAAATGTTTTGTATTGTGTTGTTTGAGTTGTTGATGCTGATTTGGGTTTTCGATCGATTCGTATGATCAACGCTATCGATAGAATTTCCAAAACACTTGAACATAACAAACTGACACAATATTGTTTCAAATTTGATAAATAAAATAAATTTTGTATGATTATATGATATATAAGTATAAATTTTTTCTGAAATTAAAATGTTAATGAATTTGTTGCCATAAATGATAATATTTGATTTTCATTTATTGTTCTGTAAACCATTGACTATTGCATAATATAAATAAATGAATTTATAAACTTGGTTGTAGTTTGATTTGGAATTTGAATGAATTTAAAACAAGAATGTGAGAATTTGATTTCCGGTGATTTCAAACTTTGTTTTTAAAAGTTTTAAAGTGTATAGTTTTAAAATATTTTCAAATAGAAATCATTTCAAAGAATATAAATGTTTAAATCAGCGCTCTCCTATTTTGTCGCTGGAAAATAATTTCGGTGATGACGGCCGCATCATCGACATTCATTTTCGAGTTTCGAAGTGGAGAGACTATTCTGTAGCTTGCTACATTTTTGTTTGAAAAATTGATTTGAATTTCTAAACATGACTTGATTTATATATATTGAAGATTTTAAAATTTGATTTGATATTATGTTTATTTATATATTTATTTTAGTTGAGATTAATCGAAAATTAATTCTTAAAATTCTGATTTGAAGATGATTTTCAATGAAGCCAAAAGTTTTGACTAAATACTTAACTTGAAATAAGCGAATTGTAAAATTTCATTTGGATAATACTCAATTGCATTATATATAACTTACCTAAAATTTTCAAAGGTTAACTATGTAATTGAATATTATACGGAAGAAATTGATATCAAAGGAATTTTTAAATAAATTTGTATGGTTATAATAAGTAAATATACTTAATATAAAGGTGATAAGATATATTAAGTAGAATAAATTTAATAATAATTTGGAATAAAGAAGAATTAATTTGTCAAATGAAATATGTTTATAATAAATGACTATTCAAATGTATGATCTTTGAAATTGTTAATTTAAAAAAAAAATTGGATAATATATAATATAAATTATCTTTATAAATAAAATGTGAGTACGTATAATAAATGGTATTCACTTAAAATTTTGATTATAAAATGTTTTGGCAATAAATAGAATAATAAGTTAAATAAATAATAGGTGTGATTAATAGAAGAAAATTTGTTTGGAAGTTAATAAATTGAATCAAATCAACTTAAGGTAGTATCTTGAATTAGTTGAATTTAAATTGAATTTCATTTGAAAGAAACCTTTTGTACCTAACATTTATAAATGAGAAATCAAATCAACATAATAAAAATCTTGAATTTAAATGTCAATAGTTGAATATAAGTTTATTCAAATTGAATTTATATGGTTTGGACCAATTGATTTTTTTTTTCATTCTATTTTCTTCCGGTGGTTTCTATTCTCCTGCTTCCTTACTTTTCGAGGACGAAAAGTTTTGAGTGGGGGAGAATGCAACGACTCGTAAATTTAACCGGTTTTAATAACGTTACTAATTGAATTTTTGGAATTTTAAACGATAAAATTTTGAAATATAAATTTGATATTTGAAATGCGTCTAGTTAAACATAGCAACCGGTAAATTTTCGTCCGGAAATATGAAAGTTTATTTTGCGCGTAAATTTACTTCAATTTAATCAGTTAAAAAACGATGAAAATAAAACGTTTTCAAAACCAAAATAGTTTTACATAGAAAAATTCTAAAGCATCTTTTGAGCAAGTTGTCAGTTCGTCGTTTTTCCAAATTCGGACATCTTTGACTCCGTCGATCTTAATTTTCTGCGATTTTTATGCATTTTCCGTTAGTATAAAATTCGAATTTTTACAATTCGATCATACCACCGATATCCTTATACCGTTTTGATCGTCTCGTCGTACCGAGGTATATTCTATCATGTGTTTTGAAGTTCGGTACGCGACGAAAACTGAGCAACAGTTCAATAAATCGGTATCCGTTTTAACTCGTTTATTTTTCTGTGACCATTCAATTTTCAAAACGGTTGAAATGAATAGTCATCTACTTTATTATCTGTTCAGAATTGTCACTTCGCTTTTATTTCTTCTCATGCTTTTATTTATTGCGGTACATTTTCCTCTGCTTTTTCCTTTCACTGGTCCATCTGCTTTCATATATAATTTGAAACCCACTTTTCCAATTGCCTGTTTATCTTCTCATTTTCTTTCTCGTCTCCTTTAATGTCCGATGCCGCGTCTAAAATAAAAAAATAAAAATATACATATGTGCGAAAAATTTGTTCGCATGCAAGTAGTGACCTTCGCCTCTTCCTAGGTCGTGTCCGCCTCCTCTCTTCCTCAGGCCGTGTGTCATTCCCTCCAAGCCTTTGCTTCTTAGATCCACTCGCCAGTTTGGGCCGAGCATCTTGTTGTGTCTGAATTCTTTGGGTTAAAGGTAAGTTTAAGCATGGTATAAATTTCACTTTGTCAAGGTATTATGAGATATTCACTTTGTCAAGGTAAGTTTAAGCATGGTATAAATGTGCATGTGTCAGTTTTAGAGTGCATGTGCATATTTTTAAGCTGCAGTGTTATTTTAAATCTACCTTGAATAAGTCATAATAGGTTTTGTACATATAATCTACGTGTATGTGAGTGAGGGTTTCTCTTTTACTTTTGTTTTCAAATGTACAGTCTATGTTTACGTTATGCGCTCGGATTCTATGACTATAAATACAAATTTTTTTTTTTTTTTTTTTTTTTAACTTTCTCCATGAAAAAAAAAGGTTTCATATACTATAGAGTGATGGGTAGTGGGGTTTGCTGTGGTGACACTTATACAGTAACGTTCAAATTATTACGTTGTTTTATGCTGTTTTCTTTTGCATACTACCTCATTTCAAATATAAACCTATTATATGTTGCCCAGATTTGAAACCTTCCACCTGTAAGTGCACTGTGCATGTTATAATAAAGCAGGGGCTATTGATTTCCAAACTAAGCTGTATATTATTACTTATATAAGCTCTGTTGGTTTGAATACATATATTTTACAATTAAGTAAGCATACATTGATTTTATATAAAAATGTACAATGTATATCATGATCTGAAGAAGAAGAAAAAAAAAAGGAAATTTTTGCATATTCGAAGGCCTGCGCCTTCTTCCGCTTGATATCACAAATATTATGTTATGTCAGTTCCATATGGTAGTTTATATTATATTAGTCTATGTAGAAGAAAAAAATATATGTTTTGATATAAATGGTTTACGTTGGTTGTAGTTTATAATAATGGTGATATTTATTTATTTTTATTTTTCTGAACAACAGTTAGACTCCATGTTCACGATATCATATCTCACTCATGTTTTATCGGAATGGGTTGATTCTATTTTTAAAAAAGAGTCAAAGTTAGCTAGTTTATGCATGTCAAATTTCAGCAAAATCCGACATCGTTCGATTAGTGGTCGAGGATCTAGAAGTTTGACCCAGGTGGATGTTCTTTTGTACTTAAAATTATTTTACACTGCTGCAAACACGACCTGAGTTCATGTTTGACGCATCATATCTCCTCCGTCTTACGTCGGAATCAAGTGATTCTTTGCAGTTTTGAAATACAAGTTTTGATCTTGATTCATACCAAATTTCAGACCATTTCGATCTCGGTAGCACATAGAATTATATTGTTAAACTTTGACGTATGACATGTTTTGTAATTGTTGCTATGATGAATGTTTTGATTTGATTTCGGCAATTCCTATTTAACAGTTTTGCTCGTCGATTCGTGCCAATCTTACTTTGCTCTGAGAATCATGCTTGGATTTGTAACTCCATTTCAGTGTCCGTATCAGTGTGCGTATCCGTGCCATCTCCTATTTTCTCTAGTCTCGAAAGGTGAGCAATCACTCACGATTAATGTTCTTTTATTTATTAAATTTGATTTCAATTGAAACGACAATTGAAATATGTTGCTGCTAGTTATTTACACTGTTATGTATGCTATTACCTGTATCTGTTCACTCGTGACATTTGATACCGTTAACTGTTATGCATGCGATGATAATACAGTTTGGTTGATAAATTGATTGAATGATTGTTGTTTATATTGGATGTTAAATTGTAGTGTATAAAATGATAAATATTATGCAATTGAATTTGATGTAGGATAGTTAAAAATTTTGAATCGACATATGTGTTGAATTTGATTAGTTAATTTGTATAATATGACCCCTTGAAATTGTTAAGTTAATTGACACGTAGAATTTGATAATATACACTTTGAACCTTTGAACGTATATTGGATAAATTGTTGTAGTATTAAAATTGAGATTTGAATTGAACGACAAGTGAAAACCGTAATGTAATAATCTTTAATCTACATGAAACGATAGTGTAGATTCTAGAAATAATTATATTAATTTGCACAAACAATAATGCGAATTAATACGATTATTTCGGGATTATTTGAATTAATTATTGGGTTGTTATTGATTGTTGTTATTGCTTGTTTATTTACTTTGACACATCCCAGTTATCACACTGCAAGTTCCATTTATTATGCTTGATCATGAATTGAAATTGGAATCGGGTTGAAATGATATATACCCAAATGAACTTGACTTAGGATAAAGAATTTAAATAAAATCCGATTGGTCAATAATTTGATTTAAAAATAAAATAATGATTTTATTCGAGCAAAGAATAAGTTTTGAAATGAAGTTGGAATTTGAATTTTTGAAAGGAAAATGTAAGATTGAGATCTGAAACAAATATAACGTAGTAATTGATGAAAGAACGTTGTTTGAAATTTGATTATCTAATAATTAAATTTGGAATTATTAATAAATAATTTGGAATTAGTAATAATTGAGTTTTGAAATTTTTAAGTTTGAAATCATTTAATAATTAAATTTGAAATAATAATTAAGTTGGAATTATAATTATGTTCGAAATCATTAAGTTGAATTTATAATTAAGTTGAAATGATTTGATGATTAAGTTTGAATTCATAACTAAGTGAAAATGATTTTATTAAGTTTTGTAATTATTAATAATTAAGATTGAAATTATTTAATAATTGAATAGGATTTAATTATTTGATAATTGAATAAAAATTGAATTCTTTGATAAGAGAAATTGAACTTTTGAATAAGTGGATTAGAACTTCGTTAATAAATGAAATTGGGTTTCTTATTTAATTAAGCTTTCAAAAATTAAGTAAGTTAATAAGTGAAATTGAACTTCTTGATCAAGTGAAATTGAGTTTCTTTATTTATTTGGGTTTTGAAATTCGTAAGTAAATGAATAAATGGGATTGAATTTTTTAACAAGAAATAAAATGCGTTTTATTGAAATAAATATAAGACTTGAATTTAAGAATTTGATTTGACGAATTAAATCTAATTGAATTTGAAGTTTGATATAATGAAGTTGAACTTAAGTGGTTGATTTAATGAATTGGAAATCTAATAGAAATCGTTTAAATGATAATTTAATTTAACAAATATTGAATGAAATCGATAAATGAATTTGAAATTGATTTGAGTGTTAAATTAATTTATTTAAATGATTTCGAAATAAAATTTATATATGAATTTGAATCAATATTTGAATTGTTTAAATAAGAGTCGAAATCGAATTATAAGATTTTGAAATGGTAATTTGGAAGTTTTGAAACGTAAACTTTGGAAATTGATTTAGAAAGACAAACGAAATGTTGATTTACGAATTGAAATTGAAATTGAATTTGATTTGGTTTGAAATTTACTAAACGACCAATCGGTGTAATAATTACGAAAGTTATTAAAGAAACCGGAATCGGTTATGGATATACTCTCTATCTAAACCGAAAACCACTTTAATAACTATACGCGGAGTGATGATCCAGAATGAAGTGGTTGGAATGATATACGTGATGAGTGAAGAAAGAGAACGATAATGGATAGCCTTGACACTTGTGTCAAATTGGAAATGACTAAAATCAGGAGCCGTGCCGGGCCAAATGGGGTTAGCCACCTCGAGCGGACACACTTCTTCGTAATTACTACTCATTACTTGTTATCGATTGGTGCACCGTCGTACTTTTAGGTGTGTTGTTTCGCGGTGTTGCGATCGCTGCGGCGATGCGTTCTCACCAGTCCGGATCAGGCGAACGGTAGTTTCACTACCTTGGGTATTGCCTCATGTGCCTTGTCATACTTGTATTCTCGTATACGCGACCACTACGAAATTGTTTTGTGTTATACCTATGGAGTACTCCCTGATATCCCACTAGTTTACGGTGAAGTTTATAGTGCTGTATAGACTATAATGCTTGTATAAAAATGTGTTAAGGGGGATAATGGTAACACCTTAACACTATTTTGATACTTTATATTACTGATAGACATTATCTATTTAGCGTACACTACTACATAGTAGATAGTTTAACGGATCCTTAGAGGATGGTGATTCCAACATCCTTTGAGTTACTTGTATTTCGATTGCTATTTCACTTGAGTTGGATTTATTGATATGAGAATATTAATCCCGACTCGAGTGTTTTGTGTTTTGCTTTACGCTCGGGTCAGACTGAGTGTACCAGTATTCGAGACTCACCTTTGGAGTTGGAGCTTTGCTTGAAGATCCAGCCATCTATTCTGCTTTCAGCACCCGATGATTCTAAGGATGTATTCTGATTTGTACCTAATGTATCATATTGTTCTTCTGTTGTAAACTCTGATGTATCTTATATATTTATATAGTAGCTTCATGAACTACTATCTCTTTTACTTCCGCTGCATATTATTACTCTGTGTCTGTGTTCTGTGATTATTTATTTACTGTATATCTCAGTTTTGCCAAATTTAAATTAACAATTCGGTATTTTGAATTATTCAAGCCCGACATGTGCGGAAGCGAATAGTCCAAAATAGCGGGTCGTTACACATGTGGGAAATGACGGCGCGACAGATGGAAGGGGACCGAGCGAAGGTAGGGTCGTGATGTTAGGATGGTCATGGAGCTCGATTGGCTAGGGTTAGCAATAGGAGAAGGTTTGGCGAAGTCACGACTCAAAGATGGAGGTCATAATGTTGTGCTGGCGAAGTGATCTGGAAGCTTGTCATAATCGCGAGACTTGGGCAAGTTATAGGGTTTGGACGAGAGGTAGGGGCAGCAAGGAATGTACGGTAAATGGTGGATTTAGGGATCGACGTGGTGGTCGAAGATAGGCGTGATTATTTGTCAAGGCAGTGGGATTTCCAGTAGGAGGAAATTGGATTTTCGGTAATTAGCTTAACTCAAAATTTTATTTAGTCATTAAACAAATTTATATTATCTCGTTACAGAAATTAATAAATAATCTATTCATACGAGATTCAAAAATTAATGAAAAACAAGTTATATTTGGTACGTAGCTACGTGATCTATGATTTAAAAATTGGGATGGATTGCAATTTTTAAAGTTAGGGTGTGCAAAATCTCTCTCATTTAGATTGCCAATTTAAATTTTTAATAGCTAAAATTAATTATTGGTTGCTTGGTTGAATTTAGAAAATGATTACTTGTTGAATGATATGTTATATCTCTGCTACTAATAAAGAAAATTCATTGAATTAATTTACTCGGCGTCATTTTCAAATTCTAAACATTCCCTTGCTTTCCATTTACAATAATATAAACAACCGATGTGTGAAGCACGGGCCAATTCTAGTATATATATATATATATATATATATATATATATTAGTATTTGAAGTGACATTCCCACACATTATAACAGATGAGACCCTATGCGCCCCACATAATAGCGGATGACCCTATATACCACGATATCCCCCTCGAAACGGGATTGGTATTTATTTTATGTTGTATTAACATCTGTGGGTGTAGGAAAAACAGGTTGGAGGGATCCAATTGGATTCCTCAAATACATTGTTCAATTTTTCATATATAGTGATATATTATGCGTGAGGGCCCTTTCTTCTTCTTCATACGCCCTTTCTTAGGATAATCTATTATACATTATTGTAGTGATTGGAATAATGAATGCTACTGTAGCACTGGCCTGGATTTTGATAATTTAAATACCATAAATATATTTTTTAAAAACTAAGGGATAAGGGGAATTTTTTGATATCAAAATATTATGTTGGAATTGGATTATTTTAGAGAATTTGAGTTAGAAAATATATTTGATTTTTGGGTATACTTAACTTGCGAATTGTTAAAAGGGGTTTAAAAATGAATTTTTACAAAAGAATTTATAAATGATATGCGAAAAATATAAAAAGGAGTTGAAGTTGGTAGTAAAAATAGATTGGAAATTATAAATCAGGTTATAAAGAATAGATTTATAAAATGAAATTTTATAAATAAGATCGTTTTTATGGACAAAGGAAGTTTAAAGGAGTTGTAGAAATTATAAACGATGTTTATGAATAAGGGAAGTCGATATGAGGATGATAAATTGTGAATATAAAATTCATACGTGAAATTATATTAGAATATGGAAAATAGGGTGAGGGAAATACTGGATTGCTATTTTGAAAAGTGAAAATGGTTAGGGAAATAGGAATAGAGGCGGTGTGATGGAAGTCTAGATGAATTTATAAGTTGAATTGGTTATTGAGATTTTAGAAATATATTTTAAAGTGTAAGAAGTGAGTTTGTTTAAAAGGAAAATTTTATTATTTTAAAACTATGGACTTTTAAACCAGTTGAGATTTAAATACTTCAGTAAGTAGGTTTTTAAATGTTAAGTATTTATTTAATTAATTCTAACTTTAAATTCAGCTTGAAAATCTATTTGTTCATTTAAAAATGATTTGTTAATAATATAAAGGTGTTTTCAATATTTTAAATAATAACTTAAACATTTTTTAAATAAATTACTGTTCTTTAAAGAAAATATTTGTTATATATATATATAGTTCGAAATGGTTGCAGATTTATTTATAAATTCTCTCGAAAATGTGTAAATGGGTTTATCAAAAGATGAGATTTTATAAGAGAAACTTTATAAATGATCTGTTAGGAACTTAAGAATTTTTTTGATGTCTAGATGCGATAACTTCGGAAAAGGATTTGAATTCATTTAGGGAAGTTATAAATGGTTGGTTAGGATTGTAAATAAGTAAAATTGGTTTGGAAATCGTAGGAAGAATTTATTAAAATTTTGGAAACTTGTGAGATAAGTTAGGAGATATTTCCAAGTTAAATCTTAAAAATATTTTTTTTGGAAATTATACGTATAAATGTTTTCCTACGTATTGGAAGTAAGGTTTTGGAAAATATTTTTAGTTGGAAATAATTTGGAATAGAAATGATTTTTAAGTGTTATAGAATGGAAGTTGGAAATATTTCTAAGTATTAAAATAGTGAAATATCCTGTTATGGATTCAAGTGTTGAAATTGTTTTCAAATATGGAATATTGAAGAGATTGTACACACACACACACACACACACACATATTGGTGAAGATGCTTTGGAATAAATATTTTGGAGATTTGTAAATTATGGCCTAGTGATTGCTTATGGATTTGTGTTGACAGTTAAATAACGGTCTATCAATATTGGTCAATTTCGTTAATCGTTTTGAAGAGACCGAGATCAGATTTAATTATTCGAAAACCACATCGATCCGGTTTGAACGTAACGAATGAATATCGTGAAGATGATGAAGACAGTGATTCGGTTTGTCCAGACCTAGAACAACTTGTATGGACGAATGCTATCAGAACATCGTCATTGGAGGACGATGGGAATTTCAAGTAAAATTATTCTTGAAAAGGTAACGCTTAGCCTCAAACCTCATCAACTGGTAGTGACTAAAAATCGGAGATGCAGCAAGGCTAAGTGGGTCGCACCAAAGTAGGGTATGTTATCACCTTTTTGGATGTCCTCGGAAACCTTTATATTATGGATATGGTTGTGCATGGAAAGAGCGCTCAATGGTAAGGGTGGGAACACCCGGGGTGATAACATATTAGGTCTATCCAGGTCAGGGGTAGGCCGGTCTTGTGTAGCAGGGGATCCCAACATGGTTCTCGGTATATTGTTTTAGAGGTGTATTACGCTGGGCGGTACCCCAGTGGCCCAGTCATTCGATGGAATCCATTCTCCAATAAGTGCCGTATGGTTTTGATTATGCCTAACTATGCTGGAATGTGAGATGCAAGCATTTCAGCTATTTTCTATTACTTTCCATAGACAATATTATAATATCAAATAATTTGGATATAAACTGTTTTGGTTATCGTAAGGTAAAAACCTGTCGTGTTTATTTGTGACATGGTTTTACGAGATACCTTTGTTTTCAATGAATTTTGAAAAGTTAATAATTCAAATTGAGTGTGTTTGCTCATGCTGGTTTTCCAAACTGACTCGGATATTTTATTATAATGCTCGGGTCAGACCGAGTATTATAGATTCTGGTTTTAATGCTATGGACCTAAGGAGGTGAGCTGAAGGAGTTTAGACATATTTTTGTACTCGGTTATATTTCTGTTGTGTGAGGATAGGTTACTATAACTGTCCAGATTGATGTAGTCATTTTTGTACTCTGGTGATTGCAAGTATAAATAAGTTACAGATTCTTTTGTATATAAAAATATGTTATTGTATATTATATCTTTTCCACTGCGATTGTGAGATCCTATGTTGTTGTTTAGTTTTCCTTCTATCTTTTACTTCTTTACCCTAAAGATTCGTATTTCCGTCTAATTAGAGTTAAGCTGATGTGAAATATTGTCGACTCAAAGAGGTATGGATTTGCGGGCCTTTACATTTGGTATCAGAGCTGAAGGTTAAGCGAGAACCTTGACTCTGGTGGGGATTACTCATTAAAGATAGAGTCAATAGTACTCTAAATAGGGTTGAGTGTAATAATTGATATGAGCGCATATTTGTTAGTGATTATAAATGGTTTTTTATTGTGTTAACTTATTGGGCGAGTGGCATATAAATTCTGTTCGAATGGTGGGATACCACTAATTCGATAGGGGATTTTCAACAAGTGAACTCGATAAACTGACAATGGTTTTGAAGCTGGCAAATGAAATAATTTTACCCAAACTATATTTTGATATAAAAGAGAATAATTTTCTAAAAATTATTATAGTGGTGTGTTTTCTTGTTATTATATAACCAGAATAAGATTAAAAAAAATTGAAATTGAAATGGTTTATTAACAATCAAAATTTAAAATGGTAAATGAATGAATTATAAAAATGAATAAAACTAAAAACGAGTTCAAGCCAGAAATTTGAAAATTTAAATCTCGGAAAAAATTTGGAAATATTTTCCAAAGTGTTTGAAATGAATAATAGTAATATTAATTTTTTTGATAGGATTTCGAATAGAAAATCGGTTTTAAATGGATATTGAAGATGTTATAGCACTGAATTGCTTCGGTCGCTGGAAAATAATTCCGATGATGATCGTGACATCATCGGTGTTCATTTTCGAGTTTCTAAGTGATGGATTATGCCAGTGTTGTTGTTTTGGATTTTTTTGAGGAAAAACAAGTTTAGTTTGAAAATTTCAAAGGGAAATTGTTTGGGATGGAATCAAATGAATTTTAAAAATTCTAATGGAATAGTTTATTGAAACGATGGGTTATATATATGCATATAATTGATTTCAACGTGATTTAAAATAAAAACCGGGTGTTTGAATTTTGGAATCCTTATTTAAACAATTTAGAAAATATCAGAAAATAAGTTATAAACTTATAAAAAACTGAAAATGATTCTAAATAGAAAAAATATGGAATTTGTGTTTGGAGATGGATTTCAACTGGAGTAAAGTTAAAATGGATAAAATAAACTTAAGCAAACTATAACAGCTTGCAAAACCTTACCCCTTTGAGCCGACAATAAACTCCAATAGTTCAACTCAAGTGGACATAAATACGAACCGTTAGGGTCAAAGAAGAAGGAGGTAGAAGAAGAGAAGACAAAACATCAACAGAATCTTACCATTGCAGCGGAATAAAATATAATAGATAATATATGATCTTTACACAAAAGAAACTACATCTGTTTTATACATTACATCATCAGAGTACATCAAAATCAAAACAATTACTGGACAGTTATATTAACTTGTCCTCACAAAAGCTGACTATACAGCTTCCACCGCACAGCAGAATATAATTCTACAGGTATATGCCTCGTCATCCAGCTCATCTCCTGAGCTCCACAGCAGTCCATCCAGAATCTGTACTTTATAATACTCGGTCTGACCCGAGAATTATAGTTAAATAACATCCGAGTGAGTCTGGAAAACCAGCGTGAGAAACATACTCAATTGGATTATTAAAATTTTCAAAATCCTTTTGAAATCAAAGGTATCTCGTAAGACCACGCCACAAATAAACATGCCGAGCTTTTACCTTACGATAACCAAAACATTTCTTATCAAATCCTCTGATATTATAGTAGTGTCTATATACAAATACTTATTCAAATAGTCGAAATTGTTACATTATTAAATTCTAGCAATACTAGGTTCTACAAACAAAACCGTAAAGGCACGTAGGGAGAATGGATTTCCATCAATGGCAGGGCTACTGGGGTACCACCCATCACAGTACGTGGTCTAGATCACCGTATCGAGGATCCACCCTAATCCCTTGCATCATAAGACTAGAGCTATCCCTTACTGGATAGTCCAAATAAGATCACCCCGCGGTTGGGATCAGCAACTGACCACACAGCTGAATAAAAAGGACCTATAGACAGGGATGACCTTACCCTAATTGGTTGCCAGCCACTTAGCCTTGTGTGCACCTTCCCTGTTCTAACCTTATCCAAATTTATTTCAAAACCCTTTAGTTTCATATTTTAATCCTTTATTATGAATTTAAAAATCTTATTTAAACTGAAAATACCAATTTCATACCTTTTCCGAAGTTTTTCCTTTGTCTCTCCCAATTATTTTAAACCCTGAATTTAAAATTAAATCCTTTATTTCTTTAAAATATATCATTTAAGTTTAAAAATTTATTTATTCCCATTGATTAAAAATCTCCTTTCCATACTCAGAATTTATTCATTAGAATTTAAAAATCAACTTCCATCCTTTTCTAATACATTCTTTAATTTATCCCAATTCTTTATAATTATTTTACTTAAAAATTCTCTCTTTAATTCCTTTCAAAAATCCAATCTTTACATTTTTTATAACTCAATTTAGCTAAATATATTCAATCAAACCATAACATCTAATATTTTCAATTCCAATATAATCAATAAAATTCATCAAAAATTATGACATAAATCACATTACTGAATATAAAATAAATTCACATTTGAGGAATCCAGTTGGATCCCTCCAATTTGTTTCTCTGCATCCACAGATGTTAGCATAGCAATTATAAATACCAATCCCGCTTCAAGGCGGAATATCGTGGTATAAAGGGTCATCCGCTATTATGCGGGGCACATAGGATCTCATCCGCTATATAATGTAGGAAATCAATCACTCTAATATATATAGACACACACACACACACATACTATTATATATAATATCACATCCAGTTAATTCAACCATTCAACCAATAATTTAAATTTAACTTATATAAATTTTAATGGCTGTCCAAATGAGTGAGATTAACTCACCTTTGATTTTTGTTTTGCAATCCATTCCACACCGGCTTGATTCTCCACGATTTTAGACCTTGTATAAACATTATACGGTGTATTAACATTTTAAATAATTGAACAGTTAATTGCCATTTATTTATTTAATTTAACTAATAATTAGTTTTAAAATAATTCCTTTTAATAAAATATTTTCTAGTTACTAAAATAATTACATAAGTTAACTAAACAAATTAATCACTAAAATAAATTAGTAAATTGTATTTTGTTTTTATTTTCCATTTCCCAAACTGCATATAACAATAAGCTATGTGGGTTTTAAAAATCTTATCTTTATATAAACTCTTATTATTTTTTTTTACAAAATCTTATATGTGTATATTTATTGTTTTATCTATATATATATATATGAGTATTAAATTTTAAACAAAATTATTTTACTATAAAATACCCTTTTCTATTTTTTTTCTAGGATACAGATATATATATATATATATATATTAAATAAGAATAACATATATATATATACCTTCACTGTAAATTAAGTTTCCTAACCTATATATATATACATATAAACCTAATTAAAAACACAATCCTATATTCTTACCGTAAATTTACTTTTACTTTAAAAATAATAATATATATAGATAAATAAATTAATAAAAAAGGAAATAAAACTCACCATTGATCGACCTATGCCCCAAAATGGATCGCGACTTCGTCGCCTGCTTCTTTTGCCCCAGCGAGATCGTGATCTCATACAGAGCCGCACGCCCTCTCTGGTGGTAGTGGATGCTTCAAGCCTCAACGCATGTGCCTGCGTTGGTACCGCCCCTTTCCAGCCCTTTCGAAAACTGGATTCGCATCTATCCATTG
This sequence comes from Allium cepa, assembly GCA_030765085.1. Classification (NCBI taxonomy): domain Eukaryota; kingdom Viridiplantae; phylum Streptophyta; class Magnoliopsida; order Asparagales; family Amaryllidaceae; genus Allium; species Allium cepa. The sequence continues at coordinate 759,442,843 of CM060929.1, forward strand.
ATTCGAGGAGACAAGCTTCGGTGATTACTCAAGAACGAGGGAGAACGCAACCCCTCATTTACCCAAAATCGAATTCGATTTTGACTCCGGTCTGACGTGATGGCGGATGTTAGGGATTTGCTCGGTTTCATTTGAGTAATTTTGTTTGTTGGGTTTTGATTTCGAAATGAGGGAGAGAGAGGGAGAGCGCTCGGCTATTGATTTGAGTTTTAAAGAGAACCGTGGCCATAAAAATTTTCTTCGTTTGTTTTTAAGATCTACCTTGCGTGTTTTATTATATTATATATTTTCTAAACGACGCATGTTATCCAGACGAACATGTGTTCTGAAATTTCTCGATGTGTTTGTGCTTGCAACAGTGTTGCAAAGCAATTATATAATAAATATTTTGAATTTAAATTCAAATTAAAATCGCCTTGAATTCGCAACTTAAAACCTCAACCTATTCCTATTCCGAACACAATGGAAAATGTTCTAAGTCCTAATTCGATTGTATAGAGAAGATAGCTTTTTGGACCAGTTATTTATTAAATTTTTGATAAAGATTTCAGAGCGTTTACCTATCGTTCTAACACACGACAACTCCGAATGCTACGAAAATTGAAATCTGATAATAATACACTATTACGGATCCAATGGAACTAGTTTCGTTGAATTCCGAGACTGTGCCTCAGAAGGCTATTTTAAAATATCAATTTAAACAATATATTTTTAAAACTGTACAAAACATTGTCAAACTTAAATTTAAAACTTCTATTATCTCCAGTATTGTAAATATAAATTTCCAAGTCTTTGAAATATTTTTAATTAGCTTAAAAAATCAAGATTCAATATTTTACCCAATTTCCATTTGTTAAATTCAATAATTTAATTATCCATATAAAAGTGATATTTGAAATTCAAGTTAAACTAACCTTTCAAATATTTAAAATCAATTAAATATTTCAATTTCAAATATCCAAAAATTCCAGGTCGTCACATTCCTCCCCCTTAAAAGAATTTCGTCCCCAAAATTACTTGTTAAGAAGAATGGTACAATACCGTTACTATTTTTCCAAATCCAAATAGCTTCAACAACTTCCCAAAACAAATCCTTTATTTAAGACACATTATCACTCTACTAACTTCCCAAACTCATCCATAAGTTCCAAATAATATTACTTACTTCAATAGTTCAAATTTAAATTTAAATTTAAAACCAAATTTAAATTATCAAAATTTTCTCAAAATTTTTCTAACTCCCTAAATTTTCAAAAAATTTCGCCAGCGTCTCCTTTGCGCGACTAGCTCGGTATAACTACAAAATGCCTCTACGGGCCCCCAGATTCAAAGGAGAAACAAAAACAAGTGGCTAGACCAAAAAACCATCAAATTTCATATAGAAATTTAAATACACACCTTTTGTCAAGCAATTATATTTTTATCTTCAGAAATCAAAAATCCCAATTTTCCTTTGCTTTTTAAAACCACCTATAGATCCTATTTAGCAATAATGTCCAATCACAGCATTCAAAATCATTTTATACAGCAATTCCAACATCTATTTCATTCAAGTCCGTACGATGCACATATATCATCCGTATGCAATACCAAATTCGATCGCTCACTTGATCACACAATTTTACTTTCGAACTTGTATCGTCCACCCGATTTTCTGGTGTGGACTTAGATCTAGTTTCTTGAGTAGAAACCGTCATTCTCCTTGCATAGTCCTAAACTATTATAGAGAATTTTTGAAATCAATCAAAAATCTACATTTAGGGTTCGCTGTCGAAAATTGAGTGAAAAATCCCAATTCGGAACAGTATGACTACCTCGAGATTCTGTGCTCGAGTTCTGGATCAAATTGCTATGCAAATAAAATAATATACGTACATCCTACGTATTTATTCCAATTGATTATTAGCTATATCAATTCTCCTTTTATTCACATTTACCTTGATTTCCATTCACTTATTCACAAATATCCTTTCTTACCACCCTTATTAAAACTTCTTTTAATATTAACTTAGAATATTTTTTCCAATACCAATTTACTTAAAAATTTCACCCTCACTTTCTTAAACTCAATATAACTATTTTATATACTTCTTATATTCATTTTCATTTTATCCCTTAAGCCTTTATATCTATTTTTATTTAACTTAAGTTTCAATTTCGTTTTGAATTCAATTTACCTCCCAATATTAAATATTGAATTCAATTCATCTCATCTCAAACCGTACTTAATTAATTATTACTTTAATTAGTTCCACTTACTAATTTATTTTTAAATCTCAATGTATTTTATTTCCAAACTTTAATTATTATCTTTAATCCACTTCGAACGAATTTTACACTTCATTTTACATAATTTAAAATAAGTATCATTTCAACATATAATTTCAATTTGTTTGCTTACCTATTTAATTTAATTAGTTTACTTACTAACTTTATTCCAATCCTTTGTTTTATTTAGTCCAATTTGACTAATTTCCATTTCATTTCAGTTGCTTGCAATTTAAATTAGTTTTTTACATTCCCACATTAATTTCCAACTTAATAAATTTTAATTTAGGTAACCATTTCACTTAGTCTATATAGAATTTTTCTTTACATTTACTTTTATTTTACTAGATTTAATTATACTCGGATTCAATTCAAAATTTTTCTATAAGTTTTTCAACTTATTTACATTCCATTTTCTAATCTCTTTAATTTACTTCATCTAATTGGTTTACTTGCCTAGCTTAATTTGTTTTCACACTTACTTTTATTTACTTTTTACAAGATAATTTCATTTCAGGCAATTTTCAACTTTATAAGTTTCCAAACCTGTTTATAATCCATAAACATTTTTAGTTAAACTTCCAGAGTTTAAACAATTTTTCAACATTTCAAAAACCATTTTTTAAATCAAATATATGCATAATTCATCTGCATATCAAATTATCTTTTGAATTTTAAAACCAATCCTAATTTGCAAACAACTCCAACTTAAAACATTTTGGTAGTAATTCCTCTATTGGAAACTCGAAAATGAACATCGATGATGTTGTAGTCATCATCGAAGTTATTTTCCAAAGACCGAAGTGAGTTCAATGCTTTTATCCTTTCAAAAACATTTTCCATATATTTTTAAATTCTAAATCACACCAGATTTCATAACCCAATTTCAAAAATATTTCCGAAATAATATCACTATTATTTCTCCAAAACCTTTGAAAACCATTTCCAAACCGAAGGAATTTAAACTTTTCACCAAAATTTCAAATTTCAAATCTTTCAACTCATATTCAAAAATTACTCGGAAATTTTATTTCAATTTATAAATTACGTTTATAATCTACATTTCAAATTCCATTTTGTTATATAATTTCCAATTCTTATTCAATTTCCACTCAATAATGATAATAATTTAGTATCATCGTCAACCAAGCAACCATATAACTACAAAAATTTATGGAAAATTATTTCTTTTACAAACAAAAATAAATTGGGTAAAATTATTTCATTTACCCTATTTTAAAACAATACTGTGTCGGTTTATCTTGTTCAAGAGTTTACAAACCTCTGTCGATGACATGGCGTCCCACATATCGACCAGAGTCCATAAACACTCAACCGATAAGTCAACACAATAAAAAAACAATTTATTATATTCACTAACAAATACATGCTCATATCTATCAATACACTCAAACTCATTCTGGAGTACTACGGACTTTATTTTAATGAGTAATCCCCACTGGAGCCAAGGTCCTCGCTTAACCTTCAGCTCTGATACCACTGTAACAGCCCGCAAATCTGTACCCCTTTGAGCCGACAATAAACTCCAACAGTTCAACTCAGGTGGACGGAAATACGAGCCGTTAGGGTTAAAGAAGAAGGAGGTAGAAGAAGAGAAAACAAAACATCAACAGAATTTTACCATCGCAACGGAATAAAATATAATAGATACTATCTAATCTTTACACAAAAGAAACCATATTTGTTTTATACATTATATCATCAGAGTACGTCAAAATCAAAACAATTACTCGACAGTTATATTAACTTGTCCTCACAAAAGCCGACTATACAGCTTCCACTGCACAACGGAATATAAATCTATGGGTATACGCCTCGTCATCCAACTCGTCTCTAAGCTCCATAGCAGTCCATCCAAAATCTGTACTCTATAATACTCGGTCTAACCCGAGCATTATAATTAAATAACACCCGAGTCAGTCTGGAAAACCAGTGTGAGAAACACACTTAATTGGATTATTAAAATTTTCAAAATCCTTTTGAAATCAAAGGTATCTCGTAAGAACACGTCACAAATAAACATGACGGGTTTTTACCTTAAGATAAGCAAAACATTTCTTATCAAATCCTCTGATATTATACTAGTGTCTACATACAAATACTTATTCAAATGCTGAAAATTTTACATTATTAAATTCCAGCAATACTAGATTCTACAAACAAAATCGTAAAGGCACATAGGGAGAATGGATTTCCGTCAATGGCAGGGCTACTGGGGTGCCTCCCGTCACAGTACGTGGTCTAGATCACCATACCGAGGATCCACCCTGATCCCCTGCATTACAAGACCAGAGCTATCCCTTACTGGATAGTCCGAATAAGATTACCCCATGATTGGGATCAGCAACCGCCCACACAGCCGAATAAAAGGGACCTCTGGACAGGGATGACCTTACCGTAATTGGTTGCTAGCCACTTAGCCTTATGTGCACCTTCCCTGTTTTAGCCATTCCCTGTTGATGAGGCTCAAGTCTATGCATTACCTTTTTAGCACACATTTACTTAAAATGCTCATCGTCCTTCTGATGATGTTCTAATAGCATTCGTCCATACAAGTGCGTTCAGGGTTCGAATGGAACCAAAGCACTACTTGTAACAACCGTGATTTTACTGCCGTCGAATTAAAAATTTAAATAGAAAATTTAATTTGAGATTTCAAATTTTTTTTTCGAGTGAAATCCATTTTTTTAGTCAGTAAATGCTTCAAGGTGATGAATGTTGAAATGCATTACCTTTCCTTCACGTGCATATGAGAGTGGTCCAATTTAATAGCAAAGTTGGAGCACATTTGCCTTTGCTATTAGCACAATATTTATGAAACAAGTATTGAACGCATATTTATAAAATAAAGATTTGAACACTTTTCTTTGCTGTAAACACATATTGTAAGAGAGCAATGTGAACACCTTGTTGCCACATAGTTTTGTAAAGAAAAATTGAATGAGCATCATCATTCTTATAGGCAGCCTGTCCTTCTTTGCAACAAAGCACGTTTGCATTAAATGCATTGTACCAGATTGCATGCCAGCACACTTTTATTTGACTTTTACACATTTTAAAGGAGAAAAGTAGCTTCATCATTTTTGGGTTGCTTCATTTTGCCTGTAAGCACTGCGAAAGAAATACTAATGGCGGTTCCATAATTGTTGTTTTCTCTTTTGGACCCGAAGTTGCAAGTTGATTTGGAAGCAAGTTAAAAGTGAGTACAACTCATAATTCTAATTTAAAATCTTTGCTACCATTACATTACGCGCTAGTATGTAGCTTTTCCTGGCCATCATTTTTTTCTCTTCATTTGTGCGTGTGCATATATTGTATTGCCCTGGTCTAAAAATTTTCGGTTGCAATATACCTTTTGTCTGACATCTTTTTGAGTTGAACCGTGTTTGCATGTAAAACTCTCTTGGTCATTTTGTATATGATGCAAGTGCCCAGGTTGTTTCATTTATAAACTTCATTGTATACATGTATTTCATGTGTGCGTGCAATTACTGAGTCCATGCCTGAATTTTTTGATTAATTCTTACGTGTATTAGTGTAATACACTAGTGCCTGGGCCCAAAACAGTTTATTTTTTTCACTTTTACTACATGCGTGAAAACGTGTTGTACATAAAAATGGTGCTAAGTTATCTGTTTTATTAATTGCATTTTTAGGTAAAAGATTGTAATATTCGAAACTTTATTACTTGCATGCAAAAGTAATCTACACGTGACTTTGTTCAGGGCATTGCGTACAAGCATGTATGCTGTCTCAAATATTTGAACATAATTTGTTTACGGTTGTAGACAATATTCACGTATGCAATAACTTTGATTTTTTTCATTTTCTCACATGTATGTAATACTCGGAGCAAGAGTCAGGGTATTATTTTTGTTAGAATGCATGTAAGTGTATACATTTTTAGTATGTGCATGCGTGAAATCAAGTTGCCCAGGTTTTTCGTCCCTAGCATGCATGTAACATTTTTGACCAGGTTACGTGTTCACATGTTAGCTTTCATGCGTGTAACAAAATACATGCTTCAACATCATTTTAGGTAATGATGTATTGCATTAAGGCCAGGTCCAGTTCCATATATATAGTGCGCTGCCTTTCGTGAATGCATATATTATAGTTCAGGGCTTATTATTTATTTAATCACTTTGAATGGTGCATGAAAATTTTGACGCTTGTTTACAATACTCAAGTCATTTTGTACCAACTTGCATACCCCAAATCAATATGGGCGCAAGTCACTTTACTTAGAGATTCATTTATGTGTATTTTGTAATACATGAGCTAAGCCCCTCATTTTCGTGTATGCATGAAAAACTAGAAACCAGTCATGGATATTTTTATACTCTATGCGTGTAAATAATTAAAATATATTTTGTTTCTATTGTAGTGTGCGTGCCAATATGAGTTGTACGTTACCGCGGTAATTTACTTTGAACCGGTGTTTCGTTTTGAAACGAATTTTGCGGCCGTTATTTTTATAACGGATTTTTACTCCGGTGACATATTTTTGAAGTGTGTTGTTTTAATGACATTTTTTACCAATAAAAATTACTGTCATTTTGACTTCAGTAACCGTCAATTTAAAGTGAATTTTCAAGCGGCTATCCCGCAACGCTGACTTGATATCCGTTTTTACGGTGTTTTGTGAAGCGTAATTTCCTCGGCGAAATTGCTACATATGTTGCTGTTTATTCACGGGTTTTCAAATTGTTTTAAAATAAAATTGTTTTCAAATTTTTTACAGTTTACGCTTTCAAAAGAATGAGAAATTGATTTAAACGTTTCAGCAAAATTAAGGAATGTGAACCTTTACTTTTATTGATTCGGTTAATTCCGGACTTGTCCATTTGAAAACGCAAAATGTTATTTTTATAAAATACACAATTTTGCACTTTCAAGGAAACGATGAAGAGATATAAACGATTTAGCAAAAGTGCGGATTTTGGAACCACACTTTTACTATTTCGGTTAATTCCGGACTCGTTAATTGAAATATCTGAGGATTTTCTGTTTGATGATTTATTGCTTTTGGGCCACTCTGCTGGACCTTCAGGTCATCTGATGGACCTTCGGGTCAATTACCAGTACTAGACCTTCGAGTCACTCTACTGGACCTTTGGGTCATCTGATGGGCGCAAAAAATTATAGTACTTGGTAGGCTTCGGCCATATGAGATGCACGTGCGGCGTAGCTGAAACTCGCCATCTGCTGGGATCGATCCATCTTTTATGTTGATTTTCTAGTTATCTTATTTTGATTTCTAGATTTTGTGAATGCTGATTTTCTAGTTATCTTAACTGATTTCTAGATTTTTGTGTACCGCTGTTTCGAATTCAATTATGAATTTGGAAATTTATTTTGATGGAGTTTAGTGAGATTTCTTCATTTAAACAATGTTGATTGCTATGTTGTATAGTCTCATCTGAGATTATAATTTTGTATATGCTCTCATCCGAGACTATAGTTTTGTGTATAGTCTCCTTCGAGATTATAATTATGCGTATTGCGGTTTTTAATTCAATTGTGAATTTGAAAATTGATTTTGATGGAGTTTAAATTGAGATTTCTTCATTTGAACTATGTTGATTATTTATGCTATATAATCTCATTCAAGATTATGATTATTTGCTTAAGTATTGTTTATCATACACTTATTTCTGAAGTTTAAATTAGGCTGATCCGTTTATTATTTTCTCTTAAATAATACTCGGGTCAGACCGAGTTATTTCAGGATAGTTGCTGTCTCTGATTCAGTTGCAGTTTCATATTTTGGGATTTCACTCCATCTTTTGTCTAGTCTTCAAGGTGTACTTTTGGTGTATTGACTCTCATCTCATGTATGTTATGATGCATATGTATATGTATATGTATATGTATATGAATATGTATATGTATATGAATATGTATATGTATATGTATATTTGGTTCATGTGAACCATCGAGTGTTGTAGCATGTATCCAGACTTGTCTTCCGCTATATATCTGATATTTATGATCTGATGTGATTATACTTATCTGTGTTGTTATTATGAGTTGTTCTGAATTTTTCATTAGCCACCGTAGTTTCGTTTTAGATTTGGATTGAATATATATCTTTGGGAGTAATTTACACAACTCCTATCGATGTAACCAATACTCGTCTAAAGCATAACTTATGGATGATCGCTTCTAACAAGCCTTATTCTTTGCAATAGCAGACGTTATTCCTTATAATAACCTTTGTTATTGTGAGCATAGAGGTGGAGCGTCACAGCTTGGTATCAGAGCTGAAGTTCAGAACAAATTATAATAAACACAGAACAGAAGCAGAATGCAACTATTCGAGGGTTTTATTTGTGCCTTTCTAATCGATTTCTTCGTTGTTCTCAAACTTTTATCCTCTCTAAAAAGTTGAATATGTCTAGGAATATATCTCTTATTTCCGTAGTATTCCATTTGTTAAATTCCTTTTCAATCTTAGATTTGCAGAAGGTCACTGGGTTTCTGATTGACCTACTGCTCCTAAGGGTTTCAAATCCGGGAAGCTTAATGTTGCTTAAGCTTCTGGTGATTCTTCTCAACCAAAAGATATTACTCCTTCTGTTTTGGAAGGTTTTATTTTATTTCATGGCCATTTTATTAGAGTTCTTTTCGATACTGGTGCATCACATTCATTCATGTCGAAGGAGCTTATTGTTGTTATTCCTTTGGATGTTGTTAGTCTTTGCGACCCTTTGAGAATTGTGAATCCTATTGGTGGATCTGCTACTCTTGGTTTGTTGTGTGTTGATGTTGAGATTATTATATGTGGCTTTTCCTTTCTTGCGAAGCCGCGTTATGGATCATCTTGATTTTGATATGATTTTGGCAATGGATTGGTTCGTCCGTTGTGAAGTTCAATCCTATGTCCCGAAAAAACTTTATATCTCAAGCATCCCGATGCTATCGAGCAGTTATCTATTATATTTCGAAGCATGGACCATACTTCGAATGCTTTCATTTCTTCCTTCGAATCGGAGGATGTCTTAGCTAATGTTCTGGTTGTTTGTGATTTTTCTAATGTCTTCGAGCCTATTTCGTGTTTGCCGCCGAAGATGGCAATTGAGTACCGTATTGACATTATCTCTGATGCTTATCCTGTTAGTCGTCCTCCCACGAGGATGTATGCTAAGGAAAATGAGGAACTCAAGCAACAATTATCTGAGTTGGAAGCCAAGCATTTTATTCGTTCAAGCTCATCTCCTTGGGGTGCCGCCGTTGTCTTCGTTAAGAAGCCAGATGGTACTCTTAGGCTTTGCATTGAGTATCTCAAGCTTAACGAGCTCACTGTCAAAAATAGGTATCCATTACCTAGGATCGACAACATGTTCGATCAATTAAGTGGCGCTAAGCTCTTCTTCCAACTCGACCTTATCACTAGTTTTCATTTGGCTACAAGTTGCGGAAGTTAGCATTCCACTTACAACATTCCGCACTCGTTATGATTCTTATGAATGACTTATTATGTCATTCAGTTTGCCCAGCTTATTTCATCCATTTTATGAATCGAGTGTTCTACGAATATCTCGATGACTCCATTTGTGTATTTATTGATTTTGGATGAAAACAACAATTTTAGATTTTGCAAATCATTTTCATAAGATTTATTTACAAGTATAATCGGATTTGTGTTTATCATATAGAAGATGATTTTTCGATTGTATTGCCCATTGAGTGCTTTAAGAATTCTGGTCGATGTGCTTGATCAACGTTATCGATAGGAATCTCCTAAACGCTTTGATGAGACAATTTGACACAACAAATTAACCTATAAAAAGTAAAATTTTATAGAAATTGATTTCATAAAGATAATTGTAATTTTGGAAGTTTTAGCTTTTCAGGAAAGAAGATTATTTGAAAGAACTCTTTTTCGATACTCTTATCCTTGTGATTCTCGAAGGGAACCAAGACATCATTATTTGTACCAATACTAGCTGTATTGATTTCGGTGCTGTTCTCATGCAAAAAGGATAGAGTAGTTGCTTATGCTTCTAGATAACTAAAGCCTAACGAGATTCATTATGCTACCCATGATTTGGAGTTTGCCGCTATAGTCTTTGCTCTAAAGATTTGGTGACCTTATTTATTGGGCGAGCGTTTTGTTCTCTTCACTGATCATAAATCTCTGAAGTATCTATTCACTCAGAAAGAACTTAATATGAGGAAACAACGTTGGCTCGAATTTCTTGCTTCATATGATTTCGATATTCAGTATACCCTTGGTAAGGGTAATCGAGTTGCTGATGCGCTTAGTCGCAAGCAGCATGTTGTTGTTTCCATGATGCTAGCAGAGTGGAATATATTGGAAGCTTTATCTCTTTGTGATATTAGAGACCGTCCTTCAGTTTCTGGTTCTCCCGTGCTTTTATTTAGCATGGAAGCTCATCTTAGTTTGTTGGATCGAATTATCGATGCCCAGAAACAAGATCCAAATCTCTCTTATCTTATTCAGAGTTGTAAATCAGAATCCCGAAGTGATGATATAAATGATTTCGATATTGATATTCATGGTTGTATTCAAAAGAAGAGAAGGTTAATCGTGCCTAATGTTCCTAATCTTAGAAATGACATTCTTGAGGACTGTCATCGTTCTAAGTATACTATCCATCCGGGTAGTAGTAAGATGTATGCTGATATGAAACGCTTATACTTTTGGGAAGGTATGAAGCGTGATGTTGCAAGTTATGTGAGTCGTTGCAAGACTTGTCGATTTATTAAAGCAGAACGCCATCGTCCTAGAGGTCTTTTACAGCCTCTTGAGATTCCATTATAGAAATAGGATCAGATTTCTATGGACTTCATTGATGGTCTACCTCGTTCGAGGTCGGGCCATTCTATTGTTTGGGCGATTGTTCACCAATTGACTAATTCAGCCAATTTTATTCCTATCAAGTCCAATCGGACTGCTTCTTGACTTTGGTGGTAGTTGGGAAGACTACTTATCTCCTATTGAATTCTCTTTTAACAACAGTTTTCAATCCAGTATCGGTATGGCTCCTTTCGAAGCTCTTTATGGAAGACCGTGTCGATCACCATCTTGTTGGTCGGAATCGGGGGAAAAGTTAGTTCTCGGCCTCGATTATATTCGTGAATCTTCTAAGAAGATTGATATCATTAGACATAAAATGAAAGAGGATCAGATTAGGCAGAAATCTTATGCCGATCATCATAGGAAGCCTTTGGAATTTTCTACTAGCGATCGCGTATTCATTCGTGTTTCTCCGATGAAGGGTGTGATGCGTTTTAGTTGCTCCGGGAAATTGGCTTCTTGATATATTGGACCATTTTCTATTATGTAACGCATTGGCCTTGTTGCTTGTTGTGTATCGCTACCTATCCAGTTTTCGGGAATTCAAGACGTATTTCATGTATCCCAGCTTCGTCGATGCCTTAGAAATTCAGATTCTATTATTGATCCTCTTGTGTGAAAGGTCTTGAGATCTCACCCGACTTGTCTATGGTGAAAAATCCTATTCGTGTGCTAGCTTCGGAGAATAAATGCTTTTGGAACAAAGAAGTCCCGCTTGTGAAAATTCAATAGTCCACAAACCCCAAGAATTGCACTTGGGAAACCAAAGAATTCATCGAGCGTTCTTATCCAAATTTTCTCTCCTCTTCGGGTGGGAGTGAGCATTCTTGATCCATCTTTTCTATTTTAATCTTAGTTGTGATGAATAATTTGTGTTATAAAAAACCTCTAGTATGAAAATTGCGGGGACGTAATTTTTATAAGGGGGGAGTTTGTAACAACCATGATTTTACTGCCATCGAAATAAAAATTTAAAATAGAAATTTTAATTTGAGATTTGATTTTTATTTTTAAAGTGAAATCCATTTTTTTAGTCAGTGAACGCTTCAAGGTGATGCACATTGAAATGCATTACCTTTCCTTTACGTGCATATGAGAGTGGTCTAATTTAATAGCAAAGTTGGAGCACATTTGCCTTTTAGCATAATATTTATGAAACAAGTATTGAATGCATATGTATAAAACAAAGGTTTGAACACTTTTCTTTGCTGTAAACACACATTGTATGAGAGCAATGTGAACACATTGCTGCCACGTAGTTTTGTAAAGAAAAATTGAATGAGCAGCATCATCATTTTTATAGGCAGCCTGTCCTTCTTTGCAACAAAGCACGTTTGCATTAAATGCATTGTACCAGATTGCATGCCAGCACACTTTTATTTGACTTGTACACATGTTAAAGGAGTAAAGTAGCTTCATCATTTTTGGGTTTCTTCATTTTGCCCGTAAGCTTTGCGAAAGAAATATTAATGGCGGTTCCATAATTGTTGTTTTCTCTTTTGGACCCTAAGTTGCTAGTTGATTTGGAAGCAAGTTAAAGGTGAGTACAACTCACAATTCTAATTTAAAATCTCTGCTACCATTACACTGTGCGCTAGTATGTAACTTTGCTTGGCCATCATTTTTTTCTCTTCATTTGTGCGTGTGCATATATTGTATTACCCTGGTCTTAAAAATTTTCGGTTGCAATATATCTTTTGTCTGACATCTTTTTGAGTTAAACTGTGTTTGCATGTAAAACTCTCTTGGTCATTTTGTATATGAATGCAAGTGCCCAGGTTGTTTCATTTATAAACTTCATTGTGTACATGTATTTCATGTGTGCATGCAATTACTGAGTTCAGGCCTAAATTTTTTGATTAATTCTTACGTGTATTAGTGTAATACACTAGTGCCTGGGCCCAAAACAGTTTATTTTATTCATTTTTACTACATGCGTGAAAACGTGTTGTACATAAAAATGGTGCTAAGTTATCTGTTTTATTAACTGCATTTTTAGGTAAAAGATTGTGATATTCGAAACTTTATTACTTGCATGTAAAAGTAATCTATACGTGACTTTGTTCAGGGCATTGCGTACAAGCATGTATGCTCTCTCAAATATTTGAACATAATTTGTTTACGGTTGTAGACGGTGTTCACGTATGAAATAACTTTGATTTTTTTCATTTTCTCACATGCATGTAATACCCGGAGCTAGAGTCAGGGTATTATTTTTATTAGAATTCATGTAAAGTGTATACGTTTTTAGTATGTGCATGCGTGAAATCATGTTGCCTAGGTTTTTCATCCCTAGCATGCGTGTAACATTTTTGACCAGGTTACGTGTTCACATGTTAGCTTTCATGCATTTAACAAAATACATGCTTCAACATCATTTTAGGCAATGACATATTGCATTAAGGCTAGGTCCAGTTCCATATATATAGTGTGCTGCATTTCGTGAATGCATGTATTATTGTTCATGGCTTATTATTTATTTAATCACTTTGAATGGTGCATGAAAATTTTGTCGCACGTTTACTATATTCAAGTCATTTTGTACCAGCTTGCATACCCCTAATCAATATGGGCACAAGTCACTTTACTTAGAGATTCATTTATGTGTATTTTGTAACACATGAGCTAAGCACCTCATTTTCGTATATGCGTGAAAAACTAGAAACGAGTTATGGATATTTTTATACTCTATGCGTGTAAATAATTAAAATATATTTTGTTTCTATTGTAGTGTGCGCGCGAATATGAGTTGTACGTTACGGCGGTAATTTACTTTGAACCGGTGTTTCGTTTTGAAACGAATTTTGTAACAACCCGCATATTTATCGATTTTATATTTAAATATTTTATCGTTCGTCGGATTTTGGTCCGAAAAGCTACTTTTTGCAAACAGTCGAATTAGGACTCGAGACCACTTCCATTGAGTTCAAAATGCCGTTTGCGACCTTTTTGAGTATAAGCTTCGATATGTTTGGAGAGAGTTGATTTTTGCTACTTTTTCCCGCTTATGACTTTGGTTTGGACTGCACCCTTATTAGCTCAGCTCAACCCCTTCTCTTCATTACTTCATAATTTCCTAATACATTCAAGCTTCATCAAAAATGGGGGAAGAGAAAAAGAATTAGGAAATCCTAAGCCCTAGTTTCCATTAGCAAATCCATCTTCTTGCTCCAAACTCAAGTGAACCCATTGGTAAGCATCTCCTTCTTCTTCTCTAACTCATTCTCTCTTTGATTTCAGAAAATTCCTAAACCTAATTTAGGAAATGTTTCTCTTTTAAGCTTAGATCGAAGCTTCTTGAGTTGTTATTGAAGAGGAATTGATCTTAGCTTGTTTTTAAGCTTCTCCTTCATTACTTTTGGTTCAAAGGTGAGATTTTTATCTCACATCTTTGTCTATAATTATCTTCGATTGTTAGGTATGAATTTCTAACACTTATTCATGTGCAATTGATTTTGGTTTGGATTGATTTTGTGTATATTCCAATTTTTGGTGTTTTGGCCTAATTTATGAAAATCCTATTATGGATATTTGGACATTGATATTTGAGGCGTATCTAAGAGCCGTTTAGGCTGGGTTGTCGTTCGATGTAATTCCTTAGTCATCGCCATTTGCTCGTTCGATCGTTTCCGATATTCGTTTGGCCATTTTTGGCCTAGGTTCAGGGAATGCCCTGAACCCTTCATTCAGACGTCTGAAACGTAATATTCAGACGTCTGAATATTGTTCTGGGAAGATTTCTATTCCCAGATTCAGACGTCTGAATATATGGTTTCAGACGTCTGAATTGGTTCATTTGGAACCAGAAAGGAAATAGGATGAAAGGTGCCTATTTCAGACGTCTGGATCCAAGGATTCAGACGTCTGAATTCTGTCTTTGGAAAATATTTATTTTCCAGATTCAGACGTCTGAATCCTTGATTTCAGACGTCTGAATCAGCACTATTTTGCCTATTTGCCTATTTGCTTGAGAATTCCAGTTTAAATCGATTCGTGATGATCCTATTTGTTGTTATCATTTATTATGACTTTGATGACTCCTTTTTAGGGATTTTTGAATATCCATTTCGATGGATTCTTTATCGGTTTCTTTGGATTTTATTCACGTCTTCGAATGTGAATTTTACTGATTGATTGTTCTTACAATCTTCTTTGTGATTTGTCACTTTAAAAATATAAAGGTTTTCTATACTAGTAGTAAATATCAAAACTCTTTCTTCAAATGATTTCAACACTATTTTATTACAAAGCTCGTTTTCTCAAACAGACTTCTAATCTATTAGTATATACAAACCTTTATCTCACTCGTATGAGAAATCTAATTAAACGACTTAGTAAAACAAGTGGTATGAAACGCTTGCGTTTACTTCGTCGGTTAATTCTTGGACTTGTTCGATTGAATCTCTTGTGACAATTTTCTAGTGGAGATCTACAATTTGTTCGTAAATATTTAAGTTAAGCTAGTGGTTATGGGACATGAAGCTAAGCTCATATATTTACTAGCTTATTGTAATTGACACTTCTCGGTGATCATGACGATCATTTTATGTTTTAGACTAGCATTGTGCGATGTCCCTTTTTGATTCGGTTCATCGGGCGTCACGCTGTACGACGTCGATGCTCCGAATTATTTGATACATTGGATGTACCATTTGCACTACATCAATGTCTTTGCTTTTGATACATTGGATGTACCGTTTGCACTACATCAATGTCTTTGCTTTTGATACATTGGATGTACCATTTGCACTACATCAATGTCTTTGCTTTTGATACATTGGATGTACCGTTTGCACTACATCAATGTCTTTGCTTTTGATACATTGGATGTACCGTTTGCACTACATCAATGCCTTTGCTTAATGATTCATTGGATGTACCGTTTGCACTACATCAATGTCTTGGCCATCCTTTTCTTTTGATTTCTGGATTTCGTGTGTTGAATTCTGGAATTTATGTTCCACCAACTTTTACGATTGGCATTGGTCTATATGTCATTTATTGTGGCTCGGTGAAGGAAATTAGGAGTATGACATTCATTTTTATCTTTAAGAAGATCTTTGTGATATTGATTAATCTCTTATTGATTTTTCATTATTTATTTATCATAGCTTGGCATTGTGATTATTATACGTTTAGTCATATCTCTTATTCTATATCATTTCATATGATATTTATAGCTAGACTGATCCGTTTATTATTTTCTTCTTAAATAATACTCGGGTCAGACTGAGATTTTACAGGTGCTTCTGCTTGACTCCTTATCGGACTATCATCCCGACTTTTGGTTAACTACTTAGATTAGCAGTTTTTGTTGTATACACTTGAGATATGGACTCATAGTTGTATTCTTTTGTATAGCACGTGTTGCTATCCTTTTGTATTATTATGGATCTTTTTGACCACTACTCTGATGAACACTTTTATGTCTAATATTCATATCTTATTCCGCCTTTGTGATATGAATTATCTGCGACTGATTTTTGTTATGTTTATTTCTATATTTGTTTCCGAAGATTATTATAGCCACTGTGTAGTAGCTTTGTGTTTGTATCGGTACGTCGGATTTCCTCTTGAAATTAAATGCATGTTATACTATCTGACATATCGGTGCTCGCGCAAAGCAATTACACGGATGGTCGCTCCTCAACAGCCTTATTCTCCGTGCTAGTTGACAGCATTACACTGTAGTGTTCTTGGCTAGCGTGGGTATAGAGGTGGGGTGTCACAGCTTGGTATCAGAGCCAAACTTCAGAACAATATGGAATATTATAACAAGGATCATCGTCCTAAGTCCATCTTAGGAGTCGTGCTTTAGGATTTTATTCGGGTCTTCGGACCGTTCTATCCTACTTTCTTTTATGATTCATTGTTTTATCTATCAAGATTGCTTGATATTTATTTTGAGAATAATTTTCCTCCTTCTTTCTTTCTTAAAGAAGAGAAATGGTTAGACCGGGCCGTCCCAGCGCCGGTCAATCTAGTGCTACTCCTCAGGATGGAGTATTCATGTCTGCTCAGCAGCTTTTAGATCTCGTGAAGAACGCTCAAGCTGCAGGACCCATTCCAGAGCCCACTCATCCTAGATCCGGTTTTGTACGCTTGTGCAGAGACTACACCGATTTGGGAGGAAGGCCATTCAAAGGATCCGAGAGTGTTATAGAAATTCAGGCTTGGCCCAAATCATGCGATCGCATCTTTTCTCGCATGAACCTTATTGATCTACATCGAGTCCAAGTGGCTTCTAGCATGCTCCAAGAAAGAGCGTTAGATTGGTATGAGCTCTTGACTTCGGAAATTATCGAAGCGGATCTTACTTGTGAGCAATTCCGGGAAAGATTCGAATTGAAATTTATGCCGGAGGCTGAAAAAGTAACTTTGGCCCGGCGTTTTATTGACCTTGTTCAAGGTGAATCTTCTGTGACAGACTATGTCGCATCCTTCGAATCTCTGTCCAAATACGGGGTTGAGTACATTAATACCCCATTGAAGAAAAATCAGATATTTGTTTATGGCTTGAATAAGAATCTTAAGAAGCCATTACTTCCGAAACTTGAGGTTTCATTTGATCAGCTTATTGATATCGCTCTTCGTCTTGAAGAGGCCGATAATGAAGGTGATGTTGAAGTTGTGCGTGCCCAACAGAACTTCGACAATAACTTGAAGAGGCCTATCAAATTCAAAGGCCCCGATTCTAATAAGAAAGGGAAGCAACAAACTCTGGTAGCAAAAGTTCCTACCTCTAGTCGTGGACGATGCTACAATTGTGTTTCCATAGACCACCATGCAAAGGAGTGCCCAAACCCCTCTTTTGTCGTTATTGCAAAGGTTCGGGTCATCTTTTATCTTCGTGTCCTAAGCTTCCAAGCAAGAGAGAAGGAAAGTTGCAAGCCCCTGGCAACTCTTCTCTTGGTCAAGGTATTTTCATTCAATCCTTGATGGCATTGTTTTATTTCGTGAACTTTCTATTTGAGTTCTTTTTGATATGGGTTCATCTCATTGTTTTTATATCAAAAGAACTTGTAGATTCTTTTCTTTGAATATTTTGGGCTTGATGACTTCTTTGAGAGCTGAGAATCCGGATGGTTGATCCGCAACACTCAATTTGCTTTCTATTGATGTCGAAATTATTTTATGTGATTTATCTTTCCGAGCCGATATTTTTACTTAGGCTTCGGAATTGAATTTTGTAAGGATTGGCTTAATCGTTGTGAAGCCCATATCCTATTTTCTCGTGTGGACTATTCCTCTTCGACATTTTCAATTTGTTAAGCAGATTTCTATTTTTCCTTTATGATTTTGATTCCAACTTGATGGCATCATTTTATTCCTTAAGCCCACATATAAGGAAAGTGTTGTTTCTCTTATCTAAATAATTTATGAAACTTTTCCGGTATTTTTGAGTTTGTCTTAGAATTATCACCTAAGAAATCTTTTGTGTGGTGTTAAGGTCTTTAGTTCGACCTTGCCACCGATTTTCATTTGGCGACGAGTTGCGGAAGTTAGCATTCCACTTACGCACTCCGCACTCATTATAATTCCTATGAATGAATTATTATGTCATTCAGTTTGTCCAGCTTATTTCATCCATTTTATAAATCGAATATTCTATGAGTATTTCGATAAGACCATTCTTTTATTTATTGATTTTTGGATGAAAATAGCAATTTAAAATTTTGCAAAATCTTTTTCATAAGATTTATTTAGAAGTATAACCAGATTTTTGTTCTTAAAACGAACAAAGAATATTCTTAGAAGTTTTTGAGAAACTTACTTATCCTATAGAATACGATTTTGTGATTGTATTTCCCATTTAGTGTTTTAAGAATTTTGGTCGATGCGCTTGATCAACGTTATCGATAGGAATTTCTTAAACGCTTTGATGAGACAATCAGACACAGTATATTGACTTGAAAATAGTAAATTTTTCTAGAAAGATTATTACATAATGATAAATGTAATTTTGAAAGTTTTAACTTTTCAGGAAAGAAGGTTATTTAAAAGAAATTCTTTCTTTTCGATACTCTTGTTCTTGTGATTCCCGAGGGGGAACCAAGACTTTATCTTTTGTACCAATGCTTATCGTATTGGTTTGGATGCCGTTCTCTTACATGAGATAACGTGCTATCACTTGTGCTTCTAAATCATTAAAAGCCGATTGAGACTAGGTATGCCACTCATGATCTAGTGCTCGCGGCTATTGTTTTCGCTTTTAGAGTTTGGCATCATCATTTTTGGATGAGAAATCTGTTCTCTACCCCGATCATAAATCTTTGGAATAATTATTTTCTCATATGGAACTCCATGTTGACTCGAGTTCCTGACATCTTATGATCTTGATATTCTTTTTATTCCTGGAAGGGAAATCGTGTTGCCAATGCGCTTTGTCGTAAGCAACAAGTGGTTGTTTCTTTGATGATGGCCAAATGAAATTATCTTTTTACCAAGTTCATGGGGCGTTTTGATGTACTTCGTTTTATTGAGTTTCATCTCGTTTCTTTTATGGACTTGCATCCGATGTTCTTTTATGGTGTTCGGTTCATCGGATGTACCGTTTTTGAACTACATCGATGTCCTGACTTTTTGGTTCATTGGACGTACCGTTTTTGTACTACGTCGGTGTTCCAAATTATTCGAGTTTCTAGTTCCTCGGGCGTACCATTTCTGTACTACGCCGTTACACTGGCTCAATTTTCTGCTATTCTTGACGTTTTTTACGTCTTTTAACTATGGAAATGGTTTTTGGTTTTCTATTTTATTCTTGAGCCCGGTGATATTGAGTAAATTGAAGTTTCACAAGATTTGACTTATGAGCAACATTCTATTCGCATCATTGCTTCGGAGGTTGAGTGCCATCGAAATAAAGATGTTCTTTTTGTGAGAGTTCAATGGTTCTCAAATCCTAAGCATTGCCCTTGGGAATCCTGAGAATTTATCGAACGATCCCGTTCAGGCTAACTCTTTCATGCTCCTTATGGTGAACTTCCAATTTCAAATTTTCTTTTGTGTTGATATGCTTCTATGGTTGTTACTTCTTATTTTCTTCTTAAGTATTGCGAGGACGCAATTTCTTTAAGGAGGGGAGTCTGTAACAACCCGCATATTTATCGATTTTATATTTAAATATTTTATCGTTCGTCGGATTTTGGTCCGAAAAGCTACTTTTTGCAAACAGTCGAATTAGGACTCGAGACCACTTCCATTGAGTTCAAAATACCGTTTGCGACCTTTTTGAGTATAAGCTTCGATATGTTTGGAGACAGTTGATTTTTGCTACTTTTTCCCGCTTATGACTTTGGTTTGGACTGCACCCTTATTAGCTCAGCTCAACCCCTTCTCTTCATTACTTCATAATTTCCTAATACATTCAAGCTTCATCAAAAATAGGGGAAGAGAAAAAGAATTAGGAAATCCTAAGCCCTAGTTTCCATTAGCAAATCCATCTTCTTGCTCCAAACTCAAGTGAACCCATTGGTAAGCATCTTCTTCTTCTTCTCCAACTCATTCTCTCTTTGATTTCAGAAAATTCCTAAACCTAATTTAGGAAATGTTTCTCTTTTAAGCTTAGATCGAAGCTTCTTGAGTTGTTATTGAAGAGGAATTGATCTTAGCTTGTTTTTAAAGCTTCTCCTTCATTAATTTGGGTTCAAAGGTGAGATTTTTATCTCACATCTTTGTCTATAATTATCTTCGATTGTTAGGTATGAATTCCTAACACTTATTCATGTGCAATTGATTTTGGTTTGGATTGATTTCGTGTATAATCCAATTTTTGGTGTTTTGGTCTAATTTATGAAAATCCTATTACGGATATTTGGACATTGATATTTGAGGCGTATCGAAGAGCCGTTTAGGTTGGGTTGTCGTTCGACGTAATTCCCTAGTCATCGCCATTTGCTCGTTCGATCATTTCCGATATTCGTTTGGCCATTTTTGGCCTAGGTTCAGGGAATGCCCTGAACCCTTCATTCAGACGTCTGAAACGTAATATTCAGACGTCTGAATATATGGTTTCAGACGTCTGAATTGGTTCATTTGGAACCAGAAAGGAAATAGGCTAAAAAGTGCCTATTTTAGACGTCTGGATCCAAGGATTCAGACGTCTGAATTCTGTCTTTGGAAAATATTTATTTTCCAGATTCAGACGTCTGAATCCTTGATTTCAGACGTCTGAATCAGCACTATTTTTCCTATTTGCCTATTTGCTTGAGAATTCCAATTTAAATCTATTCGTGATGATCCTATTTGTTGTTATCATTTATTATGACTTTGATGACTCCTTTTTAGGGATTTTTGAATATCCATTTCGATGGATTCTTTATCGGTTTCTTTGGATTTTATTCACGTCTTCGAATGTGAATTTTACTGATTGATTGTTCTTACAATCTTCTTTGTGATTTGTCACTTTAAAAATATAAAGGTTTTCTATACTAGTAGTAAATATCAAAACTCTTTCTTCAAATGATTTCAACACTATTTTATTACAAAGCTCGTTTTCTCAAACCGACTTCTAATCTATTAGTATGTACAAACCTTTACCTCACTCGTATGAGAAATCTAATTAAATGACTTAGTAAAACAAGTGGTATGAAACGCTTGAGTTTACTTCGTCGGTTAATTCTTGGACTTGTTCGATTGAATCTCTTGTGACAATTTTCTAGTGGAGATCTACAATTTGTTCGTAAATATTTAAGTTAAGCTAGTGGTTATGGGACATGAAGCTAAGCTCATATATTTACTAGCTTATTGTAATTGACACTTCTCGGTGATCATGACGATCATTTTATGTTTTAGACTAGCATTGTGCGATGTCCCTTTTTGATTCGGTTCATCGGGCGTCACGCTGTACGACGTCGATGCTCCGAATTATTTGATACATTGGATGTACCGTTTGCACTACATCAATGTCTTTGCTTTTGAAACATTGGATGTACCATTTGCACTACATCAATGTCTTTGCTTTTGATACATTGGATGTACCGTTTGCACTACATCAATGTCTTTGCTTTTGATACATTGGATGTACCGTTTGCACTACATCAATGTCTTTGCTTTTGATACATTGGATGTACCGTTTGCACTACATCAATGCCTTTGCTTAATGATTCATTGGATGTACCGTTTGCACTACATCAATGTCTTTGCTTTTGATACATTGGATGTACCGTTTGCACTACATCAATGTCTTTGCTTTTGATACATTGGATGTACCGTTTGCACTACATCAATGCCTTTGCTTTATGATTCATTGGATGTACCGTTTGCACTACATCAATGTCTTGGCCATCCTTTTCTTGTGATTTCTGGATTTCGTGTGTTGAATTCTGGAATTTATGTTTCACCAACTTTTACGATTGGCATTGATCTATATGTCATTTATTGTGGCTAGGTGAAGGAAATTAGGAGTATGACATTCATTTTTATCTTTGAGAAGATCTTTGTGATATTGATTAATCTCTTATTGATTTTTCAACTATTTATTTATCACAGCTTGGCATTGTGATTATTATACGTTTAGTCATATCTCTTATTCTATATCATTTCATACGATATTTATAGCTAGACTGATCCGTTTATTATTTTCTTCTTAAATAATACTCGGGTCAGACTGAGATTTTACAGGTGCTTCTGCTTGACTCCTTATCGGACTATCATCCCGACTTTTGGTTAACTACTTAGATTAGCAGTTTTTGTTGAATACACTTGAGATATGGACTCATAGTTGTATTCTTTTGTATAGCACGTGTTGCTATCCTTTTGTATTATTATGGATCTTTTTGACCACTACTCTGATGAACACTTTTATGTGTAATATTCATATCTTATTCCGCCTTTGTGATATGAATTATCTGCGACTGATTTGTGTTATGTATATTTCTATATTTGTTTCCGAAGATTATTATAGCCACTGTGTAGTAGCTTTGTGTTTGTATCGGTACGTCGGATTTCCTCTTGGAATTAAATGCATGTTATACTATCTGACATATCGGTGCTCGCGCAAAGCAATTACACGGATGGTCGCTCCCAACAGCCTTATTCTCCGGCTAGTTGATAGCATTACACTGTAGTGTTCTTGGCTAGCGTGGGTATAGAGGTGGGGCGTCACAAATTTCATGGTCGTTATTTTTATAACGGATTTTTACTCCGGTGACATATTTTTGAAGCGTGTTGTTTTAATGACATTTTTGACGAATAAAAATTACTGTCATTTTGACTTCAGTAACCCATCAATTTAAGGTGAATTTTCAAGCGGCTATCCCGCAACGCTGATTTGATATCCGTTTTTACGGTGTTTTGTGAAGTGCAATTTCCTCGACGAAATTGCTACAGGTGTTGCTGTTTTAATCATGGTTTTCAAATCATTTTAAAATAAAATTGTTTCCAAAATTTTAAAGTTTACGATTTCAAAAGAATGAGGAATTGATTTAAACTTTTCAGCAAAATTAAGGACTGTGGACCCTTACTTTTACTGATTCGGTTAATTTCGGACTTGTCAGTTTGAGAACGTAAAATGTTATTTTTATAAAATACACAATTTTGCACTTTCGAGGAAACGATGAAGAGATTTAAACGATTTAGCAAAAGTGTGGATTATGGAACCACACTTTTACTATTTCGGTTAATTCTGGACTCGTTAATTGAAATATTTGCAGAGGATTTGCTATTCGATGATTTGTTGGGCTTTCTGGCCACTCTGCTGGACCTTCGAGTCATCTGATGGACCTTCGGGTCATCTGATGGACCATTGGGTCAATTACCAGTACTAGACCTTCGGGTCACTCTGCTGGACCTTCGGGTCATCTGATGGGCGCAAAAAATTATAGTACTTGGTAGGCTTCGGCCATATGAGACGCATGTGTGGCGTAGCTAAAACTCGCCATCTGCTGGGAACAATCCATCTTTTATGTTGATTTTCTAGTTATCTTATTTTGATTTCTAGATTTTGTGAATGCTGATTTTCTAGTTATCTTAACTGATTTCTAGATTTTTGTGTACTGCTGTTTCGAATTCAATTGTGAACTTGGAAATTTATTGATGGAGTTTAATGAGATTTCTTCATTTAAACATTGTTGATTACTTTGTTGTATAGTCTTATCTGAGGTTATAATTTTGTGTATGGTCTCATCTGAGACTATAGTTTTGTGTATAGTCTCCTTCGAGATTATAATTTTGCATATTGCTGTTTTGAATTCAATTATGAATTTGAAAGCTGATTTTGATGGAGTTTAAATTGAGATTTCTTCATTTGAACTATGTTGATTATTTACGTTGTATAATCTAATTCGAGATTATGATTATTTTCTTAAGTGTTGTTTATCATACACTTATTTCTGAAGTGTAAATTAGACTGATCCGTTTATTATTTTCTCTTAAATAATACTCGGGTCAGACCGAGTTATTTCGGGATAGTCGCTATCTCTGATTCAGTTGCAGCTTCAGCTTTTGGGATTTTACTCCATCTTTTGTCTAGTCTTCGAGGTGTACTTTTGGTGTATCGACTCTCATCCATGTATGTTATGATGTATATGTATATGTACATTTAGTTCATGTGAACCATCGAGTGTTGTAGCATGTATCCAGACTTGTCTTCCGCTATATATCTAACATTTCTGTTCTGATGTGATTATACTTATCTGTGTTGTTGTTATTATGAGTTGTTCTGAATTGTTCATTAGCCACCGTAGTTTCGTTTTAGATTGGATTGAATATATATCTTTGGGAGTAATTTACACAACTCCTATCGATGTAATCAATACTCGTCTAAAGCATAACTTGCGGATGGTCGCTTCTAACAAGCCTTATTCTTCGCAATAGCAGATGTTATTCCTTATAATAACCTTTGTTATTGTGAGTATAAAGGTAGGGTGTCACACTACTCCTACTACATCCATTTTGGAATCACCCTCAGGATTAGTAGCGATTACCCCTTGCACTTTACTGCTCCATCTTCGACTCAAAGCTCTTGTCTTCCTCACAAAAACGTGATAACCGGATCGAAGTGGTTTTCAAGAAATTAATCCCGATCCCAGTCTCTTCGAAACAATCAGTGCATTGGCCAATATTGGTAGTTGGTTATTTAACTATCAAATAACATTCACAACCAATCATCAGACTTAAAATAATTTTCCAAATAATTTATTTATTTCAAAATATGTTCGCAAGATATTTTTCTTCATTTCAATCCTTTGAAAATAGTTTTCAAATCACTTTTTCTCCCGCGGAATAAATTTTCACCCAATTATTTTATTTCTACCGAAAATTTTCCAAGTCTTAATACTTAGATTTTTAAAAATAATTTAAATCACTTTAACCAAAAATACATACTTTAAAATACTTAAAATAAAAACTATTTTAAACACTTTATTTAAAATACTAGTTATGAAATTTTATAATAATTTCTCATGTAAAACTTAAGCCAAAGCAAATCTTAAAATAAATTTATGAAATTCTATACAAGTTTTTCAAGCGAAAACTTTAGCCAAACTATCTTTAAAATATAACTACTTAATAAAATATAAATATTAACAATTATCTTTAAAATCATAATACTAGTCAACCCTTTCAAATAATTACTACTATAATTAATTAAATAAATATTTACTTTTAAAATTCTAAAAAATACAAAATAATAAATTTCTCTTAAAACATTCTTTAAAAATCACTTTAAAACCTATAATTTATACTTGGAAATCTTTCTTTGAAAATATTCTCGGCTTTTTAGGGAAATACAATTTTCCTTTCCACAACTTTAAAAATAAATCACTATTTATTTTTAAACAAATCCCATTCTTTATAAATTCCCATCTTGAATTTATACTTCCAAATTTCCCTCTGATAAAAATTTCACTTTATTTATACACCCTATTTATAAATTTTAAAAATCTCATTCTCCTTTAATCACAGTTTTAACACTTAGTCGGTTTTCAAATCGATTTCCAAAATCGACTCCATTTTAAAAATAAATTCCTTTACTTATCCAAATTTATGTCAAAATCCTTTAATTTCATATTTTAATCCTTTATTATGAATTTAAAAATCTTATTTAAACTAAAAATACCAATTTCATACCTTTTCTGAAATTTTTCCTTCATCTCTCCCTATTATTTTAAACCCTAATGTAGAATTAAATCCTTTATTTCTTTAAATAATATCATTTTAGTTTAAAAATTTATTCATTCCCATTTATTAAAAATCTCATTTCCATATTCAGAATTTATTCATTAGAATTTAAAAAACAACGTCCATCCTTTTCCAATACATTCTTTAATTTATCCCAATTCTTTATAATTATTTTACCTAAATTTTTTCTCTTTAATTCCTTTCAAAAATCCAATCTTTATATTTTTGATAACTCCATATACTCAAATATATTCAATCAAACCATAACATCTAATATTTTCAATTCCAATATAATCAATAAAATTCATCACAAATTATCACATAAATCACATTACTGAATATAAAATAAATTCACATTTGAGGAATCTAGTTAGATTCCTCCAACCTGTTTCCCTGCATCCACAGATGATGTTAGCACAACAATTAAAAATACCAATCCTGCTCCAAGGCAGGATATCGCGGTATAAAGTGTCATCTGCTATTATGCGGGGCACATAGGGTCTCATTCGCTATATAATGCGGACACTCAATCACTCTAATACATACATACATACATACATACATACATACATGCATACATACATACATACATACATACATACATGCCATTATATATAATATCATATCCAGTCAATTTAATCATTCAACCAATAATTTGAATTTAACTTATATAAATTTTAATAGCTGCCCAAATGAGTGAGATTAACTCACCTTTGATTTTTGTTTTGCAATCCATTCCACACCGGCTTGATTCTCCACGATTTTAGACCTTGTATAAACATTGTACGGTGTATTAACATTTTAAATAATCGAAAAATTAATTTCCATTTATTTAATTAATTTAACTAATAATTAGTTTTAAACTTATTCCTTTTAATAAAATATTTTCTAGTTACCAAAATAATTACAAAAGTTAACTAAAAAAATTACTCACTAAAATAGATTAGTAAATTGTATTTTTTTTATTTTCCATTTTATAAACCGCATATAAAAATAAGCTATATGGGATTTAAAAATCTTATCTTTATATAAACTCTTATTGTTATTTTTTTTCTAGAATCTTATATGTGTATATTTACTGTTTTATCCACACACACACACACATATATATATGAGTATTAAATTTTAAACAGAATAATTTTACTGTAAAATACCCTTTTCTGTTTTTTTGTTTATTTTCTAGGCTACATATATATATTTTAAATAAGAACAACACACACACACACACACACACACACACACCCCTTCACTGTAAATTAAATTCCCTAACCTATATATATACATATAAACCTAATTAAAAACACAATCATATACCCTTACTGTAAATTTACTTTTACATTAAAAAAGTACATGTGCAGATAAATAAATTAATAAAAATGGAAATAAAACTCACCATCGATCGACCTACGCCCCAAAATGGATCGCGACTTCGTCGCCTGCTCCTTTTGCCCCAGCGAGATCAAGATCTTATGTAGATTCACACGCCCACTCTGGTGGTGGTGGATGCTTCAAGCCTCGACGCATGCACCTACATTGTTACCGCACCTTTTGAGAACTGGATTTGCATAAATCCATTGATTCAAGGCGACAAGCTTCGGTGACTGCTCCAGAACGAGGGAGAACGCAGCCTCTTATTTCCCTAAAATCGAATTCGACTTTGACTCCGGTCTGATGCAATTGCGGAACATAGGGATTTGCTTGGTTTCATTTGAATAATTTTGTTTGTTGGGTTTTGGTTTCGGAATGAGGGAGAGAGGGAGAGAGCGCTTGGCTATTGATTTGAGTTTTAAAGAGAAGTACGACCATAAAAAATTTCTTCGTTTGTTTTTAAGATCTACCTTGCGTGTTTTATTATATTATATTTTTTTTCTAAATGAACGCGTGTTATCTAGACGAACAAGAATTCTAAAATTTATCCACGTGTTTGTGCTTGCAACAGTGTTGCAAAGTAATTATATAATAAATATTTTTAATTTAAATTCAAATTTAAAATCGTCTTGAATTCGCAACTTAAAATCTCAACTTCCGATCGAGGCATGCCGCTAGACGTTTATAATGTTATATGCCTATTCCAAACACTATGGAAAAGGTTCCAGTTCTAATTCGATTGTATGGAGTAGGTAGCCTTTTGGACCAGTTATTTATTAAATTTTCGATAAAGATTTCAGCGCGTTTACCTATCGTTCGAACACATAACAACTCCAAATGCCACAAAAATTATAATTCGAAAATAATACACTGCTACAGATCCAATGGAACTGGTTTCGTCGAATTCTGAGACTGTGCCCTCGGAAGGCTATTTTAAAATATCAATTTAAACGATATATTTTTAAAACTGAGCAAAACATTGTAAAACTTAAATTTAATTAGCTTAAAAGATCAAGATTCAATATTTTACCCAATTTCCATTTATTAAATTTAATAATTTAATTACCCAAATAAATAGTGATATTTGAAATTCAAGTTAAATTAACCTTTCAAATAATTAAAATCAATTAAATATTTCAATTTCAAATATCCAAAAATTCCGGGTCGTCACACAAACAAATGGAATAAATAAATGAATTAATTATAATAAATGGGATTTTAACCTAAGTAGGTTAAATTAAATTGAACGAATTAAATTTAACTTAGGCTAAGTTAATCAAAAAATTCGATTGAGTTTGTATTGAATTGAAATAAAATTGAATTGTGTTATAGATGATTTTGAATGGGATAAATAAACTCCAATGGCTTAAAAAACTTGAAATTGAAATGAATAAAAATATATTTAGGCTATTAATAAATGTATAGTCTCGAGTTAAAAATGAAATAGGAATATGCTCGAGTATAGAATTGATGAAAACATGAAAAATAAGTTGTGTGACTTATAAAATGAAGTATCAGGTTTTCACTAAGTGGGTTTTGTTAAGTCAATGGGTTTGGAGCATTTTCCTGCCTTAGCAATTTCGGGAACGAAATTCTTTTAAGGGGGAGGAGTGTAATGATTCGGATTTTTCCTCGTTTGCTTTGAAATTTTAAATTGTTTTAAATATTTAATTTGAAATATAGGTTGATTTTGAATATGAGAATTTGCTTTCCATTTACAAAATAAATTCAGAATTTAAATATAGCGATTTACTGCATAATTTAATTATTGAATTTTATAAGTGAATATTGGTAAAATTATTTTATATTGAGTTTTAAGCTCGATACAAATAATTTAAAGACTGGTAAAATTCATATTAATAATAATGAAGATAATAAAAGTTCTAAAATTGAATTTAAATGTGATATGTTCAATTTTAAATATAGTTTGTTCAAATTGACATTCAAAAACAGCCTTCCGAGGCACCGTCTCGGAATTCGATGAAACATATTCTATTGGGTCCATAATATTACACTATTATCGGATTTCAAATTTCCTAGCTTTTGGAGCTATCAGTTAGTCGAATGAGATATAAACGCGTTGAAATTTATATCGAAAATTTAATAAAACAATTAGGTCTGAAAAGTTATTTTCTCCATACGATCGAATTAGGACTCAAAACCTTTTCCATTTTGTTCAAAATAAGGGTATAACATTATAAACGCCTAGCGGCATGCCTCGATAGGAGAACAAAATTTTAAGTTGTTAAAACGAGATAGTCTATAATTGAATAAAAATTTATATATATGGTCAAATCAAAGCAGTTCCTTTCTTCATAACCTAATCTAAGTTTTCATGCAAGCTAATCCCCTATTTCATTCAATCAGCTCGTATTACCTTTCTCCTTCGTTATATACTGCTGCCTTTCAAAAAAAAGATAGGATCGAATAGGACTTTAAAAAAAACAAAAAAAATGGCTGCATCAGATCGCAACCTCTCCCTCGCATTCCTTCTTCTGTTCGAAATCAGTGCGAATAAAAAAAGGAAATAGATTATTGCGTGCTCAAACTCTCAAGTGAATCGTGATTGAAGACAATGGTAAGGAAATGAAGTCGGCATGAGATGGTGGCCGCGAGCAGAAGCGACACTCGCAACCTAGTGATGCCCGTGGGAAATGACAACGCGGCAGAGGGAAGGGGAACGAGTGAAGGTAGGGTCGTGATGCCAGGATGGTCGTCGAGCTCAATTGGCTAGGGTTGGCAATAATAGAAGGTATTGGCAAAATCGCGACTCAAAGATGGAGGTAGCGAGGTTGTGCTTGCGATGTGGTCTAGAAGTTTGTGGTAATCGCGAGGCTTTGGCGAGTTATAGGGTTTGGATGAGAAGTAGGGAAGCAAGGAACGTATGGCGAATGGTGGATTTAGGGTTCGATGTAGTGGTGGAAGATAGGCATGATTATTTGTCGGGGCAGGGTGATTTCTAGTGGGAAGAAATTGGATTTTCGGTAATTAGCTTAACTTAAATTTTTGTGTAGTCATTAAACAAGTTTATACTATCCCGTTATAGAAATTAATAAATAATCTATTCATATGAGGTTCAAAAATCAATGAAAAACATGTTATATTTGGTTTGTAGCTGCGAGATCTGCGAATTAGAAATTGGGATGGATTGCAATTAAAAAAATCAAGGCGAGTAAAATCTCACTCATTTGGATTGCCAATTTAATTTTTAGTAGTTAAAATTAATTATTGGTTGCTTGGTTGAATTTAGAAAATGATTATTTATTAAATGATTTGTTATATATATAGTAGCGTATATATATATATATGTATGTATATATTAGTATTTGGAGTGGCATTCCCGCACATTATTGCGGATGAGACCCTATGCGCCTTGCATTATAGCAGATGACCCTATATACAGCGATATCCCCCTCGAAGCGGGATTGTTATTTATTTTATATTGTATTAACATCTGTGGGTGTAGGGAAAATAGGTTGGAGGGATCCAATTGGATTCCTTAAATATATTGTTTAATTTTTTTTATATATAGTGATATATAATGTGTGCAAGATAATCTATTATAGATTATTGTAGTGATTGGAATTATTAGATGCTATTATAGCACTAGCCTAGATTTTGATAATTTAAATACCATAAATATATTTTTAAAATTAAGGGATAAAGGGAAATTTTGGTATAAAAATATTATGTTGGAATTGGAGTTATTTTAGAGAATTTGAGTTAGAAAATATATTTGATTTTGGGGAATACATAACTATTGCGAATTATTAAAAGAGGTTTAAAAAAGAATTTTTATAAAAGAATTTATAAATGATATGCGAAAAATATAAAATGGTGTTGAAGTTGTATTAAAAATA
The DNA here is from genome assembly GCA_030765085.1 of Allium cepa. NCBI lineage: Eukaryota > Viridiplantae > Streptophyta > Magnoliopsida > Asparagales > Amaryllidaceae > Allium > Allium cepa. The sequence continues at coordinate 759,474,307 of CM060929.1, forward strand.
TATTTAAAATTATAAATCAGATTATAAAGAAATGGATTTGTAAAATGAAATTTTATAAATAAGATCGTTTTTATGGACAAGGGAAGTTTAAAGGAGCTATAGAAATTATAAATGATGTATATAAATAAGTGAATTAATATAAGGATGATAAATTGGGAATATAAAATTTATATGTGAAATTATATTAGAATATGGAAAATAGGGCGAGGGAAATAGTGGATTACTATTTTTGAAAAGCGAAAACGGTTAAGGAAATCGGAATAGAGGTAGTGTGATGGAAGTCGAGAGGAATTTTTAAGTTGAATTGATTATTCAGATTTTAAAAAACATTTTAAATTGTAAGAAGTGAGTTTGTTTAAAAGGAAAAATTTATTATTTTGAAAATATGGAATTTTAAACCACTTAAGATTTAAATACTTCGATAAGCAGGTTTTCAAATGTTAATTATTTATTTAATAAATTCTAACTTTAAAATTCAGCTTGAAAATCTATTTGTTTATCTAAAAATGAGTTATTAATAATCTAAAGGTGTTTTCAATATTTTAAATAATAACTTAAACATATTTTAAATGAATTATTGTTCTTTAAAGAAAATACTCATTATATATATATATAGTTTGAAATGATTGCAGATTTATTTATAAATTCTCTCGAAAATGTGTAAATGGGTTTAAGAAAATTTCCGATGTCTAGATGCGATAACTTCAAAAAAAATCTGAACTCATTTAGAGAAGTTATAAATTGTTGGTTAGGATTGTAAATAAGTAAATTCGGTTTGGAAATCATAGGAAGAATTTATTAAAATTTTGGAAACTGATCAGATAAATTAGGAGATATTTCCAAGTTAAATCTTAAAAATGATTTTTTTAGAAATTATACGTATAAACATTTTCCTAAGTATTGGAAGTAAGGTTTTGGAAAATATTTTTAGTTGGAAATGATTTGGAATATAAATGATTTCTAGGTGTTATAGAATGGAAGTTGGAAATATTTCTAAGTATTAAAATGGTGGAATATCCTGTTATGGATTGAAGTGTTGAAATTGTTTTCAAATATAGAGTATTGAAGAGGTTGAATATATATATATATATATATATATATATATATCTTGGTGAAGATGCTCTGGAATAAATATTTTGGATATTTATAAAATAAGGCCTAGTGATTGCTTATGGATGTATGTTGATAGTTAAATAACAGACTATCAATATTGGCTAATTTCGTTAATTGTTTCAAAGAGATCGGGATCAGATTTAATTATATGAAAACCCCTTCGATCCAATTTAAAGTAACGAATGAATACCGTGAAGATGATGAAGACGGTGATTTGGTTTGTCCGGACCCAGGACAACTTGTATGGACGAATGCTATCATACCATTGTCTTTGGAGGACAACAGGCATTCCAAGTAAAATTATTCTTGGAAAGATAACGCTTGGCCTCGACCGTTATCAACCGGGAATGACTAGAACATTGGAGATGCAACAGCTAAGTGAATCGCACCCAAGTAAGGTTTGTTATCACCTTTCTAGATGTCCTCGGAAACTTTTACATTATGGATATGGTTATGCATGGAAGGAGCGCTCGATGGTAAGGGTGGGGACATCCGAGGTGATAACATATTCAGTCTATCTTGGTCAAGGATAGGCTGGTCTTGTATGGTAAGAGATCCCGACATGGTCCTCAGTACATTGTTCTAGAGGTGTATTGTGGTGGGCGGTACCCTTGTGCCCAGTAATTCGATGGAATCCATTCTTCAATAAGCGTCGTACGGTTTTGATTGTGCCCAACTTTGCTGGATTGTGAGATGCAAGCATTTCAGCTACTTTCTATTTACTTTCTATAGACACTATTATAATATCAGATAATTTAAAATGTATCGTGCTTATTTATGATGTGGTCTTAGGAGAGACCTTCGTTTTCAAAGGATTTTGAAAGTTAATAATTCAAATTGAGTATGTTTTCTCCCGCTGGTTTTCTAGACCGATTAGGTTTTTATTTTATTATAATGCTCGGGCCAAATCGAGTATTACAGATTTAGGTTTTAATGTTATGGAGCTCAAAAGGAGAGCTTGAGGAGTTTAGATGTATTTTCATACTTGTTTATATTTCCGCTGTGTGAGGACTGGTTACTATAATCATCCTGATTGATGTGTTGATTTTTGTACTCCGATGATTGTAAGTATAAAACAATTACAGACTCTTTTGTATATAAAAATCTATTATGGTATATTATATTTTGTTCCACTGCAATTGTGAGATTCTGTGTTGTTGTTTAGTTTTTCTTCTATCCTTTTCTTCTTTACCCTAAAGATTCATATTTCCGCCCAATTTGAGTTAAGCTGATGTGAAATATTCGACTCCAAGAGGTACAAATTTGCGGGACTTTACATAAGATGTTTTTATACTGACCTATATAAGAAAAATTGGTTAGCGTGCAAGTAAGTTATGAATTGAAACTTGAAGAAGTAAAAGGAAGCTTACGAGGAGAAATGGAAGCAAAGTATTGCTCCTAACGATCATATATCAAGGAGAAAAAGGGAGGGAACCAGTTGGGCTATCTGACCAAATTTATTTTTACTACGCTGAATACTTGGTTGATAAATGGATCTGAATTTGCAATCGAAGCTATAATCTAATCGAGATTTGGGATCACAATAACAATTATATCTATTTTCTAATCATATAAGGAAAAAAAGATAAGGAAAAAAAGGGAAGACGTAGATGAAGATGGAATTGTAGGAACAAATGACCAAAGCATTAGAGCAGTTTTAGGGAAAAAACGTTGTTGTATGGTCTTTCTTAGATCATTGACCTCAATCTTGACAAGCGCTATTGTAACAACGCATAAATTTTAATGATTTTATTTACGTAATTAACTGAATTTTTGTGAAATTTTAAATAAATGAATTTGAAAATAAAAATTTAATATTTGAAATACGTCTATTTTAGCATAACAACTAGTAAATTTTCATCTGATAATATTGAAGTTTATTTTATTATGTACAAATATAACCTGTTCCTAATATAATAGAATTACCACAAGCAATTAATCAATTTATTTTGTTTCATCAAACATATGTTTATTACAATAGTAATACCTAATCGCAAAATAGAGGATAAAATAAAAGTACAAATCGTACCCATTATACTGGCAGCACTGGCAACAGGCGACGGAAGAAGAATCCCGGCCTGCAACGCCGCTGGCGACTTGGAGGCGTAGGCACGGTTTATACATACTTTACAAAAATCTAAAAATGTTCAATTAATTTTTATTCCCTTTGTCTTCGGCACAAGACGAACGATGACCAAAACCGATTCGCGGATTCTCTCTACAATCGCCATAGAGAAGTGATAAGCACAAGTAGTACGACCAAATGGAAAAACCTGAAATTGTGAATGGAAACCTAATTCCATAATAGTGAGAAGCGGGAAGAACATGGAGCAGTGTTTGGGATTTGGGGAATCCTCCTGTCTCCACTCAAAGAGAAATAGAAAGGGAGCGGGAGCGTAAAGGAAGGGTGGGAACCAATGTTCGCCATTGGGGAGATGGTTTTGGCCATAAAAAACTAAAGCTTGAAACGATCCAGAGCCGTTGCAAAATTACCACGGTTCTTAACCCTTACCCTCCATTTTCTAACGGTTAAAGGTCATGGTAAAACTGCAAATTTTCCGTATTGGGGCGTGACAAAATTGACAGTATAATGTAGTGGCCTATAATAGACGATATATTTAATCAACTGAGCGGGAGCATTCTCACAGTTAGATTTGGCTATGGGATTCTAATAACTAAGAGTTGATAAAGAGCATTGTCCAACCTTTGACTATGCAATATTCGAACAGACTGGATGGATTGAACTTAGGATTATCAAGGCAAGAAGCTTGGAGAGATAGCTCAGGAATCCAAAAATCAAGCACAAACATAATCGCAAGACAAAAGATGAAACAACCTAAACCAAGGCGTCCAATAATTTACCTAAGTTAGGGCTTGGTACCGACCTCACTCTAAGAGTTGGTACAAACTCCTATTTCCACCTCATTTGGACTCCATCTTCTACCTATAACCTCTGCTTGATAGAAAAAGCCTATTTCTAATGTCATTTTGTCGATCCAATGCAATTCTCAACCAATCACCACGAACACTTAAAGCTGCAACTCTATTCTTCCACAACTCCATCATTTGAACCCAAAAGCAAGCTAATGTTAGTGTAAATAACTACGAATCACAAAGCTAACCACAAGACAAGCGAAGATGAAGAGTTGAAGACAGTCATATTGCCATCCTATGGGTCGGTACCGACCCCTAACCTTAGAGTTGTACCAACCCATACAAACTAATAAGTTGGCACCTACTTTCTTCGAAGAATTGATCTAAATCATGGAAACGGCTTGGAGAACTTTTGCACGAGATATTAGGTTTTCTACCTATATAAATAAGAGGATAGGACACATTATTCAAGATCTTTTGGCTCTATTTCTTCCATACTCTATATTCTTGTAATTCTGAAAATATCGCCGCCGAAGTTGTACCAACCCCTAAGAAATTCTTCCTCCAAGTCAGATATAAGCAATAAAATCTTAAAGTGGACGTAGGCCTTGCTTTTTCGAACCACTATAAACGATTATGTCTTCATTATTTTTCGTTTTCATTTATATTTCTTCATATTTTATTCTTTACATAATCTTTTGGTGGATGTTTGTGCCATTTTGGTTCAAATATTTTGACGCTTTGATTGAGAAACTTGAATTCTTAGGATACTTGGATCCATCGTCTACTACTGGATTTCCTATATCCAAGAGATAGATCCAATTTCTCTACCTTTTAATTCGACAACTCAAATTTGCAAAGATCTACTAGAAGTTGTCTACCATGGCCCCATCAAGAAGAGACCGTTCTACTAATTCCAGAGCTACTACTGAAGCTAAGAATTAGAATACTCAACATGGAGATAGAATTATCCAACCAATTAACCAAAGATCCAGGCTCCAACTGACATCGTGACCATAATGGAGATGGGCACGATGATGAAGAAAATGGAAAATTGATTCCAAGTTAATTGGAATGAGAAGAATCAAATGATGTAGCAAAGTTTGAGGCTGTTGAATGAGATAACTCAGAATAGCCGCCGAAGGAGTAGAAGGGATTCTTACTCTTTATTTGAAAGTTCCTCATCATCCAAGAAGAGATGGAGGGAAAGGAAGAAAAAGTAGAAGAAGACTCAAAATGCTACTGAAATGTCGTACTAGGGAGGAAGACAAGCCCCAAGCTCAAACTTAGGGATCGGTACCGATCCAAGATTAAGGGTCGGTACCAACCCCTCCAATGGTGGGCCCAGAGCCCATCCTCTTAAAGGCAATGCGGACTTGACTTTAGGATGCGCTACTGCTGGTCAGAATCTAGAGTATCTTGATATTGCTGATGTTATTACCCATGCAAATCAAACAGGGAGTTCAGTCAATGTCTTGTTTAAGAACGCTTTTGATCAAATGATGTTGGAGGTGAAGGATTTGAAATCTTGTACATCCCAAATACAGTGGTTCAACAAGATAGCTACTGAGTCGATTGGATATGTAGAATTACTGATGGTACTTGGCAAGGGCAACCGTAAGTGAGTGTGACTCATGCCTTTTTTGGCGTTAGATATTTATTCATCTTACAATGCATTTCTAGGCTGGCCATCCTTGGTTGAGTTTAGAGTGGCTATAGCACCTTGGTGTGTGATTATGAATTTCCCTACAAAGAATGGCTTGGGGATTATCCTGGAAGATCAGGTGACTTGCCGTGAATGCTACGTCGCCGAGCTATAGGAGGCAAGGCGGAGGGAGAAAGAAAAAAAATGTAAAGAGGACCATCGACATTTAAGGCATTGGATGCATAAAAACTACAGCCTAAACTGCGGCCCGGGTAACCCAATCGGTTCCACGATGACATGGATTGGAAAAAAGAGCAGAAGATGGAAGAGCAGCTACCGACGAGTTAATGATCGTCGTTCCGGTCAGCCAGGATGATCCAAATCAGATCCTAAAGGTTGGGTCGTTGCCCGGTGCAAGAGTGATGAAGGAGATGGTTGGTTTTCTCATGGGTTTGTCTGGACACACTTGGATATGTATGGGAACTCACCAGAGATAGCGAGCCATGCATTAAATATAAATCCTAAATGAATTCCTGTGAAGCAGAAACACTACAGCCTGGGTCCGGAGAGATCGCTTCACTCAAAAAAGAAGTGGATAAGCTGAAGGACAATGGCTTCATCTATGACGCCTTATACCCAGAGCAGGTATCTAACCCTATCTTGGTGAGGAAAGTGAACAAGAATTGAAGAACATGCATCGACTATTCTAATTTGAATAAGGTGTGCCTAAAAGATAGCTTCATGCTTTCGAGGATCGATCAGCTGGTGGAATCAATCGCTGGGCATGAGCTACTTTCATTTATGATGCATACTCTGGATGCAACCAAATCCTGATGCACAACCCGGCTCAAGAACACATTAGGTTCATAACCGACCTTGGACTATATTGTCATCTCGTTATGCCCTTTGGATTAAAGAATTCAAAAGCAACTTATAAGCAGCTTGTAAACTGTATGTTCAATGATCATATCGAATGATCGATGGAAGTCTACATGGATGACATGATTGTGAAGTCGCGGCGTTTATCAAACCACGTTGATGATCTGGCAAAGATGTTTGCTCTCCTTCGAAAGTTCCGAATGAAGCTCAATTCCTTGAAATGCTCTTTCGGCGTTACGTCGGATAAATTCTTATGCTTCATTGTGAACTCCTGTGGGATTGAAGCCAATATCGAGAAAGACTGAAGCTCGAAGATAATTAAGGAGGTCTAAAGCTTGAATGGGAAGGTCTCTGCTCCGAATCGTTCATTTCTAAAGCCACAGATAAATGTATCCCTTTTTTCAAGGTGATCAAGTAGGGAAAAAGGACCTTCGAATGGAACAGAGTGTGTAAAGACGCATTTCAAGGTTTGGTGAATCACTTAGAGACATCCTCATCCTTACGAAGCCAGTGGATAAAGAAGACTTATCTATATACTTGGTAATGTCGGCGCATGCTTTGATCGTCGCATTTGTACGTGAGGAATCTCGTATCCAATGACCGGTTTATTACATCAGTAAGCAGTTGACAGTCGCAGAACGAAATTACTTGAGAGTGGAAAAGCTCATTTACTACCTTTTGATTGCTTCGAGAAAGCTTCGCCCTTACTTTTAGGCTTATCTGATCAAAGTCCTTACCGACCAGCCTTTTCGACAAGTCTTGCAGCGACATGACTTTTGGAAGGTTATTGAAATGGGTCATTGAATTGACCCAAATGTGATATACTTATCACCCATGGAGAGCAATCTAAGGTCAGGCCTTGGTGGATTTCATAACTGAATTCGCTACACGAGACGATCCTCCGAAGAGCAGTGTTCAAAAAGATACTAGATGAAAGACGTACATGGATGGTGCATCTAATGTACGATGTTACAGTGCTAGAGTTGTAGTTGTCACTCTCGAAGAACACCCGATCTATTACACCTTGATGCTCAACTTTCTGGTAACAAACAAAGAAGCTGATTATGAGGCCTGTGAGCCGAGATTAAAGACTTTGCACATTTTCTGCGACTCCCAACTGGTGGTTTCTAAGTTTGTAAAGAGTTTCAAACAAAAGGGGCAAGACTGGCTCCATATCTGAACCAAGTCTTTCTGCTGCTCAGTGACATTGAATATTACACAATTACTCATATTCCCCAAGAGGAGAGCGAAAAGGCTAATTCACTAGCTAACTGGATAGTTTCGGAGATTCGTAGCTTATAGGCTTGATTTTGGTGGAAGTACTTTTGGCTTCGAGCATCGACCAAATGAATGTCAATTGGACCTTGGAGGCTGAGCCTGAAAGGGAATCATGGATAACTTCAATTCAGTAATATTTTAAAGAAGAATCTTTTCGAAGAGGAGGAATGAACGATGAAAAATCCTTCGACAGGCTTCTAGGTATGTCATGCCAGAAGGAGTACTGTACATGAAGGGTTTCTCTATCCCCATGCTTCGATGTGTCGCTCACATTGAGGCCAAGTGTGTCCTAAGAGAGGTTCACGAAGAGGCCTATGGTGACCACACCGATGGGGGAGGAACCCTAACGAAGAAGACCCTCCTATAGATACTTTTGGCCAACTATCAACCGAGATGCAACTGATTACACCCAAAAGTAGGAAAAGATCTAGAGATTTTCTAGAATACCGAGAGTCCCACCGACGGAGATTACTCAAGTAGTTAGTCGGGAATTGATATTATCGGTGCACTGCCGATATCCAAAGGTGGCACGAAGTATGCTAGTTGATTACTTCACTAATTGTGCTAAAGCAAGCCGTTGGCCAGGATCACCACAAATAAAGTAATCAACTTTGTTGTCTGGAATATCATCTGTCATTTTTGAGTTCCACAGGCAACCGTTATCGCTAACGGGGCCCAATTTGACAATAACGAATTCAAAAATTTCTACCGTCAGCATCGCATAAAGAAGAGATTTTCTATGGTGCCACATCCTCGGGCAAATGGATAAGTTGAAGTTATGAATAAGATTATCAAGTCTATTCTTATGAGGTGGTTAGAAAAGGCTAAGGTAAAGTGGGTCAATGATCTTCCATTAGGACTATGGGCTTATTTAACAACTTACAAGTCAGGGACTGACCACTCTCCATTCGCCATAAAATACATGCCCAAAGCTATGATTCTGATTAAGCTAGAAGTACCTTATCATAGAATGATTCACTACAATCCATGGACTAATGAGCAAGTCCTACTAGAGACTCTTGATAAGATCGATGAGAAGCGTAATGCAATTGAGTTGAGGCCAGCTGCACACCGACACCAAGTCGCACGATATTACAAAACTAAGTGCACGAATCGGAACTTTGAAGTTTGTGACCTAGTTCTTAAAAGAATCTTCCCTGGCCTCGAAAATTTGGACCAGATCTGGGAGGGTCCGTTCACAATAGAGCAGAAGCATGGAGATGGAACTTTCAGGCTTGCAACGATAAACAAGATTCTGCTCCTAAGGGTAAGGAATATCGAGCACTTACGAAAATAAATTCGTAAATAATTAGCTAGAGCCATGTAATAAGACATATTCTGTCATTATCCATCTTTTATGGAATAAAGTGGCTTTTCGGGTCCAAGACTCTATCTTTCCATTACTAGAGAATTATGACTTGACCGACTTAAATGAATCTGCATATGAATAATGCAGCTGTGTAGATACCCGGATATAGGTACCAACCAACTTCTGCAGACCATGATCGGACCCTTGAAGTCTTTCTTGGTATCCAAATATTGATTTCAACTAACTCTTATTTCAACTAACTCTTGTCCTTAGATTAGGGGCAGGAGTATAAACTCAACGGATGTGATCCGATCGTCCATCGGCTAACTGTCCCTCCCCGTGTGTGGCATGCAATATAAACTAAAATAAATGTGACTTGAACGTCCATCAACCAACTATTGTGCTCGGATTAGGGGTACGAGTGTAAACTCAAATGGAATGTGATACAACCGTTCACTCGCTTAACTCTTATCTTTGGATTTGGAGTATGAGTATAAACTAAAATGGACGTGACAAGACCGTCCAACTCTTAACTCTTTACCCGAAGTAGGCGAAATCGAAGATCCATGCTCGGCATAAGGTGGGATCTTTCCTATGAACTTTGAATCGTTGCTCAGAGTTAGGTGCGATTGAAAGTGTACATCCTAGAAGAAGATGTGCAAACTACGATAAGTTAATTCAGATTAGTGCCTGGAGTTCGACGCAATCAAATATTGTGATCTGGGAAAAGTATACCAGAACCGTTGTTCTAAGTGGTTAACTCCAGCTAATGTCCAGAGTTTTCCACTTCAACAGTGACTTTACGTTTGAAAGAGCGACGATAGGCTGGAGAAGTATAAAACGAACTAAGAATTTGGTCCAACAATAACAACTAAAAGAAAAAGATCGCAAGTACATTGAATGGAAAGCGCGTTTCTTAAGTAATTAGACAAATTTGTACAAAGAGTTAACGAAATAGAAACCTTTGTTATTCACATGAAATTTGGAGAAATAAGTACAAGTGTTATTGACATTAGGAACATAAAGTAAAAGTGGGGACAAAACTAATACGAAGTCAGCCAAAAACCAAACGAGTCCATATACACAAACCAAATCAGCACTCATTTTTTCGGCTTCATTCTCCTTTGCTTCTTCTTAGCACTTAGAGATGCATCACTGGAGCCCTTATCTTTTATCTTTCCTCTTTTTCCCCTGCTTCCTTTTCCTTTGGGTGGAGAATTCTACAATGATCCAGCACGCACATTTTGACAACTCCCAGGTGGAGGAACGAAGGCCAGAATGCTTTACGAGTATCCTATGGGCGTGCTTATAGCACTCCAAGGCAGAGGATTATAGATCGGAGCGAAGATAGTCCTCTCGAGCAAGGCAATGGATAGAGGAGGAGGGATGACTTATATTTTTTTTCCTATTTGATCTCTGTGGCAAGGAGGATGTCTTTACCGAGTTCCTACTCAAGCTCGTGCATGGTGGGACCTGACAGGGCTTGGAGACTCCAGTAATAACAAAATCTTCATCAACCTGAGTTTTCTGAATCTCACCAACTCCTTCATCCCACAAAGCATCAATCATCTGCTCAACGAGGCCGGGAGTATTTTCAATGGCATTGTTGGAATTTCTATTGAAGTGGTAATAGTAATTGATTCTTTTACAGGCACGTGTAGTCCAAGCTGAGAGCCCTTATTGGGAAGTGGATCGTTATAGGGCTATTTTGAAGCTTGAGAAACAAAGAGAGAGAAAGAGAGAGAAAGAAAGATTAGCCAGGTTAATTAATGACACGTCAACTTTCTAGAATGCATGAGAAGTCAATGAGATACTTCTTCGGTTTGGGGTTCTTTTCAGGACGGAGTGCCGCCGTAGTTCCCCTCATGAATCAAAGAGAGAATGGTAGGCCTATGGATCTCAGGCCTCTCAGGATGATATCTAGGATCAGAGGACGAATCCAGAGTAGCTAGTGACCCAAGTGTTTGGCTGGCAATAGCATCATGTAGCTTCGATCCGAAGCCTTCGCTTAAATCTTTATGCACTGTCGAGGTAGGCTCCCAATAAAGGATAAGCAGACCATCTTTTAACACTTTGGGCTTGTCTCCTACCGAGACTTCTTTTTCCAACTACTCCAAATCGACCTCGCCACCCTCGAGGAAAGCTTTCTCTTCTTCAACAATCCGCTCCTAAATGAGGTTAAGGATTATAGGATAACCATCCTTGAACCACTCTAAGTTTTGGAATTTGAGTACGTTGGCATTGTAACGGTTCAACATTGGTTCGAATTTCACCATCACACGCTCTTCTACTAGCTATGACCTCAACTTTTCTTTTGATAGGTACATCAACATATTTAGCACACTCGAGCGCTTTGATGCTTTCCTCCCTAGCATCGAGTAACTCATCACAATAAATCTAAGCTTGCTAAAGAACGTCATCATTTTCTTTTGTTTCACACTCTAGTATGGTTTTAATCTCAACCGCATTTCTACTTACGGTATCACTTTCCAGTACCATAGTATGATTTCGTCGAAAAGCCTTCTCTATTTCATCTTGCTTAATTCTCTCCTCATTGAGTGCCTTGATGGACTCCTTGACTTTCTTCTCAACTTCGGCTTAGGATGTTCTCAATTTCTCAACCTCAGCATTGAGATTAGTGATGATTTGCTTATTGGCAGCTTTGATGAGTTTCTCATTGTCGATTTCTAGTTATCTATCCCTAGAGATTTTGGAAATTCTTTCAGCTACCTTCATTCATTCATTATAATGGTTGTGAATATCGACCATGCAATCGATGGTCATCTTTTTGATGTCCAAAGGGATTCTTTTCAAGTTAAGCACATACATAAGACCATCGAAGCAAACGTTCGAAAATTCTTCCTTTAGTTTGATCATTCGGGTATTGGCCGCAAGCTGTTCCTCTATAGAGATAGGTAGGACTATAACAGTTTATTTCCCATGCGTGTGCTGGGAAGTTTCAGAACTACTCTTGTGATGCCTGGGGTTGAAGGTCGACTGGAGCAATATGGAATCGAGGTTGAACATTGATGGAAGCTAGAGGTGGAATGTGGGAAGCATCACTAGGTGGGATGTCATCAATGATTAGGTTGTCTGTCTAGACCTCTAGGAGGAGGTGATCTAGACCTAGGGTGACATTTGGAAGTAGATTCATGCGGTGAGCGATCTCTGTTGTAACTGCTTCTAACTCGATCGTCTCTATCTCAGCTAGAATGATAGACCTACTCATAATCATGACTACTTCCTCGATGGTACGAACTCAATCGAGGTCTTTGTGCTTAGGATGCTTTCTCCTCCAAAGAGCTATATATTTATTCCCTTTTCTCCATGGATCCTGCAAGGAAAATAAGAATAAGTTAGATCCAATAAGCAAGGACATAAGTCAAGTGCGAGTGTTGTGAAGTGCACAAGTGCTTGAGTGTCCTAGTATCCCCCTGACGGACAATGAGCTAGAGCTTTGCTCATGGGAGTAATCTTTCTTATATTGGTAAGGATAAAGTCCTTATAGACGAATATAAAGGAGTCGATGCCCTCAATACTAATATAACCGACAATGAAAGAACCAAAATCGGTAGGAATTGTCCCTAATCCAGTGAATATGCCTGTTAAAAGAAAAGATGGAGTTATCTCTGCATCCATGACTAGTGGGGGTTGGGTCGAAGTCTATGCTTTGGAGATTTTGATGATTAACTTCTTCTTTGGAGTAGGCAGTTGATCATCCTTATATTGTTCAAACTGAGCCACATCAATGTTATCATAACTAGCCTCACCAGTTTCACTAATAATTTTACCTTCCTCAGTGCCTTATGGTACATTTTCAATATTTTCTTTCACCTCCAACACCAGGACTTGGGACTGGGGGTAAATCTGGATCAACCTTGCCTCCTCCAAGTGGGCCGTTATCGTCGTCGTCGTCATCAGTGGAAGCTATTTGGACGATGCCAATACCATGGCCCTCTTCTAACAAGCTATAGGAAAGAAGATTTTCATCTGACGGGAGCGTCCCGATATCTCTATCTCCTGTCAAAACTACCATAAGTGTTAATGGCATCCAAAAGTGTCGAGCTGTTTGGTCTTGCCAGAACATCTGGATAGTAAAACAAGGATATGAGTTAAGTCTGCATAGTAAAAGGAAAATTCACACAATATAAATGAGAAAGAAATTACGTCCAGATATTCATCTCCGAGCAAACATGGGTGGACAACGAATGTAGAACCACTCACTCTTAAAGTAGCTCAACTTGTTCTATGCCCAAGTAACTACTCTACAAGCTCTGATCGTTTCCAAGTAAGTCAAAGACGGGTTCTCTTTTTGGCTCTTGAAGCTATAAACGTATCGAATCTCCTCACCGCTGGGTACTAAGTTCAAGTGCTCGAAGAAGACCATGTAAGTACTAAATAGGAAAGCATAGTTGTTCAGATGCAGCTGCATCGGAGCCAAGTGCATGAAATTTAGAACTCGAAAGATAAATTGGTTGAATTACGGGATGCAACATGCCAAACGCATATATCTTATGCAAGCAGTGCACCCTTTTGGATAGTTGTGTGGCTTTAATGACAGGATAGGACTAGAGCATCTTCAAAAGGAATCCCGTGCTTATCATATATCTTCAAAGCGACCCTTCGTCGATTTTGGAAGCAACAGAATCAATAGGATCTTCCAATATCAGAATGACTTCAAGGGTGTCAGGAGCTAGGTCTATTTCTGGCCTAATTACCAGCCTTATTGGATTCTCTAGAACTTGTTGTTTGACTTAAGGATTTTCCATATTTTGCTATTCAACCTGCTGAGTATCTTGTTCTTCATACTAAATTAGATGTTGTTATGCATTCTTTACTAGATTTTTTTGGGCATATGAAGTCATAGTTGAACTTAACTCGATGTTGGATTTGACATGTCCCAAAGTGGATGTACCTATGGCTTGAGCAGCTAGATGATTGGAACGTCTTTAATCTATTTCAATAAGAAAAAATCAGTAGATAAACAACATTAGAAAATTAATTGCAAGTTGTACCGCCGTGCTAAAGTGGATTCTAGTGCGGTGTTGTGAAGTGTCATGCAGTTCAAGTTTCCAATATTATTTAATAGTTCATTTTTAAATTCTAGAAATCACTTAGTGTGACCATCGGCGGATAACTTTCACATCGCTGGGCATGCTTTAGAAAGGGTTCAAAACTAAGAAGAGGTCTCTAATTCATGAGGAATGACGGTAAAAAGGACTAAGATTTCAAAATTTTGCTCAAGTGTTGAGTTGAATAACTCCAAAACTAAATGGAATTCCACTCCTCATCTTCCACTTCCACCGATCCCAAACCACAGCCGACCATATCCAGCCCTAACTATGGCAATCATCATCCACTCATCCATGTTCATGTCTAAAGCCGATTCACCTACATAATTCTATATGATACGGAGTTCAAGGATTTAGGGCTTGGGTCGGTTGAGTCAAGGCGAGATTGGGGTCGGAGGCGGTGAGCGCCTGTAAGGATAATCAAGAAGTTCAACTTGAAGGCGAGAGTTTTTTCAATGGAAGACTTGAGCTTGAGTGGTGAACAATAAGCAAGTATAGAGATAAACGAAAGGAGGATGGGTTTTATAATTATGAACCAAAATTTTCGGCAATAAAACATGGGAATCTATGAAGTCTCGAGTCGATACCGACCCCATTATGGGTCTGTACAGAATCATAGGTTCTTAAAAAAATAAAATAGAATACACACACATATATGTAAAAGTGTATAGAAAGCATATGCAAGTGATAGACAATGTGTATGTACTTCTACCCACTCAAGAACATGCACGTGAATATACATACATACATACATACATACATACATACATACATACATACATACATACATACATACATACATACATATATAATACCCGACGACCGAAATCAAAGGGAAATCAAATTCAAACCTGAGAAATCCATGGAAGTAACCAGTTCGAAATTGTCAAGCTCGGAATGACAAATTACGAGATTACTTTCCAAATTTATAATTCCAGATGATGGTGGAGCATTACGGCAGATGACTATGGGCATAACTTTTCACCGAATCAATTTGCATGAAGGATAACGACCATTTGAAACACAGAGTGGAGTCCTTCATGGAAATTCCTACTTATCTCGATTTAAAGCACATCAAACAAGATATACTTTGAGAGGCAAGTGTTATCCAGCCTTTTGACCATGAAATATTTGGACACATTGGATGGAATTTAGATTTATCAAGGCAGGAAGCCAAAGAGATTGCCTATAAATCAAGAGAACAAGCACAGACATAATCGCAAGGGAAAAGATAAAACAATCCAAACCAAGGCTGCTAATAATTTGCCCAAGTTAGGTGTCGGTACCGACCGCACTCTATAGGTCGGTACCGACTCTTATTTCTACTTCAGGTGGACCCCATATTCTGCCAGTAACCTCTACTTGATGCGAAAAGCCTATTTCCAATGTCTTTTTGTTAATCCAATGCAATTCTCCATTAATATCCATGAACACTTGAAGCTGCAACTCTGTTCTTCCACAACTCCATCATTTGGACCCAAAAGCAAGCTAATATTGGTGCAAACAACTACAGAATTATGAAGCCAACCACAAGATGAGCCAAGACGAACATCGAAGATAGATATATGGCCATACTATGGGTAGGTACCAACCCCTAGCCTTGGAGTTGTACTAACTCATACAAACTGATGAGTTAGCACTTACTTTCTTGGAAGAATTGGTCTAAATCATATTAACGGCTTGGAGATCATTTGTGCGAGATATTAGGCTTCATACCTCTATAAATAGGAGGGTAAGGCTCATTTTTCAAGATGTTTTGGCTCTAGTTCTTACCTACTCTATATTCTCGTGATTCTAAAAACCTAAGTGTCGGAGATGTACCGACCCCTAAGAACTTCTACCTCCATATCGGGTATAAGCAATGAAATCCTAAAGTGGACGTAAGCCTTGCTTTGCCGAATTTTATAAACGATCGTGTCTTATTTGTTTCTCATTTTTATTTACATTTCTTCATATTTTATTCTCTACATATACTTCTAGGTATTTATGCCATTTCTGGTTCAAACAAAGAGAGTATTCCTTTGACCGTGTTTGTGAAAAGTTATTGTTCATATGAGTGGCTGCTTATGCATTTTGGGCTACCCAATTCTCTCACATTCTTTATGCATCGTATGAACCAAATCTTTTACGATTAGTTAGATGGATTTTTTTTCTAGTTTTAGTAGATGATATATTGACGTATTCAAAGGATGAGTAAGACCATGAAGTTCATCATAGACTGGTGTTAGAAACCTTGAGGCAATGCAAGTTGAAGGTAGAGTTTTCCAGGTGTCATTTTTCAAAGAAGACAGTTAATTTTCTAGGTCATGTGGATTTGAAAGAGGGATTGGCTGTAAAACCTTTGAAAGTTAAAGCCGTGAATAATGGGAAGAGACCGAAGGCTATTACCAAGGTAAGGAGTTTCTTAAGATTGGTGAGATACAATCAGAGAAACATTAAGGACTTCTCTAGGATAGCAGCATCATTGTCTAGACTTATGTAGAAACTAAAGGTATGTCTAGATAAGGGAGTATGAGACAGCACTTCTAGGGTTGAAGCTTCAACTGACAAAAGATCTTGCTTTAGTGAAGTTGGAAGAGGATTGGGATATGGTAATGTACATGGATGCTTCGGGTTCAGGATTGGGATCAGTGTTGATATAGAAGGGCAATGCTGTGGTATATACATCTAGGAAGTTGAGACCCCATTAGGGTCGATGTCCATCCTATGGTTTAAAGTTAGCACCAGATATTTTTGCACTAAAGATTTGGAGGCATTACCATTTAGAGGGAAAGATTTGAGTTGTTCATTGACCATAAGTCTTTGTGGTATTGATTTCTCAAGAGGAGCTGAACATGAAACAACAAAATGGTTAGAGTTCTTGGCGACGTATGATTTTGGAATAGAGTGTACCCTAAGGAAAGGAAATAAGGTTGTTATTGGCTTGAGCCAAAATAAGTTGAGTTGTGTTTTGGCCATAATTGAAGAATGGAATGTTTTAGAGAATCTAGTTACTTGTAATGTACATTTCTATTCGAGTGCTGGTTCAGGTCAAATTCTAGGGACAGCTCATGCATGGAAGTTCACCCAGCCCTGATGCAGCTCAGATCTGGGTCAACGAATTGCAAGTTAGTGGCATGAGTCATCTACGACCTAAGGGGAAGCTGCGAGTTAATGAGGAAGTTTTAAGTCGTCTACGACTTAACAAAGCTTGGAGGAAAGAGCTACGGCTTAACAAGAATGAAAAGAAGGAGTTACGACTTAATAGGAGTTTGAGGTGTTCGAGTTTGATGAGTCGTACACGACACAACGACTCATCCATAAGTCGTCTACGACTTAACATGAAGCAGGGGAAAGTTCCAGCTATTAAAGGCCTTGAGTCGGAGGAAGGGCACGACCTAGTTAAGTCGTTTGGGGTTGAGTCGTTCGGGGATAAGTTCTGGAAAGATATTGATATGTCACGAGCTACGACTCATGATAAGTCGTATGGAGTTTCCGAAGGCATTCCTTAAGTCGCCGCCGACTTAAGCTAAGTCATAAGTCACAGGTCAATCTGTTTGTACTAAGTCATGAGTCGTTGTAAACTGTTAAGTCGTAATTGCCTTGAGTCGTATGTCGTGTACTATGTTCTGATGCATGTATGTGTTGTAATGCTCCTAAGTCATGAGGCGTGAGTCTGTTGAGTCGTGGATTCATTGAGTCGGTATTGTGTGTAAGTGATAAACCATATGCGTTGAGTCGCCGCCGACTTATGTTGAGTCGTAAGTCGCATACGACTTAAGGGCCAGTTGGTGAAATACTATAAATAGGGAGTGAGTTGTAACTTTTTGGTGGTCGATTTTTGAATAAAATTTCTTGTTGATTGCTGTGTGCTTTCTTCTAAAATTGGTAGTTGAGTGTAATCTCCTATCTCCTCTTTCGATTAATCGAGTGCGCTCGATTCAACGATCGTAGAAGCCGATTCACGGTATCTAGTGCGCTAGATCAACGTGCGAAGAATCGTAGATCTTTGAACACGGTATAGTGCGCTATCAACGTGTTTGAGATAGCTAGAATTCGGTATCTTCGGATCAACGAATTTGGGCATTTTGGTATTCATCAATCCACCGATTGCTACTTTCACCGATTGAAGTTTATTTTTGATTAATCCGCTGCGTCAGTTTTTGGTATCAGAGCTAGACTTAGCCAATCATAGCTAAGCCGAGACTTGGAGCCAATTTTTGAAGTTGAAGTTTGAAGTTGTTGTTCATCGTGTTCATCTTGAAGCTACAACGAGTTTGAAGATTTTGATCCATTTCATTTTGGATCTAGAGTTGAAAAGGTGTTTGAAGTATTGAGGCCGAGCTAGTGATTGGAGCCGTGCCTTGTTGTAGTTTGAATTTGAAGTTGCTTAGAGACCTTGAGCCGAGCATAGTTTGTGTTGAAGTACATTAAGTTGAAGTGGAGGCCGTGACTTGTTGGTCATGTGTTGAAGTTTTGTGTTCAAGTTGTTGAAGTATTTGAGAAGTTTTGAAGTGTTTGTGAAGATTTGAATCATGCCGCCAAGGAGAGCTAACCGTCATCAAATTGTTGAAGCGTTGTATAGAAGAGAAGAAGCCGAGCTTATGGAACAACGTATTAATGAGAAATTTGATGAAGGCATTGGAAAGTTAGAGAAGTTGATGAATGATTTGAATCAAACTCAAAGGAGGAGATCACCAAACTCGAACCATGGAGGAAACCGAGTTTCGCCATCGGTTACGGAAGCGAGGAGGGTATCACCGCATTTTTTAGAGATAGAAGAGAAACATCAATTTCATCACGGAGAGATCATCATGACTATGGACATGAAGAAAGAAGAAGTCAACGTGAATTTGACAATGAGGCGTATAGAGATGAAGAGAGACATAGTCGAAGAAGCATGCATGAACGAAGGGATGTTGATGGTCGCGATCGATATAGACATACATTCGATTTTAATGAAGAAGGTGATAGAGCTAGCATTCATTATCGAGATCGAGACCAAGTTCGAAATTCATATCGAGATGTTGAAGATGATCGTCGATGGGAATCGGGTATGAAGATGGAAATTCCAAAGTTCAAGGGTGGAATGGTAGCTGAAGAATTTCTTGATTGGGTGTCAAATGTTGATGAGATCTTTGATTTCAAGGAGGTTCCTGAGCATAGAAGAGTGAAGTTGGTTGCTACTAGGTTGAGGGGGAGAGCTTTGGTGTGGTGGCAGCAAACTAAACTTACGAGGGAGAGAATGGGGAAGTCAAAGATTGAGTCTTGGGATAAGATGAAGAAGTTGATGAGAGCTACTTTCTTACCTCACAACTATCAATCACTTATGTACCAGAGATTGCAGAATCTAAGGCAAGGGACGAAGTCAGTTAATGATTATGCTGATGGATTTTACCAACTCATTGTCAGGAATGATATTATGGAAACGGAAGAACAGCTAACTGCTAGATTCATTGGGGGATTGAGAATGCAGATCCAGGATATGGTTAATATGTTTGATCCTAGGTCAGTGGCAGAGGCACATCAGAAAGCGTTGGCTTGGGAGAAGCAAGGAAGGCGTGGAGGTGGTGTGTTTACTAATTCCAATAATCAAGCGAAGGGTATTAGTGGAAGTTCTAATGTTCCTAAACCTGTTACAAAACCAGTGGTGAAAGAGCCTGAGAAGGCGAAGGTTAGCAGTGGTTTCAAATGTTATAATTGTCAGGAGTTGGGTCACAAAAGCAATGAATGTCCGAAGCCGAAGAAGAGAGCAATGGTTGCTGAGATTGAGGATGATGGTGAGGAGGCAGAATGTTCAAATGCACCTTATGTTGAGGAGGAAGAAGAATTGTCTGGAGATGAAGGTTGTAATCTTATGATGAGGAGGTCATGTCTTACACCAAAGCAAGAAGAGGATTCTAGTTGGTTGAGAAGCAATATTTTTCAGTCGACATGCACTATTCTAGGGAAAGTTTGCAACTTCGTTATTGATGCTGGGAGTTGTGACAATATTATCTCTACTGAAGCAGTAAAGAAGTTGAACTTGAAAACTGAGAAGCATCCTAAACCGTACAAGTTAGCATGGTTGAGGAAGGGTGGTGAAGTGAAGGTGTGTCGAAGGGCTTGTGTTAATTTTTCTATTGGGAAGAAATACAAAGACGAAATTTGGTGTGATGTTGTAAACATGGATGTGTGTCATTTGTTGTTGGGCAGACCATGGCGGTTTGATAGAGCAGTACAACATGATGGTCGTGCTAATAGTTACAGTTTCATGTTCGAAGGTACTAAGATTACTTTAGTTCCCAAGAAGCAACAACAGAAGGAAAGCAAGCTAGAGGAGATCGAAGAACTGAAAACTTTACTATCTTTGAAGGAGTTTGTCAAGGAGATTGAAGAGGAGCCTGAAGTGTTTTTGTTGATTGGGCGAGAGTGCAGTGAAGAGGTTAGAATTCCAGAAGAAGCAAAGCCAGTTTTGAAAGAATTTGAAGATGTATTTCCAGAAGAGTTGCCTAAGGAGTTACCGCCACTGAGGGACATTCAACATCAAATCGATCTTATTTCGGGAGCAGTTTTACCACATCGACCACATTACCGGACGAGTCCGAAGGAACATGAGGAGTTACGAAGGCAAGTGGAAGAGTTGTTAGAACAGGGACGTGTTCAGGAAAGCTTGAGTCCTTGTGCAGTACCAGCATTGTTAGTGCCGAAGAAGGATGGAACATGGAGAATGTGTACCGATAGTCGAGCTTTGAACAAGATAACTGTTCGCTACAGATTTCCTATGCCGAGGTTGGATGACTTACTAGATCAGTTGAGTGGGGCTACTATCTTTTCGAAGATTGATTTGAAGAGTGGTTATCATCAAATTCGTATTAGACCGGGAGACGAATGGAAGACCGCATTCAAGACGAGGGAAGGTCTATATGAATGGCTGGTTATGCCGTTTGGTTTATCAAATGCACCTAGTACATTCATGCGGGTGATGAATCAAATCTTTAGACCATTCATTGGGAAGTTCATGGTGGTTTATTTCGATGATATTCTGATATATAGCAGGAGTACGGAGGAGCATGTTCAACATTTGAGAAAGGTGTTAATTATTCTTCGTGAGGAACAATTTTATGCAGCTACGAAGAAATGTGTGTTCATGACTCGAAGTGTTTTATTTTTGGGATATGTTGTATCTGAGAAGGGAATCCAGGTGGACCAGAGTAAAGTTGAAGCTATTAGAAATTGGCCACAGCCGAGAACTATCACTGAAGTTAGAAGTTTACAGGGATTGGCATCATTCTACCGAAGATCCATTCCACACTTCAGTAGCGTGATGGCACTAGTTACTGATTGCATGAAGGGGAAAAAATTTTCTTGGACAGAGGAAGATGGGATTGCTTTTGAGAAGATCGAGGAACTTTTGACGACAACACCAATTCTTGTATTACCAGATTTTCAGTTGTTGTTTGAGCTATATACTGATGCATCAAAGGTTGGGATTGGAGGAGTGTTGAGTCAGAGTGGAAGACCTATTGCATATTTCAGTGAGAAGTTATCAGGGGCAAAGATGAGATATAGTACATATGATGTTGAGTTTTATGCTGTTGTGCAAGCTGTTAAACATTGGAGGCATTATCTATTTCAGAAAGAGTTTGTTCTTTACACTGATCATGAGGCGTTGAAGCATTTGCAGGGGCAGGATAAGATTTCTGCGAGACATGCATCGTGGATTGGTTATTTGCAACAGTTTACTTTCGTTGTTAAGCACAAATCTGGGGTGACGAACCGTGTAGCTGATGCTTTGAGTAGGAGAAGTCATTTGTTGACAACATTGAAGGTTGAAGTGACAGGATTTGAATTATTGCCAGAATTGATTGACGAAGATCCTTACTTTGCAAAGTTTGTTGAGAAAGTTAAGGATGGAGATACTGATGAATTTATGTTGGTTGATGGATTCTTGTTCAAGGGGATTCGATTATGTATTCCAGACTGTAGTTTGAGAATGAAGATTATCAAGGAGTTGCATGAGGAAGGACATGTGGGCCGTGATCGTACGATGCATTTGATTTCTCAATCTTACTTTTGGCCGTCAATGAGGAGAGAGGTTGAAAGGTTTGTGGAGAGATGTCATATATGTCAGGTTTCGAAGGGAACAACGACAAATGCAGGATTATATATGCCGTTACCAGTACCTAAAAAACCATGGGTTGATATCAGCATGGATTTCGTTTTGGGTTTTCCTAGAACTCAAAGGGGGAATGATTCTATATTTGTAGTGGTGGATAGATTTTCGAAGATGGTACACTTTATTGCTTGTAAGAAGACGGCGGATGCTGTTCGTGTTGCTCAGTTGTTCTTTAAAGAAATCTATCGTTTACATGGGTTGCCAGAGTCTATTGTTTCGGACAGGGATACCGGATTTTTAAGCCATTTTTGGTTAAGTTTGTGGAAGATGGTGGGAACGAAGTTAAACTTTAGCAGCGCCTATCATCCGCAAACAGATGGACAGACCGAAGTTGTTAATAGATCGTTGGGAAATTTGTTGCGATGTCTTGTGAAGGACAATCTGAAAAGTTGGGATATGAAGTTATGCCAGGCAGAGTTTGCCCATAATCATGCAGTGAATCGTAGTACGGGATTCAGTCCATTTCAGATCGTATATTCGAGTTTGCCGAGGGGACCGTTGGATTTGATAGTATTACCACAACCGAAGGGGACGGTTAAACGAGCTGTTGATTTTGTTGTTGAATTAACTGAATGTCATAAGATCGTTCAGGAACGATTGGAGAAGTCGAATGAGAAGTATAAGCGAACTGCAGATTTGAAGCGACGAAATGTTGAATTTAACGAAGGTGATTTGGTTTACGCTGTGTTAACCAAAGATCGTTTTCCAGTAGGCGCTTATAACAAGTTGAAAGCCAGAAAAATTGGTCCAGTAGAAGTTGTGAAACGGATCAATGAGAATGCTTATAAGTTGAAGTTGCCGGAGGATGTATACACTTCTGACGTATTCAATGTTAAGCATCTTGTGCCATATTATGGAGATGGACAATCTGATGGGGAAGAATTTACAAATTCGAGGACGAATTTTTCTCAACCAGGGGAGGATGATGCAGCTCAGACCTGGGTCAACGAATTGCAAGTTAGTGGCATGAGTCGTCTACGACCTAAGGGGAAGCTGCGAGTTAATGAGGAAGTTTTAAGTCGTCTACGACTTAACAAAGCTTGGAGGATAGAGCTACGGCTTAACAAGAATGAAGAGAAGGAGTTACGACTTAACAGGAGTTTGAGGTGTTCGAGTTTGACGAGTCGTACACGACACAACGACTCATCCATAAGTCGTCTACGACTTAACATGAAGCAGGGGAAAGTTCCAGCTATTAAAGGCCTTGAGTCGGAGGAAGGGCACGACCTAGTTAAGTCGTTTGGGGTTGAGTCGTTCGGGGATAAGTTCTGGGAAGATATTGATATGTCACGAGCTACGACTCATGATAAGTCGTATGGAGTTTCTGAAGGCATTCCTTAAGTCGCCGCCGACTTAAGCTAAGTCATAAGTCGCAGGTCAATCTGTTTGTACTAAGTCATGAGTCGTTGTAAACTGTTAAGTCGTAATTGCCTTGAGTTGTATGTCGTGTACTATGTTCTGATGCATGTATGTGTTGTAATGCTCCTAAGTCGTGAGGCGTGAGTCTGTTGAGTCGTGGGTTCATTGAGTCGGTATTGTGTGTAAGTGATAAACCGTATGCGTTGAGTCGCCGCCGACTTATGTTGAGTCGTAAGTCGCATACGACTTAAGGGCCAGTTGGTGAAATACTATAAATAGGGAGTGAGTTGTAACTTTTTGATGGTCGATTTTTGAATAAAATTTCTTGTTGATTGCCGTGTGCTTTCTTCTAAAATTGGTAGTTGAGTGTAATCTCCTATCTCCTCTTTCGGTTAATCGAGTGTGCTCGATTCAACGATCGTAGAAGCCGATTCACGGTATCTAGTGCGCTAGATCAACGTGCGAAGAATCGTAGATCTTTGAACACGGTATAGTGCGCTATCAACGTGTTTGAGATAGCTAGAATTCGGTATCTTCGGATCAACGAATTTGGGCATTTTGGTATTCATCAATCCACCGATTGCTACTTTCACCGATTGAAGTTTATTTTTGATTAATCCGCTGCGTCAAGCCCTCATTAAGAAGATAGTGTAAAGAAGAAGGAGGATGCTTTATGGTCTAAAAGGATCCGAGGCCTAAGGAGTGGTGATGAGACTAAAGGGGTAAAGGGATTTGGTATTAATGAGAAAGGTTAGCTTCAGAAGGAGGGAAGGTTGTATGTTCTAGAGTGTAGATACCTTCGAAAATTAGCCTCGGATGAGTGTCATCGTTCGAAGTTTACTATTCATCATGGAAGAACTAACATGTACCGAGATATAAAGTAGAGCTTCAAATAAGAAGTAACGAAGGGAGTTGTTAAGGAATGTATGAAGAAATGTTTAATGTGCCAAAAAGTTAAGGCAGAACACCAAAAGCCAAGTAGTCTTTTGCAGCCTTTAGAGATTACGATATGGAAGTGGTATTTAGTTTAAATGGATGTCGTTGATGGTTTGCTAAGGACTAGGGTAGTAAACGAAAGCGTATGGTTCATAGTTGATAGATTGATAAGAGTATCCTTTTTATTTGGTAAATTCCACAAGGACGGCAACAAAATTAGCCGAGATACACTTAAAGACAATGGTGAGACTTTATGTAATTCAACAAACTATAGTTAGTGACCAAGACTGATTGTTTGCTAGTGA
Organism: Allium cepa; assembly: GCA_030765085.1. NCBI lineage: Eukaryota > Viridiplantae > Streptophyta > Magnoliopsida > Asparagales > Amaryllidaceae > Allium > Allium cepa. The sequence continues at coordinate 759,499,214 of CM060929.1, forward strand.
TTTTTGGTGGAGTCTACAAAATGCTTTGGGTTTAGAATTATGCATGGGTACAACTTATTGTCTGCGAATAGATGGTCAGATCGAGAGAGTCAACCAAGTGCTTGAAGACTTTGCTTAGAGCTTGTGTATTAGACTTCGATGGGTTTTGGAGGATCATTTGAACTATGTAGAATTTTTACAAAATAATAGTTATTAGACCAGAATTAGGATGGCATCTTTTGAGGTGTTGTATGTACCTTGTAAGTCGCCAATAAGTTGGTGTGAGATAGGGGACAAACTTATGTTAATTCCAAATCTTATAAGAGAAGCTTCAAAGATAGTCGAAGTGATTCGACAAAGGACAAAAGGTGCTCAATCCACGTAGAGAGCTATGCTGATAGGAGGCCAGAAGACCTAGAATTTGATCTAAGGGGTCATGTGTTTGTTAAAGTGTCACCGATGAGAGGCACCATAAGATTTGAAAAGGTGGGATATGTTGGCTTATTTCTGATACTAGAGAGAGTTGGAAAAGTAGCTTATAGAGTTGAACTTGCTGAGTGCTTTTACCAGGTTGATAATGTATTTCATGTTTCACATCTACGAAGTGTGTTCAAGACTTAAGGATGTTGTATCTATGAGAAATGGAAGACTTGGTTATTGAACCAAACATGACTTATGTTAAGAAGCAAATTTAATTGTAGATCGAGATGAAAAAATCTTCATAATAAGAAAGTGAAGGTTGTGTAGGTCCAATGGAGTGGGAACCGAGATGATTGTACATGAGAAATGGAGAATAATGTCAAGAGGACTTATCTCGAGTTGTTTGTTTTGTTTATATGTTTGCTATGTTCTGGTACCATACATGCATGTGTGATATCATGGTTGATTTTATATCTATTAGTTAATGCACTAACTCATTTTTTTGAAACACATAGCTAGGGAACGTGTGTGCTTTGTATAATATAGAATGGGAAAGTTTGTGAGTCGCCTTCATGTTAAATCTGATTATCGAGGATGAAATTCCTGTAAGGTGGAAAGCTGTACCACCCCATAAATTTCTAAATGATTAACTAAAGGATTAGTTATAAGAATAAAAATTTAAATGATTTAATTATAAACTTAAATAATGTAAGTGGTAAATATAGGGGTGTACATCCTTTTATCAAGGGTAAATCTAATAAAGCTGAACACTGAATGAATTGAATAGTGAAAGGGGAATGGTGGGCCCGTGGCCTAACTATTCATTATAATAAAGATAACCACTTTCCTCTTCTGATTTCATTCTTCTCACAAACTTAAATAAAAACTTTAGCTCTTCAATGATGCTTGCAGCCTAGAAAGAAGAAGAGAAAGGAAGATTTAAAGCTAAGGGAACTAAAGACTACATTAACTAATAAACTTAGATGAGTTATATATTCACCAATCCTTTTTCTCCTAAATACCCTACTGTTTTGTGTATGATGAATATTCATTATGTTTTTCATAATCCAAATGCATAATTTTTTAATATGATGCTAAGAACATGTTTTTAAATATAGTTTGATTTATAGAATTTTCGCTCAAGTAAATAAATTATTATAAGTTAATTGAGTGATGTATGATTGGGAAATGGTTAGAAATGGAGATTTTGAGTAATAGTATTGAAAAAAATCATGCTTAATGTTTTATAGTTTTCTAGAAACCAAGTAAATAAATTTTAAAATAGTATAGGCTAGTGGAAAGGTTATAATAGGGAGTCGGAAGGGAAATAGGTTTGACCATAAAGAAAAATAATTAAGTAAAGGATTAAATAATTAATCAACGGTCCATACCCACAAATGATGCTGAACATGTCAATAAAGTACATTAAAATGGTAATGAAGGACTAAGAAAAGTGAATCAAGAGTCAACACATGTAAAATGTGTGTAAGATGTGTAGAAGGTGGTTCCCAGTTTGTGCAAAACCAAGGAGTAAGAAACTGAAACCTAAGTAACCAAACTTAAGCAATAGGTCAAGAAAGGTCGAGTACTAGGCTAAGGTGAATAAGCCGAAGCTACTACCCGTAGGCTAAAGGCAGTTGTGGGGTAAGAAGGAATCGTAGGTAGAGGAGAAGATTTCAAAATTTTAAAGATTTAAATTTCATAAGTCAACAAAGATAGACTATGACAGGCTTTCGCAGACGAGATCGAGAGGTAATGATTGCCGAAGGAAATGTAGCTTTCAGTAAGATATTGAAACGAAACTAGTTAATTTTTGTAAGAGAATGTGTACTACGGCTTAAGTTGACAAAAATAATTATTAGGACACCAATGATGATATAATAGTGCAAGTTAATAAATAGCTAAGTGTAGATCCTTATAGTTACTGGTTGGGTAGAATGTTCGGTAGTTGACGTAAGGCTTGAGGTGGCAGTCAAAGGACCAAAGGAGATGGAGTAAGGGCTTAGTGGTATCCAAAAATGAGCGCAAAAGAGTAAGTCCTTAGTGGCATACACAAAGGAAAACGTTGGCGTAAAGCCTAAAGTGGCAGACAAAAAAGAAAAGGTAGTTGTAAGCCTATAGTGACAACCATAGGCGAATGTTGGAGTAAGCCCTAAGGTAGCATCCAAATGCTATTGCAGCAAGGTCTTAGTGGAAACCAAAGTTTTGGTAGAAGATGTAAGGCCTGTTATGGCAGTTAAGTATCGAATGTGAAGTAGGTGTGAGGCCTTAGTGGTAGTAGAAATATGAAAGCTTATATGCAAGGCCTGTAGTGGCAACCGAAAATGAGAGCGCGTTATGGGTGCAGCCATATGTGAAGAACGAATCATGGAAGCGATGGTGTAAGGAGTAAGTGGCAATCGAAATCGGCATGTATTGAACAAAATTTAGGAAGTATTAAAGGCATAAGGCCTTAGTGGTAGCCGAGTGTTTAGATTTAAACCTTTCTTCTATTGTAAAAGGTATATAGCGTTAATGGCAGCCTATAATAGAGCATTTCAGGTTTTACTTAGAAAAGATAATAAGTGCGATGTGTCATGTCAAATGATTTGATTTCAGCAATGGCATTACAACAAAGAATAAGACATTTAAGATTGAACCTTATGTGCATTTAGTTTTATGAATGATAAAATGGGTTTTTGTTATAGCGAGTGAAAAACCGTTTCGTGCTTTAACGGTGCGGTTTCACTATCTTTATGTTTAGGATAATACATTGCTCATACTAGAGTTTATGTCTAACCAGTATTTTAATTATTTTTTTCTGGATAAACCTATGGGTACTCATTTGAATAGGCTGAGTTTATATGTTCAAGCATGGTGCATTTGGGGAGGAACTGAATAAAGGAGCCAAAGACGAAGCAGAAGGCTTGGGAATTTATTTTATCATTTTGATTCTGCTGTACTTAGTGTTCATGTCAGCATCTTCATATATTGGGCATAACACTATTATTCATGTTATATTATATTTTTGATCCTTGCTTGGACACGAATATGGCTGACCGTGGCACATTGGGGTTGTGTCTTTGGATTTCTGAACGAGGGATGTTACATTGGAATGAAATCAAAAGAGGGAAGTAGTTAACTTTAATCCCAAAAATGGGTCGACCATTGGCCTATTACTCATCTTTCTCATTTAGTTCTTCATAATGAGCTTTGCTTGAGAAGACTTGCAATAGGCCATCATTATTTTCATATTTATTTTCTTATGTTAGGTATGTCCTTTTTAGGTTAAACGTTTCTAAAAAATAGTTTAATATATATACAGGGTGTTACACATTCCTTGTTAACGAAGAGCTATTTTTGCATGCTGTAGTTTTTTTACGGTTATGGATATGTATGTGTTACTATAGAGTGTGTGTGTGTGTGTAAAATTGCACTCTTTGTGTGGATGTGTTAAATTATGTCATAGTCAGTTATGTTATGTGATTGTCATAAGATACTTTAAAATTGGTTAGTTTGTGATTAAAATACTTCTCCATATTTTGTGATTGTTTATGCGGTTAAACATATGATATTATAATGCTTTATGGATTGGGTTGAGGGCTGTATTTGGGCCCTAATTCTTTAAGAGGAGGAATGTAATGACCCACAATTTAGCTCATTTGATTTTAATTAATTATCAACAATCATTTAAACTAAATTGACGGTAAAATGCAACTTTGAGTAGAATTTTTTGGGCCTTTAGACCATACCATGGTGTTCATAAATATTGAAAACCTTATTTCAATATCTAATATGATATTCTTCTATTTGAGTTTCAAAAATGAATGTTTCAGGCCTTTATGACTACTTCAGCCCAATGTGCCTCTTTTTATCAGTAAACACAATGTTTTGTGGAAACCCTAGGGCAGCCTCCACTTTATATTTCTTCATCTTTCCAATATTATCTACCTCCTTGAATCTAGTCTCTCCCTTTTAATGTAGATTAGAAGCCTTAATCTTAAAATGAATATCAAATTGATTATGTTGCCAAGCTCGTATATATTATATACCAAATTGAATATCCCAGTGAGAAAATACAATGGAAAGTGTTTATTTTCACCTAGGTGCATCGTTTAGTCAATATAGTAAATAAATCTTGATCGTCCATAAAGGCCAATAATAGAACTACGACTAGGGAGCAATAGGAGGATACTATTCTGTGGAGAGTGATGAGAGGAATCGATATATGGATGGATCTAGCTGGGGGTGGTCGGATGGGTTGGAAAAGCCGCTTTAGATTTTGGAAAATAGTAGCAGCGGCCAAGGTTAGGAGGCGGCGACTGTGGCAAGATGTTTCTAGGCGAGCCATTATGGCACGAGGGGAGTTGTGCTATAGGGCTTCGTATGGTAGCATAGTTTCTGGCTCGACAACAGTTAAATAGAGTGTGCAGGCGATGAACGATGTGGAAGAAGTTACTTTAGCTAGTTTTATTTTTCATTATAAAACTAAAATAACCCCTATACTTCAAATCAAATAACTTTTTCATACAACCTCTGTTTTCACGTGTGATTCTGTTTGATTTGAGATGAGATTCCATACATTTTAACACATGGTTTACTAACTTTTGAAGTTGTTTGTAAAAGCACCTTGGTTGGATTCAATGGTCAAAAGTATTCATATTTTAAAATATTAAATAGGTACTTATCGATATACACACACTCCTATTGAGATATATTATACCCTTTTAATGATTGTTGTAATGTTTTGATATGATATATGTTTAGTTATGATTATTTAATCATTAATTTTTTATTATTGGATGATGGATGTTTTATAGTAAATATTTATATATTTGGAAAAAATAATAATTGAACTAAGAATAAATGAAAATCTATTACTTTGGAGTAAATAAGATCGTTCATAAATTTAGGGCCATATTTGTAAACTATAAATTATATTTACAAATTAATGTCTAATTTGTAAATAATAGCAAAAGGTCTACTTTAAAGTGAATTTGGGGAATTTATTATTATTTACAAAATAAATTGATAATATGATTTTTGGGAAAATCGTATTATTTTAGAGTAAATAATAATATGACTATTTTATGGAGTTTATGGGAAAATGATGTTATAATTATTACATAATTTAATAGTAATGGGAGATGTTTCAAGAATAATAAAAATAAAGAAGTATTTTTCAAATGTATTTTGGGTTAAGTTATAAATACTTTAAGATGAATAACAATAAGTGGATTTTTGAGATTTAATGCAGAGTATTATTTTTTTGAGTTAAATAGTAATAAGGCGAACATTAGACACAATTATGCAATTTAAATAAATACTATTATTTGATGTAAACTAATAATATAATTGTTTCTGAAAGTAATTGGACATTAACCACTATTTTTGATTGAATAATGATGTTTTGATATATTTAAAGTAATATTTTGATAATAAGGATCTTTAAAGTATATTGTCGTTTTGTGAAATATTAATCTTTTGAGATAATAGAATTAAACATACTTTTATAACTAGCAATGGTAAGATGATTTTATACTTAAATGGAAACATAGGCGTGGGTACACCATTTTGGATAGTTATGACATATGTGTTAATGGTTAGCCGAGATTATCATATATGCTAGTTACGTTGATGAAATTGCATTAGGACGAGTTATGTGATGTTTCACCATTATTACTAAGTGGATGTTGCATAGTTTATTGTGGTTTCCTTTCTATTAGCGGCGTTAATGTTTTTGTTACTAATATAGAGTAGTTAGTACAAATTTGGTGGATTTGATGTTTGTATTACTAATATTGATTAGTTTGTGCACATTTGATAAGTTTGATGTTGTATTACTAATATGAAGTGGTTAGTGCATATTGGTAAATTTATACTTGCATTTATGCTATTGATGTTGTGTTACTAATAATGAGCAATCAATACACATACGATAGTATTTGTTGCCGTCGATTTATTTGATGATTGAGGTTGACATTGAACATTGTTGAATTTTTATGATATTTAATGGTTATGTGTTGCTATTATTATTGTTACTCTATATTTATTATGATTGACTATTTTGGCATAGTAGAATGCGATACTCTCTACTTATGTTGGTTTCATGGATGCTAGTGGTGTTGAAATCCATCTGCACATCCCGACGCGAGGTAAAATAGAGTTTAGTCATCACCTTTTTAACAAATGGATTCCCTTTTTGTTACATGCGATCAAACTCATATATATATATATATATATATATATATATATATATATATGTATGTATGTAAGTATCACTCCACTTCATTATTTTTATGATGTGGGACTATTCTTCTTTCCAATATGCGTCCATTACCCACATATAATGCGAGACACCACAAAAAATCTCCGCCTTGGTTCGTATCTATATATTCATCTTTCAATATGCCAACATGATGCCTGCACCATATTGAGAATTTATTTCCATGCCATTTTACCAAATCTAATGTACCATAATCTAGCTCCATCTTAAGTGAACTACTTAGCTTACACTTCTAGCCACCATGATTTACAAATCTCTTGTGCATTGTCGATTGTTCCAAGCGTTGTAGTCGGCTCTCATACCATGTTGAAATTCATCTGCACATCCCTACGTGGGCAACATAAAGTTTAGTCAAAACCTTTTCAACAAAAGGAATTCTTGTTTGTACATGAGACCAAACTCATATATTTACCACTCTACTACCATTATTTTTGACGATGTGCGATTATTCTCCTTTCCAATATGTGCGCATTACCTACACACAACGTGAGACACCACAACAAGTGGTGTACAGTGTTAAATGCTAAAAAGTAATTAATGTAGGAGAAGAGAAGGAAACAAAATCATGTGGGTTTGATCCAGCAATGGTACATAAGCTGCCTTTCACTATGAAAAAGTCACATGATCCCTTGAGTCGTGAAGGACAGGACACAGTCCAAAAATAATTTATTGCCTTTTCGTTTTTGTTTTGTATGTCCATGCATTATTAAAGATCGGATGGGAAATCAAAGGAAGGGGGAGAGCTCTGGTTCCATGCTATGCTTACCGGTTTCTTATTTAATTTATTTCCACCTGTATTATAAATGTATTGTTATAAGTTCAATAATGATTGATGTATAGCCAGATGTAGATGTTTCACCTGTTGTATTGGGCATCGTATGTGATTCATCCATTGAGATAACATACATATTATTATTATTATTTAATTCCACCGTGAGGTTTTCCCTATTTGTTTATATTTCTAGATTTTAAATTATACACCTAACAACCCATTATTTTTCACTTTAGAATAGTGCACAAGCATATTTTCACAATGTTTAAACGTTAAGAATAGTGGTGCATCAAATATTTTGTAGCATCAAGTCATACGGTAGACTTTATTCTCCACGGATCATTGGTTACGGAGGAGATTGTCAAGAAGAATCATGCAACCCACCCAATTTCTTATTATTGATGAGAAAGCCGTAATTTCTCTCCAATGCATTAGATTCTCCATTAGACCTTCTAATAAGGTGTATCTTTTAGGGTATCACTAAATTTTTGTTATCTTCACGACTGTTTTCTATGTTAAAGTTTGGATCTTATCCAAGAATATAATACTGCTATTAATTTCTCTAGAAAAAATTTCTTCTCTAAGGAAGTGGCTTGTGTTGAAATTATAAATTTTTTCATGCAATGGCATAGGCTTTTAAGGATAACCTATAAATTTATACAAACCTAGTTTGACCTCGAGAACACTAGAGATTAATTCCTTAACATAAGATGGATAATCCCATATCTTAACATATTAAGACGTGGTTTCGTTCAAATCCATATCTGACATGGAGTTGCATATACATTTTAGATGGTACTGCATTTAACGTATATGCTACACTTTTAGTGCATATCCTCTAAGGAAGAAGGCAACTCAGCTTCACTCATCTATATTTGAAAAATGTTCAATAGGGTTTTGTTTCACATTTCCAAAATATATTTGTATGGCAAAACATAAGGAAGAGTGACTTAAGAGAAAATATTATTTTCTTTTTGTTACAGTTGGTATCCTATCTAAGATAGAAGTATTTTATTGATTTATATTTTATCCTGCTTCTATTATATGTTCTACAAATTTTTCATAGATCTTTGATTTGTCTTTCAAATGATATACATATCCAAATCTAAAGAATTTGTCAGTGAATGTAAGTAAGTAAGTGGATCCGCCATGGAACCCATAGATTTTAGACTGCATATATCTATTATATTAATCCTAAGAGTTCAATTCCTCTCAACTTTGACGTTGCATCTAAATGAGCGCTTGTCCCTATTCCTTTCGAGATAGAATTCACAAATTTCATATGGTTCAAATTCAAGTGAAGAGAGATAACTTTATTTCTTAAATCATAAAATTATATCTTTTATATAATCTAGTCTAAAATTTTGAAAATAGTTTTTATTTATTTATATGCTTCCGTATTTTCATTAGTCAACACATTATTGCTTAAAAAATACAAGCCATTACATGGATGTACCAAAGTAGTTTTAATTTCAAAATGAATATTCTTAATATTCTTACTAAAATAAGAACCTATATTCATTTCTGATCAAACACGAAACATATATTATTTCATAAAAACATATCGGTACGTAATGACAATTTCTCAAAATTAGAATGTGTAGATTGGTAAAATTTTGTGGTACTCTCCCACTATTTTAGTTACTATGATAATTCCAATTGTAAGGTGAATTTCCAAAAACCAGATTGCTTTATTTATCCTACTTCTAGTTTTTATAAAAATTACAGGTGTGAGTTCTAAGTCTTATATCTAAAACTCAAGGAGTAAAACTCATAGAATTCAATCTTCCATAAGAAAACACTTTTAGAAGAGGAATCAAATTCTTTATTCTCATTAAGCGTCTTTAATAAATAGGAGATTTTAGTTTCCTTTGTCTTTTCTTCGAGCAATGGCACCCTTCGACTTTGCTTTCTATTTTTATAGTCAAAATTAGAATAAAATGAACTCTTTACCAAAATCACTAGATAAGATTCCTTAACAAAAGTGCCCGCAGTCGTCATTAAGACACCGAGGAGATAACTAATTGGAAGTTGAGCATGTTCATCAATAAGAGCGAATCAAATCAAGTCATCAGTGATCTATGAACATGGTCTATCTATAAATTTTGGCATTGAGTCATCTCCAAGTTAGTAAGTTCTTAATGTTCTCAATCAAATTAAGTACATGATCTTGAACTGTAATCCTACAACCATATTAAATGAAACAATTTATTTGAATTGATGTACCTTGCGGAGTAGGATAGTTCAACATAGAATATTTATAGGTGATTGAATATGAAATGTGTATTAATATTCTTTTGTTGCCTCATTGTAGACTGCAGAAAGTATTTTGCAAGTTTGCAGTCGAATGACCAAGATTCAAAAGTTTGTAATCCTATTAATGTAGTTGTATTATTTTGGTTCTTGCATGAGCATTAAAGTGACAACATGCTAGTGCTTTATTGGTGAGTATTTAATTATTTTTCCTTTCTTAGTCAGTATGTATGGTTTAGTATATTTAGTATGTTATTTACATGAAACAATTTCTTACAATTGTATTAAGTAGATTTGATTATAACTCATATGTTCTTATAATTAATAGATTGGTTTAACATATTTATTTAATATTGCACCCATTGGGTTTTAGCATATCTCCTCAAAACTTAAAAAAGATGTAGGAATAAAATTCTTCCAGTAGACTCAAGACCTCTTTATTACTTTACCACAACTTTGAGAATGGTTAATAATTGTGATCGCCATGAGCGGTGAATAACACAATATTAGTTATATTATATATAACTTCTGATATTGTTCTGTGCTCCTATTCATCTTTGTGATATCGAGGAAAATCAACTAACTACAAAATTAATTAGACGCTCGTGACCTAACAATTTGTGATTTTGTAAGTACAAGTATATGTGTAACAACCGTGTATTTTGTGATTATTTTAATTTTTGTATTTTAATTATTTTTACTGAAACTTCTTATTTAAAAAGTTGAATTTATTTATTAAAATGGATAAATTTTGTTATTTTAAATAATTTTTGATTTTTGTGTGAATTATAATTCCAAACCTGAATAAATGGAATATTTTTAAACAGTGGATTTTGGTCAAAATGGTCAGACTTTGACTTTTAAATTTAAAATTTAAATATTTGAATTTTATCTTTTATTATGAATATAGACTTAATTTCAAGAATACTGCATTTTGTTTCGTTGAAATCGGATTAATATTGTGAAAGTTATGCTTTTTACAATATTTTGTGTAAATTGTTTTATTTAACAAATTTGTTTATTTTAATTTAGATAAATAATATTTTTGTTTGTAAAATCATGTTCTAATTTGTGTAACATGATATGTTATGCATATATTTTATTTTTAAAACATTTTTAAAGTATAGTTATAATTTTCAAATGTTGATTGTATACTGTTTTCAACTTTTAAATTCTAGTTTCAATTAAATATCAATTGATTTATACGTTTTATATCTGTTTTCTTAGTTATTTTCTATAGTGTTTATATATGAACGATATGTTATTTATTGAATTGTTTCTTTGACATATATGTTATTAAATGGATAAGTAACAAAACAATTTTTTAAATTATGTAATAAACAAAGTCGTAAATAGAAATTAATTTATACGTTTTATTTCTGTTTTCTTATTTATTTTCTATGGTGTTTATATATAAACGATATGTTATTTATTGAATTGTTTCTTTGGCATATATTTTATTTAATGGATAAGTAACAAATCAATTTTGTAAATTAAGTAATAAACAAAGTTGTAAATAGCAATTAATTTATACGTTTTATATCCGTTTTCTTAGTTATTTTTTATGTTCTTTATATATAAACGGTATGTTATTTATTGAATTGTTTCTTTGACATATATTTTATTAAATGGATAAGTAACAAATCAATTTTGTAAATTAAGTAATAAACAAAGTTGTAATATCAATTAATTTATACGTTTTATATCTGTAACATTGCGATTTTCGACTCACGAAAGTCAACATTAATACGTCCACTGTATCAACTGCCGAGCAATCGTATGCCGGAAAACCGAACCGTTAGGGTTAATGAAAAGGTAGAAGATAGAAGAAGAAAGAAAGAAGAAGAAAACAGAAACAATAACAGAATCTCACAATCGCAGCGGAACAACATATAATAGATAAATGAATAATCTTTAAAACAAGCAACTATATCAGTTATTACATTACATCACATTACATTACATTATCAGAGTTTACAACAACAAACAGCGGAAAAGAAATACTATATACTAGTTGATACGCCATGCCATCCAGCTTGCTCCTGATCTCCATAGCAACTCCTGAATTCCCGAATGACCTGATAACCTGACTCTAGACTGTCCGTGTTAAAATTAGTGGACACCCAGAGTTTAGGAAGGGAACAATAAACTCCAGGTCAGTCATGGGACTGGTGTGAGAACTTAAACAGTTTATCTATTAAAAACAAACAAAGAAACATTTTAAGGTAGATCCGCAATGCTTTTAGAAAACGAGACTACCATAAGGCCTCCCGCACACACACACACACACGATGCAAACGCAGAATCAGAGGAGATTTCTCCTTATGATAGTCAAACATGCTTGATACGAGAAATTTTCTTTGATATTATTACTATAAGTGCAAAGTGTAGGAAAACATTTTAAAAGTATGATATAAATCTTAGCCAGCATAGGCATTCCGCACTTATGCCTACTATAGCTACCATGTTCAATAGCAGGTTACCGCCACATTCCATGGCAGGTTATACAACTAAAACCGTACATGGCTCATATTGTTTCTTTGGATCTCCAACAAATGGTCAGGCCAAGAAACTTCCCATTGCCACATAGGTACGCCTCTGGAAAGACGGCCCGAGAACCTAACCGGATCTCTGCCAACACAAGGCCGGGTAACCCCTAACTGGGTAACTACTGACACGAATATGCCATCCCCCGGTCGCAACCGACCTAAATCCCGGGATTCACCAAAAAACACAAAATAATATGTTTGCAGTAACCACATAGGTTAAATATCAGGGCTCCATACCATAATACCACCTCTATCCATAAGGAAATGACATACACTAAGGGGGCGCTGTCCCCTAATAACCTTGCCGCATCTTTCCTGTTTTGACAATTACCGGGGTGTGAGGCCGACGAAGTCTCGCCCACAAAGCTACGCTTTTCATAAAAGCCACGCTTTGATCAATAAATGTTCAACAGCACTTCGTATGCCACATTACCAAATTGGAAATGTATCACTAGTAACCATCAACTACATAACCTCTGAGCTCGTACGTCTCCGAGAAGGGTGTTAAGCTAAGAGAATAAATTCTCCGCCACCAACAGAAATATATTTGATAGAAACCAGCTTTACATCTCAAACTGTAACGTCAGACACACATCCATACAAGTCCGTTCTGGGTTCGAACATAACCGAAGGCACTTCCAAAGAAGCCCTTGCAATCCGGATATTCACTAATCACGACCGGACTTCCCATCACAAAGGGTGATAAAATCTCTATATCGGAGATCAGCCGATGCAGAGTCATTTGACGGATCCTTCCGTTTTTCAAAAATATCCAGTCTTCAACATCGGTCTTCAAATGCTATCCATTATGACATATCACTTATTCGGAATGGGATCTATGACACAAAGGTCCTCTCCCGGCTAAACCGAATAACGGGCGCTTATTTTAAAAATAAGTGTAGCATTCAAATTCAAGCAAATCACACAAATACCCATTCAAAGGTAAATATTGATAGTCGGTTATTTAACTATCAAGGCCAACAAAACAAATATCCAGCACCATAACAATCACTAGGCCCTTTTCATTAATCTTCCATAATTTTAAATAATTTGCCAGATATTCACTTCAATTTATCTTTGAAAAGATATATTCTCTAAACCCTTTCAATTTCTACATTGGAAAACATTTCCAAATACTTATTTAACAATAAGTAATTCACAAATTCATTTATTTTCAATACTTAGAAAATATTCAATATACTAAAAACATGATTAAGTATATATTTTGTTCTTTTAAGGAAAACATTCTCTTAAACACAATCATTTGAGTCAAAACGAATGTTGCGTAAAACATCGTTACGACAACCCAAAATCACTAGTATAGGGATTCGACATTTATATAGATATATAAATCCCAAAACTATATAAAACATTTCCTTTCGAAATCATTTACTATAACAACAGTGTTATAGTCCATATTTTCCTTGTTTCTCGAAAACGTCTATTTCAACAATGAAGGTTGAAATCTATGGTTTCGATTGTTAACACATTTTAAAACATCTTTAAATCATTTTAATTCTATTTAAAAGATCACTTCCTAAAACATTTCTTTAATATATTATTCACTATCCAAAATCGTGAATATAAATCATTTACCAAATTCAACACTTCTTCATATTTAATTTAAAGGATTATCCACTGTCCAAAATCGTGGTTATATCTCCTTTAATAGGCTTTCATATTTAGTTATCAAATTCAATTGGTTTTGGATTTATAAACAACGTTTATAAATTCACATTTATATTTTTATTTAAAAACTTCAACTTATAAAATCCCTTAATTAACAAATTCTATTTAAATTTCATTTAAATGCCAAAATCAAATTTTCAAGTTAATTACTTATAAATCTTTTATTTTACTAAATCTATTCATTTTATAACCTCACAATTTATAAATCTATAAATTTCATTCACTTATGAAATCCATTTATACTTCATTTTAACATTATAAAAACTCGTTTTATAATTCCAATATTTTGATTTATAAATATCAATTTTATAAATCTTTTATATAAAGCTTATTATAATAATTCTAAATTCTCAATTTAAACTATTTTATAAAATCATTAACTCCACATTACAAAAATCACATTTTAACTATATTTTCTCAAAAATCATATATTTTATAATATTAATATTATAACGTTTATTTATTTAAAATAAATCAATTCTAAAATTTTAACAAAACGTATACTTTCAAAAATCACTTTAAAATCCTTTTATATTTGAAAATCATCACTTTAACACTTTTAATTTTCCAAAATAGGCCCATTGCTGCAGCAACACTAAATATAACAATCATGGCATCCAAACATATCATATATCATATGATAACAGAATATATCACAATATCTGTAAATAAATCAATAATGTTGAGGAATCCAGTTGGATCCCTCCAACCTGTTTCCCTGCATCCACAAATGTTAGCACAATACCAATCCCATTCCAATACGGGATATCATGGTACATGGATTTATATAAATATTATCTGCTATTATGCGGCGCAATAGGGTCTCATCCGCTATATAATGCGGGAAAATCAACTCCAAGTACATATATAATACCAATTCCGCATCAAGGTGAAATATCGCAGTATATGTGTTTAATAAATAACATCCGCTTAATATACGGCGTATAAGGTCTATTTCAATTCAATAGATAATAATTAATCATTCAAGCATACAATCAACAATTTTAAATCTAACTATTTAAAATTTAAATTGAAACAATTTCGATTAGGTGAGAAGTTCTCACCTTGCTTCCAATACAGTTGCAGTGTTTTTATTTAGAATAAAATTAAACGTGCGTTTAATTTTGCCCAAATTTTTTACTAGCTCCAATTGATTCCAATCCAGCTCCATCGCATAATATTCGTCAATACGAACCCAACGCAATTCATTTCGCGCGAAATGGACCTCGTATGAACAAAATATCGCGTTACAAAGGTTACACGAATTAATATACAATTTAATTTTCAATTTTATTTCTATTTAACCTCGTTTCCAATCTGGTACGCACATTTTGAAAATTCAGATCCAGGCCGTCCCTTTTTCTTTCTTCCCCACGCGTGAACTAGCCAGGTGATGAACGCAACTAAAACCCATCGGCCGCCACAAGGCTTTGAATTTTTGCAACCTCCTCGAGCCAAACGAAGATGATCGACGACCGGGGCTACGAAGCCCAATGCAAGAGCTTCCCACGGCCTGAGGCCAGTCGCACTCGGTGCTACCTTGGCCACGAAAAACGTTCCCAAAAACGTGAAGAACGTGGGCCATTTACTGTCGATCCATGTCTCCGAATGCGATCGTGACCGTTGATCTTATAGAACTCACTACCCTCCACGAATCTCTAGTTGAAGTCTCGGCCTAAAAGCTGATGGATAGAGAGAGATCGGAGGAGAAAGGAAACAAAAATATTGACCATTGATAATATAGAGACGGCTGTTGTAACGACCCAGAATTTTTATTAATTTAAATTTGAATATTTAATTAATTTTAAATGTTAATGAGTGAATTTTTAAGTCGAATAAATTTTGTTTAGAATAATTGGATTTAATTGGACAATTAAATCGATAATTTAATATGCTAAATTATGGAAAAAATTGAAAAACGGGTTAAATATGATTGAAAATGATTTGTAAAATTTTATTTTATCATGTTGAAGTTAGAATGATATTTTAGAACTTTTAAAATCGAATTAAAAGTTAAATTGTGAAAATTGAATATTTTAATATTTAATTATCGACTAAAAATAGCCAATTTTTGAACAGTCTCAGAATTGAACGAAACCAGTTCCATTGGATCCATAATAGTTAGTTATTATCGGATTTCAATTTTCGTGTCAATCGGAGTTATCGTTTGATCGTGGCAGCTCGAAACGCATCGAATTGTTTTTAATATTAATTTGGCGAGTTAAAATAGCCATTTTTCAAACTGTCTCGGATTTCGACGAAACTAGTTTCATCGGATCCGTAATGTGATATTATTGTAAGGTTTCAAATTTCAAGTCAATTGGATTTACCGTTTGTCCGGTACAAATTAAAACGCCTAGAAAATCGTTTAAATCGATTTAATTTAAATCGAACGTTTGTTGCCATAACTCGCACAGATGTCTGAATTAGCTTCCGAAACCTGTTCCATTGTGTTCGGAACGCGGGGTAAACCCTAGAAACGTCAGTTTCGGCGCGTAAATCGGAGTTCGAAAATTTAAAATGAATAGTATTTTCGTTCAAAAATCTACAAAAGGAACACACCCTTGCTCATTCTTGTTCAAGCCCTAACCCTAATTTCATCTTCACCAGCCACCTCCTCCAGAATTCAATGGCCGAAAATCACCAAATCTTTTCCCTCAATATTTCTCAATCCATAAAATATTAGTAAAAGCTTTCAACTACGAAGTTAAAGAGCTAGATGAGATCTTGAAATTTATATGGCTATGATCTTAAACGACGCAACATGGGTGAAGAAATTTGGCTGCGTTCGTGGCCGTGAACCCTCGAATTTCGTGCAAAATGGGGGGGGGGGGGTCGTTCGCGTGCGGTCGGTGGCCGATGGTGCGTGGTGGAAGGGGCTTCGAAGTGGAGCAATCTGATCGAGTTGCAAGTGAACGTGGAGGCGGCATTTACTAACCCTAGTATCGGCATGTGATGGGTTCAAGTGCGTTTTTTTTGTTTCCTGTAGGGGAGAGTTGCGTGCGCGTGAAGAAGAGAGGGAGGGGGTAGCGTGATGTGCGGCCTGGATTAATCTGGGTTGAGGAATGTAAAATAATGTTGTAACTTTCATATTTAAAAATTCGTGTAACTTCTAAAATTTGTATCTCTTTGCTGCGAGGTCGAAAAAATTCAAAACGAAATGCGTTGGAATCGTATTCGCGAAGGCTACGCTATGGAACTGGTTTGGAGACGATAGGAGTCAGTGAGAATTTCGGGTATAATTAAACGCGTGTTTAATTTTATTCGAAATAAAAGCTAAAACAGAATTGAAATCAAGGTAAGAACTTCTCACTCAATCGAATCAGTTTCGATTTTATTTTAAATAGTTAGATTTAAAATACTTGAATGCATGTTTGAATGATGATTGTTATCTATTGATTGTTAAAATAGACATTATGCGCCGTTAGTAAGCGGATGTTATTTATTAAAAACATATACCGCGAATATTTCATAAACAGTGAAATTGGTATTATATATAATATCGATATATATATATTGGCATATGTATATATTGCAGTTGTTGATTTCCCGCATT
Organism: Allium cepa; assembly: GCA_030765085.1. NCBI lineage: Eukaryota > Viridiplantae > Streptophyta > Magnoliopsida > Asparagales > Amaryllidaceae > Allium > Allium cepa. Next base: position 759,516,697 of record CM060929.1, read on the forward strand.
TTTTAGCGGATGAGACCCTATGGCGCCGTTATTAAGCGGATAATATTTTAAATCCCATATACCGCGATAATTTCGTACTGGAGCGGAATTGGTATTGTGCTAATGTTTGTGGATGCAGGAAAACAGGTTGGAGGGATCCAACAGGATTCCTCAACAGTATTTATTTGATTTCAGATATTTTGATATTTGATAGACTATCATATCGATATATGATATCGTTGTTGTCGTGATTGACTATTTGGTATGTAGCATCATTGGACCAAATTTGGAATTTTAAAATGATTTTTAAAGTGATTTTTGAAAGAAAACGTTTATAAAATATTTTTGGAATTGATCCATTTTAAATAAATAAAGGTATAATTTTTAATGTTATAAAATTATGATTTTTGAGAAATATAGTTAAAGGTTGATTTTTGAAAATATGGGTTAATTACTTTATAAAAAGAGTTTAATCGGGATTTTTGAATTTATTATAAAAAGTTTAAATATAGGATTTATAAAATTTGATTATTTTATAAATCAAAATGATGAAGTTTTTAAAAGGAGTTTAAAGACGTTTTAAAATAGTAATATAAATTGATTTATATTAAAAGATTTATAAATTGATATTTATAAATTAAAAAAATGTTGGAATTATAAAACGAGTTTTTATAAGTGTTAGAATGGATTGTGAATGAATTTCATAAATGAATGAAATTCATAGAATTTTAAACGGTGAAGTTATAAATGGAATTTTATAAGCAGTAGGTTTATAAAATTTGAAAAGTTAATTGAAGAATGGATTTTTGATTAAATGAATCTTATAAGTTATAAGATTTATGAATTGGGATGTTTAAAAGAACGATTCTTGTAAACAAATAAATTATAAGTGTTTAACTTATAATGTGAACTTTTGGTTTATAATTGAGTTATAAATCGAATAGATTAATAAAGGAGATTTATAAAAAGGAGTTATAAAATAAATAGAAATGGAATTTATAAACATTGTTTTGTAAATTCGCAAATGACTTATTTTGATAAGAAAATTGTTATAACTTATTTATGGAGTTATATTCACGTTTTTGACTGTGAATAATCTTTTGAAATAAAATGAATAAAAGGATGAAATTTCTTAACATAGTATATTCACGTTTTTGAATAGTGAATAATATGTTAAAGAAATTGTTTTGAATGTGATGTTTTAAATTGAATTAAAACGATCTAACGATGTTTTAAAATGTGTTAAGATTCAAAACCATAGATTTCAACATTCATTGTTGAAATAGATGTTTTCGAGAAATAGAAGGAAATGGTGGACTATAACACTGTTGTTATAGTAAATGATTTATGAAAGGAAATGTTTTGTATAGTATTGAGATTTATATATCTATTTTAATTTCGAATCCCTATACTAGTGATTTTTGGGTCGTCGTAACGATGTTTTACGCAACATTCGTTTTAGCCCAAATAAAATGTGTTAAGAGAATGATTTCCTTAAAGAATGAAATATATACTAAATTTTGATTTACGTATATCGAATATTTTCACATGTTGAAAATAACTAGATTTGTGATGTACTTATTTTTATTTAAATAAGTATGGAAATATTTTTCCAATGTGAAATGAACGTTTGAGAATTTATCTTTTTAAAGATAAATTGAAAGTGAATATTGAAAATCGATTGAAAATCGTATATCATAGATATTTTGGGATTATAAATTCACTATGGAATTTATAAAAGAAAGGGGAATTAGTTTAAAAATAAACGTTGATTTATTTTTAAAGTGTGGGAATAAATTTACGAATTTGGAACGTAAATAAAAAGTAAATCGTTAAGGATTTATTTAATTGGTTTAAATGAACCATGTTGAAATGAAAGAAATTTCCGAGTAAGGAAAAGTGATTTGAAGAATTGTTTTCAAATGTTTGAAGTGTGGAAAAGTTTATATCTAGTAAAGATATTTTGGAAAGTAAATAATTTGGGGAAATTATTTGGATTTGGTGATGTTGAGCATGCCTATTGATAGTTAAATAATCCGACTATCAATATTTACCTTTAAATAGGTATTTGTTGTGAATTGCTTGAATTTGAATGCCACACTTATTTTTGAATAAGCACTCACTATTCGGGTTAGCCGGGAAAGGACCTTGGGGTCGTATGACCCATTCCGAGTATGTGATACGTCGTTATGGATTGCATTTGATGACCGGTGTTGAAGGCCGGATGTTTGTGAAAACGGAAGGATTACTGTCGAGTTACTCTACATCGGCTGATCTCCGATATAGAGGTTTTATCACCCTTAGTGACGGGAAGTCCGGTCGTGATTAGTGAATATCCGGATTGCAAGGACTTCTTTGTAAGTGCCTTCGGTTCTGTTCGATCCCGGAACAGACTTGTATGATTGTATGTCTGACATTAAAAATTGAGATATAAAGCTGATTTCTTTCAAATATATTTCTGTTGGTGGCGGAGAATTTATTCTCTTAGCTTAACACCCTTCTCTGAGACGTACGAGCTTAGAGGTTATATAGTTGAAGGTTATTAGTGATATACTCCCAATTTGGTAGTGTGGCATGCTGAGTGTTGTTGTGAAATGATCATCGTGTTGATCATTTGGGATAGGATCATTTATTTGATCGTTTATCTTGGTGATCATTTCTATGATCATTTGTTGACCCAAAGCACGGCTTTTGTATAAAGTGTGTTTTTGTGGACGAGTCTTCGTCGGATCTGACACCCCGGAAATGGTCAAAACAGGAAGGATGCAGCAAGGTTATTAGGGGTAGCGCCCTTTAGTGTATGTCATTCCTTCTGGATAGAGGTGGTATCATGGTATGGAGCCCAGATATTTAACCTATGTTGTTACTGCATATTTTTGTGGTTGTTGGAAATCGAGGATCCTCGGATAGATCGGTTACGATCGGGGGATAACATATTCGTGTCAGTAGTTACCTAGTTAGGGGTAACCCGGCCTTGTGTTGGCAGAGATCCGGTTTGGTTCTCGGGATGTCATTCCAGAGGCGTTTCCATGTGGCAATGGGAGTTCCTTGGCCTGACCATTTGTTGGAAATCCAAAGAAACAATACGAGACTTGTACGGTTTTAGTTGTATAACCTGCCATGGAATGTGGCGGTAACCTGCTATTGAACATGGTTAGCTATAGTAGGCATACGATAATGGTCGTATGTTGGCTAAGATTTATATTCTATTTTCAAAATGAATTTTGCCTACACTATGCACTAGTAATAATATAAAATGTTCTTTTAAATGCGTATCAAGCATCTTTGACTATCATAAGGAGAAATCTCCTCCGATTCTGCGTTTGCATTGTGTGTGTGTGCGGGAGGCCTTATGGTAGTCTCATTTTTAAAAGCATTGCGAATTGACTTTAAAAATATTCCTCTATTTTGATTTTAAAGATAAATAAACTGTTTTGAGTTCCCACACCAGTCACATGACTGACTTGGAGTTTATTGTTTTCCTTCCTAAACTCTGGGTGCCCACCAATATCTACACGGGCAGTCAAGCGTTAAGGTTTATTCAGGAATTTAGGAGTTGCTGGAAGCAAGCTGGATGGCATGGCGTATTACTAATTTATATAGTATTTCTTTTTCCGCTGCATTGTTTGTTGTTGTATGTTGTTGTACACTCTGATGATATGATGTAATGAAATGAAATGTAATGTAATAACTGATATAGTTCTTTGTTTAAAGATTATTCATTTATCTATTATATGTTGTTCCGCTGCGAATTGTGAGATTCTGATGTTGTTCTGTTGTTGTTTCTTTCTGTTCTATCTTCTTCTACCTCTTTCTTTTTCTTAAACCATAACATTTCGGGTTTCCGGCCTTCGATTTCTCGGCAGTCGATAAAGTGAGTATCGATGTTGAATTTTCGAAAGTCGAAAATTTTCGGGACGTTATATTTGGTATCGGAGCATATGGTTAAGCGACAACCATGGTTCTGTTGGGTATTACTCATTAGAGATAGAGTTAGTAGTACTCTAGAATGAGTTTGAGTGTAATAATAGCTATGAGAGCGTATTTGTTAATGAATATAAAATTGTTTTATATTGTGATGATTGATTTATTGAGTGGTATATGAACTTTCGTCAGCACGGTCTGTCAAACTATGCCGAAGGGGTTTCTAAACACTTAAATAGAACAATTCGACACAGTATTGTTTTAAATTGGGTAAATGAAATAATTTTACTTGAGTATATTTTATATATAAAGAAATAATTTTTCAGAATTATTAAAGGAATGTATATAAGTTGATTGTTTGGTTGTTTGAATAATCTAAATAAAAGAATTATTGTATAAGCAAAAGAATTATAAGAATTGAATTATAATTAAAGTGATTTACAATTGTGAAATAAACTTATATATATAACAAGTGAAACTATATGAATATATTTATGAATGTGAGTTGTAAATAAAAAAAGTGATGTTTATAAAATGGAATATAACTTAAGTGTTGTTGAATGAAGTTGATATTGATATCAAACTAAATTAATGAAGTTAAGTAATAAATGTGAACTTAAGTTATGTGAATGAAATTCAACTTTAGTAATTGGATTGAATGAATGGATTGAATGGCATCAATTGGATGTGAATTAAATTGATATGAAATAATGAATGTAAGTGTTAATTCATTAAAATCTAATGTTATTAGAAGTTGAATAATTGAATGAAAATCAATTAAAATTTAACCAAATTGAATGAATATAAGCAAAGGAATTTGGTTTTAGTTATTAAACATTGGTTGTTAGTTGATTGTTGATTGATTGTATATAAATTCATTAAGTGTTAATGAAAGTGAATTAGCGAAATTGGAAGCTATGAAATTGAATTCAAATTGAAAGTAAATAAATTTGAATAGAATTGAATGTGAATTGGATTTTATTAGTAAATGTTAACTAATTGAATTGAGAATGAATGTTGATAAAATTCAATGTAAACGAATCAAATGTGATTAAAATTGAAAGCCAATTCATTGAATATTAATGAGAATATGAATTAATATTGATTTGGTTATGGATGATAGTTGATTGATGGTTTCATTTGTTGCTTTAGTTGCATTTGCTATATTATATAGTTGTTATGTTACTATATGATGTATATTGATACTATTTTCATATATGCATGCTTCTCATGTTGTTGTTGAGTGTTTAGTAGGTGCGGATGGCGTTTGCTTCGCATTTGGAGCTCGCTTTCGCGCTATATTAGCCGTATATGCTCGCTAATAATATATAAGGTACATATCTCGGATTAAATATCGTACTTTTACATTTTTTTCCCTGCGGGATGCCTCATTACTTGATGAGATGTATATTTGTGATATATATACTGTCCTTTTTTTTTTTGGATCGAGCCGCGCAAAGGAGACTATGGCGAATTTTTCCGAAAATTTAAGGCGTTAGAAAAAATTTGGGAAAATTGGGAAAATTGTGAAAACTTTAACTTTGATTTGGAATTGAAAGTTAAACATTAGTAGTTGGTTTTGAAATGATAACTAAGTATGATTTGAAAACTTAGTAAGTTATTGTAAGAAGTTTAACTATGGATTTTGGAAAGTTAATAAATTTTGTAACTTTCTTACTTGATAATTTCGAGGACGAAATTCTTTTAAGGGGGGAAGATTGTAACGATCCAGAATTTTTATTAATTTAAATTTGAATATTTAATTAATTTTAAATGTTAGTGAGTTAATTTTTAAGTCGAATAAATTTTATTTAGAATAATTGGATTTAATTGGACAATTAAATCGATAATTTAATATGTTAAATTATGGAAATAATTGAAAAACAGGTTAAATATGATTGAAAATGATTTGTAAAATTTTATTTTATCATGTTGAAGTTAGAATGATATTTTAGAACTTTTAAAATCGAATTAAAAGTTAAATTGTGAAAATTGAATATTTTAATATTTAATTATCGACTAAAAATAGCCAATTTTGAACAGTCTCAGAATTGAACGAAACCAGTTCCATTGGATCCGTAATAGTTAGTTATTATCGGATTTCAATTTTCGTGTCAATCGGAGTTATCGTTTGATCGTGGCAGCTCGAAACGCATCGAATTGTTTTTAATATTAATTTGGCGAGTTAAAATAGCCATTTTTCAAACTGTCTCGGATTTCGACGAAACTAGTTTCATCGGATCCGTAATGTGATATTATTGTAAGGTTTCAAATTTCAAGTCAATTGGATTTACCGTTTGTCCGGTACAAATTAAAACGCCTAGAAAATCGTTTAAATCGATTTAATTTAAATCGAACGTTTGTTGCCATAACTCGCACAGATGTCCGAATTAGCTTCCGAAACCTGTTCCATTGTGTCCGGAACGCGGGGTAAACCCTAGAAACGTCAGTTTTGGCGCGTAAATCGGAGTTCGAAAATTTAAAATGAATAGTGTTTTCGTTCAAAAATCTATAAAAGGGACACACCCTTGCTCATTCTTGTTCAAGCCCTAACCCTAATTTCATCTTCACCAGCCGCCTCCTCCAGAATTCAATGGCCGAAAATCACCAAATCTTTTCCCTCAATATTTCTTAATCCATAAAATATTAGTAAAAGCTTTCAACTACGAAGTTAAAGAGCTAGATGAGATCTTGAAATCTATATGGCTATGATCTTAAACGACGCAACATGGGCGAAGAAATTTGGCTGCGTTCGTGGCCGTGTACCCTCGAATTTCGTGCAAAATGGGGGGGGGGGGGGGTCGTTCGCGTGCGGTCGGTGGCCGATGGTGCGTGGTGGAAGGGGCTTCGAAGTGGAGCAATTTGATCGAGTTGCAAGTGAACGTGGAGGCGGCATTTACTAACCCTAGTATCGGCATGTGATGGTTTCAAGTGCCTTTTTTTTGTTTCCTGTAGGGGAGAGTTGCGTGCGCGTGAAGAAGAGAGGGAGGGGGGTAGCATGATGTGCGGCCTGGATTAATCTGGGTTGAGGAATGTAAAATAATGTTGTAACTTTCATATTTAAAAATTCGTGTAACTTCTAAAATTTGTATCTCTTTGTTGCAAGGTCGAAAAAATTCAAAACGAAGTGCGTTGGAATCGTATTCGCGAAGGCTACGCTATGGAACTGGTTTGGAGACGATAGGAGTCAGTGAGAATTTCGGGTATAATTAAACGCGTGTTTAATTTTATTCGAAATAAAAGCTAAAACGGAATTGAAATCAAGGTGAGAACTTCTCACTCAATCGAATCGGTTTCGATTTTATTTTAAATAGTTAGATTTAAAATACTTGAATGCATGTTTGAATGATGATTGTTATCTATTGATTGTTAAAATAGACATTATGCGCCGTTAGTAAGCGGATGTTATTTATTAAAAACATATACCGCGAATATTTCATAAACAGTGAAATTGGTATTATATATAATATCAATATATATATATATTGGCATATGTATATATTGCAGTTGTTGATTTCCCGCATTTTTTAGCGGATGAGACCCTATTGCGCCGTTATTAAGCGGATAATATTTTAAATCCCATATACCGCGATAATTTCGTACTGGAGCGGAATTGGTATTGTGCTAATGTTTGTGGATGCAGGAAAACAGGTTGGAGGGATCCAACTGGATTCCTCAACAGTATTTATTTGATTTCAGATATTTTGATATTTGATAGACTATCATATCGATATATGATATCGTTGTTGTCGTGATTGACTATTTGGTATGTAGCATCATTGGACCAAATTTGGAATTTTAAAATGATTTTTAAAGTGATTTTTGAAAGAAAACGTTTATAAAATATTTTTGGAATTGATCCATTTTAAATAAATAAACGTATAATTTTTAATGTTATAAAATTATGATTTTTGAGAAATATAGTTAAAGGTTGATTTTTGAAAATATGGGTTAATAACTTTATAAAAAGAGTTTAATCGGGATTTTTGAATTTATTATAAAAAGTTTAAATATAGGATTTATAAAATTTGATTATTTTATAAATCAAAATGATGAAGTTTTTAAAAGGAGTTTAAAGACGTTTTAAAATAGTAATATAAATTGATTTATATTAAAAGATTTATAAATTGATATTTATAAATTAAAAAAATGTTGGAATTATAAAACGAGTTTTTATAAGTGTTAGAATGGATTGTGAATGAATTTCATAAATGAATGAAATTCATAGAATTTTAAACGGTGAAGTTATAAATGGAATTTTATAAGCAGTAGGTTTATAAAATTTGAAAAGTTAAATGAAGAATGGATTTTTGATTAAATGAATCTTATAAGTTATAAGATTTATGAATTGGGATGTTTAAAAGAACGATTCTTGTAAACAAATAAATTATAAGTGTTTAACTTATAATGTGAACTTTTGGTTTATAATTGAGTTATAAATCGAATAGATTAATAAAGGAGATTTATAAAAAGGAGTTATAAAATAAATAGAAATGGAATTTATAAACATTGTTTTATAAATTCGCAAATGACCTATTTTGATAAGAAAATTGTTATAACTTATTTATGGAGTTATATTCACGTTTTTGACTGTGAATAATCCTTTGAAATAAAATGAATAAAAGGATGAAATTTGTTAACATAGTATATTCACATTTTTGAATAGTGAATAATATGTTAAAGAAATTGTTTTGAATGTGATGTTTTAAATTGAATTAAAACGATCTAACGATGTTTTAAAATGTGTTGAGATTCAAAACCATAGATTTCAACATTCATTGTTGAAATAGATGTTTTCGAGAAATAGAAGGAAATGGTGGACTATAACACTGTTGTTATAGTAAATGATTTCCGAAAGGAAATGTTTTGTATAGTATTGAGATTTATATATCTATTTTAATTTCGAATCCCTATACTAGTGATTTTTGGGTCGTCGTAACGATGTTTTACGCAACATTCGTTTTAGCCCAAATAAAATGTGTTAAGAGAATGATTTCCTTAAAGAATGAAATATATACTAAATTTTGATTTAAGTATATTGAATATTTTCACATGTTGAAAATAAATAGATTTGTGATGTACTTATTTTTATTTAAATAAGTATGGAAATATTTTTCCAATGTGAAATGAACGTTTGAGAATTTATCTTTTTAAAGATAAATTGAAAGTGAATATTGAAAATCGATTGAAAATCGTATATCATAGATATTTTGGGATTATAAATTCACTATGGAATTTATAAAAGAAAGGGGAATTAGTTTAAAAATAAACGTCGATTTATTTTTAAAGTGTGGGAATAAATTTACGAATTTGGAACGTAAATAAAAAGTAAATCGTTAAGGATTTATTTAATTGGTTTAAATGAACCATGTTGAAATGAAAGAAATTTCCGAGTAAGGAAAAGTGATTTGAAGAATTGTTTTCAAGTGTTTGAAGTGTGGAAAAGTTTATATCTAGTAAAGATATTTTGGAAAGTAAATAATTTGGGGAAATTATTTGGATTTGGTGATGTTGAGCATGCCTATTGATAGTTAAATAATCCGACTATCAATATTTACCTTTAAATAGGTATTTGTTGTGAATTGCTTGAATTTGAATGCCACACTTATTTTTGAATAAGCGCTCACTATTCGGGTTAGCCGGGAAAGGACCTTGGGGTCGTATGACCCATTCCGAGTATGTGATACGTCGTTATGGATTGCATTTGATGACCGGTGTTGAAGACCGGATGTTTGTCAAAACGGAAGGATTACCGTCGAGTTACTCTACATCGGCTGATCTCCGATATAGAGGTTTTATCACCCTTAGTGACGGGAAGTCCGGTCGTGATTAGTGAATATCCGGATTGCAAGGACTTCTTTGTAAGTGCCTTCGGTTCTGTTCGATCCCGGAACAGACTTGTATGATTGTATGTCTGACATTACAAATTGAGATATAAAGCTGATTTCTTTCAAATATATTTCTGTTGGTGGCGGAGAATTTATTCTCTTAGCTTAACACCCTTCTCTGAGACGTACGAGCTTAGAGGTTATATAGTTGAAGGTTATTAGTGATATACTCCCAATTTGGTAGTGTGGCATGCTGAGTGTTGCTGTGAAATGATCATCGTGTTGATCATTTGGGATAGGATCATTTATTTGATCGTTTATCTTGGTGATCATTTCTATGATCATTTGTTGACCCAAAGCACGGCTTTTGTATAAAGTGTGTTTTTGTGGACGAGACTTCGTCGGACCTCACACCCCGGAAATGGTCAAAACAGGAAGGATGCAGCAAGGTTATTAGGGGTAGCGCCCTTTAGTGTATGTCATTCCTTCTGTATAGAGGTGGTATCATGGTATGGAGCCCAGATATTTAACCTATGTTGTTACTGCATATTTTTGTGGTTGTTGGAAATCGAGCATCCTCGGATAGATCGGTTACGATCGGGGGATGACATATTCGTGTCAGTAGTTACCCAGTTAGGGGTAACCCGGCCTTGTGTTGGCAGAGATCCGGTTTGGTTCTCGGGGCGTCATTCCAGAGGCGTTTCCATGTGGCAATGGGAAGTTCCTTGGCCTGACCATTTGTTGGAAATCCAAAGAAACAATACGAGACTTGTACGGTTTTAGTTGTATAACCTGCTATGGAATGTGGCGGTAACCTGCTATTGAACATGGTTAGCTATAGTAGGCATACGATAATGGTCGTATGTTGGCTAAGATTTATATTCTATTTTCGAAATGAATTTTGCCTACTCTATGCACTAGTAATAATATAAAATGTTCTTCTAAATGCGTATCAAGCATCTTTGACTGTCATAAGGAGAAATCTCCTCCGATTCTGCGTTTGCATTGTGTGTGTGTGCGGGAGGCCTTATGGTAGTCTCATTTTTAAAAGCATTGCGAATTGACTTTAAAAATATTCCTCTATTTTGATTTTAAAGATAAATAAACTGTTTTGAGTTCCCACACCAGTCACATGACTGACTTGGAGTTTATTGTTTTCCTTCCTAAACTCTGGATGCCCACCAATTTCTACACGGGCAGTCAAGAGTTAAGGTTTATTCAGGAATTTAGGAGTTGCTGGAAGCAAGCTGGATGGCATGGCGTATTACTAATTTATATAGTATTTCTTTTTCCGCTGCATTGTTTGTTGTTGTATGTTGTTGTACACTCTGATGATATGATGTAATGAAATGAAATGTAATAACTGATATAGTTCTTTGTTTAAAGATTATTCATTTATCTATTATATGTTGTTCCGCTGCGAATTGTGAGATTCTGATGTTGTTCTGTTGTTGTTTCTTTCTGTTCTATCTTCTTCTACCTCTTTCTTTTTCTTAAACCATAACATTTCGGGTTTCCGGCCTTCGATTTCTCGGCAGTCGATAAAGTGAGTATCGATGTTGAATTTTCGAAAGTCGAAAATTTTCGGGACGTTACAGTAACCCTAGCCCGGGTTTTGAGTGTAAAAGTGAATAATGAAGGTCCTTTGATGAAAATTTCCGTGGACTATTCACCCGAAATTTTTTCGAACTCCAAACGAAACGTGCCGCTTGGCATTTATAATGTTTTACCCCTATTCCGAACGCAATGGAATATATATCGGGAGCCAATTCGATCAAATTTGGAAGATAAGTTTTTGAATCGACTATTTAAATTCAAAATTCACTCGAGTCGATTTCTAAGCGTTTTAGCTTGCCCCGGACAAACCGTAAGTCCAATTGACATGAAATTTGAAACCATATAATAATATAACATTATGGGTCCGATGAAACTAGTTTCGTCGAAGTCCGAGACCGTTTGAAAAATGGCTATTTTTACTCGTCAATTAAATATTAAAATATTCAATTTTCATAATTTAACTTTTAATTCAATTCTAAAAGTTCTATAACATCATTCTAACTCCAATGTGATTTAATACAACTTTACAAATCAATTTTAATCACATTAAACCCAATTCCCAATTATTTCTGTAATTTCAAATATTAAATTATCGATTTAATTATCCAATTAAATCTAGATATTGGAAATAAAATTTATTCGACTTACAAATTTTACTTGTTAATATTTAAAATCAATTAAATATACGAATTTCAAATGACAGAAACTCTGGGTCGTTACAATATCCGTTTTCTTAGTTATTTCCTTTGATGTTTATATATAAACGGTATGTTATTTATTGAATTGTTTCTTTGACATATTTTATTAAATGGATATGTAACAAATCAATTTTGTAAATTAAGTAATAAACAAAGCTGTAAATATCAATTAATTTATATTTTATTTTATATGTTTCTACATCCGTTTTCTTATTTATTTCTTTAGTGTTTATTTAAATGGTATGTTGTTTATTGAATTTGTATCTTTGGCATATATTTTATTAAATGAATAGGAAACAAATTAATTTAAGATACGTTACTTTGATTTTATTTTGGCTATACGTTTCATTTTCATTTCCTGCCTTTATATTACCTATCTTTTTGATTCCATACCATAGCTGTTCAAATCAGTAGCCATGCATTCCAAAAAGAAAAATAAAAACCTGGCCGCCTATTGTATTCTCATCTCTTTCCCTGCATTTTTCACATAAAGAACTTTCTGTAAGTAATGGCTGCCTATCCTTTTATTTTCTTTTTTTTATCTTCCCCTCTTTTTCAATTTTCTTTTTTTTTCATTTGGGTTTGCCTTGCATAGTTCGGCCTCACCCCTCCTCTAGCCGCCACCTTCCTCCTCCACCTTCCATCCACGGCCTACACCACCACATCATCCTCCCAAAGCCAGGTCGTTAGAAGCTAGGCCAAAACTCCACATCCAAAGCATGTTAACCATGACAAAACCATCCATTTGCCAAACCCCTTCATTTTTGCTTGCCCTATCACCTCACCACTACCCTTTCCTTCGACTGCACCACCTATCCATCACCCCACACCTCTGACCTGATCATGACCGAGCCCAATATAGTGTAGGCCGAGCCTACATGCACCAAAACTCCACCTAGTGGCCTTGCCTGTGACGACCCAGAATTTTTGGGCATTTGAAATTAGAATATTTAATTGATTTTAAATATTCAATAGAGTAATTTTAACTTGAATTACAAATATCACAATTTATTTGATAATTAAATTATTGAATTAAATAATTTGAAGTTGAGTAAAATGATGAATTTGGAGTTTTAAGCCTATTAAAATAATTAGAAGACTTATAAAATTTATATTGATAATACTAAAGATAATAGAGGTTGTAAAACTGAAATTAACAGTGGTTTTTTCAGTTTTAAAATTTTATAATTTAAATTGAATTTAAAAATAGTCTTTCGAGGCACAGTCTTGGAATCTGACGAAACCAGTACCATTGGATCCGGAATATTTTATTATTATCGGATTTCAATTTTTGTGATGTTTGGAGTTGTCGTGTGACCGTACGATAGTTTAACGCGTTGTATTGTATACCGAAAATTTAAATCTAATTTAGTATATTTATTTATTTGTACTAGTCAGCGTCAGCCGATTTTCCATCACATCGTAATCTTTTCGAAATCACTGTGGCTAGGCAAAGCTTCTCACGCAGTCTTCCTCTTCATTTCTTTTAAATGGCTGAGCCTTTCCTTTATCAGTTCAAAGCCAAAAATCATCAGAACAAAATAAAATCGAACGAAAGAAGAAGAAAAAAAGAGGTCGATGTCTTTCTCCTCTTCTCCCCTTTCCTCTCAAATTCAAATCGAATTCACAGTAAATAGAAATGGCGATCGTTCCTCAAAAAAATGTTTATATATATTCTAACGCGATCAAAATTTCGATCGCGTAGTGGAGCAGTGCGTCGAGCAAGCGATGGAAGCACCTGCGCGCTCGCGAGTATGGCGGCAAGGGCGAAACGCGGAGGGGAGGCGGAGCTCTTCTCGATTGGAACGGGTTCGCTAGAACTGGAAGCGATGGGTTTGGATATAGGTGGCTCGCGACGGCGTTCGCTTTTGACATGGGACCGCGTTCGGCTAGGTTAGACGCGATGGGAAGTCGACGAGATGCTGGGAAGCGGCGGCGCTGCTACATGGTTTTGGGGGGGAGTCATGGTTCATCGGCGACGTGATGGGTGAGCAGCCTCTCGTTTCTCCTTTTATTTGCTTTGAATTTCAGATGTTCCTAATAAATAAATAAAAAAGAAATTATATATATATATATATATACAGTAAAGAGTTATAGAATGTTGGAAATTATTGAGTATTCAGTTTAAAAGAAATAGAAAAGAAAAATATAAATGAAGACATAATGTTTTGGGGCAATCATGTTTAATCAAGATTTGGATTATATTTACAAGAAATAGGATTTTTTTTTGATAAATTGGGAAAAGGAAATAAATAAATAAATATAGATAACTAGTTTAGATTAAATTGTTGGTCAACTAAATTTATTAAATAGCAAACTTTCATTGTTTCCTCTCAGATGATAATAAGTCGTATAATATTTATTTAAGGTCATAAATCGAGAAGAACCAAGGGGGTATTGAAGTGGATTACCAATGCATTGTCCAAGGTGAGTTAATCTCACTCAGCTAAAATTAAATTTAAATTTAAATGATTAAATTTAAATAATTGTTTGAATGGGTGAATTAATTGATGTGCTATAGTATGGTATATTTTGGAATTAGTATCTTATATTGTGCAAACATTTGTGGATGCAAGGAAAATAGGTTGGAGGGATCCAACTGGACCCCTCAACGTTTATTTAAATTTTTCAATATTCTTTATTGAGATTATTTGATATTCTATGATAAATTATATTGGAATGTTGAATGCTATGGTTTGATTGGATATATTTGAGTATAATGAATTACTAAAAATAGATAAATTGGATTTTTGAAAGAAAATAAAGGAAGTAAATTGTAAGCGAGATAATTATAGAAAAGTGTATAAATTAAGAATGAATTGAAAAAGAAATGGAAGTGATATTAAAATACTAATAAATAACTATGAGTATGAAAAGAAAAAGATTTTGAATAAACAGAAATTAATAAAGTGAAAAATTAATTGGTATTATTTAAAGAAATAAAGAATTATTTTAAAATTCATAATTTAAATTTCATTTAAAAGAATAAAGAAGTAATTTGAGAAATCCAAATTGGTACTTCAGTTAAAAATATTTTAAATCATAATTAAGGATTTAAATCTGGAGTTAATGGAATTTGGAATAAATGGGGTAAATTGGAAATCAATTTGGAAATTGATTCAAGTGTTTGGAATTGGAAATTTCAAGAAGAATGTGAAGAGAGTATATTTCTCTGGATAGCCAAGTACGTTTTCAAAGTAAGTTTTTAAAAATAAGATAAAGGTTTTAATGTTGTTTTAAAAAGTATGTTCTTGGAAATTTATTATTTCTAAATGTTTTAAAGTAAATTCTAAAGTAAGTATTTTGTTTAATCTATTATCGTAATAATTATTTAAAGAATGATTTGGTATTTTGTTTAAAGAAGAAAATCTAATGTATGGTTATAAGGTAACCTTATTTTAGTTATTTCTAAAAGTATTATTATAATTTAAGTATTAAAGTAATTTTTCTAAATTAAATGTTAACTTATTTTTTCAATAAAGTGTTTAAAATTATTTTTAAATCTAAAGTTTTTTGCTTTGTGATTTCAGTAGAAATAGAAATACTTGGAATTTATTCTGAAAAAGGAAGATAGTTTGAAACTGTATTCAAAAGATGGGAATTGAAATATATATTGCAAAGATATTTTTAGATAAATAAATAATTTGGGAAATTATTTATTGTGTGGGATGGATGTGTGAATGTTAATTGATTGTTAAATCACCGACTATCAATATTGGCCAAATGCGTTGATCGTTTCGAAGAGACCGGGATCGAGATTTATTTCTCGAAAACCACTTCGATCCGGTTTGTACGTTTTGTGGAAAACGAGTTTGGATTCGAAGATGGAGCAGTGAAGTACAAGGGCTAGTCGCTACTAATCCTGAGGATATTTCCAAAATGGATGTAGTAGGAATAGTGCCTTCGGTTCCGTTCGAACCCGGGACGGACTTGTATGGATGAATGCTTGCGAAACATCGTCAGGTGGATGATGGGCATTCTAAGGAATATGTTCTAAAAATGGTAACGCTTAGCCTCAAGCCTCATCAAATGGGAATGACTGAAAATCAGGGGTTATGCAGCAAGGCTAGGTGGGTAGCACCCAAGCAGGGTGAGTCATCCCTGCCTAGATATCCCTTTTATTTCGGCTTAGTGGGCGGTTGTTGATCCCAACCGCGGGGCGATCTCACTCGGGATTATCCAATAAGGGGTAGTCCCTGTCTTGTGTTGGAGGGGTGCAGGCGTACTCCTCGGTACTGTGATCTAGGCCACGTACCGTGACAGGTGGTAACCCAGTGCCTAGTCATTAGTTGGAAATCCATTCTCGCTACAAGCCTTGTACGAGTTTTGTCTGTATTACCCACTCTGTGGCTAGTAGCTGAAATTTAATAGATGTAACAATTTCGGCTATTTTGTAAGTATTTGTATATAGACCCTATTATAATATCAGAAGATTTCTATAAAAATTGTTTTAGCTATCGTAAGGTAAAAACCCGACATGTTTATTTGTGGCGAGGTCTTACGAGATGCTTTTGTTTTCAAAGGATTTTTGGAACTTTAATAATAAATTGAGTGTGATTTTCTCACGCTAGTAATCCAGACTGACTCTGGTGTTATTTAACTGTAATGGTCGGGTCAAACCGAATATTATAGGATACACGATATGATGCTGTGGAGCTCAGGAGACGAGCTGGATGACGATACGTACTTCCGTACTTGTTTATATATATTCCGCTGTGTTGATTTGCTGTGTATCCATTTGTATGTTGTTGTTGTTGAGCTATGATTGATGTACTCTGATGATGATGTAATATATAAACAGATATATTTGATTTTGAGTAAAGATCATTTATTATCTATTATATTTATTCCGCTGCGATGGTTAGATTTTGATGTTGTTTTCTATTTTCTTCTTCTACCTCTTCTTCTTTAACCCAAATGGTTCGTATTTCTGTATAACATGAGTTGATTTAGGTAGAATAGTGCTGACTCAAAGGGTACAGATTTGCGGGTCGTTGCAGTTGGTATCAGAGCTTTGGTTGATGATAACCTTGGCTCTGGTGGGAATTACTCATTTAAATTAGAGTCCGTAGTACTCTAGAATGAGTTTGAGCGTATAAATAGATATGAGCGCGTATTTGTTAGTGAATATAAATTTTTTTAATATTGCATTGATTGGTTTATTTAGTGGCATATGAACCTTCGTCGGCACAGTTTGGACAACTGTATCGAAGGGGCTTCTAAACACTTGAATAGAACAGTTTGACACGGTATTGTTTTTAAATGTGGGTGAATGAAATAATTTTACCCAAAATATATTTTGATATAAAGAAAAGTTTTTGTAAACTATTTTAGCTAATATATGATTGCTGGGATGTTAGGAATGATAATATTAAATTATTATCACCATTGTGTAAAAATTTAACTAGAAATTGAAAATATAACCAAAGTTTAAGGGAATAAATTCATTATAAAATGAAATTTATAAATATGAATTATAAATGTAAACTATAAATTGAAATATAATTAAATGGGAATTTGTATAAGCATAAACTATACAAATGCATTGTAGTTAAAATTTGAATTAAAACAGAATTTGAAACTTTAAAACCCGGAGATTTTGGAAATATTTTGAAGACAAATAATAACATTATTGTTTTAAAAAGTATTTCTGAAAGGGAATTGTTCCAAATAAATTTTGGGAAAGGTTATAGCATTAAATTCACTTCAGTCGCTGGAAAATAACTTCGGTGATGACTGCAGCATCATCGATGTTCATTTTCGAGTTTCTAAGTGACAGATTGCTACCAAATTGATTTGTTTAGAAAAGCTAGTTGTTTTTGAAATTTCAAAGGAAATTTGTTGGAAATAAAAACCAGGATTGGTTTAAAATTTTTGAGAAATGTGATTTGAGATGTTGGAGATTTCAAAATAATTTGAAACAAAAGTCGGTGTTTAAAAATCCTGATGAGATAGTTGTAAGCTTATGAATGGAGATGATTTTTAAATCAGGAAGGAAATATAAGCTTTGAATGTTGGAAATTTAAATTTAAAGTGAAAGGTTAAAAATGAAATAAACTTGGATTGGGGGAATAAAACTTTAACTGGATTGAAATTAACTGTATAGGCTGAAAATAATATCCAGTTGTATTCGAATTAAGTTGAAATTGAATAAATCCGAGTTAAAATAAAATTGAATTGGAATAAAAAATCAATTGAGTTATCGAATGGAA
Source organism: Allium cepa (assembly GCA_030765085.1). Lineage (NCBI taxonomy): Eukaryota > Viridiplantae > Streptophyta > Magnoliopsida > Asparagales > Amaryllidaceae > Allium > Allium cepa. The sequence continues at coordinate 759,534,895 of CM060929.1, forward strand.
TTAGATTCTTACCTGGATAAATGGAAAATAAGTTTGATAAGGATTGGATTGAAATAAATAAACTAGAATAACATATAAAAAGATTAAAAATGCATGGAATAAAACATGCTTGGGTTATAAATAAGCATAAGGCTTGAGTTAAAAATAAAAAGATGAATATATTCAAGCCTATGATGAATGGAATTGTGTAAATAATAAGTTGTGACTTATAAAATTGAAAATGGAATACAAAATCCAAAATAAATATTGTTTGATGTTTTGGATAGTAAAGCGAAAGAAAATCCAAACTTGAATTATAAAATAAATTGAACTAAGAAAATTAAATGAAGTGATATTTGGAATTAAAAATCAAGTATTGAACTATAAATAGGGGAGAACTAATTTAATGAAATGTTAAATAGAAGCTGAATTGTGAGTTTATGATGAAGTTTGGAAATAAAAATTAAGTTATAAATTAAATTCGACTTAAATTATTGGTGAAGTAAATGTAATTGAACTGTGAGTTCATGAAATTGGGTGGTAAATTGCAAATGGATAGTGGATTCAGAACTTGAGTTATAAATTAAAATTTAACTTGAAGTGTTAACAAATTAAATATAATCGAAAATGTATCGAATAAAAATAAAAGAAGAGATTGGATTAAAATAGTGATGTTTTGAATTGCCAATAAAATCCAAATAAGTGGAAATAAATTGGATATGGCCTTGTAATCAACTGAACGAGATGAATCTGAAGGTTAAATTTTATAATAACTAATCAAAAGAAATTGTAGATTTAAAAATGAGATTTAATTGAGAGAGAATTAAGTTGAATAAAAGAGAAAAATTTATTTGAAAAATTGAAATGAGCTTAAGTATATAAATTTTTTTTTTGAATAAATTGAAGTAAGTTAACTTAAGCTGAATAGATGGAGGAGGGTTGAACTGAAATCAACTTAAACTAAGTTTAATAATATTGGATTGGTTTTAAATCAAGTGAAAATAAATTTGAATCGAAATAGAATTTGGTGGGTTATAAATAATATTTAAGGAAATGAAAATTTATAATGGATTGGGTGGATAAACTAATTATATTGAATAAATAAATGGATGGAATAAATAAGAATCAAATGGAAGTGAACTTAAGTTTGAAGTGGAATAAATTGAGTAAATTAACTTAAGTTGAGAATAATTAGAAGCTCGACTACGAGTAAAAATGGAAGACCATTAAATCAAAGCTTGGTTTGAATTAATTAGGGAATAGTTAGTAATATGCAAGCTTGGAATGGGTCGAGCTAAATAAATGGTCGTGAATGAATTAAAATAAAAAGGAAATTTAATTGGTAATGAAGATGAACCTATGTTGTTAATGGTTTTGAATGAATTAGTTTGGTTAATAAAATGAAATGTGAGTGAATGGATTCAAATTTGACATGCAATGAAAATGAGAATATATGGATTATGAATAAATTTAAAAATGGAATAGAATCAAGTATAAATTGAGTTGAAATCCAAATCCATTTAAATTGGTTATAAAATGTAAATACTTATTTATTCACATAGATCTCGTCAAATTGCATAGAATAAATTGTCATTTGATGTAAATGGAAGTAATTAAAATTCTATGAATTGTTAGGAGTAAAATAAATTGATTTTGAGAGAAATTGAATTAAATATGAGTTCAGTTTGCTTAAAAATAAATTAATGTAAGCTTGTGAGTTGTTAACCATTCGGATTAAGTGAAACGATATGTGATTGGTTGTAAGCAATTAAAATTAATGTTGAAATATTTAAATTGCTTATAAAAAGTGTTTAATGTGCATTTCTTTTAGAATTCATATGTTTTAACTATTGCAAATAAATGAAATGTCGTTAAACCTCATATGTATGGCACTTACATGTTTAAATTGAGTAAGTACAGGTACTGGGAAGCCGTGTGGCTGGATTTTGATTGCGCTAACTGCTAAATAGATAAGCTGCTTGCTTAAAAATGCTAAATAAGGTACACCTACGCAATAAAAATAGGAAATATGAACTGTTATTGGTTTTTCCAACCGTGTGGGTCGATGTATATATATTTATATCTTTTGTCAAATTGCAAAAGCTCTTCCGTACAAAGGAGACTCTGCCAAAAATTTTCGAAATTTTTGGGAGTTAGAAATTTTTTGAAATTTTTTGGAAAATTTTGATAACGACAAACGGTTTCAACTGAAATTGAAATAAATTAGTAAATGAATCCAATTTAAAATAATGATATGAATTAGTTGTAAATGAAAAATAAAATCCAAATATTCAGAATTGAAGATAAATTGAATTCATATGGAAATGAAAGAATCAATTTGAATAGAATTGGATATAAACTAAAGTGGTAAAGTGGGAATAAATATAAGAAGCATATAAAATGCTTATACAAACTTAAGAGGGAATGGTGAATTCTTAAATGAAAATTGATACTACTAATATAATCTAAGTCAATATTTGAATGAATAGATATTGGCATTTTGTGAGAAAGTCAATAAAATGTATTTGGGAAGGTTGTGAATGGATATTAGTGCTAAGCAAGATATGCAGGTATTATAAAGGGAAAAGAGAATTGATTTTGATTTCAAATGATAAATTTGAATTGCTCGACAAAAAGGTATGTGTTTAAGTTTCTATATGAAATTTGATTTGGGTTTTTGGATCGAGCCACTTGGCTTTTTGTTTTCTTTTTGGATTTGGGAGGCCATAGGGCCATTTTGTAGTTGTACCGAGCTAGCCGCGCAAAAGAGACGCTAGCAGAATTTTTCGGAAATTTAGAAAGTTAGAAACTTTTGAGAAATTTTGAAAATTTTAAACTTGGTTTTGAATTATAATTTGAATAGTTGAATAATTAAAGTTGGTTGGAAACTATTGGGAGGGTTTGGGAAGTTAGTAAGTAAGGTAATGTGTCTTTTATTAAAAAGATAGTTGGTAGGATGTTAAATTGTTGGTTGTGGAGAAATAGTAACGGGTATTGGACCATTCTTCCTAATTAGTAATTTCGGGGACGAAATTCTTTTAAGGGGGGAGGAATGTGACGACCCAGAATTTTTGAGCATTTGAAATCGGAATATTTAATTGATTTTAAATATTCAATAGAGTAATTTTAACTTGAATTACGAATATCACAATTTATTTGATAATTAAATTATTGAATTAAATAATTTGAAGTTGAGTAAAATGCTGAATTTGGAGTTTTAAGCCTGTTAAAAATAATTAGAAGACTTATAAAATTTATATTGATAATACTGAAGATAATAGAGGTTGTAAAATTGAAATTAACAGTGGTTTGATGAGTTTTAAAATTTTGTAGTTTAAATTGAATTTAAAAATAGTCTTTCGAGACACAGTCTCGGAATCTGACGAAACCGGTACCATTGGATCCGGAATATTTTATTATTTTCGGATTTCAATTTTCGTGACGTTTGGAGTTATCGTGTGATCGTACGGTAGTTTAACGCGTTGTTGTGTATACTGAAAATTCAAATCTAATTTAGTGTATATATTTATTTATACTAGTCAGCGTCAGCCGATTTTCCATCACATCGTAACTTTTCCGAAATCACTGTGGCTAGGCAAAGCTTCTCACGCAATCTTCCTCTTCATTTCTTTTAAGTGGCCGAGCCCTTCTTTTATCAGTGCAAAACCAAAAATCATCAGAACAGAATAAAATCGAACGAAAGAAGAAGAAAAAAGGGGCCGATGTCTTTCTCCTCTTCTCCACTTTCCTCTCAAATTCAAATCGAATTCACAGTAAATAGAAATGGCGATCGTTCCTCAAAAAACAAAAAAACAAAATATATTTATATATATATTCTAACGCGATCAAAATTTCGATCGCGTAGTGGAGCAGTGCATCGAGCAAGCGATGAAGGCACCTGCGCGCTCGCGAGCATGGCGGCAGGGGCGAAACGCGGAGGGGAGACGGAGCTCTTCTCGATTGGAGCGAGTTCGCTTGAACTGGAAGCGATGGGTTTGGACATATGTGGTCGCGACGGCGTTCGCTTTTGACATGGGAAATAGTGCCGCGTTCGGCTAGGTTAGACGCGATGGGAAGTCGACGAGATGCTGGGAAGCGACGGCGCTGCTACATGGTTTTGGGGGGAGTCATGGTTCATCGGCGACGTGATGGGTGAGCAGCCTCTCATTTCTCCTTTTATTTGCTTTGAATTTCAGATGTTCCTAATAAATAAATAAAAGAAATTATATATATATATATATATATATATATATATATATATATATATATATATAGACAGTAAAGAGTTATAGAATGTTGGAAATTATTGGGTATTCAGTTTAAAAGAAAAAGAAAAGAAAAATATAAATGAAGACATACAGTTTTAGGGCCATCATGTTTAATCAAGATTTGGATTATATTTACAAGAAATAGGAATTTTTTTGATAAATTGGGAAAAGGAAATAAATAAATATAGATAACTAGTTTAGTTTAAATTGTTGGTCAATTAAATTTATTAAGTAGTAAACTTTCACAGTTTCCTCTCAGATGATAATAAGTCGTATAATATTTATTTAAGTTCATAAATCGAGAAGAACCAAGGGGGTATTGAAGTGGATGACCAATGCATTGTCCAAGGTGAGTTAATCTCACTCAGCTAAAATTAAATTTAAATTTAAATGATTATATTTAAATAATTGTTTGAATGGGTGAATTGATTGATGTGCTATAGTATGGTATATTTTGGAATTGGTATCTTATATTATGCTAACATCTATGGATGCAGGGAAAACAGGTTGGAGGGATCCAACTGGACCCCTCAACATTTATTTAAATTTTTCAATATTCTCTATTGAGATTATTTGATATTCTATGATAAATTATATTGGAATTTTGAATGCTATGGTTTGATTGGATATATTTGAGTATAATGAATTATCAAAAATAGATAAATTGGATTTTTGAAAGAAAATAAAGGAAGTAAATTGTAAGCGAGATAATTATAGAAAAGTGTATAAATTAAGAATGAATGGAAAAAGAAATGGAAGTGATATTAAAATACTAATAAATAACTACGAGTATGAAAAGAAAAAGATTTTGAATAAACATAAATTAATAAAGTGAAAAATTAATCGATATTATTTAAAGAAATAAAGAATTATTTTTAAACTCACATTTTAAATTTCATTTAAAAGAATAAAGAAGTAATTTGAGAAATCTAAATCGGTATTTCAGTTAAAAATATTTTAAATCATAATTAAGGATTTAAATCTAGAGTTAATGGAATTTGGAATAAGTGGGGTTAATTGGAAATCAATTTGGAAAATGATTCAAGTGTTTGGAATTGGAAATTTTGAGAAGAATGTGAAGAGAAGTATATTTCTCTAGATAGCCAAGTACGTTTTCAAAGTAAGTTTTTAAAAATAAGATAAAGGTTTTAGTGTTGTTTTAAAAAGTATGTTCTTGGAAATTTATTATTTCTAAATGTTTTAAAGTAAATTCTAAAGTAAGTATTTTGTTTAATCTATTATCGTAATAATTATTGAAAGAATGATTTGGTATTTTGTTTAAAGAAGAAAATCTAATGTATAGTTATAAGGTAACCTTGTTTTAGTTATTTCTAAAAGTATTATTATAAATTAAGTATTAAAGTTATTTTTCTAAATTTAATGTTTAACATATTTTTTCAATAAATTGTTTTAAATTATTTTTAAATCTAAAGTTTTGTGCTTGGTGATTTCAGTAGAAATAGAAATACTTGGAATTTATTCTGAAAAAGGAAGATAGTTTGAAACTGTTTTCAAAAGATGGGAATTGAAATATATCTTGTAAAGATATATTGAGATAAATAAATAATTTGGGAAATTATTTATTGTATGGGATGGATGTGTGAATGTTAATTGATAGTTAAATCACCGACTATCAATATTGGCCAAATGAGTTGATCGTTTCGAAGAGACCGGGATCGAGATTTATTTCTCGAAAATCACTTCGATCCGGTTTGTACGTTTCGTGGAAAACGAGTTTGGATTCGAAGATGGAGCAGTGAAGTACAAGGGCTAGTCGCTACTAATCTTGAGGATATTTCCAAAACGGATGTAGTAGGAATAGTGCCTTCAGTTCCGTTCGAACCCGGGACGGACTTGTATGGATGAATGCTTGCGAAACATCGTCAGGTGGACGATGGGCATTCTAAGGAATATGTTCTAAAAAAGGTAACGCTTAGCCTCAAGCCTCATCAAATGGGAATGACTAAAAATCAGGGGTTATGCCGCAAGGCTAGGTGGGTAGCAGCCAAGCAGGGTGAGGTCATCCCTCCTAGATGTCCCTTTATTTCGGCTTAGTAGGTGGTTACTGATCCCAACCGCATGGTAATCTCACTCGGGATTATCCAATAAGGGGTAGTCCCGGTCTTGTGTTGGAGGGGAGCAGGTGTACTCCTCGGTACTGTGATCTAGGCCACGTACTGTGACATATGGTACCCCAGTGCCTAGTAATTAGTTGGAAATCCATTCTCCCTAGGAGCCTTGTACGAGTTTTGTTTGTATTACCCACTCTGTGGCTAGTAGCTGGAATTTAATAGATGTAACAATTTCGGCTATTTTATAAGTATTTGTATATAGACCCTATTATAATATCAGAGGATTTCTATAAAAATTGTTTTAGCTATCGTAAGGTAAAAACCCGACATGTTTAATTGTGGCGTGGTCTTACGAGATGCTTTTGTTTTCAAAGGATTTTTGAAACTTTAATAATCAATTGAGTGTGATTTTCTCGCGCTGGTATTCCAGACTGACTCGGGTGTTATTTAATTGTAATGCTCGGGTCAGACCGAGTATTATAGGATACAGGATATGATGCTGTGGAGCTCAGGAGACGAGCTGGATGACGATACATACTTCCATACTTGTTTATATATATTCCGCTGCGTTGAGTTGCTGTGTATCCATTTGTATGTTGTTGTTGTTGAAATGTGATTGATGTACTCTGATGATGATGTAATATATAAACAGATATATTTGATTTTGAGTAAAGATCATTTATTATCTATTATATTTATTCCACTGCGATGGTTAGATTCTGATGTTGTTTTCTATTTTCTTCTTCTACCTCTTCTTCTTTAACCCAAATGGTTTGTATTTCTGTACAACTTGAGTTGATTTAGGTAGAATAGTGCTGACTCAAAGGGTACGGATTTGCGGGTCGTTACATTGCCCCTTTGTAATCTTATGTTGTAACTCCTACCTTTCCAATTCCTAGCTAGTTGTGCTATATGGACCCATACCCAAGCCTTTAACAGCACCATGGCCAAGCATATGATTCCCCTAGGCCGAGCACTTGAGTGGTCAAAGCATGATCAAGCTATCTTGTTATTTATTTATCTTTATTTCCTATTTGTTTCAATCTAATTTTGATGAGTACATATTTATATCGCTTTACTTATTTTAATTACAAGATCTAAATCTGGTTGTTACCTCATCTCAAATCTTATCATGCCTCACCGTGCTCTAGGGTGTGTGCACTTTTTTATTTTGAATCAATCTCTAGCATCGAAAAGGTGAGTATTCACGCCTAACATTCATACCTACAGAATTGTAAATTGATAGCAAGTGAATTTTTAGAATTGTTATATCATGTTATACCTGTCTGTGATATGAATTATATGATGTTAAACCCTGTTATAAACTTATCACATCATCTGCTATGTTATATGTTGTCATGCTGTTTATTCATTTCTTGTTATCACACTGCAAGTTCCCTATAGAATAGAATCACTATGGGTTGAAATGATACATACCCGAACGGACGTTAGAATTAGGAAAAATCATTATGGGCTGAAATGATAGGCCTGAGCGATTTTATTTATTTATTTATTATATTTAACTTGGGTTTTGCGGGTTTGAAATGATAAAACCCTGATTTTTCTTTGTAAATTACGGGTTGAAATGATATATTATCCGTATCACTTGATTTAGGGTAGAAAATTTTATACCGACCCATGGTTATTTTATATATTTTCTGGATATTTTTAAGTATTTTCAAACGTAAATTATGATATTTTGATTTAAATATGAATTTAAAATGATTTATTAGAGTGTTATTGATTTTTCTGTAAATATAAAATGTTAAACAAATGTATGCCTAAGAGTGTAACTTGAATTATAACCTAACTTGGAATTTGAGATTTGGTGTAAAATGAGAATTTAAGTTAAAGAAAATAAATTAGAATTTAATAAACGAATCACTGGAAAATTTGGATTTAATTATTTGAAAGTATAATAACTTCACTTTTAAATGGTTTAAATGAATTATTTTTGATTATAATATAAACCATTTTTAAAAGGTAATTAAATTTGAATAGCTGAATTTGAATTCAAACAGTGATTTGAAAATGAGATTTTGAAAGAACATGATATTTTGATTTATTGAAATGGTTTGGAAATGATTTGATCCTTATTTTGATTAAGATTTGAATTTGAAATGATATTTTATTTTTGAAGTATAAAATACCATTTTAAAATTTATAACCACATGTACACTTCTTTCTATGCCATTTGATTTCCTTGTGATTGTTTTGGTACACACTTTGAATTTGCGACTGTTGCTAGAGGTGAGCGATTATTGCACCTCTGCGCTACCCTAGCCACATTTACACTGTTATTTACATTAATTACTTTAATATGGGTATTTATGTGATAGTGTTTATTTATGCTTAATTGATGGTTTACCGGATCCTTAAAGGATGGGCAATCCCAAGCATCCTTTAAGTTATTATGCATTGCTGTTACAGTTCACTTGAGTTGGTTTACATTGTATAAGTATGTATGTCCTGACTCGAGTGTTTTGTGTTTTACTTTACGCTCGGGTCAGCCTGAGAGCCACAGCTTTGGATTCACCTTCTGGAGCTAGAGATTTGTTGGAGCTTATCTGACCATCAATTAGTCTATTTATGATCCAGTTATTTCCTATTCGGTACTGCTTCTGCATTAGTGATCTATCTATCCAGACTTCTACTGTATCCATTTTTAAATTATGATATTTTGTATAAGTTTTGACAGTATATAGATAGTAGCTTCATGAACTACTATGGTATTTTTTTCCGCTGCGAGTTAATTTGATATTTCTATGTATGCGATTCTATGTTTGATTTTATTTGCTCCAAATTATATTACAATGCGGTATTTTGAGCAGTTCAAGTCCGACATGTGCGGATGCAAATGGCTGAAAATAACAAGTTGTTATAGTTGGTATAAGAGCTTTGGTTTTAGGTAAATCTTAGCCTGCGGAGCAAAAACTCATTAGAGATAGGGTAGAAATACCCTAGAATGAGTGAAATCAATCTTAGAATCATTTCTTTATGAGAGAATGTATTTTTGAAGTATAAAATGATTTTCAAATGATTTTAAAGGATTTTCAAAGATTATATTGGTATAAACTTTTCCTTATTTTGAAATCAATATTTTCTAAACTTCATCCCTTCTGTATCCACTTTGCTAGTATTCTTTTGGTTAGGATTCCTTGAACTTTGAAACGCTCCCACTTGTTCTGAAATCCATTCCTGTGTAACGACTCAGAATTTTTAGTAATTAAAATTTGAATATTTAATTTATTTTAAATATTAATAAATAAATTATAAGTCGAATAAATTTTTATTTGAATAATGGGATTTAATTGGATTATTAAATCGATAATTTAATATGTGAAATTATGGAAATAATTGAAAATTGAGTTAAATATGATTGAAAATGATTTGTAAAATTTTATTTTATCATATTGAAGTTAGAACGATATTTTAGAAGTTTTAAAATCGAATTAAGAGTTAATTTGTGAAAATTGAATATTTTAACATTTAAATCGACTAGTGAAAATATTCAATTTTTGAACAGTCTCAGAATTGGACGAAACCAGTTCCATTGGATCCGTAATAGTTAGTTATTACCGGATTTCAATTTTCGTAGCAATTGGAGTTATCGTTTGATCGTGGCAGCTCGAAACGCATCGAATTATTTTTAATATTAATTTGGCGAGTTAAAATAGCCATTTTTCAAAAAGTCTCGGATTTCGACGAAACCAGTTTCATCGGATCCTTAATGTGATATTATTGTAAGGTTTCAAATTTTGTGTCAATCGAATTTACCGTTTGTCCGGTGCAAGCTAAAACGCCTAGAAAATCGTTTAATTGGTTTAAATTTAAATTGAACGTTTATTGCCATAACTGTGACGCCCCACCTCTATACCCACGCTAGCCAAGAACACTCCGGAGTAGTGCTGTCAACTAGCACGGAGAATAAGGCTGTTAAGGAGCGACCATCCATGTAATTGCTTATCACACGGTGGCTATAAATAATCTTCGGAAACAAACATAGAAATAATCATATCACAAATCAGTCACAGATATCCATATCACAAAGGCGGAAGAAGATATGAATATATAACTAACACATGAAAGTGTACATCAGAGTAGTGGTCAGTAAGATCCACGATAATACAAAAGAATAGCAACACGTGCTATACAAAAGAATACAACTATGAGTCTATATCTCAAGTGTATACAACAAAAACTGCTAATCTAAACAGTTAGCCAAAAGTCAGAGTGATGAATCCCTGGGAAGAAGTCAAGCAGAAGCACCTGTAACATCTCGGTCTGACCCGAGTATTATTGAAGAAAATAATAAACGGGTCAGTCTAGCTATAAATATCAGATGACATGGTATAACATAAAAGATATGGCATAAACATAAACATCCATAATGACATACCACTATAAGTATGTAAATAATGATCAACAGAAGATCAATCAATAAGAGATAATCAATATCATAAGAATCTTCTCAAAGATTCGGAAAGGGCATCATACCCCAAACTTGTACTCACAACAAGTCAATGACATAAATTCTAGAAATCAATGCAAGAAGTCCAGAAATCATAGAAAAGAGAAAGAGGCCTATCAAATGACGGTCCGAAGACCAAGGGGAGCTACCCCACATGTGTGAATGGAATCACACAGATTAAGGTCCAGACTAACCAAAAAGCAAAAAGGTATGTGTGAGTGGAATCACACAAGTGGTGTCTAGTCTAACCTCGCAACAAGAGACATCGCACAGTTGCTAGTCTAAATCATCAGAATGATCGTCATGATCAACGAGAAGTGTCAATTACACTAAGCTAGTAAATATAGAAGTTTAGCTTCATGTCCCATAACCACTTGCTTAACTTAAATATTTACGAACAAACTGTAAATCTTCACTAATAAAATTGTCACAAGAGGTTCAATCGAACAAGTCCAAGAATTAACCGACGAAGTGAACGCAAGCGTTTCATACCACTTGTTTTACTAAGTCGTTTAATTAGATTTCTCATCCGAGTGAGGTAAAGGTTTGTATATACTAATAGATTGGAAAACGGTTTAAGAAAAGAGCTTTGTTATTAAAAATAGAGTTGAAATTGTTTGTTAAAAGAGTTTTGATATTTACTACTAGTATTGAAACCTTTATATTATAAAGTGACAAAACACAGAAGCAATTGTAGAAACAATCAGTCACAACAATCGCATACGGATATGTGAATAAAATCCAAGGAAATCAGCTCAATGTTTTTCAGATAAGATCCCCTACGGAGGGGGGGGGGGTCCGGGGGGGGGGGGGGGGGTGGCAACCCCCCAAGGTGGGGGTGCGGGGGCAACGCCACCGCTTACGGGGTTCGACCTTCCCGGTCAGGTCGCGGGGGTCCGGGGGCAGCGCCCCGACAAAACGGTACGACCTAAGTGAAGGCAAGAGGCCTACAACCTAAAGCAAAATGAGGTCTAACGACCTAAGGGTTCACGCGACCTAACACAATGGCTGAGCGACCTAACTAAGTGCGCGACCTGGTGGGTAAGGAGGTCGAGCGACCTAAAGTTCTTTGCGACCTAACGAGGTAGAGGGGACACGCGACCTAAAGTTACGTGACCTAAGAAAGCACGCGACCTATCGACAACAAGGATCGAGCGACCTAACGGCAACATCGGTCGAGCGACCTAACTTTACCGCGACCTATAACTATCACGACCTAAGGCCACAACGACCTAAGAAATAAAGGGGAGCGACCCAAAATAGGAAGGGTTTAACGACCTAAGCAGTGAAGAGGCCAAGCGACCTAGCGTGGTCAACGACCTAAAAGGGTTTGCGTCCTAAGAAAGTGCGCGACCTAAAGCACACGCGACTTACGACCTAAGGAAAGCAAACCAAACCAAAAGCAAATATTCATGCTAAAGTGATAGGGAATCATTCCCAACAACCCAAGATAGTTATAGACAAGAATGTGAGTTAAAAATCTCACCTTTGCACCAAATATCAATGAAAATGAAGTTTTAAGCAAGCAAGAATCAATCCTTCTTCTGTCTAAGCACAAGAAGCTTGAATCCAATGTCTTCTTCTTGAATTTGGAGTAGAAAGATGGATTGCAATTGAATTTGAGTTTTGGAATTTTAATTTCCCATTCCCTCCACCATTAATGCCAAAGCTTGATTAGTTAGGAAATTTATGAAGAGTGAGGAGAAGCGGGTTGGAACTTGGGCTTAATAGGCTAAACCAACCCAAAGTCCAAAGCGGGAAAAGTTAGTGAAATTTCACTAACTCCAAACCTATCGATGTTTATACTTAAAAAAGTTGTAAACGACATTTCGAACTCAATGGTAGTGGTCTCGAGTCCTGATTTGACCATTTGCAGAAAGTAGTTTTTCGGACCAAAATCTGATTAACGAGTTAGTATTTAAATAAAATATTTAAATACAAACTCGATAAATATGCGGGTTGTTACAATAACTCGCACAGATGACCGAATTAGCTCCCGAAACACGTTCCATTGTGTTTGGAACGCGGGGTAAACCTTAGAAACGCCAACCGGCACGCTTCGTTTGGAGTTCGAAAATTTTCGATGAATAGTAAATTGGGCGATTTTCTATAAAAGCCCCTCATTTATTCATTTTTTCACGAATTATCAAACCCTAGGGCAAATTTCTACAGCCGCCACCCCCTTATCATTCAATGGCCAGAAATTTGTATTCTTCTCTCCTCAATCACTCTCAATCTACAAGGAATTACGCGAAGTGTTCAACACGAAAGTCGAAGAGCTCGACGAGAGCTTTGATTCTATACGGTGATGATCGGAATTGGAGCGACGGGAAGGGGGCTACGTACCCGCGTTTACCATCAGGTCGGCACGTATTTCGAGGTGCCTGGGCTGGCCGAGCTTCATGTGTTCATGGCTGTGGGTAGCTCTCACGTAGGCGGAGGGAATGACACTCTCTGATCGAGCTAGAAGGGAGTGTGGTGGCCGTAAAATGGAACCCTAGTTGCTAAGAGATGGGTTCATGTTACGTTTGCTTTACTGGAGATTATCGTGAGATGGGGAAGGAGAAGCACGCACGGTCATGATGATTTTGGGTGAGATCCAGTGGCTAGGAATGGTTGTAGGTTTATAATTATAAAATTAAGTTATATAAAATTCGTGTAAACTTCATAAATGCATAACCTTTTCATACGAGGTCGAAAACGCGCGAAACCAGTTGCGTTGGAATCGTATGGACGAGCACTACGCGATGAAATTGGATTGGAGTCGTTTGGAGTTAGTGAAAATTTCGTGTAAAATTAAACGTCCGTTTAATTTTATTCGAAATAAATCGCTAAAACGGAAATAAAATCAAGGTGAGAACTTCTCACTCAATCGAATCAGTTTCGATTTTATTTTAAATAGTTAGATTTAAAATATTTGAATGCATGTTTGAATGATGATTGATATCTATTGATTGTTAAAATAGACATTATGCGCCGTTAGTAAACGGATGTTATTTATTAAAAACATATACCGCGAATATTTCATAAACAGTGAAATTGGTATTATATATAACAGCAATATATGTATATTGGCATATGTATATATTGGAGTTGTTAATTCCCCGCATTTGTTTAGCGGATGAGACCCTATTGCGCCGTCTATTAAGCGGATAATATTTTAAATCCCATATACCGCGATAATTTCGTACTGGAGCGGAATTGGTATTGTGCTAATGTTTGTGATGCAGGAAAACAGGTTGGAGGGATCCAACAGGATTCCTCAACAGTTTTTATTTGATTTCAGATATTTTGATATTTGATGGATTATCATATCGATATATGATATCGTTGTAGTCGTGATTGACTATTTGGTGTGTAGCATCATTGAACCAAATTTTGGGATTTTAAAATGATTTTTAAAGTGATTTTTGAAAATATACTATATGTTTGGAATTGATCCATTTTAAATAAATAAACGTATAATTTTAATGTTATAAAAAATTATGATTTTTGAGAAATATAGTTAAAAAAACTGATTTTTGAGAATATGATGCTAATGATTTTATAAAATAGTTAAATCGGAATTTTTGAATTTATTGTGAAAAGTTTAAATATAGGATTTATAAAATTTGATTATTTTATAAATCAAAATGGTGAAATTATAAAGGAGATTAAAGATGTTTTAAAATAATAGTATAAATTGATTTTATAAAGGATTTATAAATTGATATTTATAAATGAAAATATTTGAATTATAAAACGAGTTTTTTATAAGGGTTAGAATGAATTGGAAATGAATTTCATAAATGAGTGAAATTCATAGAATTATAAACGGTGAAGTTATAAATGGAATTTTATAAGCAGTAGGTTTATAAAATTTATAAAGTTATTAAAAGAATGGTTTTGGATAAATAATTGAATCTTATAAGTTATAAGATTTATAATTATGAAGTTCAAAGGAACGATTTTTTAAACAAATAAATTATAAGTATTTCACTTATGATATGAACTTTTGTTTTATAATTGAGTTATAAATTGAATAGGTTAATAAAGGAATTTAAAAAAGGAAGTTGTTATAAAACAAATAGAAATGGAATTTATAAACGTTGTTTTATAAATTCGCAAATGACTTATTTTGATAAGTAAATTGTTGAAACCTATCAATGGAGTTATATTCACATTTTTGACTGTGAATAATCCTTTAAAATGAAATGTATAAAAGGATGAAATTCGTTAACGTAGTATATTCACGTTTTTGAATAGTGAATAATATGTTAAAGAAAATGTTTTGAATGTGATGTTTTAAATAGAATTAAAACGATCTAACGATGTTTTAAAATGTGTTAAGATTCGAAACCATAGATTTCAACATTTATTGTTGAAATAGACGTTTTCGAGAAATAAAAGGAAATGGTGGACTATAACACTGTTGTTATAGTAAATGATTTCCGAAAGGAAATGTTTTGTATAGTATTGGGATTTATATATCTATTTTAATTTCGAATCCCTATACTAGTGATTTTGGGTTGTCATAACGAGGTTTTACGTAACATTCGTTTTGGCCCAAATAAATATGTTTAAGAGAATGATTTCCTTAAAGAATGAAATATATACTTAATCTTGATTTAAGTACATTGAATATTTTCTAAGTGTTGAAAATAAATAAAATTTGTGAATTACTTATGAATAAGTAAGTATGGAAATGTTTTCCAATATAAAGTGAATACTTAAGAATTTATCTTTTTGAAGATAAATTGAAAATGAATAATTGAAATCATATATTCATAGATATTGTGAAATATAAATTCACTATGGGATTTGTAAAAGAAAGTGGAATTTGTATGAAAATAAATATTGATTTATTTTTGAAGTATTGAAATTATATATCTTGTAAAGATATTTTGGAAAATAAATAATTTGGAAAATTATTTGGAAACTGGTGATGTGTGCATATCAATTGATAGTTCAATAACCGACTATCAATATTTCTCTTTGAATGGGTAATTGATGTGATTTGTTTGAATTTGAATGCCACACTTATTTTTGAATAAGCGCTCACTATTCGGGTTAACCGGAAAAGGACCATGGGGTCGTATAACCCATTCCGAATATGTGATACGTCGTTATGATAGCATTGAAGATCGGTGTTGAAGACCCGGTATTTGTGAGAGCGATAGGATGACCTGTCGATTGACTCTGCACCGAGTAGCTACGGTATTGAGTTCTCCATATGTGATGGGAAATCCGATCAGGATTGTGGATATCCGGATTGCAAGGACTTCTTTATAAGTGCCTTCGGTTTTGTTCGAGCCCGGAACAGACTTGTATGGATTGTATGTCTGACATTACAAATTGAGATATAAAGCTGATTTCATTCAAATATATTTCTGTTGGTGGCGGAGAATTTATTCTTTTAGCTTAACACCCTTCTCTGAGACGTACGAGCTCAGAGGTTATGTAGTTGAAGGTTATCAGCGATATATTCCCAATTTGGTAATGTGACATGCTGAGTGTTGCTGTGAAATGATCATTGTGTTGATTATTTGTGATAGGATCGTTTATTTGATCGTCTATCCTGGTGATCATTTCTATGATCATTTGTTGACCTAGAGCATGGCTTTTGTATAAAGTATGTTTTTGTGGACGTGACTTCGTCGAGCCTCACACCCCGTGAATGGTCAAAACAGGAAAGATGCAGCAAGGTTATGAGGGGTAGCGCCCTTTAGGATATGTGCATTTCCTTCTGGAAAAGGGTAGTATCATGGTATGGAGCCCAGATACTTACTCATGTTGAAAACACTTTATGATTGTGTGAATTGATTTCGAGCGCTCGGTTGAAAGGTCCCAAAGGACCGGGGGATGACATATTCGGTCAGTTGTTACTCAGTTAGGGGTAACCCGGCCTTGTGTTGGTAGAGATCCGGTTTGGTTCTCGGGGATGTCCATCCAGAGGCATTCTCATGTGGCAATGGAAAGTTCCTTGGCCTGATCATTCGTTGGAAATCCAAAGAAACAATACGATCTTGTACGGTATTAGTTGTAGAACCTATCATTCACTTATGGTGGCGCCCCACTGTTTGGATGGTAGCTATAGTAGGCATAGTTCGGAACGTCTATGCTGGCTAAGATTTATATTATACTTTCGAAATGAATTTTTCCTACACTATGCACTAGTAATAATATCAAATGTTCTTTTTAATACATATCAAGCATCTTTGACTATCATAAGGAGAAATCTCCTCCGATTCTGCATTTGCATTGTGTGTGTGTGCGGGATGCCTTATGGTAGTCTCATTTTTAAAAGCATTGCGAATTGACTTAAAAATATTCCTCTATTTTTTTTTCAAAGACAAATAAACTGTTTTGAGTTCTCACACCAGTCACATGACTGACTCGGAGTTTATTGTTTTCCTTCCTAAACTCTGGGTGCCCACCAATTTCCACACGGGCAGTTAAGAGTTAGGTTTATCAGGATATTCTGGATATTCTGGAGTTGCTGGAGGCAAGATGGATGGCATGGCGTATTACTAGTATATAGTATTTCTTTTTCCGCTGCACTGTTTGTTGTTGTTTGTTGTTGTACACTCTGATGATATGATGTAATGGAATGTGATGTAATGTAATAACTGATATAGTTATTTGTTTAAAAGATTATTCATTTATTATTATATGTTGTTCCGCTGCGAATTGTGAGATTCTGATGTTGTTCTGTTGTTTTCTGTTCCGTTCTATTTTCTATTTTCTTTTCTATCTATTTTCTGTCTTTCCTCTCTTCTTCTGCCTTTTTCTTTTTCTTAAAACCCTAAGTGTTCGGTTTTCTGTCATTCGATTGCTCGGCAGTCGATAAATTGAGTATCGATGTTGAATTTTCGAAAGACGAAGAATCGGGTCCTTACATCTGGTATCAGAGCATATGGTTAAGCGACAACCATGGTTCTGTTGGGTGTTACTCATTAGAGATAGAGTCAGCAGTACTCTAGAATGAGTTTGAGTGTAATAATAGCTATGAGAGCGTATTTGTTAAAGAATATATAATTGTTTTGTATTGTGTTGACTTATCGGTTGATTGTTTATAGATTCCAGTCGATGTAGTCTAGCTAACTATCGTAGATAGGGGTTTCTAAACTCTTAAACAAGATAAACCGACATAATATTGTTTTAAATTGGGTAAATGAAATAATTTTACCTTGATTATATTTTATATATAAAGAAATAATTTTTTTAGAATTATTAAAGTGTATATAAGTGGATTGTTTGGTTGTTTGAATAATCTAAATAAAAGAATAATTGTATAAGAAAAGAATTATAAGGATTGAATTATAATTAAAGTGATTTACAATTGTGAAATAAACTTATATATAAGAAGTGAAACTATATGAATATATTAATGAATATGAGTGTTAATTCATTAAAATCTAATCTTATTGGAAGTTGAATAATTGAATGAAAATCAATTTATTAAACCAATTGATAAGTAAAGGAATTTGGTTGCAATTAATATACATTGGTTGTTATATGATTGTTAGTTGATTGTATATAATTCATTAAGTATTAATGAAATTGAAAGGTAAAGTAATTGAAATTCAATTGGAAGTTGAATGAATCTTAAATAGAATTGAATTTGATTTGGAAGTGAACCAACTTGAATATGAATTAGTGAATATAAACTAATTGAAAATGAATGTTAGTAAGAACATCCACTGTTAATGAATCAAATGTGATTAACTTGAAAACCTATTTCATTGAATATTAATGAGAATATGAATGAATATTTATTGGTTACGGATGATGGTTGATGGTTGAATATATTTCTTTTATTGCATTTGTTATGTTGGCATATATAGTTATTATGTTACTATATGTTGTATATTGATACTATTGTCTACATGCATGATTCTCATGTTGTTTGTTGAGTGTTTAGTAGGTGCGGATCGCGTTACTTCGCATTTGGAGCTCGCTTTCGCGCTATATTAGCCGTATACGCTCGCTAATAAAATATAAGGTACATATCTCGGATTACATACCGTACTTTATAATTTTTTCCCTTCGGGATGCCTCATTACTTGATGAGATGTATATTTGTGATATATATACTGTCATATTTTTTTGGATCGAGCCGCGCAAAGGAGACTATGGCGAATTTTTCTAAAAATTTAAGGCGTTAGAAAAAATTTGAGAAAATTGGAAAATTTTGAAAACTTTAACTTTGATTTGGAAGTTAAACAATAGTAGTTGTTTTTGAAAAGATAACTAAGTGTGATTTGAAAACTTAGTAAAGATTTATAAGAAATTTTATTATGAATTTTGGGAAAATTAATAGGTTCTGTAGCTTTTCTTGCTTGTTAATTTCGAGGACGAAATTCTTTTAAGGGGGGAAGATTGTAACGACCCAGAATTTTTAGTAATTAAAATTTGAATATTTAATTTATTTTAAATAGTAATAAATAAATTATAAGTCGAATAAATTTTTATTTGAATAATGGGATTTAATTGGATTATTAAATCGATAATTTAATATGTGAAATTATGGAAATAATTGAAAATTGAGTTAAATATGATTGAAAATGATTTGTAAAATTTTATTTTATCATATTGAAGTTAGAACGATATTTTAGAACTTTTAAAATCGAATTAAGAGTTAATTTGTGAAAATTGAATATTTTAACATTTAAATCGACTAGTGAAAATAGTCAATTTTTGAACAGTCTCAGAATTGGACGAAACCAGTTCCATTGGATCCGTAATAGTTAGTTATTATCGGATTTCAATTTTCGTAGCAATTGGAATTATTGTTTGATCGTGGCAGCTCGAAACGCATCGAATTATTTTTAATATTAATTTGGCGAGTTAAAATAGCCATTTTTCAAAAAGTCTCGGACTTCGACGAAACCAGTTTCATCGGATCCATAATGTGAAATTATTGTAAGGTTTCAAATTTCGTGTCAATCGGATTTACCGTTTGTCCGGTGCAAGCTAAAACGCCTAGAAAATCGTTTAATCGGTTTAAATTTAAATTGAACGTTTATTGCCATAACTTGCACAGATGACCGAATTAGCTCCCGAAACACGTTCCATTGTGTTTGGAACGCGGGGTAAACCTTAGAAACGCCAACCGGCACGCTTCGTTTGGAGTTCGAAAAATTTCGATGAATAGTAAATTGGGCGATTTTCTATAAAAGCCCCTCATTTATTCATTTTTTCACGAATTATCAAACCCTAGGGCAAATTTCTGCAGATGCCACCCCCTTATCATTCAATGGCCAGAAATTTGTATTCTTCTCTCCTCAATCACTCTCAATCTACAAGGAATTACGCGAAGTGTTCAACACGAAAGTCGAGGAGCTCGACGAGAGCTTTGATTCTATACGGTGATGATCAGAATTGGAGCGACGGGAAGGGGGCTACGTACCCGCGTTTACCATCAGGTCGGCACGTATTTCGAGGTGCTTGGGCTGGCCGAGCTTCATGTGTTCATGGCTGTGGGTAGCTCTCACGTAGGCGGAGGGAATGGCACTCTCTGATCGAGCTAGAAGGGAGTGTGGTGGCCGTAAAATGGAACCCTAGTTGCTAAGAGATGGGTTCATGTTACGTTTGCTTTACTGGAGATTAACGTGAGATGGGGAAGGAGAAGCACCCACGGTCATGATGATTTTGGGTGAGATCCAGTGGCTAGGAATGGTTGTAGGTTTATAATTATAAAATTAAGTTATATAAAATTCGTGTAAACTTCATAAATGCATAACCTTTTCATACGAGGTCGAAAACGCGCGAAACCAGTTGCGTTGGAATCGTATGGACGAGCACTACGCGATGAAATTGGATTGGAGTCGTTTGGAGTTAGTGAAAATTTCGTGTAAAATTAAACGTCCGTTTAATTTTATTCGAAATAAATCGCTAAAACGGAAATAAAATCAAGGTGAGAACTTCTCACTCAATCGAATCAGTTTCGATTTTATTTTAAATAGTTAGATTTAAAATATTTGAATGCATGTTTGAATGATGATTGATATCTATTGATTGTTAAAATAGACATTTTGCGCCGTTAGTAAACGGATGTTATTTATTAAAAACATATACCGCGAATATTTCATAAACAGTGAAATTGGTATTATATATAACAGCAATATATGTATATTGGCATATGTATATATTGGAGTTGTTGATTCCCCGCATTTGTTTAGCGGATGAGACCCTATTGCGCCGTCTATTAAGCGGATAATATTTTAAATCCCATATACCGCGATAATTTCGTACTGGAGCGGAATTGGTATTGTGCTAATGTTTGTGATGCAGGAAAACAGGTTGGAGGGATCCAACAGGATTCCTCAACAGTTTTTATTTGATTTCAGATATTTTGATATTTGATGGATTATCATATCGATATATGATATCGTTGTAGTCGTGATTAACTATTTGGTGTGTAGCATCATTGAACCAAATTTTGGGATTTTATAATGATTTTTAAAGTGATTTTTGAAAATATACTATATGTTTGGAATTGATCCATTTTAAATAAATAAACGTATAATTTTAATGTTATAAAAAATTATGATTTTTGAGAAATATAGTTAAAAAAACTGATTTTTGAGAATGTGATGCTAATGATTTTATAAAATAGTTAAATCGGAATTTTTGAATTTATTGTGAAAAGTTAAATATAGGATTTATAAAATTTGATTATTTTATAAATCAAAATGGTGAAATTATAAAGGAGATTAAAGATGTTTTAAAATAATAGTATAAATTGATTTTATAAAGGATTTATAAATTGATATTTATAAATGAAAATATTTGAATTATAAAACGAGTTTTTTATAAGGGTTAGAATGAATTGGAAATGAATTTCATAAATGAATGAAATTCATAGAATTATAAACGGTGAAGTTATAAATGGAATTTTATAAGCAGTAGGTTTATAAAATTTATAAAGTTATTAAAAGAATGGTTTTGGATAAATAATTGAATCTTATAAGTTATAAGATTTATAATTATGAAGTTCAAAGGAACGATTTTTCAAACAAATAAATTATAAGTATTTCACTTATGATATGAACTTTTGTTTTATAATTGAGTTATAAATTGAATAGGTTAATAAAGGAATTTATAAAAGGAAGTTGTTATAAAACAAATAGAAATGGAATTTATAAACGTTGTTTTATAAATTCGCAAACGACTTATTTTGATAAGTAAATTGTTGAAACCTATTAATGGAGTTATATTCACATTTTTGACTGTGAATAATCCTTTAAAATGAAATGTATAAAAGGATGAAATTCGTTAACGTAGTATATTCATGTTTTTGAATAGTGAATAATATGTTAAAGAAAATGTTTTGAATGTGATGTTTTAAATAGAATTAAAACGATCTAACGATGTTTTAAAATGTGTTAAGATTCGAAACCATAGATTTCAACATTTATTGTTGAAATAGACGTTTTCGAGAAATAAAAGGAAATGGTGGACTATAACACTGTTGTTATAGTAAATGATTTCCGAAAGGAAATGTTTTGTATAGTATTGGGATTTATATATCTATTTTAATTTCGAATCCCTATACTAGTGATTTTGGGTTGTCGTAACGAGGTTTTACGTAACATTCGTTTTGGCCCAAATAAATATGTTTAAGAGAATGATTTCCTTAAAGAATGAAATATATACTTAATCTCGATTTAAGTACATTGAATATTTTCTAAGTGTTGAAAATAAATAAAATTTGTGAATTACTTATGAATAAGTAAGTATGGAAATGTTTTCCAATATAAAGTGAATATCTTAAGAATTTATCTTTTTGAAGATAAATTGAAAATGAATAATTGAAATCATATATTCATAGATATTGTGAAATATAAATTCACTATGCGATTTATAAAAGAAAGTGGAATTTGTATGAAAATAAATATTGATTTATTTTTGAAGTATTGAAATTATATATCTTGTAAAGATATTTTGGAAAATAAATAATTTGGAAAATTATTTGGAAACTGGTGATGTGTGCATATTAATTGATAGTTCAATAACCGACTATCAATATTTCCCTTTGAATGGGTAATTGATGTGATTTGTTTGAATTTGAATGCCACACTTATTTTTGAATAAGCGCTCACTATTCGGGTTAACCAGGAAAGGACCATGGGGTCGTATAACCCATTCCGAATATGTGATACGTCGTTATGATAGCATTGAAGATCGGCGTTGAAGACCCGGTATTTGCGAGAGCGATAGGATGACCTGTCGGTTGACTCTGCATCGAGTAGCTACGGTATTGAGTTCTTCATATGTGATGGGAAATCCGATCAGGATTGTGGATATCCGGATTGCAAGGACTTCTTTGTAAGTGCCTTCGGTTTTGTTCGAGCCCGGAACAGACTTGTATGGATTGTATGTCTGACATTACAAATTGAAATATAAAGCCGATTTCATTCAAATATATTTCTTTTGGTAGCGGAGAATTTATTCTTTTAGCTTAACACCCTTCTCTGAGACGTACGAGCTCAGAGGTTATGTAGTTGAAGGTTATCAGCGATATATTCCCAATTTGGTAATGTGACATGCTGAGTGTTGCTGTGAAATGATCGTTGTGCTGATTATTTGTGATAGGATCGTTTATTTGATCGTCTATCCTGGTGATCATTTCTATGATCATTTGTTGACCCAGAGCATGGCTTTTGTATAAAGTATGTTTTTGTGGACGTGACTTCGTCGAGCCTCACACCCCGTGAATGGTCAAAACAGGAAAGATGCAGCAAGGTTATGAGGGGTAGCGCCCTTTAGGATATGTGCATTTCCTTCTGGAAAAGGGTAGTATCATGGTATGGAGCCCAGATACTTACTCATGTTGAAAACACTTTATGATTGTGTGAATTGATTTCGAGCGCTCGGTTGAAAGGTCCCAAAGGACCGGGGGATGACATATTCGGTCAGTTGTTACTCAGTTAGGGGTAACCCGGCCTTGTGTTGGTAGAGATCCGGTTTGGTTCTCGGGGATGTCCATCCAGAGGCATTCTCATGTGGCAATGGGAAGTTCCTTGGCCTGATCATTCGTTGGAAATCCAAAGAAACAATACGATCTTGTACGGTATTAGTTGTAGAACCTATCATTCACTTATGGTGGCGCCCCACTGTTTGGATGGTAGCTATAGTAGGCATAGTTCGGAATGTCTATGCTGGCTAAGATTTATATTCTACTTTCGAAATGAATTTTTCCTACACTATGCACTAGTAATAATATCAAATGTTCTTTTTAATACGTATCAAGCATCTTTGACTATCACAAGGAGAAATCTCCTCCGATTCTGCGTTTGCATTGTGTGTGTGTGTGCGGGAGGCCTTATGGTAGTCTCATTTTTAAAAGCATTGCGAATTGACTTAAAAATATTCCTCTATTTTTGTTTTCAAAGACAAATAAACTGTTTTGAGTTCTCACACCAGTCACATGACTGACTCGGAGTTTATTGTTTTCCTTCCTAAACTCTGGGTGCCCACCAATTTCCACACGGGCAGTTAAGAGTTAGGTTTATCAGGATATTCTGGATATCTGGAGTTGCTGGAGGTAAGATGGATGGCATGGTGTATTACTAGTATATAGTATTTCTTTTTCCGCTGCACTGTTTGTTGTTGTTTGTTGTTGTACACTCTGATGATATGATGTAATGAAATGTGATGTAATGTAATAACTGATATAGTTCTTTGTTTAAAAGATTATTCATTTATTATTATATGTTGTTCCGCTGCGAATTGTGAGATTCTGATGTTGTTCTGTTGTTTTCTGTTCCGTTCTATTTTCTATTTTCTTTTCTATCTATTTTCTGTCTTTCCTCTCTTCTTCTGCCTTTTTCTTTTTCTTAAAACCCTAAGTGTTCGGTTTTCCGTCATTCGATTGCTCGGCAGTCGATAAATTGAGTATCGATGTTGAGTTTTCGAAAGACGAAGAATCGGGTCCTTACATCCTGCCTCCCCTATTTGTATTCCTTTGATTTTTGAGCATTCCATAGCTCCACTTTGAAGGACCTCTATAAAGATCGGTGATTCTGCAAGTCTTTGAATGATTTGTAAAGGGGTGAAACTCCTGTACTATTGGCATTGATTTACCAGAGATTTCTATATCCTTTGTTTACGATGCTACCTACCTTCTGCTATATCTGGATTCTATCTCTAGCGATCGAATGTCAATCTGCCTTAAATTTCCACATTGATTATATTCCTGAAGTCACGGTTGACCGGCTAAGGTCGCCTGCGATTTATATAGGCATATCCGTCTCTATTTGGTAATTAAATTATCTCATCTTCGTTCGAGGTTATCTTCGAACCAGGATTCTATTTGATTAGAGTTCCATTAAATTTGAATCTCTGTTTGTTTGAAGTCCATCCCTGAATCATTCCTTGGAAATTTGTGTTTGGTTGTATTTTGAAATTGTGCATACATCGAAATTATTATTTTGATAAGGATGACCACATGTTTTTATATAAAAGTGAAATGTTTTCGATAAGAACTATATACCTTGTAAAAATAAAATTTTGAAAATTTTAAAATTTATAAGAATTTGATTTATATCAAAATGATTGATAACTGAAGGTTTTGAATTTGAATTTCGAGGAATCGAAGTCCGGTGTTTTTAAATCGGTTTTAATATTTTGGAAAATATAAATAATAATAACACAATTTAAAGATATTTTTCGAATAAGAAATGTTTCTAATGATTTTAATAAATTCCAATGATTTCGAAGAGATTTCAAAGAAATTTTAAGAAAATAGAAGTCCAAAATTCAATTGTGTCGCTGGAAAATAATTACGGTGATGAGTGGACGCATCATCGACATTGATTTCCGAGTTTCAGAGTGGGGGAGAGGCCATTTTAGTATATTTGTTATGCGAGTGATTTTGTGAAACTAATTTTGATTCCAATTCCGAAGTATGGTTTGATTTTTCGAAAGATATATGTATGTGTGTGTGTATTTGAAATGATTTAAAGTAAGCCGGTGTTCAGCCCTCGAGTTTCAGATTTGATTTGGTATAACCTTATCTTTTGGAATTGATTTACTAATTTGTGTTGATTTCCAACTCTTGGATTTGAAATATGATTTCTTCGACTATTTGATTGTTCGAACACTTCCAAATCAAGGTTAACTTTTCCAAGCTAAGTAATTTTGAAAAGTATAAATTATTTGATAAAGTATATGAGTTTAGTTTTGTATGTTTTAATATGATTTAAACTAGTTTGAAACTGCTTTGTTAAGTAAATGAATAAGACTATTTTGAGTTATACTAGTATGAAATATAGATTGGAAATGTTTCGAATAAAGTGTGTGTGTGTGTGTAGAATAATAATCTTTCCAATGATAAATTGGATTTTTCATGTAGAAATAAATAGTTTAAAGGTTTTAAAAAGGAAGGTTTTAGACTTAATAATCAGGTTGGGTATAATTGATTTTGAGAAAATATTTGGTTTTGGAAATAGTTTGGAATTTAAAACCCAATATTTATATGATGACTTTAGAAACGGATTTACTTGACATAAATTATGTTGATTTGGAAATTTGGATTATTTTTCTGAACTTATTATTCTTGAAACTATGAAACTGAAGATATTTGATTTGGAAGAAATGATTCGGTGAAATAATATATGATTTTGAAACTGAATTGATGTTGAAATGATTTGAAATTGAGAACCTTGTATTATTAAGTACTTGATTTGGGAGTTGTCGAACTTATATAAAATGGATTTGTATAAGTATGAAGTTGATTTGAAAACTATTGATTTGACAGGTACTCAATTTGGAAAGAGAAATCTTATATAATCGAAGTCTATATAAGTGTGATTTGATATACTATTGATTAGGAAAGTATTCGATTTGAAAATAAAATATTATATATAATGGACTTTATATAAGTATGATATTTGAAAGTGATTTGAAAAAGGTACTATATGATACATATTTTCGAAGTAAAGATATGGAAAGTGCCTTTTGCTTGATATCCGCTTTATGGCCACATTGTGGATTCATTTTATCGATATTATTCTCTCTGATTTTTGGTTTTTCGGATGTGATAATCGAGTGTCCTACCATGGCGTAATCCATGGTCTTTTGAGGACGACTGCTTAGCGTAATTCGTAGGGGCTGCTAGAGCCTACGGGTACGGATGTTTCCTGGGGGATCCAGACGTAACCATTGTGTATCTGCGATCTGTTGGGTTGCTTGGTAGCGTAATCAGCAGGGGCTGCGAGAGCCTATGGGTATGGATATTTCCTGGGGGATCCAGGCGCAACCATTGTGTATCTGCGGTACTACCAGTCTTCATGGCGTAATCGCAGGGCTGCGGTAGCCAGCCTACGGGTACGGATGTTTCCTGGGGGATACAGGCGTAACCATTGTATATCTGTGATCCATGATCAAGATATTTTAGTTTGGTTTTTTTGTTTGGATTGTACTTTCCATATCTGTTTTTTTTTTAAATTTTTTCCATTATTTTCGTTGGGTGTTGAACAAGTCTACTAAGTACCTAGAGAATTCTAGCTTTGCGCCTGATCAATGCATAGCCAGAGCCTATAGGAATGAGGATAAACTTGTTAAGACATCGAGTTATAAAAGTATTTTGATAAAGTATTATATAAAGAATATTTTGATCATTTATTTTATCCTTTCAAATAATTGAAATTTATATATCTTTAAAATAATGGTTCATCCTTGTCTTTCAACCTGTTTTTTCTTCTTCTAGTTATTCCTATTCTCTACCTTTTTAAACTTACCTATAACAACAGTTATCAAGTATAATTTTATTCTTCTTGTCATCTTGTCTTAATCCTATTTCATTCTATCTTTTTCTATGTTTTCCGTACCTCATTCTTTTTCGAGGACGAAAAGATTTGAGTGGGGGAGAGTGTAACAACCCTGTATTTTGTGACTATTTTAATTTTGTATTTTAATTATTTTAACTGAAATTCCTGATTTAAATACTTTATTTTATTTATTGAAATGGATAAATTTTGTTATTTTAAATAATTTTTGATTTTTGTGTGAATTATAATTCCAAACCTGAATAAATGGAATATTTCCAAAAAAGTGGATTTCGGTCAAAATGGTCAAAATTTGACTTTTAAATTTAAAATTTAAATATTTGAATTTTTTAATTTTATCATTTATTATGCAAATAGATTTAATTTCAAAAATACTACTTTTCATTTCGTTGAAATCGGTTTAATATTGTGAAAGTTATGTTTTTTACAATATTGTGTGTAAATTGTTTTATTTAACAAAATTGTTCATTTAATTTATATAAATAATATTTTTTTTTTGTAAAATCATGTTCTAATTTGTGTAACATGATATGTTATGCATATGTTTTATTTTTAAAACATTTTTAAAGTATAGTTATAATTTTCAAATGTTGATTGTATATTGTTTTCAACTTTTAAATTCTAGTTACAATTAAATAGCAATTAATTTACATGTTTTATATCCGTTTTCTTAGTTATTTTCTATAGTGTTTATATATAAACGGTTTTTTATTTATTGAATTGTTTCTTTGACATATATGTTATTAAATGGATAAGTAACTAATCAATTTTGTAAATTAAGTAATAAACAAAGTTGTAAATAGCAATTAATTTATACGTTTTATGTCCGTTTTCTTATGTATTTTCTATGGTGTTTATATATAAATGGTATGTTATTTATCGAATTGTTTCTTTGACATATATTTTATTAAATGGATATGAAAAAAATCAATTTTGTAAATTAAGTAATAAAAAAAGTTGTAAATAGCAATTCATTTATACGTTTTATTTTATATGTTTCTACATATGTTTTCTTATTTATTTCTTTGGTGTTTATATAAATGGTATGTTATTTATTCAATTTTTTTCTTTGGCATATATTTTATTAAATGAATAGGAAACAAATTAATTTAAGATACGTTACTTTGGTTTAATTTTGGGCATAGGTTTCATTTTCATTTCCTGCCTTTATATTACCCATCTTTTTGATTCCATACCATAGTCGTTCAAACCAGTGGTCATGCATTCCAAAAAGAAAAATAAAACCCTAGCGGCCTATTGTATTCTCATCTCTTTCTCTGCTTTTTTCACGTGAAGAACTTCCTGTAAGTGATGGCTGCCTATCCTTTTATTTTCTTTTTTTCCATCTTCCCCTCTTTTTCATTTTTCTCTTTTTTCTTTTGGGTTTACCTTGCATAGTTCGGCCTCACCCCTCCTCTAGCCGCCAACTTCCTCCTCCACCTTCCCATCCACGGCCTACACCACCACATCATCCTCCCAAAGCCAGTCGTGAGCACCTAGGCCAAAAATCCACATCCAAAGCATGTTAGCCATGACAAAACCATCCATTCGCCAAACCCCTTCATGTTTGCTTGCCCTATCACCTCCCCACCACCCTTTCCTTTGACCGCACCACCTATCCATCACCCCACACCTCTGACCTGATCATGGTCGTGCCCAATATAGTATAGGCCGAGCCTACATGCGCCAAAACTCCACCTAGTGGCCTTGTCCCTTTGTATTCTTCATGTTGTAACTCCTTCCCTTCCAATTCCTAGCTAGCCGTGCTATATGGACCCATACCCGAGCCTTTAACACCACCATGGCCTAGCATATGATTCTCCTAGGCCGAGCACTTGAGTGGTTAAAGCATGGTTAAGCTATCTTATTATTTATTTATCATAATTTCCTATTTGTTTCAATCTAATTTTTGTTGAGTATATATTTATATTTCTTTATTTATTTTAATTACAAGATCTAAATCTGGTCGTTACCTCATCTCAAATCTTATCATGCCTCCCCGTGCTCTACGGTTTGTGGGTATTTTTATTTTGAATCAATCGCTAGCATCGAAAAGGTGAGTATTCACGCTTGACATTCATACTTATAGAATTGTAAATTGATAGCAAGTGAATTTGTAGAATTGTTATATCATGTTATACCTGCCTGTGATATGAATTATATAATGTTAAACCCTATTATAAACTTGTCACATCATCTTCTATATTATATGCTGTTATGCTGTTTATTCATTTCTGTTTATCACACTGCAAGTTCCCTGTAGAATATAATCACTATGGGTTGAAATGATACATACCCGAACGGACTTTAGAATAGGAAAAAATCGTTATGGGCTAAAATGATAGGCCCGAGCGATTTTATTTATTTATTTATTTATTTATTTTATTTAACTTAGGATTCGCGGGTTTGAAATGATAAAACCTGGATTTTTCTTTGTAAATTATGGGTTAAAACGATATACTATCCGTATCACTTGATTTAGGCTAGAAAATTTTATACCGACCCGTAGTTATTTTATATACTTTTCTGGATAGTTTTAAGTATTTTAAAATGTAAATTATGATATTTTGATTTAAATTTGATTTTAAAATTATTTATTAAAGTGTTATTGATTTTTCTGTGAATATAAAATGTTAAATAAATGTATGCCTAAGAGTGTAACTTGGAATATGACCTAACCTGGAAATTGAGATTTGGTGTAAAATGAGGATTTAAGTTAAAGAAAATATATTGGAATTTAATAAATGAATTACTAAAAAAATTGGATTTAATTATTTGAAAGTATAATAACTTCACTTTTAAATGGTTGAAATGAATTATTTTTGATTATAATATAAACCATTTTTAAAAGGTAATTAAATTTGAATTCAAATAGTGATTTGAAAATGAGATTTTGAAAGAATATGATATTTTGATATATTGAAATGGTATGGAAATGATTTGATCCTTATTTTGATTAAGATTTGAATTTGAAATGATATTTTATTATTAAAGTATAAAATACCATTTTAAAATTTATAACCACGGGTACACTTCTTTGTGTGCCGTTCGATTTCCTTGTGATTATTTTGATACACACCTTGAATTTGAGAGTGTGGCTAGAGGTGAGCGATTACTACAGCTCTGCGCTACCCTAGCCACATTTACACTGTTATTTACATTAATTACTTTAATATAGGTATTTCCGTGATAGTGTTTATTTCTGCTTAATTGATGGTATACTGGATCCTTAAAGGATGGGCAATCCCAAGAATCCTTTAAGTTATTATGCATTGCTATTATAGTTCACTTGAGCTGGTTTACATTGTATAAGTATGTATGTCCTCACTCGAATGCTTTGTTTTTTACTTTACGGTCGGGTCAGCCTGAGAGTCATAGTATTGGATTCACCTTCTGGAGCTAGAGATTTGTTGGAGCTTATCTGACCATCTATTAGTCTATTTCTGATCCAGTTATTTCCTATTCGGTATTACTTCTGCATTAGTGATCTATGTATCCAGACTTCTATTGTATCCATTTTTAAACTATGATAATTTGCATATGTTTTGAGAGTATGTAGATAGTAGCTTCATGAACTGCTATGGTATTTTTTTCCGCTGCGAGTTATTCTGATATTTCCGTGTCAGTGATTCTGTGTTTGATTTTATTTTCTCTAAATTATATTACAATGCGGTATTTTGAGCAATTCAAGTCTGACATGTGCAGATGCGAATGGCTGAAAATAACGGGTTATTACAATATACCACTAAAGGATGATCAACAAAGTTATGCAGTTTGTCTTACCAAACTGTTGGCATTCGAAGTATAAACAAAAGATATAAATGGCCGAGGATGTCAAAATCCACATGTCTCGGTACTTGACTGTCAAATGTAAATGATAGAGATTAACTATTGTTTATAACTCATGATTAAGAAATATTATATTAAGCATTATCGATAATACAGAAGGTTATATATGTATTAGCATAATGTATTCTTTTAGCCAAAACTTTTATAATTTTAAAGTTAAACACATTTACTACCCTTTGGTAGCCTCGTCGCACAACATGCACTTTAACTCCCACTATGCATACCCAATTCTCAATATGCAACCATTATGAAGCTTGGCATCCCATATCACATGTGTATATATTTTATTTCTAATGTACTATATAATTGTGGTTTATCTTGCAACAACTACTCAAAATAGTTTTAGTTTGATTTTATAGTCCATTGTTGGAAAAGCGCTCTACTTTTTGTGATCATCCATGTGCCGATCATATTCACTTATAACCGCTATCTCTCATAAGACATTTTTATGACTTTTGGTTATTATTTAATAAAATATGATTGTTGTCCTCTTTTGAGGACCACTCTTTCATTAAAAAAATAAAAACATTTAAATTTATTATAATCCAAAACAATTTTGAAATTTGTAATTACAACTTTATAATTAAATATTAAATTAAAAACATTTTTACTTTGTTTATTTTTTAACTGTTATAATATTCAAATATGCCTTTGAATTAACCTAAGGAACAAAAAATTTACGCTTTACACTTTGGGCATATTACCAAATGCAGGCAATAGGTTGTCCATGTAATTGCCAGGTAGAAGGGAGGTTTTCAGTTCCTAAGAAAGTTTCATATTAGAGTGACCTACAATCAATAGATAAGCTTTTCTAGGCATTGATAAACTAAAATTTGGAGGTATTTGCCTTAATGTCTGGTTAGTTATTTGCAATAACACATAAGAGATAATAATATCATTGTTGGATCGAGTGTATTACGTAGTGTAATAAAAGGGGTTAAATATGGGGGAAAAACCTCGTTTTAGCAATTGCATAAGATAGTAGTGTTATTTTGAATAAGTATTTATAATAATATTAAATCATATTTAATATTATTGCGAATCATTGTGTAATATTAAATTTATTTATGTGTTTGCTTAATTGATTAGTTTGTTATCTCAAATATAATATAACTTCTTTGTATACTCTATAGTGTATATGGGAAACGTATTTAGATGTACGATGATAAGTATTATGTATATATGTAAATGTATAATTATTGGGATTTGAAGTATACATGTACATATGATAATAATCATATATGCACATATACTGTGTAACGATCCAAATATACCATTTAAAGTGATTTTAAATATAAAATATATAAAATTTTATGATTCAGATAATATTAGATAAGATTTGGAAATAGAAATATACATAAATATAGTAACATTTATTTATATTGACAAAAGTGACAAAATGCTGATTTCACAAAAGTAAGTTTCGAAGGTTAAACAAATTATTTTAATTAATTATGAGTATTTATATTTTAAATGACATTATAGAAATTTATTTTTAAATTTGGTTTACATAAATAAATATTTCAACTTAAACGTCAAAACGTGACCATAAAACATTTTGTCGAAAATCAACATTTTGTCGATTTGAAGTTGTCGCAACGTTGTTGCACCTTTATTTCTTATATATAAACGTATATTAAAATAGTATAAGTATTAATTAATTCATTAATCAAATTCACTTTTACTAAACATACTTAGAAAACTCTAGAAAATCATTAACAAAAAATAAGCACAAAAAGACAAAAAAAGTAAACATCAAATCAAACAAACATAATTATTATATTCTTTACTTAATAATTAAGTGACAATGACATAAAATAATGGTTTGAAATGTGATTTAAGTATTGAAGAAATAAGGTTGCTTAAAAAGTAAGTAAATGGTATTTTGGTTTTTTTACAAAATATTATTTTAATCAAAAAAAATTCTATAAATAAGCCAACACTTTCTCTCATCTTTTCACACCTTTCTTCTTCCTTTTCCTAGCTTTTCTACCACCTTAATGGCTTCTTCTCTTATCTTCCTTAATAACATTTCTTAAACTCATATCAAATCAACTCCAAGCACCATCAAACTTTACCAAAGACCTTAGAATACCATTAAAACATGGTTTAATATCTAAGAAGTGAAGAAATAATGGAGGGAGAGGTGGAACCCATCAAGGCTGAACCATATTTGAAGAAGGAGCAAGTTCAAGTAGCTTTGGCATAAGAAAAAGAGAAGTTAGTGCCACCGATTTCATTCCAAGAAGCTAGGAGCAAATTCAAGGTGCTGTGGACGCTCTGTTGAAAATTTCGAAATTGGTTGAAGTTGAAAACAATAGTTTAGTGTTGGATTATATAAATTTTGGTAGGAAGTTAAACGATTTGGTTAAAGGTGAGTACTCAAAATCTTAGTTTATTTAAATAAAATTTAAGTTGATAATATACATGTTAAGTTATAAATTAATACGTTGAATATCGGTTGATATTGGATGATAACTTGGTTGATATTACAGTTGTGAAATGATTGATAACTTGTTTTGATAAACGATAAGAGAAATGGTTAGTAATTAACCTTATTTAATTTAATGAATATTAAATCCACAATAATAAGTGTATGGAGTGATTTAGCCTCTAAATGATTTTAAAAAGAGTTCAAAATAATATTATAATAATATAATATTATAATATGAAATGAAATGGAAAATGAGTTGAAAATATAAAAATATTGTTTAAAGTGAGATTAAAATGATTTAGAAATGTTTATAAATAGTTTTCCGGACTATTATGTCCATAGTTTTCCAACAAAGAAAGAAAACCAAGATTTCAATAAGTAGATTTTAAAATATGTCCAAAACAATTTTCTAAAAACATCGAAGTTTTGCAGTTCGAAATCCAAAAAAAGGATTTCTTTAAAAATGCTATTTTAAATGTTTTAAAAATATGAAATAAATCCTAAAAATCTTTTAAAATGTGTTAAAAAGAGATTTAAGTTGAAAAGATGGATTTCTAAATGATAAAAGTCATTTTGAAGAACATAACTTTTAAAACACTATTTGCAAAACTTTTCACAATGCTTTACGCAGCAGTTTTAAATAACCTTTGAAGTGTAGTTTTAAACTTAACAATTCTTTCCCATTTTTTTGTGAATGATTTAAAAAGAATAATTAAGTATTTTAAAGACGATTTGGAAGTTTTAATAAGAGTTTGAATAAATGGTTAAGAGAAATTGTTTGTAACACTTAAGTAAAAAGTGAAGGATATTCAATATAATAACAAACTGAGTATGCGAAAATGGCTAGTACACGTATCTCGCATATGAGAGCTAAACAGTAAAACGAGGTGTGTAACAGAGGTTAGAAATGGAGCAACCTGTGCCCTGAACTTACATTGCCTTCGCTTTATCTTTTAGATGCGGGATGGAATAGATCAAAAAGAAAGTCTGGATGCTCTGAAAAGATCATATTTAAGTTTTTCCAATAAAAAAAAGAAAACAATTCTTTGAATGTTAACGAACCACTTAACATCTTTTATTCAATGATTGGTACGAAGGAACTGGGACCTGATTTAGGTGATTCCTATCCGAACAACCGGGATCGGATTTAGGTGATTCCTATCCGAAAATC
The DNA here is from genome assembly GCA_030765085.1 of Allium cepa. Classification (NCBI taxonomy): domain Eukaryota; kingdom Viridiplantae; phylum Streptophyta; class Magnoliopsida; order Asparagales; family Amaryllidaceae; genus Allium; species Allium cepa. The sequence continues at coordinate 759,569,914 of CM060929.1, forward strand.
ACTAAAAACTAATTTTTTAAATCATATCCTTTCATCGATGATTAGTATGAAGGAAACGGGATCAGATATGGGTGACTCTTATTTAAAAAACCAAGATCGAATTTGGGTGATTCTTATCTGAAAAACCGGGATCGAATTTGGGTGATTCATTTCTGAAAATCCCTTCAAACTAAATTTTGAAATAAAACATATTAAAGACAAAGACCATTGAAGACGAAGATCTTCATAATATAGGACTACTTGCCACTAGTCCTTGAAGGTGAGATTTACCATATCTAAGGTGACATCAGTGCTTTGTTATGAAAATAAACGATTTACAAGAATATGATTTAAAGATAAGAAAGAAATCTTTGATTAAGATTTAATGAATTATTTGGGAATATCTTCCTTAAGTTAATAGTTATAACTTGAATATAAGAAATCTTTGATTAAGATTTAATGAATGATTTGAGAATATTTTCCCAAGGTTAAAAGTTATAACTTGAATATAAAAAAAGCTTTGATTAAAATTTAATGAATGATTTGGAAAGGTTTTCCTAAGTAATAGTGAAAATGATTTGGAGTTCTTCCAAGATCTAAAGAGGTTTAATAAATCAAATGATTTAACATATGAGGCTTAATGATTCCATATATTCTTGAAAGGAAATTGGAGTAAGTCAAAAAGAATATATCTAAAAAAGATATTTCATTTAAACTAAAGATAATGTAATTGATTGATGATTGATATCCGTATGTGAAACTAAATATCTTTTAGGCGATGATTGGTAGGGAGTAACCCAGGTTAGAGGGTGATTCCTATCCGAAAACCACTTCGAACCAATGTATGCGTTCGAAATTAAAGACGTGTTAAAGATGATGATAATTGAAGACCGAGGATCTTTAGAATGTAGGGATTGATGTAACGAGTCCCAAGGGTTTACCCCACATTATATTTGGAAGTGGTATTTTCATTATGAAATTTTCATTGTATTGAAGACCGAATATCTTCACAGCGGAAGGATTGCTTGTTGACATTCTCTGGGTAGCTCCCAATATAGAGACATTTATTATAGCAGTAGTCCTGCCATATTTTGAAATCTTCAGATTACAAGGACAAATCACTACTGATCCTAGGGGTGAGTCCCGACAAGATGTGGTAGGAGGAGTGCCTTCGGTTTCGGTCATTCCCAAAACTAACTTGTATGGATGAGTGTTTGACATTGCATTGCAATGATCACAAACGTTGACTTTTTCAAAAATACATATGTTTTTTGGCAGAGAAGGCAACTTCTCTTAGCATAACACCCTTCTCTGAGACATGTGCTCAAAGGTTGTGTGTTCGTTAAAGTTAAATAGTGATCGAAGGAATGACAATGTGGCATTCTAAGAGAAATGTGCTATGTGGAAGAGTAAAGTGTGGCTTTGTGGAAAGTATGAGCGTAGCCTCACTAGCCTCACTTCCTGGAAGATGATACGGTATACTATATAGTTTGACGAACACAACTTCGGATTGTTGGTTGATGTATGTATAGTGGCGTTCAGTATCTGGACACATTGAGGAAAGACTTCCCTCAAGGCAATGTTTGCCCGATTTATTGTGGTAATGGTTAGCTTGTGAAAGCAGGGGAACTACCAGTTATCCGTAGTAGTGTAAAAAATATAACTCCAAGTAGAAAGCTTGTGAAAGTGTAATGGTTACCGAGGACTGTGGTTGTTATGCGTTGATCGGACAAAAAGGCCACTAGTTCCTTATCACGTTGGAAGTTAAAACTAATAGGAGATTTACGGTTTTGGTCATAGTCTCAAAATAGTTGTAATGACTTGCAAACATTTCAGTTACCCTTTCTGGTATCTTATATTTCATTTGGTATATTCCGTTGACCCAGTTTGGATATATTACCTTAGACTTAGTCCAGATATAGATACCTTATTTGAATAAGTTTATTTTAAAGAAATAATGTCATCAAAGATAATATAAAATTATTTTGGTATAAAATTGTTTTGGTTATCATAAGGTGAAAACCCATCTATATTTATGTATGGGCGTGATATTATGAGATACCCTTCTTTTCAAAGGTTTTTATTTACTTCATCATGATCTATACATTTAAAATTCCAAGTATCTCACGCTGGTTTATCAAGCCTGATCCAGTTATTTTTAATACTTGGGTAAGATCCGAGTAGTTTTAGGTTTAGCTGAAGACGCTTAGAGTTTCCAGAGGAGAGCTAGAGATCTTCATCATTATATGGATGTATTCTATTATCCGCTACATCTATTGCATTTGTTTTGTTGTTTTTAGCATTTGTAAGGATAGAGGTTTATAACTGTCCAGGCTGAATCTAGGCTAGACACTGATATTGTATTTTAATTTTTTCCACTGTAAAGATTATTATTGAAATAATATATGTTGTTCCATTCGTGTGAGATTCTATTCTGTCTTTATTTCCTTTCTACACTTAATGATCTGCTTATTCGTGCAATTTGAGTTGGACATGTGTGGTTTACTGTCGATTCAAAGGGTACGGAAAAATAGGCCATTACATTTGGTATAAGAGCTGAAGCTTAAGCGACAACCTTAGATTTAGTGGGGTAAAGACTCGTCAGAGATAGAATCAGTAATATCCTAAGATGGAGTAACTCATTAGAGAAAGGGTTAGTAACACCCTAGAATGAGTTTGAGAGTATTATGTATATCAGCGCGTATTTATTAATGTTATATAAAACAATTTTATTTTGATAAAAATTGGTAAATGAAATAATTTTACCTTGGATTGTATTTTCAATATAAAGAACAAAATTTAAAGAGTTGTATAGTTAGAAATTAAGATGAGTGAAATTAAAATATGAACACTTTGTGATTAGAATTTCACAGTTTAACTATAAGGTTTTAGATAATAAGATTTATTTAAGAAATGAACATATAAGAAAAAAAGTATTTAACAAATACAAAATGATTGTATAATATATATATATATATATATATATATATGTATATATATATATAAGGAATGAGAATTTAAATTCAAGTAAAGGAATTATGGAAATTTAAATGAAGTTAATCAATATAAGATGAATTTATAAAAAGAATTTATAAAGTAGGTTTTATAAACAAAAGTAATCTCTAAAGGATTTTGGAAATGGTATAATTTCAAATAAAAAGAAGTACTTTATGATAACTAGTTTGGGTAGCTTGAAAATAAAATAAAAAAATGGGAAAGAGATGTTTTCGGATGATAAATGCTTCTCTTAAGTATTACTCTTCTTGTTAAGAGGAAATATAATACTATTTGTAGTACCCAGTTCCTTGGACTGTTTTGGAATCACTCGACCTATACAATTTCTTAAGCTAAAGAGATAATGTGAATAATCAACTGATAAATTGATTAGTAATCTTTATTAAAGTTTTTAAACCAAAGATAAGTTGGAATCGCTAATTAATAAGATAAAGTGGAATTTCCGACGATTTTGGACAGTCGAATTTTTTGAATCACACCTAATTCAAAGCTAAGAAATTTATGAAAACTTTTAGTAAAGATAAACAATTGAGAAATGTTTTAAGGAAAGGAAATTAGATAAGTATAATTTTTAAATGTTAAAAATAGAAGGATCTAAGAATAAAATTTAAATATCGGCAATTTTGAATTTGTTTTTCAAAGCTAGGAGATTTTTTTTTGTGTTACAGTTCAAAAAAAGAAAAGAAATTATAAGAAAAGTTTATTATAATAAATATAAATGATCTTTTGAGTGAAAAATGGTTCCTTTGGAATATTTTCCTTCAATAAAAATATTTGAAAATAAATAATTAAAGCGGTTATATATAAAGAAGCACCTTTCTAAAATGTTTGAACTTAAGATAAAAGTTTGATGAAAAGTTTTTAAAAGTTAATAAATACATGTATTATATATAGATCATTTCGTCATACAAATTTTGATCTAAGATTCGAGTTTGGAACTTTGAGGTGTTTATACCGGTTTGAAAAATTATTTATAACCTGATTTTTGATGGTGAATATTCATGAGGGTTTATTGTTGGATACTTGAGTTTTTTTTATCATAATTAAAAACTATGCAAGGAAAGCAAATTTTGATTAAGTAGCTTGATCAGAGTCCGCCCTAGAGGATCGGGGGATTGATACTAGTTCGAAAGAAAAGTTGTGCATTCGAATAGGAGATCGAATAAGATAATCATACAGATGATTTGTGTACATTATATAGAAATAAGTTTAAAGATGAATGTTTTAGGCAAACTTTTGTTTTGGGTAAGTTCGAGGATGAAATTCTTTTAAAGAGGGAAGTATGCAACGATCCAATATTTGACCACCTCCAAATATACCATTTAAAGCACATCAAATATAAATTATATAACATTTTATGATTTAAATAATATTTGATAGGATTTGAAAATAGAAATATACATAAAGATAGTAACATTTGCTTATATCAATAAAAGTGACAAAATGCTGATTTTAGAAAAGTGAGTTTCGTTGGTTAAATAAATTATTTTAAAATTTACGAGTATTTATACTTTAAAATAACATTATAGAAATTTACTTTTAAATTTGGTTTACATAAATAAATAGTTTATTTAAAACGTCAAAATGTGACCGCAAAACATTTTGTCGAAAATCCGCGTTTTGTCGATTTAAAGTTGTCGCAATGTTGTTTCACCTTTATTTTCTTTTATATCAAAATATGTTCAAATAGTATAAGTATTAGTTAATTCATTAATCAAGTTCACTTTTACTAAACATACTTAGAAAATTCTAAAAAATCATTAACAATAAGTAAGCACAAAAAGACGAAAAAGTAAAAAATTCAAAAAAGTAAACATCAAATAAAGCTAACTTAATTATTATATTCTTTACTTAATAATTAAGTGAAAATGACATAAATTAATGATTTGAAATGTGATGTTAAGTGTTGAAAAAATAAGGTTGCTTAAAAGTAAGTAAATGATATTTTGGTCTTTTTACAAAATATTATTTTAATCAAAAACTTTTTCTCCAAATAAGCCACCGCTTTCTCTCATTTTTTCACACCTTTCATCTTCCTCTTTCAAGATTTTCTTCCACTCTTTAATGGCTTCTTTTCTTCTCTTTCTTACAAAATCTTCTTAAAATCATATCAATCAACTTCAAATACCATTAAACTTTACCAAAGACCTTAAAATCTCATTATAACATGGTTTAGCCTCTAAGAAGTGAAGAAATGATGGAGGGAGACCCATCAAAGCCTAATCATATTTGAAGAACGAGCAAGTTCAAGGAGCTTCGGGGAAAGAAAAAGAGAAGGAAGTGCCGCCGATTTCATTCCAGGGAGCTAGGAGCAAATTAAAGGTGTTGCGAAAGCTCTGCCGAATTTTTCAAAGTTGGTTGAAATTGAAAACAATAGTGAAGTGTTGGATTAAATGAATGTTGGTAGAAAGTTAAAGGATTTGGTTAAAGGTGAGTACTCAAAAGCTTAATTTTTTAAATAAAATTTAAACCGATAATAATATGTTAAAAAATTAATATATTGAATATTGGTTGATATTGGATGATAACTTGGTTGATATTATGGTTGTGAAATGGTTGATAACTTGTTTTGGTAAATGATAAGAGGAATGGTTAGTAATTAACCATATTTAATTTAATCGAAATTAAATCCCTAATAATATGTTTATAGAGTGATTTGGCCTCTAAATGATTTTAAAAAGAGTTGAAACTAATATTATATTAATATAATATTATAATATGAAATGGAACAGAAAATGAGTTGAAAATATAAAAATATTGTTTAAAGTGAGTTTTAAATGATTTAGAAATGTTTTATAAGCATTTAAAAGTATTTTAATGCATTTTGAAAAGAAATTGAAAAAAGTCAAAAATAGGCGTCGTGTAACGGTAGTTCGCGATTTCGCGCCGTAAAAGTTAAATAAGTGTACAAAATGGAATATGGCTCGGAATCCTTCGAGATAAGAATTTTCCGGACTATTATATCCATAGTTCTCCAATGAAGAAAAAAAATCAAGATTTCATTAAGTATAATTTAAAATATGTCCAAAACAATTTTCTAAAAGTATCGCGGTTTTACAGTTCGGAATCCATGAAAATGATTTCTTTAAAAATGATATTTTAAATGTTTTAAAAATATGGAAAAAATTGTAAAAATATTTTAAATGTTTTAAAAAAGATATTTAAGTTGAACTGATGAAATTCTAAATGATATAAAAGTCATGTTGAAGAATATAGTTTTTAAAACACTTTTTGCAACGCTTTTCACAACAGTTTTAAATAACCTTTGAAGTGCAGTTTTAAGCTTAATATTTTTTTTCCAAATTTTTTTGAATGAATTTAAAAGAATAGTTAAGTATTTTAAAGATGATTTGGAAGTTTTAATAAGAATTTAAATAAATGGTTAAGAAATTTTTTTTGTAACACTTAAATAAAAAGTGAAGGAGATTGAATATATTAACAAACTGAGTATGCGGTAACGATTGTGTCCCACTTGTGAGAGCTAAAATGTAAAACAAGGTGTGTAACTAAGTTTAGGAATGGTGCAACCAATGTCCTGAACTTACCTGGCCTTCGTTTTATCTTTTAGACGAGAGGTGGAAAAAATCGAAAGGAAAGCCCAAATGCTCTAAAAAGATCATATTTAAGTTTTTCCAATATAAAAAAGAAAATATTCTTTGAATGTTAATTAACCACTTAACATTCTTTTATTCGATGATTGGCATGAAGGAACCGGGACCGGATTTGGTTGATTCCTATCCAAAAAACCGCGATCAGATTTCGGGGATTCCTATCCAAAAATCACTTCAAACTAATTTTTGAAACCCCATATGAACTTTACATCTTTTTATAGATGATTATTACGAAGGAACCGTGATTGAATTTGGGTAATTCTTATTTGGAAAACCACGATCGGATTTGGGCGATTTCTATCCGGAAAGCCCTTCGAACTAAATTTCGAAATAAAAAATAATGAACACTAATATCATTGAAGAACAAGATCTTCATAATGTAGGACTACTTACCACTAATCCCTGGAGGTGAAATTTACCATATCTAAGGTGGCAGTAGTGCTTTGTTATGAAATTTTCGATTTGCAAGAATATGATTTGAAGATAAGAAAGAAATCTTTGATTAAGATTTAATGAATGATTTGGGAATATTTTCCCTAAGTTAAAAGTTATAACTTGAATATAAGAAATCTTTGATTAAGATTTAGTGAATGATTTGGGAATAGTATTCCTATGTTAAAAGTTATAACTTGAATATAAAAATAATATTTGATTAAAATTTAACAAATGATTTGAAAAGGTTTATTTGAAAGTTGTTTTCAATAAGTTTATTTGAAATTTAACGATCGGATATTGACACCTTATTTCAATAGGTTTATTTGAAAGTTATTTTCAAAAGAATGTCATTAAAGATAATACTAAATTATTTTGGTATAAAAGTGTTTTGGTTATCACAAGGTAAAAACCCGTCTGTATTTATGTACGGGCGTGATCTTTTGAGATACCTTCTTTTCAAAGGTTTTGATTTACATCAGCATGATCTATACATTTAAAATTTTGAGTATCTCACGTTGGTTTATCAAGCCTGATCTGGGTACTTTTAATACCTGGGTTAGATCCGATTAATTTCAGGTTTAGCTGAAGACATTTGGAATTTCCAGAGGAGAGCTGGGATCTTCATCATCGTATGGACTATTCTATTATCCGCTACATCTGTTGCATTTGTTTTGTTGTTTTCAGCATTTGTAAGGACAGAGGTTTATAAAAGTCCAGGTTGAATCTACATTAGCCTCTGATACTATATTTAAAGTTTTCCGCTGTAAAGATTATTATTGAAATAATACATGTTACTACATTCGTGTGAGATTCTGTTCTGTCTTTATTTCCTTTCCACCCTTAATGATTTGCTTATTCGTGCAATTTGAGTTGGACATGTGTGGTTTATTGTCGATTCAAAGAGTATGGAAAAACGTGCCATTACATACTAGGTAAATGGTATATGTACATATTACAACAAATTTTACACTACATGATACCAACCATAAGTAAATTAACCTAATTTATGGTTTAATTATTAATTTTTTGGCATTAAGTGATGTAGCTATATTTAAAATTTCATTTTTCCATGAAATTTAAAACAACAATGTTAAATATATCATCTTTCAGTATTTGATCGTAAAGTAACATTTAACATTCGACATTCATAAAATAAACAAACAACTGTATATGTTTATTATTTTCTTATTTATATTTTAATATTAATACGTACATATATACATATCAGTATTCAATTTCCTAGTGTAGTAAAACAATTATCCATTTTTTGCTATATTAAGGACTAAATTTTTCTATAATATTTAATTCTTAAATTTAATAATTAGATAAATAGTTACATGAAAATAAATAACCATGGCCGATACTATTAATTTTAATTTCTAAACATAATGGTATGCAGTATAACTTTTTTCTCTTTCAATTAGTCAAAAAAATATCATTATAAACAAACCAATCGAAAACGAAGTAAACTTATATTAAATGATATTAGTAAAATTTGTTTTATTTTCTTAATATATTAGTTATGGCTAAAATTAACATAGGTATTTATATGACATATCAATTTAAGATGTAGAACAGGTACCTTCTCTAAGCCTATTTCATACAAGTCATATGCATGGTACAACTTCTAGAAAACATTTCTTGACTTTAACTTCTCAGTTGCAACTCCGACCGAAAATTTTAACAAAGGAGATAAATTTTGTAATGAATAATGTGTGTTAAATCAAGACCCCTTCTATGGTCACTTATATATATGTATGTGTGTGTGTGTGTGTGTGTATATATATATAGTGATTTATTTGTGTTAATTTCGATAAATATAACTTCATATATTGTTTTGAAAATATAAGGAATAAAATACACTAGTTGGTCCATCCTTTCATGTTTTAGAAAGAGATAACAATTATCTCATTTCTTTACCAAGAATCATACATAAGAGTATATCCAATTTTATGGCAATAGTATAAAAAATGGCCATTAAATATGGTGAATAACTTACTATTTATGTACTTTCCTAAACCCATGATATAATTAATTCCTCGACTAATTATTTTACCTTAGTTTAATTCATGATCAAAAAAATGTATTAAATAAATAAAAGTTTATTATATTCATACATAATTAGTCAATGTCGAAGCTTTTATAATTATCTATATATATATTTATTATGTATTGTATCTCTATAATAATTCATATAGTTATAAATTAATCCATTAAAATTATTTTGGTCGAACATTACAAGTCTGTATTGTCTAACAAATAGATGTGACTACGATCCATAATACTATTTAAAAAAATCTAAATATTAAAGTCTACGTAGACTTTCCTAAAGAACAGTAAGAGTCATGAAGTCAGAAAGGGTCATGAAGTCCATAAGGGTCATGAAGCTAGATGCCTATGGATAATTTAGATAAATTTCTACTTCTTAATCGTTTTAATGCGACACCCTTAAGTAATGATATCTTCTGCATATTTTCAGTTGGTTAACAATTCTAGAGTTGGTTTTATTGTCAAAACTCTTATAGAGTTCATATGTAATTTTGAAGTTGATCCTCAAAGTGACTTGGTTTAATTTGATAGCATCTTTCAAATAATCATGAAGCATTTTCCAAAAACTTATGACTTTGTGTCAAGTTCTAATTACGACAACACTAACCTTCTATATCAAAGCGATGAACCTTCTCCTCATTTATGTTTTATTCATGTACCTCAATACATACTCGACATAGTTGTAGTACGAATCAATATCATATGTTTGGCCTTGGAGGTGTGAGTGAATGAATTTTCAGAGGGAGTTTACCGGCCGATAGCTCGTATAAAAGGGCTCAGAAGGAGTGACATAGATATTTCAACAATTCACATAATGGATCATAAGTAAATCATAGAGAAAACACCGCAATTGAACCATAAATATACGTATCAAAATTTATATACATTTGGTCGTCGAACTAAAACACAACGTATATACATAACATCATCCCCTTGGCAAATTATCCATAAAACTGCCCAAAACCACATCCAATCACAACTATAAGTTAACTATATACAATAGTACCAACATATATACTAGTATAGCTCTACAAACTCTAGATGGGTCTCATTGTTTATCTCCCTCCAGATGACTAACAGTTCCTCTAAATCTTGTCAAAAAGGCTCGTCCATTGTGCTTTAGATCTACTGCAACTATGAACTTATAGACACAATTAAAGACTACACCTGTCATGATTTCTTAAGACATAATGTCAAAAAATGAAAATGATATCATCCTTAAAACAAATGCTCAGTCTGATAGTGAGATCCACACGTTTAGAAAATGGCAGCTAGCTAGGATTTCTAGAACACCTCAGATACACAACCCAAACATCTCGCCCCCATAGAATTCCAGTTGGAATTCCTCGACGACTGGCCACCTAATGATGGTTTCACTATCATCAATCATCGTAAATTCCATAGGAAGCAAAGCTTCAAGATTTTTCTCCCAAGACAGTAGGGGAATGATAATTTGATGGGAAACAACGCTGTTTGTGACCAAATTGGTCATAAACACACAAGAGTAGATTTATGTAGAGAAGTAAATGAAGTAAGTAAAATTAAAACTGAGGAATAGAATAAACTAACAGCCAAATAAAAGAAATAATCAGAAACACAAAGAATTATAGTGGTTCGGCCTTGTATGCCTACGTCCACGTTGAAGATTTTCTTTGTTGATCAAATAATAATCTGATTACATCAACATGGATAGGAAAAACTTGATTACAATAAATACTAAAGTAACAAGCAGCGTAAAGATCCTCAAAATGACCCCTTAGGCCGGTATTTATAGGTGAAGATGACCACCCATCTTTTTGAAACTTCGGCTATAGAATCTTCTAACCCATATGGCCCCATTAGAGGCGTTATTATCCCAAATCCTCAAGAAGAGGGATCAGTACTGAACACGTTATTATTTGATTTTTGGGGAGCAATAATTATGGTGGCTTCTACATGCTTTAATATGCCAGCCTTTCAAATCTCATGCCATTTGTACCGAAGGAGCTCAAGTTATTGCATGATCTTTGATTCAGGATTGTTTACGTATTATTTTCTGATGATCCCTCTCATAGGGTTTATGCCGATCCCTCTATCCTTGTCCATTTGATATGCGATCCCTGAGGTCTATATGCCTTGCTCTCCAAATTCCATACGTTTTGAACTCATGGATCTCAAGATAACGATTTTCGTATGTTAAAACGTACTTGGACTTTGATGAATGCCGACCCTTATCCTACGAAGTACATCGGTCCATCCTCTTCTTATGCTGATCCATGTCATTCAACTATGCTGAGCCCTTCTCTGTGTATTGAAGTATGACTATCCAAGTCAATAAACCATGTCGACCCTTCCTTGCTAACCAAAGAATGTCGATCCATACTGGCCAGCTATGCTGATCCCTTATTTACTCAACCATGCCGACCCCTACCTTGCCCAACCATGCCGATCCTTATCAAGTTGCCAAAGCATAACGATCCCTTTAATTGACTAAGCTATATTACATATTTCCAACATCCTGCATTATTTATCTAACAATTCTGTCTAATTCAAGCCTCATATAACCATTAGTACTTTACTTAGGGTTCACAATCATTGCTCAAGGGTCACCGAACTTGATAATAGTCGGATCTATACTACGCAATCAGTTCAATATAGCTGAGTTAGAATTCCAGGTAACAAAAGTACGTACAAAACATGCATTTTCAGGAAATTCTCAAGACTTCGCATGTGACGACCCGGAATTTTTAGGCATTTGAAATTGGAATATTTAATTAATTTTAAATATTTGCAAGTTAGTTTAACTTGGATTTCAAATATTAGTTTGAATTTGGCGATTAAATTTATTGAATATAATAATTAGAGATTGGGTAAAATATAAAATCTGGAGTTATAAGCTTCTCAAAAATATTTCAAAGGTTTATAAAATTAAAACTGATAATACTGAAAGTCATAGATGGGGTAAATTTGAATTTAACAGTAGTTTGTTCAATTTTAAAAATACATCGTTTAAATTGACGTTCAAAAATAGCCTTCCGAGGCACAGTCTCGAATTTCGACGATACCAGTTTCATTGGATCCGTAATATTGTATTATTATCGAATTTCAAATTTCGTAGTGTTTGGAGTTGTCGTGTGATCGTACGGTATATAAACGCACTGAAATTTATATCGAAGATTCAATATAATAACTCGGTCCAAAAAGTTATCTTCTGCATGCGTTCGAATTAGGACTCGAAACCTTTTCCATTTGCATTCAGAATAGGGGCATAACGTTATGAACGCCTAGCGGCACACCTCAATATGATATCAAGATTTTAATCTATGAATACAAGACGATTTAAATTCAAATATAAAATGTACTTTGTTGACTGGTCAATATACCTCCCATCAGCTGTTGTTCTGTCCTTTTTCAAATCACCGTGCTTTTGTTTATCCACACACGCAAGACCAAGAGTACACGCAATTTCCTTCCTTCTCATACACGTTGTTTCTCCTCTTAAAAAATCACGAACATCTTCTTTTTCATGTTCAAATTAAAGTTAAGGAACAAAATAAAAAAATCGATGTTTAACTCTGAATAAAAAACTATCACGCGATCGAATCGATCGCGATTTCATGATGTCACATGCGCGATGCCTTTGCTCGACAAAAGCAAGGTGGCGTTGGAGGGAAATGAGACGCAGAGGGCAGACAGGGTTTAGTCACGATTTGGGTTTTGGTCGCGCAATGGAAAAAGGGTGGATGCGAAAGCATAGGCGGTTGGGGAGGGGTGACGTGGGGACAAGGCGCACGAGCAATGAGTGGTGGTGGTGGCTTCGCATTGCAGTTAGGGTTGGAGAGAGTCGTGTTCGATTGGCGACGTGATGTGATGTAGGCTGGGTGGGGAAGAGGCATATGGCAGTTACGGCCGAAGGGGGGAGGGACTGAGGCAACTATGGAGTGGTTGCGTTCTCTGGTACTGACGTGGGAAGGCAGGGGATTGTCGTGATGTATAAAGGGGGTCGAAGTCAGCGAGTTGGTGATGGAAAGCTATTCGCGATGGAGTTAGGGCTGAGTCGTTGGGATCTATGGGGATGCTACGGCCTTGGTGATTTTATTTTGGAGGATGGATTATTGTTCAGGGTAATTCTCTCAAATTTCTAATTCAATTAATTCGTATTTGAATTAAATAAATTTAAATGTTAATAAACTCATATCTTATATGTACGAGGTTTAAATCAAAAGGAACCGGTGTAGAGAAATATAAATATTGGATCGGTTAGCAATTTGGAAAATGAAGGTCTGAAGTCATGAAAAATCAAGTCGGATTGGATTGATGGCAAAACAAAAATCAAAGGTGAGTTAATCTCACCCTCTGGATTGCTATTTAAATTTAAATGGTTAAATTTAAATAATTGGTTGAATGATTGAATTGATTTGATGTGCTATATTATATATAACAGTATGTAGTATATATTAGAGTGATTGATTTCCCGCATTATATAACGGATGAGACCCTACGCGCTGTATAATTGCGGATGATATTATATTAATCCCATATACCGCGATATTCCACCTCGAAGTGGAATTGGTATTGTACTAACATCTGTGGATGCAGGGAAACAGGTTGGACGGATCCAACTGGATTCCTTAAAACATTTAGATTTGTTTTAATACTCAATGATTGGATTTATTTGATAATCTGAGGTTGATTATATTGGTGACTGAAAATATTGAATGCTATGTTCGATTTAGTAAAATTGGGAATGCTGAATTATTAAAATATGTAGATTGGATTTTGAAAGGATAATAAAAGAGAGAATTCTAAATAAGATAATTATAGAGAATTTGGATAAATTAAAGAATGAATTGGGAAAGAATAAAAGTTGATTTTTGAATTCTAATTCCAGGTATGGAGAAATGAGATTTTTGAGTAAATGGGAATAAGTGATTTTCTTAAAAACTTAAGTGATATTATGAAAAGAAATGAAGGGTTTATTTTTAAAAAAAATTCGAGGTTTAAATTTATTTGAAAGGATAAAGAAGAAATTTGGAAAATCTGAAATTGGTGTTTTCAGTTAAAAGATTTTAAATCATAATTAAGAAATAAAATCTAAATTTAATGGATTTTGAAATTAATCGAGTAAATAAGAAAATTTATTTCAAAATGGAGTAAATTGGGAATCAATTTGGAAATTGATCTAAGTGTTTTGAATCGGAATTTTAAAAGGAAGTTGAGTATATGAAACTTATAAACTTGGTGTATAAAGGTAAACCAATATATTAGTAGATATTTGGAAGAATAAATTCACGGTGGGAATTTATTAAAGGAATGGGTAAATTTGTTTAAAAATAAATGGTTATTTATTTTTAAAAGATGTGAAAGAGAAGCGTATTTCCCTGGATAGCCAAGTACGTTTTCAAAGAAATTTTTTAAGCATCAATTAAAAGTTAAAAGTTGTTTTGAAAGCATGTTTTAGAAATTATTATTTTTAAATGTTTAAATTTCGAATTAATTATTTTTTTCAAATTTATTATAGTAGTTATTATTTAGAGGTGACTTGGTATTTGTCTAAAAGAAAGAGAAAAGTTAGTTTTATATTTTATAAAGCGGCTTTATTTTAAATATATTTAAAGTATATATTTTTGAATAAGTATTAAAATAGTTTTAACTTAAATGACTTAATGGATATTTTATAACAAAGAGTTTTAAATTATTTTAAAAATCTAAAGCTTTGTCCTTGGTGCTTTTAGTGGGAATAAATATTTGGGAATTTATTCCATGAGAATAGTGTAGTTTGAAAGACAAAGGGGTTGAAAATGGAAATATATCTTGCGTAGATATTTTGAGGTTAATAAATGATTCAGGAGAAATTATTTATGTCGATGGATGTTTGTGAATCTTAATTGATAGTTAAATAACCGACTATCAATATTGGCCAATGCGCTGATCGTTTCGAAGAGACTAGGATCAGGATTTATTTCCTGAAAACCACTTCGATTCGGTTTGGACATTTTCGTGTGGAAACCAAGAGTTTGGATTCGAAGGTGGAGCAGTGAAGTGCAAGGGCTAGTCGCTGCTAATATTGAGGATGATTCCAAAATGGATGTAGTAGGAGTAGTGCCTTCGGTTCCGTTCGAACTCAGGACGGACTTGTATGGATGAATGCTTTCAGAACATCGTCAGGTGGGCGATGAGCATTATAAGTGATATGTTCTAAAAAGGTAATGCTTAGCCTCGAGCCTCATCAACCGGGAATGACTAAAAATCAGGGGTTAAGCAGTAAGGCTAATTGAGTAGAACCCATTAGGGTAAGGTCATCCCTGTCTAGATGTCCCTTTTATTCGGCTTAGTGGTGCGGTTGCTGATCCCAACCGTAGGGTGATCTTACTCGGGATTATCCAGTAAGGGGTAGTCCCGGTCTTGTGCGGCAGGGGATTGGGAGTAATCCTCGGTACGGTGATCAAGGCCACGTACCGTGACAGGTGGTACCCCAGTGCCTAGTCATTAGTTGGAAATCCATTCTCTCTACGCGCCTGTACGGTTATGATTGTGCCCAACTATTGCTGAAACATGAGATGCAAGCATTTCAGCTAGATTCTATTTTATTTTCGATAGACACTATTATAATATCAGATGGATTTGATAAAAAGTATTTTGGCTATCGTAAGGTAAAAACCCGACATGTTTATTTGTGGCGTGATTTTACGAGATGCTTTTGTTTTCAAGGGGTTTTGAAACTTTAATAATCCAATTGAGTGTGGTTTTCTCACGCTGGTATTCCAGACTGACTCGGGTGTTATTTAACTATAATGCCCGGGTCAGACCGAGTATTATGGAATACAGGAAAGGATGTTGTGGAGCTTAGGAGACGAGCTGGATGGCGATACGTACTTCCGTATTTGTGTTAAATATTCCGCTGTGTATTCAGATTGTGAGGATAGGTTATGATTACCGTCAAGTTATGTGTTATGTTGATGATGTAATGTATAAACAGATGTATTTGTTTTTGTGTAAAGATCATATATTATCTATATATTTTATTCTGCCACGATGGTTAGATTTTGATGTTGTTTTCTATTTTCTTCTTCTACCTCTTCTTATTTAACCCAAATGGTTCGTATTTCCGTACATCTTTTGTTCGTTGAGGGAGAATAGTGTCGACTCTAGGGGTACAGATTTGCGGGTCGTTTCACTTGGTATTGGAGCCAGGTTAAGCGAGAACCTTGGCTCTGGTGGGGGTCACTCATTGAAATAGAGTCCATAGTACTCTAGAATGAGTTTGAGTGTATTAATAGATATGAGCGTGTATTTGTTAGTGAATATAAAATGATTTTATATTGTGTTGATTGGTTTGTTAAGTGGCTTATGGATTCTGGTCAATACGAGTAATTAACGTTATTGATAGGGATCTCTAAACACTTGTACAGAACAGTTCGACACAGTATTGTTTTAAAATAGGGTAAATGAAATAATTTTACCCAAATTATTTTTGTGTATAAAAGAAATAATTTTCCATAAATTATCATAGTTATATTGGGTGGTTTGGATGTTAGAAAGTTATAATATTAAATTATTATCATTATTGTTGCGTAGAAATTGAATAAGGAATTGAAAATTTTAAACAAGATTAAGGAATAAATTTATATAGCAAAATGGGATTTATGAATGAGAATTATAAATGTGATTTATAACTGAATGAGGTAAATTCCAGAGTAATGTTGGATATAGATTGAAAGAATTTGAAATTTGAAATTTTGGGAAGGATTCAAACTCTTTTGGGTTTGGAAATAGTTTTCAAAGGATTGGAGGATAATAGTGATATTATTTGGGAAATATTTTTAATAAAATTCAAAATCTGGAAGATTTGGAATATAAAAATATTTGAAATGCTTTTAAAGAGATAAAAGCATTTTACTCTCTTCGGTCGCTGGAAAATAACGTCGGTGATGGCTGCAGCATCATCGATGTTCATTTTTGAGTTTCCAAGTGAGGAATTGCTACCAAATTGTTTTGAATTGAAATTGTTCGCAAAACTGGGTTTGATTTTGAAATTCAAAGAGGCAATTGAATTTACCAAAGAATTTTGGATATTACTGATTTTAAATGATTTTTGAAATACTTAAGTGATTATTGAAGACTTTGGAATTGGTGTAAATGTTTCGAGTCTCTAAGTAATGGTTTAAACTCTAGAGGTTTAACTAAAATTGTTTATGGATTTTTAAAAGATTTGGAAATTTATAAAGTTTGAAAATCTCCTGGAATGAAATTAACTTGTAAAAAGTTAATAAAGTTAAAAGGTAAGACAATTAAATAAAGTAAACTTAAGAAGGGTTAATAAAGTGGAATTGAAAAATATAGTTTGAATGGATGAAAAGAACAAAGTTTTAAGAATTAAAAATTTATTTGAATTTGACATAAATTAGTAAATGGAGCTAATTTAAAATAAGTGTGGGAACAAAATAAGTTAGAAGAGTAAGTCGAATTCAATGAACTTAAGTTAAGTTTAATAATATTGTGATTGGATTTGGATTAAAGTTGAAATATAATTGAAATGGAACTATATCACGTGGTGGATACATTAAATGAAACTAATTCTTACTTAATAAAATTTAAATGGATGGTGAAGTCAAAAGAATAGTATGAGGTTAGATTTAACTGGAGTTTAGTTAAATAAGATTGAATGGGAATAAATAGATTTCGATGGCTTATAGAAGAATTGAAAACCCATTGAATAAAAATGTATACTTGGCTAAATTAAATATATAATCCCTAGTTAAAAGGTAAAATGTGAATGGGATTGATTGTAAATGGATGAAAGTATGGATATAAATAAGTTGTGGCTTATAAAACTTAGAAGTAGAATGAAAAAGCCCATTAAATAAAATTCTATGAATTAATAGAAGTAAATAAATTGATTTTTGAATCAGTTGAAATGAATATAAGTTCGTTTGGTTTAAAAATGAATCGTATACAAGCAAGTGAGTTATAAATCACTTAAATTAAATAGTATGGGTTGAGAGTTGTTTGAAAGCAATTGAAATAAGTGTTGAAACCTTACATATGTGCTTATGAAAGTATATAACATGCATTGTTATAGAATCCATGTTTTATCTATTTAAATATAAGTGAAATGCTATAAACTTCTTATATATAGTGCTTATATGTTTAAATTGAGTAAGTACAGGTACCTGAAGGCCGTTTGGTAGAATTTTGGTCGCGTTAATTGCTAAATAGTAAGCCGCTTGCTTAAAAATGCTAAATAGAGGTACGCCTACCTAATAAAAGTTAAAAAATATGAACTATTGTTTGTTTTTATCATTTTTTCGACCGGGTGGGTCAATATATATATTTATATCTCTTGTCAAATTGCAAAAGCTCCTCCGTACAAAGGAGACTCTACCAAAAATTTTCGAAATTTTTAGGAGTTAGAAAAAATTTTGAGAAAATTTTTGTTAGCGATAAAACGATTTCTAATTGGAAATTGAGATAAATTAGTGGATGAAACTAATTTAAATAATGATATGAATCGGTTATAAATGGAAGACAAAATTCAATATTCAAAGTTGAAGATAAATTGAATTCATATGGAAATGGGAGAACCAATTTGAATAGAAGTAGATATTAACTAAAGTGGTGAAGTGAAAATAAATATAAAAAATATATAGACTACTTGTATTGAACTTAAAAAGAAATGGTAGAATTCTTAAGTAATATGGGTGTCAGGAAAATATATTGAATAAGCATTTGAGTGAAGATTTAATAAAATATGTGAAATGATAAGCGCTGATAAGTGAATAGAAATAAAAATGAGTGTGAGTAAAAGAGAATGGATATAAATATATAAGATGTACGTATATTATTTTTATTCGCATGGCCATTTGATCCAGATTCGAGCACAGAATTTCGAGATAGTTATATCAATATGAGTTAGGATTTTTCTCTCGATTTCGACGGTGAACCCTGGATATGGATTTTGATTAATTCTGGAAATTCTCTATCATAATTGTGACGACGGTTTCTGATCAAGAAACCAGATCTAAGTCCGCACTAGGAAGGCGGGTGGACGATACTAGTTCGGAAGTAAAATTGTGCGATCGACCGAGTGATTGGATTTGATAATGCGTACGAATGATATATGTATATCGTACGGGCTTAAATGGAATGAATATTGAAAATATTGTAAAGAAGTGTATATAATGATTTTGGAATCTGTAGTTGGATATGGTTAAATTGGATATACAGGTATTGAAAATCAAGTGGGAAAATTGGGATTTTTGATTTAAGAGGATCAATTGAAATTTGCTCGGAAATGGTATGTATTTAAATTCTGTATGAAATTTGATGATTTTCTAGTCTATCCACTTGGTTTTTGTTTTTTTTGAAATCTGGGGGCCTGTAGAGGCATTTTGTAGTTGTACAGTGCTAGCCGCGCAAAGGTGACGCTGGCAAATTTTTTTGAGAATTTAAGGAGTGAGAAAAAAATTTAAGAAAATTTTGATAGTTTAAAATTTAGTTTAAACTATAGTTTGAATTATTAAGTAAATAATATTGTTCGGAATCTAAGGATGAGTTTGGAAATTTAGTAAGGGTGATAATGCATCTTAAATAAAAAGATTTTTTTGAAAAATTGTTAAAAACTATTTGGCTTTGGGAAAAATAGTAAATGGGCAGTGGACCACTCTTCCTAACTAGTTATTTCGGGGACGAAATTCTTTTAAAGGGGGGAGGGGAATGTGATGACTCGGAATTTTTAGGCATTTGATATTGGAATATTTAATTAATTTTAAATATTTGCAAGTTAGTTTAACTTGGATTTCAAATATCAGTTTGAATTTGGCAATTAAATTTATTGAATATAATAATTAGAGATTGGGTAAAATATAAAATTTGGAGTTATAATCTTGTCAAAAACATTTCAAAGGCTTATAAAATTATTATTGATAATACTAAAAGTAATAGATGGGGTAAAATTGAATTTACAGTAGTTTGCTCAATTTTAAAAATACATCGTTTAAATTGATGTTCAAAAATAGCCTTTCGAGTTACATGCTCGGTTTTCGACTAAACTAGTTTCAATGGTTCCGTAATATTGTATTATTATCGGATTTCAAATTTCATAGTGTTTTGAGTTTTCATGTGATCGTACGTTATATAAATGCACTAAAATTTATATCGAAGATTTAATATAATAACTGGGTCCAAAAAGTTACCTTCTAGATGCGTTCGAATTAGGACTCAAAACCTTTTCCATTGCGTTCAGAATAGGGGTATAACATTATGAACGCCTAGTGCACACCTCGATAGGATATCGAGATTTTAATATACGAATACAAAATGATTTAAATTTAAATATAAAATATACTTTGTTGACTGGTAAATATACCTCCCATCAGCTGTTATTCTGTCCTTTTTCAAATCAATGTGCTTTTGTTTATCCACACACGCTAGACCAAGATTACACACAATTTCTTTCCTTCTCATACACGTTGTTTCTCCTCTTCAAAAATCATGAACATCTTCTTTTTCATCTTCAAATTAAAGTTCAGGAAAAAAAAGATCGAAGTTGAACTCTGAAAAAAATATCACGCAATCGAATCGATCACGATTTCGTGAAGTAACACGCGCGATGCCTTTGCTCGACAAAAGCAAGGCGGGGTTGGAGGGAAACGAGATGCAGAGGGCAGACAGGGTTTAGTCACGATTTGGGTTTTGGTCGCACAATGGAAAAAGGGTGGATGCCAAGCATAGGCGGTTGGGGAGGGGTGACCTGGGGACAAGGCGCACAAGCAAGGAGTGGTAGTGGTGGCTTCGCGTTACAGTTAGGGTTGGAGAGAGTCGCGTTCGATTGGCGACCTGATGTGATGAAGGTTGGGTGGGGAAGAGGCATATGGCAGTTACGGCCAAAGGGGGGAGGGAGTGAGGCAACCATGGAGTGGTTGCATTCTCTAGTACTGATGTGGGAAGGCGGGGGATTGTCATGATGTATAAAGGGGGTCGAAGTCAGCGAGTTGGTGATGGATGGAAAGCTATTCGTGATGGAGTTAGGGCCGAGTCGTGGGGATATATGGGGATGCTGCGGCCTTGGTGATTTTATTGTGGAGGATGGATTATTGTTCAGGGTAATTCTCCTCAAATTTCTAATTTGATTAATTCGTATTTGAATTAAATAAATTTAAATGTTAATAAACTCATATCTTTTATGTACGAGGTCTAAATCAAAAGGAACCGGTGTAGAGAAATATAAATATTGGATCGATTAGCAATTTGGAAAATGAAGGTCCGAAGTCATGAAAAATCAAGTCGGGTTGGATGGATGGCAAAACAAAAATCAAAGGTGAGTTAATCTCACCCTCTGGATTGCTATTTAAATTTAAATGGTTAAATTTAATTATTGGTTGAATGATTGAATTGATTTGATGTGCTATATTATATATAGTAGCATATAGTATATATTGGAGTGATTGATTTCCCGTATTATATAGCGGATGAGACCCTATGCGCCGCAAAATTGCGGATGATATTATATAAATCCCATATACCGCGATATTCCACCTCGAAGTGGAATTGATATTGTGCTAACATCTATGGATGTAGGGAAACAGGTTGGAGGGATCGAACTGGATTCCTCAAAATCTTAGATTTGTTTTAATACTCTATGATTGGATTTATTTGATAATCTGAGATAGATTATATTGGTGACTGATATTGAATGTTATGTTCGATTTAATAAAATTTGGAATGCTGAATTATTAAAATATGTAGATTGGATTTTGAAAGGATAATAAAAGAGATAATTCTAAGTAAGATAATTATAGAGAATTTGGATAAATTAAAAATGAATTGGGAAAGAACAAAAGTTGATTTTTGAATTCTAATTCCAAGTACAGAGAAATGAGATTTTTGAGTAAATGGGAATAAGTGATTTTCTTAAAAACTTAAGTGATATTATGAAAAGAAATGAAGGATTTATTAAAAAAAAAATTCAAGGTTTAAATTTATTTGATAGGATAAAGAAGAAGTTTAGGAAATCTGAAATTGGTGTTTTCGGTTAAAAGATTTTAAAACATAATTAAGAAATAAAATCTAATGGATTTTGAAATTAATTGAGCAAGTAAGGAAATTTATTTCAAAATGGAGTAAATTGGGAATCAATTTGGAAATTGATCTAAGTGTTTGGAATTGGAATTTTAAAAAGAAGTTGAGTATATGAAACTTATAAACTTGGTTTATAAAGGTAAAGCAATATATCAGTAGATATTTGGAAGAATAAATTCACGGTGGGAATTTGTTAAAGGAATGGCTAAATTTGTTTAAAAATAAATAGTGATTTATTTTTAAAAGATGTAAAAGAGAAGCATATTTCTCTGGATAGCCAAGTATGTTTTGAAAGAAATTTTTTAAGTATGAGTTAAAAGTTTGAAGTTGTTTTAAAAGCATGTTTTAGAAATTTAATATTTTTAAATGTTTAAATTTTGAAGTAAGTATTTTTTTTTCAAATTTATTATAGTAGTAATTATTTAGAGGTGACTTGGTATTTGTTTTAAAGAAAGAGAAAAGTTAGTTTTAAATTTTATAAAGCAGCTTTATTTTAAATATTTTTAAAGTATATATTTTTGAATAAGTATTAAAATAGTTTTAACTTAAATGACTTAAAGGATATTTTATAATAAAGAGTTTTAAATTATTTTAAAAATCTAAAGCTTTGTACTGATATTTTGAGGTTAATGAGTAATTCATGAGAAATTATTTATGTTGATGGATGTTTGTGAATGTTAATTGATAGTTAAATAACCGACTATCAATATTGGCCAATGCGTTGATCGTTTCGAAGAGACGGGGATCGGGATTTATTTCCTAAAAACCACTTCGATCCGGTTTGAATGTTTTCATGTGGAAAACAAGTGTTTGGATTCGACGGTGGAGCAGTGAAGTGCAAGGGCTAGTCGCTACTAATTCTGAGGATGGTTTAAAAATGGATGTAGTAGAAGTAGTGCTTTCGGTTCCGTTCGATTCCGGGACGGGCTTGTATGGATGAATGCTTTAAGAACATCATCAGGTGGGTGACGAGCATTCTAAGTGATATGTTCTAAAAATGTAATGCTTAGCCTCGAGCCTCATCAACCGAAAATGATTGAAAATCAGGGGTTATGTAGCAAGGCTAAGTGCGTAGCACTCATTAGGGTAAGGTCATCCTTATCTAGATGTCCCTTTTATTCGGCTTAGTGGTGCGGTTGCTGATCCTAACCGTGGGGTGATCTTACTCGGGATTATCCATTAAGGGGTAGTCCCGGTCTTGTGTTGTAGGGGATTGGGAGTAATTCTCGGTACAGTGATCTAGGCCACGTACTGTGACAGATGGTACCCCAGTGCCTAATCATTAGTTGGAAATCCATTATCCCTACGCGCCTGTATGGTTTTGATTGTGCCCAACTATTGCTGAAACATGAGATGCAAGCATTTCAGCTAGATTCTATTTTACTTTATATAGACACTATTATAATATCAGACAGGTTTGATAAAAACTGTTTTGGCTATCGTAAGTTAAAAACTCGACATGTTTATTTGTGGTGTGGTCTTATGAGATGCTTTTGTTTTCGAAGGGTTTTGAAACTTTAATAATCCAATTGAGTGTGGTTTTCTCACGTTGGTATTTCAGACTGACTCGGCTGTTATTTAACTATAATGCTCGGGTCAGACCGAGTATTATAGAATACATGAAATGATGCTGTGGAGCTCAGGAGATGAGCTGGATGGCGATACGTACTTCCGTATTTGTGTTAAATATTCCGCTGTGTATTCAGATTGTGAGGACAGGTTATGATTACTGTCTAGTTTTGTATTATGTATACTCTGATGATGTAATGTTATAAACAGATGTATTTGTTTTTGTGTAAAGATCATATATTATCTATTATATTTTATTCCGCTGCGATGGTTAGATTCTGATGTTGTTTTCTATTTTCTCCTTCTATCTCTTATTCTTTAACCCAAATGGTTCGTATTTCCGTACAACTTAAGTTGATTGAGGGAGAATAGTGTCGACTCTAGGGGTACAGATTTGCGGGTCGTTTCATCGCATCCTTTCAGCAATGCCTATTGAGTCAAACAATCTGCAAGTGCCAAAAAAATTATAAAATTCGAGACCCGCGCTTGCTCCGAAGGCATGGAACTAGGTGCTGGTGAAGCTAGAGGTGTCCATGTAGTCTTCAGTCGCCTATTTTCCACCCCGTGATTTCAATAGATGTGACAAAATGAACACACAAATTATGAACAATGTTAGAGAGATATGGAAGAATGTGATTACACTTTATGTTATGGGGCCTAAACCCTTTTAAAACTATTTCAAATCCAACATTATAAGAGTTAAGAAACCACCAATAACGAGTTTCAGATATTTTCCAAAGATAATGGGTTTTATTTAGTTAAATTTGAAAACTAAGGGGATTGTGAAAAAAAAATGGTGAACGGACCATATTTTTCGATAAGAGATTGATGATTTTAAAGAAATGGATACCGGGAATGAAATTATCAAAGGAATTTCTGCAATCTATCTCATTATTGGTTCAATTACCAAGGCTGGACTTAGATTCCTGACAAAAGAGGCGATTGGTAGTATATCTTCTATATTTGGTAAGCCTCCTAAACTGGATCAAGTCACCAAAGGAAAGATCCGTATTTCATTTGCTCATATTCTAGTAGAAATTGATGCAAACTTTACATTCCCAAGCAAAATACTTAAACCAAAGGAGAATGACAACTAACTTGGCTAGCAGTTGTATGCGAATGGCATCCTAGCAAATTCAGTGGCTGCAATTGCTATGGTTTCACTAATGCTATATACATTTTCACAAAAAATGGTTTTTGAAATAGCCAATAATAAACGAGAATGAAAAAAATACATTGCAAGTTGATGAACCTTTCATGGAAGGCAGTCTGAGTACATGATCACAACTCAGGTACACTAAATAGTGCTTATCATGAAACAATTTTCACAAATGCCAGTTTACAGTTCAAAGTTGATGCTTAACAAGCAGATAGTTTGCAATCGTGTTTTCCTAGTCTATAAAAACTAATTAGCAAAAGATGGCCTAACAATGCAACTGATAATGCTATCTCGAAAAACCAATGCAAAGACTCTTAGCACATTAACCTTGACCCGCAACCTGTAGTAGCTCTGCCCCAAGGCAAATAATTCAAGCCCTAAAAAATTCGCACAGCAACATTTGAGTGACAAAACTACTACCTACAATATAGTAACGGAACTAGCAAACCTTCAAAGGGATAACAATGACATTATGATGAAGGAAATCAATGCAAACACTAAGACTGATTTACTTGAAGATCGCATGAAGGAAGGGCAACTGGAACAACAATCTAATTCAAGTACTAGAATGCCTATATAACATCTAATAAGGCGAAATAGATGGAAAATGCCATCTTTTGAGTTTAAAGCCTCTATCTCCCAAAATGTCATGCAAAACTCTGAATGGAAAGATACGGTTCAGTAATTAAAACCAAAAGCATGTAAATCAAAAAAGTCAAAAAAGTCTAGTGGGACTTCTCCTTCCTTAGAAAAAAGGAGTGAAAATACCACATCTAATTAATGTCGTTTATATTCGGGAATATTAGAGGGATGAACGCATCCTCTAAATAACCAGATATCAAAGGTTTTATTAATAGTAGAATATTTTCGTTTATAGCCCTTTGGAGAATAAACTACAACAGTAAAGACTACCAAAAGTAGTAAATAAGTCTAAATAAGACTGGGAGTTTGATGGTAACAATTCACACAAATAGAAAAGCAGATTTCTTTTGACGTGGGATGGTAATCAATGGTGTAATAATATTGTTTGCAAAGGAGATCAATATATTGTTAGAATTCTCAAAATACAGATGAATGAAATATGTCCCACATCGTCAAAAATATGTTATTTTTTTGTTTATATAGTATACTCTCAATCATTATATTGGCCATAAGGGTCAGTAATTTTGTATGAGAGGAAGCACCTATATGGCCATAGACTAACACACGCACGTTGAAAAAGAAGCAATTACTGAATTGGACGCGACTGTTGCGAATTGCAACAGTTTTCGGCCGTTGCAAACGAAGGTAAGCGACTGTTGCAAACCGCAACAGTTTTCGGCCGTTGCAAAACGATGAGGCGCGACTGTTGCGAACAGTAACGTTTTTTGGTTTTGCAAATGAAGGGATGCTACTTTTCTCAGCGGGTGTAGCCATTGAGAATTCGACTATAAATAAGGAGGAAACCTGATCGCTTTCCTCACTCAATCAATTCTCAATTTTCTCTTCTTCCTCTTCGTTTCTTAATATCTACAATCCGTGCGCTTTTGCATATCACACAGAAGATCATACACATTACAATCTCGAGCAGATCACGTCTATTATATCCTGCGAGACTTTAAAAAAGTCTTAAGAAAATTATTACGACAAGCCTAAGACGTAATTTCCTTCTTTAACTGGTTAGATTTCTAGTTAATTTATATATTTATATATATAAATATCGTTTTCTTTCCGCGTTGTACAATTTTTTTAAATAGTATAACGTTTGATTGAGCACTATAGTTATTATTGCTATAGTTGTTACTTTGTTGTTGTAATTAATCACAACATACTTAGTGTCAAAATAACTAATACAGAATTCCAAAATAGTAGAAATCTGAGTTGTAAACTTGTGAGACAAGTTTATTATTGATTCGTCGTTTTGATATACTAGACGTATAACATCTTAAGACTTTTCTGTTTTTGCTAAAACGGAGATGGCAACAGTTGAAGTATCAACAAAGGCTACTACTCACAACAGGCCTGATGCGTTCAAAGGAGATGGTAATGACTTCATAACATGGCATAATCAAATGCTATTTTATCTCACCACATTCGTCCTGCAACGGTATCTCGAGGAGGAGGAATCGATTCCCGTACCAGGTAAGGAATCAGATGTTGATATGTGGAAGCATCCGACTTTCTATGCATTCTGAATTGTCTCGACATGGTGCTATACAAAGTATATCAGCCTCTAAAGACAGCAAAAGCACTCTAGAATGCACTTGCCACGAAGTACAAGATGCAGAATATCAGTCTTAAAGAAATTCATTATAGACAAATTCATGCACTACAAGATGGTTGAATCCAAACCGGTGGCTGCTCAACTGCATGAACTGCAGATCATTATTCATGAACTCGAAGCAGAAGGTCATAAGGTTGGAGAATCAGTTTTGGTTGAAGCCATCACGGGAAAACTGCCGCCGTCATGGAGAGATTACCGCAACTATCTAAAGCATAAGAAGAAAATCTCTTTACAAGATCTCATAGCCCGACTAAAAAATTGAGACAGATAACCGTGGAGTTACAAAACCAAGCGAGGAGGCATTTGTGGCTGAAGGGTCAAAGACCAAAAATAAAAAGTAGAATTTCCAAAAGAAAAGGAAAGCTCCAAAAAACAAACCAAAAGACAACAAACAAACCAAAAAGTTTAATGGCGAGTGTTGGGTTTGTGGAAAGGTTGGACATGCCGCTAAAGATTGCAGATACAAAAAGGAATGCAACGAAGAGGAAAATATAGTAGACAACATGTGTATGATCTTCTGTGTGTATCTGAAGGGACGCGACTGTTGCAAACAACAACAGTTTTCGGCCGTTGCAAAATGAAAAGGCACGACTGTTGCGAACAGTAACTCTTTTTGGCATTGCAAATGAAGGGATGCTATTTTTCTCAACCGGTGTATCCATTGGGAATTCGGCTATAAACAAGGAGGAAACATGATCACTTTCCTCACTCAATCAATTTTGAATTTTCTTTTTTTTCCTCTTCGTTTCTTAATATCTACAATCCGTGCGCTTTTGCACATCACACAGAAGATCATACACATCACAATTTCACACAGATCACGTCTGTTATATCTTGGAAGACTTTGAATAAAGTCTTACAAGACTCAGACGTAATTTCCTTCTTCAACTAGTTAGATTTCTAGTTGATTTATATATTTATATATACAAATATCGTTTTCTTTCTGCATTGTACTATTTCTTTAAATAGAATAACGTTTGATTTAGCACTACAGTTATTATTGCTATAGTTGTTATTTTATTGTTGTAATTAATTACAAATACATAGTTTTAAAATAACTAATATAGAATTTTAGAGTAGTAGAAATCTAAGTTGTAAACTTGACAAGTTTATTATTGATTCGTTGTTTTGGTATACTAGACGTATAACATCTTAAGACTTTCCTGTTTTCGCTAAAACAGAGATGGCAACAGTTGAACTATCAACAAAGGCTACTACTCACAACAGGCCTGATGCGTTCAAAGGAGATTGTAATGACTTCATAACATGGCATAATCAAATGCTATTTTATCTCACCACATTCGTCCTGCAATGGTATCTCAAGGAGGAGGAATCGATTCCTGTACCAGGTAAGGAATCAGATGTTGATATGTGGAAGCATTCCGACTTTCTATGCAGAAACTATATTCTGAATTGTCTCGACATGGTGCTATACAAAGTATATCAGCTTCTAAAGACAGCAAAAGCACTTTGGAATGCACTTGCCACGAAGTACAAGATGCAGAATATCAGTCTTAATAAATTCATTATAGACAAATTCATGGACTACAAGATGGTTGAATCCAAACCGGTGGCTGCTCAACTGTATGAACTGCAAATCATTATTCATGAACGTGAGGCAGAAGGTCATAAGGTTGGAGAATCGGTTTTGGTTGAAGCCATCACGGGAAAACTGCCGCCGTCATGGAAAGATTGCCGCAACTATCTAAAGTATAAGAAGAAGGAAATCTCTTTGTAGGATCTCATAGTCTGACTAAAAATTAAAGCAGATAACCGTGGAGTTACAAAACCAAGCGAGGAGGTATTTGTGGCTGAAGGGTCAAAGACCAAAAACAAAAAGAAGAATTTCCAGAAGAAAAGGAAAGCTCCAGTCAAAAATCCAAAAGACAACAGACGAAACAAAAAGTTTATGGCGAGCGTTGGGTTTGTGGAAAGATTGGACATGCCACTAAAGATTGCAGACAAAAAAAGGAATGCAACAAAGAGGCAAATATAGTAGACAACATGGAAGTAGACGGGTCCAATATCTCGGCAGTTGTATCTGAATGCAATTTGGTTCAGAATCCTAACCAATGGCGGGTAGACACAGGCGCTACTCGTTGTGTCTGTTCTGACAAATCCATGTTTTCTACATGCCAGAAACTCGATCACGAAGAAAAACTCTACATGGGTAATTCTGCAGTATCCATGATCGAAGGCAGTGGCACAGTAATCCTCTAGTTTAGTTCTGAAAAAACTGTCAAGTTGAATGACGTGCTCCACATTCCAAACATACACAAAAATGATGTTCAAGTCAGACAAGATGGTTCTTTCCAAAGCTGGAATATATATCGTAAGGGGATATTTATGTGATGGCCTACTTAAGAAAAATGTAGCCGTTATCGGCAATAAAACTATGTATTCTGATTGTGCTATTAATAAAATTGAAGTTTCTTACTTGCTTGAGCACGAAATTTTACTATGGCATGATAGATTAAGACACATAAATTTTCGAAAAATGAAAATATTATCAAACTTGAGATTAATTTCTAAATTCCAAGTAGATTAGAACTACAAATGTGAAAATGTGTAGAAGCAAAAATAGTTAAAAAAACAATTTCAATCTGTTGATAGAAGCACCGAACCACTAGGTTTGGTTTATACAGATTTATGTAATTTTAAATCGTTACCTACAAGAGGTGGGGAAAAAGTACTTTATCACGTTTATTGACAATTATACACGATATTGCTATGTATATCTTTTAAATAGTAAAGATGAAGCAATTACATCATTTATAAAGCACAAGGCTGAGGTAGGAAATAAAGTACAAGGCTGAGGTAGGAAATCAATTAAATAAAAAGACCAAGATATTGAGATCTGATCGAGGTGGAGAATATGAATTACCATTTGAACAGTTCTGTGTCAAAAATGGTACAATTCATCAAACAACAGCTCCATATTCACCACAACAAAATGGTGTAGCTGTTCGTCGACGGAAATTCTATCGGTTGAGAAAACCGTCGAACGAATTTATAAATAAAAATAACCGCAAGCGCACGGTGTACGAATGTAGCACGTGGCGAATACGGGTCGATCCGTAGAGAATTGATGATTTTAAAAATTCTATTCAATCAAATTAAACCAAAATTGAAGAGAATGTTAAGCTAGAAAATTAGAAAATTAACTAACTAACAAAAAGAAAAGAAATGCAAATATGAGAGTTAAATGACAATTTAGAGAATAAATCCACTCTCTAGATCGTGTAGTTCAACACATGAAATCATGTTCTCTTTTATGGTCATTAGTGTTTTAATTGATGTGTTTATTATAAGTATGACATATTTGAGTTATTGATTAGCCAACACAAGCCATCAAACTATAACACACCCCTTAAAACAATTACTAACTTTCATGAAACTTGACAAAGAAAATGAGAATGAAATCTATTTTAAATATGGCCTATTAACTATTGATTAGAAACATAGACCATCAAATTTTAATTTCAAATCACTTTCTTATGCCATAATCATATATTGATGAAGAGGCATTTGTGTTAGTGATTGTTTAAGCATAGCCTATTTGGTATCAACAATATAGACTATCAAATTCAAAGCAAAAACAACAAATAAAACCACTTCTATCATCATCATTAAGCACTAAAAGAGAGCATGAATAGACAAAATGTTGAAGCTACATTAATTAGAGAGCTTCATTACCCCTAAATTGAAGGGGTTTAGCTTCTCATATTTGTCATTTTATTAACAAATGTAGCAACAACATGAAAGAAAAAAAGAAAGAAAAATGAAAGCAAATGAAAAGAAAACTATTCTACTTGCATTAAAGTAAATCTACACTACTAGCATGAAAGGAAATGAACATGTAAGTAAGAGGAAACACTAATTAACATTGCATAAAAAGAAAAGAAAATTACATAAAATAAAAATGGCTAAGTAGTCATGAAAAGAGAAAGAGAGCTTTCTTTTATTTGATCTAAACTAAACTAAAGAGAAGGAGGCCTAAGAGAGACTAAGAGAAGAGAGAGAGATTACATGAAACATATGGATATTTATACATGTATGAAACCCTAATTCATATTTTTGGGGAATGCCCAAAATGCCCCTTAGGAAGTGTGGAGGCCAAGTAATCATTAACATGTCTTAATCCCCCATTAAGTGTATATGAAACCATTAACTCCAAAAGCATGTGCATTAGACTTTAATTTGTACATTAAGGTAGGTGGGTAGGTGGGGTCCTCCATGATCTTCACTTTGAATTATTTCCATCTTCATTCCTTTATATTAATGTTATGCATGCATGTGTCTTCATGAACCACTCCTATTTGAGACCAAATTCCTACAAAAATATATATAAATTTCTAATTAATTTTTCTCAAATAAATATATGCACATAAATGACCGTTTTGCCCCTATATGAAGATGGATATGTGACAATTTGGAATTAATACGGATTTTGGTTAAAACAAGTCAAAATACCCAATATGATCATTTATTTAATTTAAAGAGAATAAATATGGTGGTAAAAATATGCACATTTACGTACACATGAAATACTGCCACACTTATCTTTTTATTCGTCCTCGAATAAACTAAAACCAAGATAAATCCGTTTTTCGTAGGGAGCACGATTGCATTGAGCGTATGCAACAAGCCGTTAAACCTCTGGGTGTCCCCAGTAGGACGAGTGTTGTCTCGTGAGGGTTTTCAGCGGATATTACCCACAAAATCCATATGCAGGATGAAAATATTTACAAAATGCAAGATTTATTTACAAAGAGATGAATGCGAATTTTTGAAAATATTTACAATGAAGGATTTACTTTTAAATCGACACAAATAAGTTAAATATAGGTTTTGGTCATTATCATGAAAATTTTAGTCATTTACTTGTCAAATTTCCAACAAAAATCAAGTTATCATAACAAGTAGACAATAGTTTAACTTGTTGTTTCGGTTGATAACAAAGTGTAATTATAAAATGGATCCTTAGTTGATTATCAAAGTTGATCAAAGTGGTATTTTCATTTCTTTTCAATAACAAATCAAATTAACTAAGTAAAAATAGTGCTAGGATTTCAATTGCTTGCTCTCTCATTATTTGCAAGAAAAATTACACACCTAGCTCAGGTAAACTGAGGCCATATATACCACCCATGCACTGCCTTTTGGGCTTATGTGAGGGGAGTATAGAGCATGGCGAGTGCACACACTTTCGTACATACACCTATCGACCGTAGGTGGTTTTTATTAAGTCTGTTTTTTTACATGTGTTCCATACATGCATAACCGTGAGGACTTTTAAATGAGTATGAAAGCACATAATCAAAGATTCCAAGTAATTCACCCATGCATAACCGTGAGGACTTTTAAATGAGAGTGAATACTTGGATGTTATTATTTTTTTATTTTTTTTATTTTTTTTTAAAAGAGAGAGAGAGAGTTTTGCAAAATCATCTTAGCACCATTTAACTTAAGAGGCAAAAAAAATGTTATATCCTTCACTTTAAATCAACCACTTTTTAAAACGAAGATTTTCAATTAGGATGTACTTCATAATTAACACGTATGAATTTCCTATATACTAGTTAAACCATTATTATTTGTAATCAAACTTCATTTTTATTTTTGTTAAGACAAATAAATTTTCAGAAATTTCAATTTAATAAACCAAAACCTCATATTTATCTTAGTGTTTCTTTTAAAAATAAATCAAAAGAAAAAAAATTGTGATTTTTTTTTTTGAAATTATAAAGCAAAAATAAACCATGAAAAGAAAAGAAAAATGAAGATGAGTCTCTCCCCCCACACTTGATTTTGACTGTGTCCCCACAGTCAACCCAAGTGGAAGGAGAAAAATAAAAGCATAACCTTTATTTAATTGAAAATGTAAAGACGATTATTTACATGACATTAGAAAGTATGCCGTTAAAGAGTAAATGAAACGGTCTTCTAAAGACCAATTCATTTGTCTCGTCGAATGTGTGAGACACAGCTTAAGCACGAAAAACCAAATCGTAAACGATTTCGAAGTTGAATGTGGATTTGGAAAAACGAAAGTCGTTTTATTGAAAATCGAAGGAGTTGTTTTGTTTTCGATGATTTTTGAGGTAGATAGAAAAATTGGTTGAAGTACAATTTCTTCCAAAATATCGATTTCAAAATCAAAATGGTGATCGAAATTTTCCCCTTCAGAATTCAACAACTCGTTTTCAAAAAGTCCATAAAACTCATGTTCGTTAAATTCGACTTCCTTTCTTGGATTATCAACAACTTCATCGTGTAAATCGAGTTTAAAATTCAAAGTTGTCGTATTCAAATTTTCAGAAAAAGGAAGATCGAAGTTTAAATCGAGTTTTGCACCCTCAAAAGAATTGAAATCCAACTTAATTAATGTATTTTCAACAACTTGATTAAGATCGTCATTATCAATTTCAAAAGTTGTTATTTGAAAATCATCGATTTGGGTAAAAGATGGATTATCGTTTGACTCGTCACACATTGAAATTTGATTTTTTTTTGTTATGAAAATTTTCGAATGTTTTAATCAACAAATTCGTGTGATCATCGTAAACTTCATTCATTTGCTCAACAAAGTCAAATTTGTAATTATTAGCTTGAAAATTTTCGATTTGGACTTGTTGAGAACAAGAATTGTCAATTTCAATAAACCGTAGATTGTTATTTGATTCTTCGTGGGTTGAGATTTGATTATGATTTTCACGAAATTTTTTGTATTTTTCAAGCAATAAATCCCCGTAATCTTTTTCCATTTGGTCAACAAATTCAAATTCATGATTATTAATTTGAAAAATGTCATTTCGAATTTGTTGATAACCAAAGTTTTCAATCATATCATTATTGAAACTATTTCCATTGCCAAAATTATTTGAAAATTGGTTCACATTTTCGTCTTGAATTTTAAATCCATCTTGAGACTCGAAATTGAATTGGCATGGGTTACACTCGAAATCATTTGAATTTTGAAGTGAATTCAAATTTTGATTATTTTGAAAACCTTGATTCGAGTTATAGCACAAATATGAATTGCACAACTCATTTATCTCTTGATTTTGCTGCGTAGAGATTTCAAGTAACGATGAAATGCTATTTTCAAGAGTTGAGGGTTGACCATTATTTTGGAAATTTGGTAGTTCAAAATTCGAATTGTCTAAACAAAAGTTGTTAAAATATCCATACGAATTTGGAGTGAACTCATATGGATTATATTGATTTTCACAACTAAATTCAAGCGAGCAAGAAAAAGGAAACTCGGACATTTTCAAGAATTATTTTTTGGCTTTTATTTTTATAAAGAAAAATATTTACAAGTAGAATTTATTTTTCAAAATGGAAAATTGATTTTTGTTTTGTTTTTGGATTTCAATTCTTTTTTTTGAAATTTTTTTTTGGACTTTTGATTTTAATTTTTTTTAGATTTTTGGAATTTTGATTTGAAAAAAGGGAAAAAAAACTAAGTTAAGAAATATTTACAATTTTTTAGTTTTGGATTTTGAATTTTTTTTGTTTTTTTTAAATATGCATGAACTAATGCAACTAAAAGAATTCAAGGGTCTAATTACAAATGATTTCTCCTAAATTAACCCAAAATTGTATAATCACAAATTGTCTTAGATAAATAAGATAGTTCTTAGCCAGGTAACAGACAGGATTTATCGGTGCACCACGAATCACTGTAGCAATGCAGCCGAAGGTTTAAGTACCTTCGGAGGAACAACCACTATAATATTTACGAATCACCGTAATATTTATAAATGGTTATTACTCTACCGTAGCCTAGACACCAAGAAATTAAATTGTTCAAAGAAGACAAAATTGTCAATATACAATTAAGTGTTATCAATGTCTAACCGTTATTATTAATCAAAATCTTAGATGAAATGCAAAGCAAAAATTAAATATGTATTAATAATGCGACTACGAATGGAACTTTTTTTTTGTTTTGTTTGTGAATTTTTTTTCAAAATGCAAGCTATCTACAATGCAATTCAAATAAAAGTAGAGACGAAAGCAGCGTTTCTTATTTTTTTAAGCAGGTAAGCAGTTTATTTTTGGCAGCAGTTCTTCAATTTTCAGCAAGCTACTTCCTTCTGCTTTGGCAACCTGAAACTAAAAGCACGATATATACAATTTTTTTTTAACACAAAATGGAGGATAACAAAAGCCAACAAATCACAATACAACTAAACTCCAAATAAAAGAAAATTGTAAACAAAATTATTGAATTTTTTTTCTTGGAAACACGGAAAACTAAATTGAACTAAACAAAAAATAATTGGACCAATCCTATAGCCCGGCCCACTAACCAACTGAAACCAAATACACTTTTCTTTTAATAACACGGTCCAACCCACATTTAAAAACAAAACTAATCCCACGTTTAAAAAATATAGAAACCAGCATGCTAAATTACACGGTGATTCCTCCAAAATGTCATTCTTAATTTTCCAAATTAACTTCTCAATTCACAAAATCAAATTCAAAATTAAATCTCGCTGCTAAAAACTTGTTCGAAGGAAAGAAATTCAAGCTTGTGTTTGTCGAATTATGAGGCGGTTGAGGGTCACGAATTTGTTTTGGTTTTGATTTGCAGGCGACTGGAGGCGTATGGGTTCGTAAGTTCGAGCAAATTGGAGGTGATTGTCGAGGTTGGCGTTCTCGATGTTATGGTGTGGGTTTCGACAATTGTTTGAATTTGGTTGCGGTGATGGATTGAGATGAGGATTTGATACTGAAGCAGTGGGGTGAAGTGAATGCTGCAGATAAGTGATGTGCTCTGAGATGGTGAAGGCTCTTGTTTGTTTTCTGGTTGTGAAAGCGGTAAATGCAGATGTGACTTTTGTGAAGTGATTGATATTAGATGAATGAGAGGAGATGTTCGTGGAAGCACAGTGATGGTTTGAGGAGTTATGGGCAGAGGTTGTTATTGCAAGTGTGGTGATGAGAAGTGGATGGGAATGGAAGCTGTTTGAAGTTTGTAGTTGATGGTGGTATATGCGAATTGCAGTGGTGTCAGAACTATTATGTGGAGCTACAGTTTTGTGGAAATTTGGTGAGAGATGGTCGCGGTCTATTGATGGTCTATTGTATGGACACAGTGCAAGGCTTTGGTTTTGGAGTGTTTGTGGCAGTGTCAGTGAGCAGAGGTGTGGCAGGAGATTGATGTGCTTTGTGGCAATCGTTGAGGTGGAGCCGACTGTGCTCGTAGATGGATGAACTGTGTTGAAACTGGAGAGGAACTGTGTTAATGAATCAATGAAGTGGTTATGAACTAGGCTGTTGGGAGGATGTTTGATGACTATTAATGGCAATTGGTAGAAATGTGGTGGAATTGTTGCTGAAGTGTGGTTGAAGTGGGTCTGAATTGTATACGCGTGAACTTGAATGGAAGATGATTTGTAGTATGATGTACAGGGGTTATGGCAGAGTGTATGTAGAAGTTTGAGTTTGACAATGTTATGGTTGTTGTAACTGTTTGGTGAGGAGTGTGGAGATGGTCTAAGAGGAAGAAGGGGAAGATGAATGCAAGGGGTTGCTGCACAGTGAAGGTATGTAGAGTGATGTATTATAGCAGATGGTATGACGCAGTTGATTGCACTGATATGGCAGTGGAGTGGTTGGCAGTAGGATGTTGGTTGAAGTGTATGCAGTCGAGGGGTAGTTGATGGTCTGGTGTGTTTGTTATTGGAGAATGGACTGTGCAAGGGAGAGAAACAGAGAGGCAGAGATGAACAAAATGCATAGTGCATTTTTTTTTTTTTTTTGTATATGTGAAAAAGGAAAATGCAATAGTAAAAAAAAATGTAAATGCAGCTGTAAATCTGTAAATGCAATTTGAAATTGAATTTTTTTTTCTTTTCGGATTGTATATGATTTTTTATAGAAATGCAATGCAAAATGAAAATAAATAATACCAAGCACACACACAAGATTGAAAACACAAACACACACAATTTTTTTATATAATAAAAATGCAAACAAACACACAAGAAAATCAAATGAAAATAATCCGAAGAATAGAAAATTAAAATCAAAACAACTCCCCGGCAACGGCGCCAAAAACTTGTTCGTCGACGGAAATTCAATCGGTTTAGAAAACCGTCGAACGAATTTATAAATAAAAATAACCGCAAGCGCACGGTGTACGAATGTAGCACGTGGCGAATACGGGTCGATCCGCAGGGAATTGATGATTTTAAAAATTCTATTCAATCAAATTAAACCAAAGTTGAAGAGAATGTTAAGCTAGAAAATTAGAAAATTAACTAACTAACAAAAAGAAAAGAAATGCAAATATGAGAGTTAAATGACAATTTAGAGAATAAATCCACTCTCTAGATCGTGTAGTTCAACACATGAAATCATATTCTCTCTTTTATGGTCATTATTGTTTTAATTGATGTTTTTATTATAAATATGACATGTTTGAGCTATTGATTAGCCAACATAAGCCATCAAACTATAACACACCCCTTAAAACACTTACTAACTTTCATGAAACTTGACAAAGAAAATGAGAATGAAATCTATTTTAAGTATGGCCTATTAACTATTGATTAGAAACATAGACCATCAAATTTTAATTTCAAATCACTTTCTTATGCCATAATCATATATTGATGAATAGGCATTTGTGTTAGTGATTGTTTAAGCATAGCCTATTTGGTGTCAACAATATAGACTATCAAATTCAAAGCAAAAACAACAAATAAAACCACTTCTATCATCATCATTAAGCACAAAAAGAGAGCATGAATTGACAAAATGTTGAAGCTACATTAATTAGAGGGCTTCATTACCCCTAAATTGAAGGGGTTTAACTTCTCATATTTGTCATTTTATTAACAAATGTAGCAACAAAATGAAAGCAAAAAGAAAGAAAAATGAAAGAAAATGAAAGAAAACTATTCTACTTGCATAAAAGTAAATCTACACTACTAGCATGAAAGG
Organism: Allium cepa; assembly: GCA_030765085.1. Taxonomy (NCBI): domain Eukaryota; kingdom Viridiplantae; phylum Streptophyta; class Magnoliopsida; order Asparagales; family Amaryllidaceae; genus Allium; species Allium cepa. Next base: position 759,608,018 of record CM060929.1, read on the forward strand.
AAATGAACATGTAAGTAAGAGGAAACACTAATTAACATTGCATAAAAAGAAAAGAAAATTACATAAAATAAAAATGGCTAAGTAGCCATGAAAAGAGAAAGAGAGCTTTCTTTTATTTGATCTAAACTAAACTAAAGAGAAGGAGTCCTAAGAGAGACTAAGAGAAGAGAGAGAGACTACATGAAACATATGGGTATTTATACATGTATGAAACCCTAATTCATATTTTTGGGGAATGCCCAAAATGCCCCTTAGGAAGTGTGGAGGCCAAGTAATCATTAACATGTTTTAATCCCCCATTAAGTGTACATGAAACCATTAACTCCAAAAGCATGTGCATTAGCCTTTAATTTGTACATTAAGGTAGGTGGGTAGGTGGGGTCCTCTATGATCTTCACTTTGAATTATTTCCATCTTCATTTATTTATATTAATGTTATGCATGCATGTGTCTTCATGAACCACTCCTATTTGAGACCAAATTCCTACAAAAATATATATATTTTTTGTAATTAATTTTTCTCAAATAAATATATGCACACAAATGACCGTTTTGCCCCTATATGAAGATGGATATGTGACAATTTGGAATTAATACGGATTCTGGTTAAAACAAGTTAAAATGCCCAATATGATCTTTTATTTAATTTAAAGAGAATAAATATTGTGGTAAAAATAAGCACATTTACGTGCACATCAGTAGCCGAGAGTAAGAACAGAACGTTAAAAGACATGATTAATGCCATGCTTTTAACCTCTGGTCTACCGACGAACTTGTGGGGGGGAAGCCTTAAATATATCTAATCACATATTAAACAAAGTCCCTTACAATAAAACAGAAACAATTCCATATGAGTTATGGAAATGATACAAACCAAGTTTTAAATACCTCAAAGTGTGGGGGCACTTGGTAAAAGTTCCAGTCCCGCCTCCCAAGAAAGTCAAACTTGGACCAAAAACAGTTGATTGTTACTATTTAGGGCTAGCAAAAAATAGTAGTGCCAACAGATTTTTGGTATTCAAGTTTGATTTAGCTGATATTCATGTAAATACAATTATGGAATCTAGAGATGCCTCATTCTTTGAAGACATGTTCTCGCACAAAAGGAATGAAGAAAATAATGTCCCTAAAAGGACAAGCAAAGAATCAAGCAATTCACATGAAGATGAAATTCATCATGAGATTGAGGAAGTTGAACCAAGAAGAAGCGTAAGAGCTAGGACTTCCAAGACATTTGGTTCGGATTTTTTCACATATGTGTTAGAAAACGAACCTCAAACGTACAAGGAAGCAATGTCATCTTCTGAATCTTCATGTTGGAAAGAAGCAATTCAAAGTGAAATCGATTCAATTCTAAGTAATAAAACTTGGGAAATTATTAATATTCCACCTGGAATAAAACCGATTGGCTGTAAATGGATTTTCAAGAAGAAAATGAAAGCTGATGGCTCTATCGACAAGTATAAAACCAGATTAGTAGCCAAAGGATATCGTCAAAAAGAAGGAGTAGACCTCTTTAATACATATTCGCCGGTAACACGAATAACCTCTATAAGAATGGTAGTAGCAATTGCATCGATCTATAATCTAGAAATTCATCAAATGGATGTAAAGACAGCATTCTTAAATAGAGACCTCGATGAGGAGATCTACATGGAGCAACCTGAAGGTTTTGTTTCCAAAGGAAACGAAAACAAAGTCTGTAGATTAGTAAAATCATTATACGGACTAAAACAAGCTCCAAAACAATGGCATGCAAAATTTGATAGTGTCACGATGAGAAATGGTTTTCATATAAATGAATGCGATAAGTGTGTTTATTATAAACAAATTGGAAAACCATATGTGATGATTAGTTTATATGTAGAAGATATGTTAATATGTGGTCCAAATACTCAGGTAATAAAGACCATAAAGAAGATGTTAATTAGCAATTTCGATATGAAAGACTTAGGAGTTGCATACGTTATTTTAGGAATCAAAATAATAAGAACACCTAATGGAATTGAATTATTTCAATCACATTATGTAGACAAAGTGATTGAAAAATTTCAAATTTTGAAATTAAAGGAGTAAGAACACCTTTTAATCCATCAGAAGTATTGCATGAAAACACTAGTGAGAGTGTAATGCAACTAGAATACTCTCATGTAATAGGATGTCTCATGTATCTCATGAATTGTACAAGACCAGACATAGCTTATGCATTAAGTAGACTGAGCAGGTATACAAGCAATACAGGAAAGGAACACTGAAATGCACTATTGAGGGTGCTTGGATATTTAAAAAATATCACAAATTATTCCTTACGTTATGGAAAATATCCTGCCGTCTTAGAAGGATATAGTGATGCAAAATGGATTGCTGATTCAGAGGAATCAAAATCAATGAGTGGTTATGTATTTACCTTAGCAGGGGCAGAAGTGTCATGGAAATCTACTAAATAAACATGCATAGCTTGATCCACTATGGAATCGGAGTTCATCGCTTTAGATAAAGCTGGCGAAGAAGCAGAATGGCTTCGTCACTTTTTAGAAGATATTTCGTTTTGGCCTAAACCTATACCGGCCATATGCATACACTGTGATAACCAAGCTGCGCTAAGAAGAGCACACAACTTTGTGTATAATGGAAACTCATGACAGATTCATCGACGTCATAACACAGTTAGGCAGTTACTCTCAAATGGAACTATTTCCATAGATTATGTGAGAACAAATGATAACCTAGCGGATCCATTTACTAAAGGTTTATCAAGAGAGAAAATTGACTGCGCATCGAGAGGAATGAGTTTAAAAGTCTAAATCACTAAGAGTTATCTTATACGAAAACCTATCCTAGCGACTGGAGATCCCACGGACTAGGATCAATAGGCAAAACAATTCTGAGTAACTCAAGACGTATTGCATTTGCTTGGACATAGTCCAACTCCATTCCTATGGTGCACAATATAAATGCATGCCTATAGAAGTATTTAAAGGTCAAGACTATGTTTTTTTAATGATGACCATATCTTGAAAATAACAAGTGGAGTATATGTAGGATACTCTTAATGGTTGCGATCGCCTATGTTACTGTGAGCTGGGTCGGCTCTATGAGAATATTAAAGGCTTATATTCTCTACAAACACTCGCAGAACCAAAAATTGTTCAGGACCAAAATGAACACAACCAAGAGATTGGATGTGAAGGTAAATAATGCTTTGTAAAGCTTATTGTCTGGTTATACAATAACGGCTGATGATTCAAGATGAAATAATTCATCAATTAGCCATGTATATCTGATAAGTTTTAACTAGGGAAAGTTCAAAGTGAAATATTTTCTTATCCTCCATATAGCATTATTTTCATATGAACTGTGTGATATTACACTTTGTGTGGGGGAGACATATATCGTCATTCATGTGGGGGATTGTTAGAATTCTCAAAATAATGGTGAATGAGATATGTCCCACATCACCAAAAATATGTTCATTTTTTCGGTTTATATAGTATACCCTCAATCCTTGTATTGGCCCTAAGGGTCAGATAATTTTGTGTGAGGGGGAGGACCTATATGGCTATGGACTAACACACGAGCACACCGTCGCCCGTCCGTCCGACCGACCGAATCGGGCCGGGTCGGGTGCGGGTGCAGATCGAATAAGAGTGGACCATGTTATATGTTTGATGTACAGAAGTGAACGGTTTTCTACTGTTTAAATTTAAAAAAGAAGCGACTACTGGATTGGATGCGACTGTTGCGAATAGCAACCGTTTTTGGCCGTTGCAAACGAAGAGACGCGACTGTTGCGAATAGCAACAGTTTTCGACCGTTGTAAATAAAGAGGCACGACTGTTGCGAACAACAACAGTTTTCGGCCGTTGCAAAATGAAGAGGCACGATTGTTGCGAACAGTAACGTTTTTTGGCGTTGCAAATGAAGGGATGCTACTTTTCTCAATGGGTGTAGCCAATGGGAATTCGGCTATAAATAAGGAGGAAACCTGATCACTTTCCTCACTCAATCAATTCCGAATTTTCTCTTCTTCTCTTCGTTTCTTAATATCTACAATCCGTGCGCTTTTGCACATCACATAGGAGATCATACACATCGCAATCTCGATCAGATCATGTCTGTTGTATCTTTGGATACTTTGAATAAAGTCTTAAGGAAATTGTTACGACAAGCCTCAGACGTAATTTACTTCTTCAACTGGTTAGATTTCTAGTTGATTTATATAATTATATATATAAATATCGTTTTTTCTATGTTGTACTATTTCTTTAAATAGAATAACATTTGATTTAGCACTATAGTTATTATTTTTATAGTTGTTACTTTGTTGTTGTAATTAATTACAACATACTTAGTGTTAAAATAACTAATACAGAATTCCAGAGTAGTGGAATCTGAGTTGTAAACTTGTGAGAAAAGTTTATTATTGATTCGTCTCTCTTTTGGTATACTAGACGTATAACATATATTAATTGTTATTTTAAACAATTAGAGGGTTTAGAACTCATATGCACCTGTATATATATACACACAACACATCAACGGAGAGACAAAGTCTATAGGAATACATCAAAATACAGGCAATTTATTTAAGCATTCCTTGACTGATAGTGGGGAATTTCATCGCCACACTATGCAATAGAGATAGAACAAACTATGGATCTACAAATGTATCTTTTGATTCAAAATTATTAGACTGCATTTTATCCTCTAATATTTTTGAACCCCCTTATATGGGAAATTTTTATACTTTGAGATGGGAAAGGGATTACTGTATTCATAATAAAGTAGTTCAGTTATTTTTTAACTATGAATGCCGTAATAACTTCACAAAATTTGTTGTTCACTTTGAAATCATTTGATGGGTGACCACATTTAGATTTCTTTTGAAATAATTTCCTCAAAAGATCTGGTCAAACAAAAGCCCTTTAGATATGATAATGCTTGAAGCTTGTTAGATGGTTGAAACCAACTAGTTGATCTAAATTTTCAACATCAATTTATTGGCTACCCACTTTTTAGATTCAAGCCAAATTAAAGGCAATTAAATTGGCAATCAAAAGTTGGAAAAAGTCCAAACCAAATTTCCACTTACAATGCAACAACCAAAGACGAGAGAACGATCATATGTATGTGTGTCTATATATATATATATATATATATATATATATAGCTTGCTTAAATAAAACCCTATAGATGTAGAACTATAAGCTAAGTATAAAGGAGTTAGAAAATTAAACAACATGATATGCATATATGTAGAGTTTGTATAGGAATAAATACAAATGGCTCACACAAGGTGACAAACCGACTAATTTCTTTCACTCTAGGTTTGCTGATCATTCTCTAGGTATGTAGAATTTACAATTGATTGATTAGGAAGGTAATATCTCAAATTCTAACATCACGAAAGAGGCAATCACCATTAATGTCGACTTGTATAATGGATGCTATATCAATAGTAACTTTCCAACTATCACGTGTAAAAACATTTTAACATACCATGCAAGAATGGATATGGAAAAGCTATTTGAAACGGAAGAAATTAAAAAGGTAGTTTTTCAAATTAATGATAATGGCAATACATGCCCTAACGGCTGTGGTAGTACATTTTGTAAAATTCATTAGGATATGACATGAATAGGACTGCTAGAAACCGTGAATGGTGTCTGTAGTTCAGGAAGAATAATTAGAGAAATTAATCTCACATTTATCTGTTCGATTCTAAAGAAAAGAAATCCCCAGTCGGTTATTGACTATAGGCCAATTTCACTATGTAATTTTCTATATAAAATATTAGCAAAATTAGTTTATGGCAGATTGTGAGAATCGGTGAATGAACTTATTTTTGTTAATCAAAACACTTTGATCCCTAGAAGAAACATAAACAAAACTCACTTTTAACACATGAATTAGTTAGGAGCTTTAGTAAGAAGGAATCAAATAATCTATGTGTTAAACTTGACATGCATAAAGCGTATGACAGAATTGGTAGGGAATTTATTCCCCACACGATGAGATCAATGAGTTATTCAAACAAGTTCTTGAATTTGATTTTTGCATGCATTTACACTCCACCATTTTTTTCATCATCAATGTTCATCTATAGGGGCCATTTCCAAGTAATAAAGGATTAAGGCAGAGAGACCCTCTGTCTCCATACCTATTTTCTATTGTCGTCATGTATTTGACTATTTTGTTAGACACAGAATCATTCAAAGGCAACATTAAAACAAAATATTGTTATCCCGCCTTTTGGTAAGGCCGAGATATCAAAGAACTGATTACAAGCTCAAGATTTAGCGTCCTGGATGTCCAGTATGCACAGCCTCGCTATGGATATCGATGAATTTTTTCCAAGTCCAGATCAAGCTACGACTGACAAGACATGACAAGCACAGCCAGGGAACCTGCATTCCAAATTTCAAGTCAATCCGAGCCCGTATGCTCGAGTTATGATCGATTCAATCTGGAGGAAATGGCCTTGTCTTCGTATCCATCAGTGAGCACTACTTTCGTATCCATCATGGCAGCAGCGCCTTCGCATCCATCGAAGAACCCAAGGTCGTATCGATCTCCTTCGAATCCATCAACTTCGTATCGATAGGCCGGTGACCTTTTCGTATCCATCAATGGTGGTGAGACACTATTTCGTGTCCATGGAGTAGCTGTCCGGTTCATGTCCATCAAGCGCTTAGAGTTTGCCACCATCAGGTTCGAACCCATCAAAACAGTGGTTCTTCGTACCCATTGGGCATCCTTGTTCGAATCCATCAAGTGTCTACCTGGTTCGTATCCATCGGATGACCGAGCTTCGTATCCATCGGATTGTCACTGCCTCGTATCCATTAGTAGACTCTCGTTCGAACCCACATCCAAGGACTTGTTCATATCTATCGAGTCAAATAGGCCAGAAGTGACGCGTTAGTTATGGGTGCGAACGCGACAAAATACTCGGAGGGACTCGATCAAACTGGAGTGAATATCAGATCAACACGAAGAGCGCGCGCCACGTCAACTTGCTCACGCGCATTACCATCTAGTCGAAGTGATCGATTCGAAGCTATGGAGTCGAACCAAATAGCCACCTAAGGAATTTCAATTCGTATCGACTAAATCTCATAATCCACTTATCCAAATTCTATGAAATTTTCACAGGAGATTGCACACGAGCCAAGGAACGTTCATACCAAATTTCAGCTCCATAGGACATGATCTTGATCGATACGAAATGATTTCGTATCGATCACAGATCGACTCGAAACTTTCTAGAATTGGTCGTGTGGGCCCCCTCACGTGTCGGAGCAAATCTCCTGAAGTTTGAGCGAAGTCTCAGCCTCCAACGCCTATAAATTGAGCCCCAGAGCCTACAGAAGAGGGATCTTTTGACTCTAAAGCGCCCAGACTCTGCCGGATCGATACCTACATCATACTTTTGTTGTTGAATTCGAATTTGCAGTTGTAACTTGCTGTTGTTTGTGGTACTCGCTTGTAATTGTTGAAAGAGAATCAATAAAGCTGCAAAAAACATCATAGTGGACGTAGGCAACACGCCGAACCACTCTAAATTGCTTGTCTGTGCATTTACTTTCTTGTTGCTTGTAGTTTTTGTTAGATAATCCTCATTTTTAATTTATATTCTTCATTATTATCTCTTCAAAAACTTCCAAAGAGTGTTGTGCCCAATTTTGGTGCAAACACTTTGGTGCTTTCACTGAGAAAACCCATATTTTCTCCTGCTCGTTGGATCTGTCATTGTTACCGGATTGAATAAATCTAAGAGAGATCCAGATCACTAATTCATGTTCCTTCTATTCTATTCAGATTTGCATAAAGTTTAGGAAAGGAGTTCAACCCCTAAGATGGTTAGCACAAGGACCACCTCCAACGCCGTCAATCAAGAAGACCAGGATAGTCAGAATCCTGCGCCACTTCCTCCCTCTAACCAAGACGCTACCGGACACTCAGAACCATCAGGTACGGTTACCCGACAAGAGTTTCAGCTGCTGCTTCAAGAGCTGACCCAAAGTCGGCAACAACTTGCAGAACAGCTACGCGCCAATGCCGAGCTGACCAACCAGCTGAATCGCCAGAAGTGGAGGAGATCTAGGAGAGATCATGCTTCTCGCTCCTCCAGCGAATGTTCTTCATCTTATGATCATCATCATCGATCTCCGTGACCCCGGCTAGATGGGAGTCACACGCAAACTACTGGATATCAACCGGCAATGACCGATGGACAGCTCAGAGTTGGTCCATCAGCCAGTTTCCAAACCGGACCCTCCTCCCGAGGGGGTGCCGCTCCTCACTACACCACAGAATACCGCGCCACGACCGTCGCGGTTGAACCAGGGGTCGATGCCCAAAATCAGTCGAACCTGGACTGTCGTCATCATGGACATACTCCTGAACCATACGTCCCAGAAGACTATGAGCCAAGAAGGCGAGATGTGGACCGTAGACAACATCCGGTCCAACCTCATAATGTGGGACCCAACCATAATCTGACTCAACACACTCAGAATATACAATTGCCAGATCTTCCGACCATGATACGTCAGATGATCCGTGAGAGCTAGGGTCTCACAATGATGACTGGGGAATCTCCAGAAGTCACACTCCTTTTACGAACGATATACTTACTGCTGAACCCCCTCGGCGATTCAGGATACCGACTTTACCCATGTACGAGAGAAACTCCGACCCTAACCAACATATTTTGAAATATGAATGGTCGATGAGCGTTGCTAGAGCTGACGATGCAGTGAAGTATTGTATTTTCCCCATTTCCTTGGGGGGCATCGCTACCATGTGGTTCACTCGACTGCCACCTCGATCCATTTCCTCCTTTAATCAGTTGGCCACAAAATTTGTTGAGCAATTCCGCATGCACGTCGCAAGGCCGAAAGACGTCAACACTCTATCTTGCGTCACCCAAGCTCCTGGAGAGACACTCAGACACTACTTAGAGAGATTCCATGCTGCATGTGCGAAAATCAGAAATCCAAACGATAACTCCATTCTTATGGCATTGACTAAGGGGATTGACCCCGATTCTGAGTTTGGCAACTGGTTGGATGGAAAACCCCCTGCATCGTTGGACCGTTTCTACACCAAAGCAGCTCAATTCCTGAGAAGGGAAGATGCGAAACAGTCTAGGAAGCAAACTGATGCAGGGCCAAGCACGGAAGGGATCCAAAGCAATGTTGCGACCAAACAGTCTGGTGAGAGTTTCGAAAAAGTTCAGTTGAACGTTCGAAACAAACAAACTCAGCGAAGGGAGAACGTGAATCAAATTAGAAAGCGAGATCAGAACCGTTGCCCACCGTGGAAGAATCCTATGTTTGACAACTACACTCCTTTGAATACATCACTGAGAACTTGTATTTACAAACCTATAATACAATTCCATATAAAAAACCTGCACCGAAACCGTCGTTAGAACGACAAATCCAGACGGGAAAATTTTGCAGGTTTCATGAAAGCTATGGGCACAATACGAATGAATGTCATCATTTGCAAGATCTCGTAGAAAAACTGATTAGAGAAAGAAAGCTGGAACAATTTGCGCGGGCGCCGCAGCCTGGAGGAGTGGGCCCATCAAATCAAAATAATGAACCCGATCGACCGAGACAGGAGGACTCTACCTGTCCCGGCGGGAGATTAGTGATAAACGCCATCAGTGGCGGATCCATATTATCAGGAGCCTGGAACGACGAGGATCTTCATAACTGTTACTCGTGACAGGCTTTATTTAGTCTATAAATACTTTGCAATTTTCTTTGCATTCTGAAGTTTGAATTTGTGATAAGGCATTGACTTTTCCATGTTTTTCCGTCCCAGCAATAAATTACTATCTCTTCAAGCTAGTGCTGTGATTCACCGAATGCGACATTCAACAATCACGACGCACGAAGAGCTAAGTTCTATCGCACGATGGAATTTATTCAAATAGCGAGTGACTGTGATACGACCGGCCACTCACTAAGTGAAACCTCAGCTTGGGGGCAAGCCATCACATCAAAGGCTGAACTGGACCGACACACGACAGTCCTATAACTAACTCCAAATTCCCGGAGTGCGAATTGGAGTATAAACATCAACTCTAGGTTCCCAGAGTGCGAAACAGAGTATAAACACTAACTCCAAATTTCTGGAGTGCAAATTGGAGTATAAACATCAACTCTAGGTTCCCAGAGTGCGAACCAGAGTATAAACACTAACTCCACTTTCGCAGAGTGCGAATTGGAGTATACACATCAACTCTAGGTTCCTAGAGTGCGAACCAGAGTATAAACACTAACTCCACTTTCCCAGAGTGTGAATTGGAGTATAAACATCAACTCTAGGTTCCCAGAGAGCGAACCGAAGCATAAACACTAACTCCAAACTCCCAGAGTGCGGGTTGTAGTATAAACATATAAATGCGGTTCCGGAGAGGGTAGACCCGTCCGCCTAACGACTTCGGCCGTATCCTAACCAAGTTTGAGGAGGATGGACCCGTCCGTCTAACGACCACGCTTGTTAGCTCGGGGTGGATGTGATCCGACCATCCACGATCCCGATAAATCTATCGCTCTCAGAGTGCGAACGAATTCCTAAAAATCCCAAACAGGCGTGACTGACCATCTGTCGGCTAACTCAAAACTCCCAGAGTGCGAGTTGGAATATAAACATATAAATGCGGTTCCGGAGAGGGTGGACCATCCGCCTAACAACTTCGGCCGTATCCTAACCAAGTTTGAGGAGGATGGACCCGTCCGTCTAACGACCTTGCTTGTTAACTCGGGGTGGATGTGATCCGACCATCCACGATCCAGATAAATCCATCGTTTTCAGAGTGCGAGCGAATTCCTAAAAAGCCCAAACAGGTGTGAATGACCATCTGTCGGCTAGCTCCAAGTTCCCAGAGCGAGAGTTGGAGTATAAACATCAATTCCAGGTTCCCAGAGAACGAACTGAAACATAAATGCTAACTCCAAGTTCGCAGAGCGTGAATTGGAGTACAAACATCAATTCCAGGTTCCCAGAGCGCGAAACGAAATATAAATGTTAACTCCAAGTTCCCAGAGCGAGAGTTGGAGTATAAACATCAATTCCAGGTTCCCGGAGCACGAACCGAAACATAAGTGCTAACTCCAAGTTCTCATAGCGTGAATTGGAGTATAAACATCAATTCTAGGTTCCTGGAGCGCAAAACGAAATATAAATGCTAACTCCAAGTTCGCAGTGCATGAATTGGAGTACAAACATCAATTCCAGGTTCCCTGAGTGCGAACCAAAATATAAATGTTGACTCCAAATTCCCAGAGTGTGAATTAGAGTACAAATACCAAGTCAAAGTTCCTGGAGTGCGAACTGTATTATAAACATCGATAACTCTCGAATTCCCAGAATGTGAACCAGATTATCGATCACAGAGTATCCTAAGTCCCCAGAGTGTGGACATGTACTCAAGATTTGCAGTAAGTGCGATTGGCCACCGAAATACAAGTGCTGGTCCCCGGAACTGGGGGCAAAAGCTTAAGTGTTAATCACTAACCGAAGTGATACAATGTCCAAAATTCAACTCATTCATCGATTACGACTTGTGGTCAAGATTTTCAAGCTTGGCAAATAAAATGAACTCAACTTGAAGGTAGAAACACCACAAGCAAATACTTAAGCACAAAAGAAATGAAAGTTAGAGCAAAGAAACTAAATGTCATTTCAACTAACTGTATGTGAAGACTCATGTACAAGTTATTCCAAAAATTCCTACTTGCAGGGGGCCGAGCCTGCATCTATACATGGCCTACGAAAGAAAAATAGAAGCAACTTCCTAACTGCCAAAGATGCGCCAGAGGAGGATTATCTACCTTTTCTTCTTCGGCTTTTTCTTCGACGCGGAACCATTGGAACCGCTAGCAGTCTTTCGCTTCGAGCCCTTACCCTTTGGCGGATCATCCTCTGATGAAGGCATGCTATCGACATCTTCCTCCGAACTTGAACTTAAAGGAATATTCTCTTCGAGAGGAGTCGAAGGAGTCGGATCCACAACCGGGGGCGGAATGGGCATGCTGGTACCGACGAGTGATTCCTCGAAATATACCACCATAAGAGGAGTGGGGCCAACCGCCGTCGTAACACTCTCGGAACTACCACCGTGTGCTGCTGCCTCCATCTCTGCGTTGATTTGAGCCAGTATCTCAGCTTCACGAGCGACACGTGCTTCATGGCAGGCAGTAGTGGACTGTGATGAAGCAATGGAAGCAGGTAGGAATGCACCAAGAACGAACGGCATGTTCACGAAAGGGTCGCTATGTTGGCCCAGGAGCTCATTCACCATCTGCTCGTCAAAAGAAACTGAGCTCCCTTGTGTCATCTCAATCGGCGTGACCGCGGTTTTGGTAACCGCCTCAGTAATGATGGCCTTCTACCCTTGATGCAACTCTTGGATCGCAGGAGACACAGCTGATGTAGCTTCAGTCACTGAGCAAAGAAAAGAAGTTGTCAGAACACGCTTCAATACAAATACTTCAGTTCAGACACACAGTATATTTTTGCAAAGTACCTTCCTCTACTTGACTCATGGCTGACTGAACAGCTTCTGAAGGATGTTACCTTATGGGGGATAAGCGTGGCTGCTCAAGGTCATAGCCTGGAACCAGATGTGGTTCAATCGTTGGCGTCGACTCGGATCCAGATGAAGTAATCATCTCAGAACTTGTAACCTGATGTGCGACTCCAGAGCCTTCACCAACTTCTAGATGCTTGGTGCCCAACCTCTCTCTTGCATAAGAGATCATAGAATCGTGGAGAATTTTCTTTTCATCTTCGCTTAAAATGCAGTTCTCCAATTCAAATTCTTCATGAGCACCACCCGACAGCTTCGCTTTCTCTTCTTCGACTAACAAATTCCAGGCATTGAATAGGTGTGTGGGGTAATCGTCGAGCCACACCAAATTTCTGTGCCTCAGCGCATTGGCATTATAAGTAATAAGAAGCTCCTCTATCTCTGACTCGAGCTCAGCCAACCGAACTTTCTCTTTAACTCTGACCTCCGCCTCGCGGACCTTTTCCATGGTCGCATCTCTTTCCTTCCGAAACTCCACCGCCTGATCGCACGTTTCCTGTGCGGAAACGTTAGCGGCGTCCCTCTCCTTCATAATCTCCGAAACTTTGGCCTTAAGCTCATTTAACTCCTTCAGGGTTGCATCCCGCTCGGCGGCTATGACGGTATTCCGGTGGCCCATGTCCTCCATCGTGGCGTAATGCTCGTGCTTCATCCTATCCATTACCGTCTGGGCTTCATCAGCTCTCTTAAGAGCCTCGATTTCGGATTTGCGAGAAGTCTCAGCCTCGCTACTAAGCGCTTGAATAATCTGGTCTTTTTAGCCAAGTTCTTTCTCTAGTTTCTCAATCATGGAAGCCCGGTCGAAGTCCACCTTTGATGCTTTCTTTGCGGTTTTTGACCATTCCTGGTGCTGGAAAAATATATCGGCGAGATAATCATGCATCATGGATTCGACCGACGTTGGTATCCTTTTCAAATGCGGAGGGAAGACGAACCCATCGAAGCAAATGTCAGGGAAATCTTTCTTCAGTTGAGCAAGCCTCACTGATCCTTCCACCGAAGGCTAGGTCAGTACCTGCTCTTTTGTTGCAGGGGCCACAATCTCAGTCCTATGGCGAGTTTCAGACCTTGATGACTGGGAGGATGGCTTGTGTCGTGGAGCTTCTGAAGGTCACGAGGCGTGAGCAGGAGGTTGTGCAGAAACTCTAGGAGGGGGTGTGCGAGATCAGGACCGACGCCTATACTCTTTATCTCTGTCAGAGCGCTCATGACTCGAGTACCCCTGGTCATAGTCTCTGTATACTTCTCTCCTATATGGTTCATAATATGATGAAGACTTGCGTTTGTTGCGAAGACTGCCGAGCATCGAGCTTCGACCAGACATGGTATCTGCAAGTCAAAACGGAGACAAAAGTTAGTAATCTCTCACAGTGAGCGTATTACACTCAGAAATCGTGTAGTGCCGTGAAGTGTGAATGTATGTGCAACCCCCCGACCAACCGGATGTGTCAGCCGCACTAGTGGGCAGAGACTCGCTTAAATCTAAGGCTTGTGAAAATTCGTCCAATCCGACATCATGCTGCAAGGACATATCGTCCAGAATTAGAAGATCGACGAGCCCTTCATAAAGACTCTCAGTTCTTGGGGGAGACTTCTTCGAAATTCTAATTCTGGAGGCGGGCTGGGACGTGACAAGCGATTTCCATCTTCCCTTTTTAGGTGGCTTAACAACGGCTGCCTTGCCTTTTCTCTGCTTTTCGGTATCCTGGGCTACATCCACCGGTTCGCCCAACGTTTCCTCATCGGTGTGAGTTCTCTCGGAGTCAGCCTCCTTGATTATAACAACTCTAGGTTTTCTTCATTTAACTCATTCTTTCAAGGCAGTCCTTAAAGCACCGTCGAGCATTATGCTTTGTCTTCGCTCGACCAGCCCAAGAATCCTAAGATTCCTATCCGTCAAGAGTGATTCGATATTCCTCTCTTCACATGGGATTTCTTGAAGAACCCGAACTATCTCCTTGAAATGTTCACCCTCGGGTCGTAGGATTATGGCTGAAAAGAAAAAGAGATGTGAGTCCGAATCCATCTACATATGTCTTATCAACTACCCGAGAAGGTGGCAATACTCACGTCTAAATAGCCATCGCCTAGCAATTCCTTAGGGGCATCTAACATAGAATCACTCCGTCTTGAAGTAGCTTAATCTGGTCCAAGATCCTATGACCACTTGACTATTCCTTACTGCCTCAAGGAACATAAAAGATGGACTATCAGTTCGACTCTTGAAGTTGAACAAGTATCTGAGCTCAATTGGGAGTGGCGGTCGATAGAGATGCTCCATAAACGCAATTAACAAGCTATTGAGATAGGCATATCCATTCGGGTGTAGCTGAGATGGAGCAATCCCCAAAAACGACAACACTTCTCTTATATATTCATTAAACGGAGGGAGTGTCCCAGCCGCACACGCGTGGCGATCGAATGCGGTATATCCCTCCGGTGGATTGTGCGGTCTATCACTTGGTCCCGGCAATAATACGTCGTCCATCGACAAACCATGCCTTAAGCATATTCTTCCTATCATGTCTTCCGAAATGTTGGACGAACAGAGTCTGATGGGTTACTAATGAAGGATGCGTCAGGTAACTCATCCGGAGCCGGACCGATAACTTCAACCTCAATCTTCGGTACTTCAAGCACGGGAGGGACTGAACTCTGAGTTTCTTGCGGCTGCGAACTTGAAGTTTCCATAACTAGCTAACTCATGAGAAATCATCATTAGACGCTGAAGAGCCCGTGTGCTACCCTCATGTAAAGTGTGTGTTGTGCAGTGTTGTGCATTACTTGAGCAAATTCTACGGAATTAGAGGAAGTGCGTAAACGACAAAACTCTGAAAATCAGATTGGAATGACCGTCATCGCTGACCATCACAACCATGCCATCTGGATGCTAACGACCGATTCAAATTTAAGTTCGTTATAATTCTGTTAAGTTACAGTTCCGTCAACAAGCTTCACAAGGCAGCAAAATGTGCATTTCTATGGTCAAGTCCGATTATGCAAAGTAGAAGCTCGTCCGAGTCTAGTGTCAGGATATACAAAGGTTCGCTAAGTTCGTCAAATTTCATCTTGGAATCGGTCACCGCAATTCACGTTCGTATCGAGTTAGATGAACCTCATATTTCGAATTGACCGCGTTCGAATCGATACATTCGTATCGGTCAGGTTCGACTCGATATGTTTTGTATCGATCAGTTTCAACTCGATACGCTTCGTATCGATCACGTTCGAACCAATACGTTTTCTATCGATCGAGGGCTAACATATTCGCATCGACCAGATCCACTGATCTAGCATCTGCCTGAAAACACTGACTTCGCATCGATCGCCGCTCTAGCCTTCGTACCGATACGAAATCATGCTATCTGGATCGATTCGCATACTCCCATCCTAGATCGACACGAAACAGAAATAAAGTGATTCCTCCACACCTCCTTATCCAAAAGGGCCTCACCTCCATGGCCACGCTCCACCCCCAATCTTGTCTGGCTCGTCCAGATCTTAAATTCATCAAAACTGATCGTAGAAACAAAAAAGGATGGCGAAGATGTCGAGTTTCATCGTTCTTAGCATGGTTTAATCTATTAATTATCTGATTTTATTGATTAAGTTCGAAGGATCAAAGGATTGAGTCGATTCGAAGGCAGGAACAATTTTTCCTCTCGAGTTCATAGATCGATACGAAGGTAAAGATAGAAGGCAACAATAAAAAGTAAAAAGTGAAAAAATGCCAAAGTTCTAGATAATTATATGGAGTCTAAGGAGAGACTGGGCCGATTCACCTCCAAGTCAACATGACCGGTCGCAACCGGTCAAATAGCGGATCGGTGTGAATGATCTTTTCGAATCCATCGAACTTTGCCGTCATCGAGGCGAAGTTACCACCGGACTTCGTCGATTCGAAGTACACAACAAAGGATGCACTAAAGGCATTGAACTTCATCGATTCGAAATGCCTGTTTTACAACTGTCAACTCACAACAGTGCAGGTCTATCGATACGAACGTTGTTTTCGTATCCCTCAAAACTCCTCGATATGAACGATCATTTCGTATCTAGCAATAAAAACCGTGTCAATATAGAAAACTGCCTTTCAACCATTTACATCGATTCAGGAGAAGATCGATACAAGAGGGTAGTCCAAAAACAACCATCAAGCATTGTTCAACTCAAATTTCAAATCGGTTCAGGAGAGAATCGACACGAAATTCGATAAAAAACAAAAAAACAAACTAAACTGACAACGACTCGTGATTGTGCAACGTTAACGAGAGTCAGATTAACATATGTGCCTATGTAAAAACAACATCCCATTTTTAGCATTAACAGGGATCGGATATTCATTCGATAACGATTACAACAACAAGCAGCTGAGCGCTATCATACAGTAATCAGGTATGGCAACGGAAGGTTACGACCTTTGACAAAAGAGCAATGACTGTTCAAAATAAAGATTGCAACTGTTTCAAAGCACGTCATGTTTCCACAGGACATACTTTGGGGGGCAAATGTTATCCCGCCTTTTGGCAAGGCCGAGATATCAAAGAACTGATTACAAGCTCAAGATTTAGCGTCCTGGATGTCCAGTATGCACAGGCTCGCTATGGATATCGATGAATTTTGTCCAAGTCCGGATCAAGCTACGACTGACAATACATGACAAGCACAGCCAAGGAAGCCTGCATTCCAAATTTCAAGTCAATCCGAGCTCGTATGCTCGAGTTATGATCGATTCAATCTAGGGGAAACAGCCTCGTCTTCGTATCCATCAGTGAGCACTACTTTCGTATTCATCAGGGTAGCAGCGCCTTCGCATCCATCGAAGAACCCAAGGTCGTATCGATCTCCTTCGAATCCATCAACTTCGTATCGATAGGCCAGTGATCTCTTCGTATCCATCAATGGCGGTGAGACACTATTTCATGTCCATGGAGTAGCTGTCCAGTTCGTGTCCATCAAGCACTTAGAGTTTGCCAACATCAGGTTCGAACCCATCAAAACAGTGGTTCTCCGTACCCATCGGGGATCCTTGTTCGAAGCCATCAAGTGTCTACTTGGTTCATATCCATTGGATGACCGAGCTTCGTATCCATCAGATTGTCACTGCCTCGTATCCATTAGTAGACTCTTGTTCGAACCCACATCCAAGGACATGTTCGTATATATCGAGTCAAACAGGCCAGAAGTGACGCGTTAGTTATGGGTGCGAACGCGGCGAAATACTCGAAGGGACTCGATCAAACCGGAGTGAATATCGGATCGACAGAAGAGCGCGCGCCACGTCAACTTGCTCACGCGCGTTACCATCGAGTTAAAGTGATCGATTCGAAGCTATGGAGTCGAAACAAACAGCCACCTGAGGAATTTCAATTTATATCGACTATATCTCATAATCCACTGATCCAAATGCTATGAAATTTTCACAGGAGATTGCACACGAGCCAATCACACCAAATTTCAGCTCCATAGGACATGATCTTGATCGATACGAAATGATTTCGTATCAATCACAGATCGACTCGAAACTTTCTAGAATTGGCCGTGTCGGCCCCCTTACGTGCCAAAGCGAATCTCCTGAAGTTTGAGCAAAGTCTAAGCCTCCAATGCCTATAAATAGAGCCACAGAGCCTATAGAAGAGGGATCTTTTGACTCTGAAGCGCCCAGACTCTACCGGATCGATACCTACATCATACTTTTGCTGTTGAATTCGAATTTGCAGTTGTAACTTGCTGTTGTTTGCGGTACTCACTTGTAATTGCTGAAAGAGTATCAATAAAGCTGCAAAAAACTTCATAGTGGACGTAGGCAACACGCCGAACCACTCTAAATTGCTTGTATGTTCATTTACTTTCTTGTTGCTTGGAGTTTTTGTTAGATAATCTTCATTTTTAATTTATATTCTTCATTATTATCTCTTCAAAAACTTTCGAAGAGCGTTGTGTCCAATTTTGATGCAAACAAATATAATGTAGAGCTAGTTATAACACATTTATTATACACTAATGGCATCTTACTAACTAAAGCAAGTGATGACAAATTGAAAAACACAATGGGATTGGTCATAGGTGAACAAAATTCAACAATTTACTTTGGTAGAGGAATTGTGAAATAGAAAAAACAAATAATACTTTGAAACTACCAATGGTAAATCTCCATTTGTCTATTTAAAGATCCCATTATCCATAATAAACTAAAATCTTGGTATTTTAGACCCCTCACAGATAAGATAAATAAGAAATTAAATATTTGGAATAAAACATTTTAAAATATAGGAGGAAGAATCAAACCTATGAAATCTATTAGTATTCAATTATTGATTTTTGGATCCAAATTTGTCAAATTACCCCAAGCACTATACAAAAGAAGATTAACTTAATATGCGCTAATTTTCTATTGAAAGATAAATCACATAACATGGGTTAATCTGATGTATGTAGACCAAAATTTAAAGGTGTGCAAACCAAAATTTGAAGGTGGTATAGGAATAAGAAGACTAGAATATATATTCCAAGCAATCTCTATAAAATTAATTTGGAGACATCTATTTTCAGATAGTCTCTAGGCCATCTGGATCAAAAATCAATATTGCAAAAACAATTTTTTTTGGATTATACAACTTGGCAACTCATCAACCATTCATTTTGAAAATTCTACTAATAGCTAGACGAATAAGTAAAGGATGTATCACAATGCAAATAACTGATGGTACTGATACTAACTTGTGTCTAGAACTATGGGTAAATGGTTACTTTAATAGAGAAATTGGGGTGGAATGCTATAATCATAATGGAAGACCACAACAGAAGAATTTCTATTCTTCAATCTCAAGGAGAATGGAGAACGAACTCCCCAGGTTTTCCTTCCAATATTTTTAAGTCAACTTAACATTGACATAGAGGTAACCAAAGACTACTGGAAATGACTACCGGACACATCAAGAAATTTATCATTAAAATCAGCATGGTATGATACCATATCCAACTCTAGGAAGCTAGATTGGATTAAAATTATCCGGAATAAACATTGTACACTGAAGACGTCGATTTGTGTGTTATTGGCAAAGCTAAAAAAATTAATACAAAAGACAAAATAGTAACGTGGAACGAAGGAATTGATTAGAGGTGTGTCCTTTACCAACGGCATGCGGAGAAAAAAGATCGCCTATTTTTCACATGCAAGTACTAAGTTAAAGTGTAGGTAGATATCTATGACGACCCGCACTTCAACCTTTGAAAATCGGCGTTCAATACATCACCCATATTCAAATGCCGGAGATTCAAACGTTGGAGTCCGGTTCGCTGGAGCTATAACACATTAGAAGATAACAATACAATGGAAACAAAGTAACTATCATTCATACACTATATGAATTCTAACAAATGACCAACATCATCAGAGCCAAAACATACTACACAACATCGAATGCAACATAACAGCGAAAAAAAATAACATTAACATGGTCTTCCAAGAGAGTTCAATATACTGCATCTTCATTCCAAAGCTCCAAAGTCCAAACCAAAAAGCTCAAAACCAAAAGCTTCAAAGACTTCCAAATCTACATCTACTTTCCAACTTAGCTCTAGAACCTACTGATAACCTAACTCTAGGTTGCCCATGTGGAAAATTAGGGGAATCCAGAGTTTAGAAAAAGGAATGATAAACTCCGAGTCAGTCATAGGACTGGTGTGAGAAACATAAAAACAGTTATTTGTACAAAAAGAAATCCATTCATGCTTTTTAGAAATTGAAACTACCACAAGGTCTCCCGGCACACACTCAAATGCAATCACACACATGGGGGAGGTTTCTCCTTATAATAGTCAAACATACTTGATACACGAAAAATTCTTTTGATATTATTTTTAGTGCATAGTGTGGAAAAACATTTTTCAAGTATAATATTAATCTTAGCCAGCACACGTACCATTATAATATGCCTACTATAGCTACCATGTTAAATGGCAGGTTCTACAACTAAAATCGTAAAGGGCTCGTATTGTTTTGTTTGGATTTCCAACAAATGGCCAAGGCTGAGGAACTTCCTTTATCCGAATGGGTACGCCTCTAGAAGGACGTCCCGAGAACCTAACCGGATCTCTGCCAACACAAGGCCGGGTAACCTCTATAACTAGGTAACTAACTGTCATGAGTATGCCATTCCCCGGTCGTAACCGACCTTTATCGAGGCTCCTTAAATTCCAAAAACCACATAAGTAAAATATCTGGGCTCCATACCATAATACCACTTTTTATCCAGAAGGAAATGCACATACCCTCAAGGTCGCGAACCCCATAACCTTGCCGAATCCTTCCTGTTTCAACCATTTCCCGAGGTGTGAGGTTCGATGAAGTCTCGTCCCACAAAGCTACAATTTACACAAAAGCCATGCTTCGATCAACCAATGCTCAACACTTAGCATGCCACATTACCAAATTGGGAATATATCATTAATGACGATCAACTACATAATCACTAAGCTCGTACGTCTCAAAGAAGGGTGTTAAGCTAAGAGAATAAATTGTCCGCCACTAAACATAAATGTATTTGATAGAAACCAGCTTTATATCTCAAAGTGTAATGTCAGACATACATCCATGCAATTCCATCCTGGGTCTGAATGGAACTGAACGCACTTTGTTCAATTAACGAAAGAAGTCCTTGCAAATCTGGATATCCCATGTAACAACCCTGGTTTTAGTGATTACTTGTAAGTATTAAATTATAACGGTAGTTATAATTTAATATTAAGAATCAATAATAATTTTGAGAATTTAAATTGTTTATTTGGAATGAACAATGAATTTTGGGAATAAAATGAGAAAATAACGTTCTGGAACTTTATTATAGTGATTTGAGTTAATAATAAGTGGAAGATGGTTTTTATTTGGTGATAGTGCAATAATTTTATTAATTATTGTGATTTGCTTCTTTTAATAATTCTTTTAAAAAAGAGTATTTAATTTTTAAGGAGTGTTATATTAAATAAAAAGGTGAAATTGGGTTTAAAAATATGATTTGGTCATAAAATTGAGTTAAAATGATTGCTTACATTTTATAACACAAGAAGATTATTTTTGTGTAATTTTTGGGGTTAAAAATAGCGATTTATGTAATTATAAGTATAATTGGCTACTTATTCAAAAGTAAGGATTTTTAATAATAGAAACATTTTTATAACCAAATTTATGCTTTTATTAAGTACAAAATACTTTAATTAACATGTAAACAAGGTTTCATAATTTTATCATGTGAAAACTTTGAAACATTTGATGTTTGTTTAAAAACATAAGTGTTCACTAGTATATTAAGTGAAAAATGAATTAATTTAGGCCATTTCTTTTATTAATAGGTCTTAAGCCCATCTAGTCACTAGTCTGGAAAAAAAAAGAGGAATATCTCATTTTCTTCTACGTACAGTTCAGATAGTGAGAAACCCAATTTCTCTTGTAAACCCTAGTCAAAAATCATCAAACCAAACTCAAATCTTGTGTTTTTAAAATCAAATTGGAGCTAAATCAACAGGTTAATTGAAGCTTCTTCCTTCTTAAAGCTTGTCTATTTTAACACAAATTCGGGTTAGATTTTCTCTACAGCAAGGTGAGTATCAAAACTCGAAAATTTCTAGCTTTGATTGAGATTTCAAGGTAGAAATCTCAATTTCGTTTATAGCATGTTCATTTGTGAATCACTGTTAGTAAATTGTGTATATCTCTTTCGATTTAAACCATAATTTGATTTTCTTTGATGTTATGGAAAGCTTGAAAATAATGTGACAACTTTAATGCTAAGAACTTTCGAAAATTTTGAGCATAGAAGGTCAAAAACCCAATTCAAACTCGCTGCCCTGTCACTGTAGAACCGTGACTTTCTGTGCTAAGAGTTATTGGTAATTTAAGTATATCTTTTACGTTCGATGTTCAAATTTGACGATTCATTATGTTCCTGAAATCTTAGAAATAGTGCTACAAGTTTTGTGTTTTGAGTTTTCTAAAAATTTGAAGTTTACTCGATCAAAATCATGCTTGCTTGTTGCTGTCCCGAGAGCAAATCAGCAGCAACAACGTTCACAGGGCTGAAATTTGTTTTGGCTATAAGTTACACATTTCTCAACCAAATTTAATAATTTGGGATGTTCTGGAAAGCCAGGACATAGTACTACAAGTTTTGTGGTTTGAGTTTTCCATAATTTTGAGGTTATCTAGGTCAAAATTGAGTGTTTTTATTGCTATCCCGAGAGCAAAACTAACATTTGTTTTGTGTTTGAATCTGAAATGGAATTAACCATAACTCCAAAGTTTCTAGACCAATTTCCATAATTTGAGATGTTATGGAAAGCTTGTATCATATAGTACAAGTTTTATGTTTCGAATTTTCTTAAATTTTGAAGTTTGCTTAGTCGAAATTATGTTTGTATGCTGCTGTCCTGAGTGCAAAACGACAGCAATAACAATCATTGACCTGAGAATTTTATTAGCTTATTTTGCTCTCATTCTTCTTCGATTTTGATGTTGTTTTTGAGATGTTTTGAGAGCTACGATGCCTATCAATAAGCTATCTATATCTAGAGAATTTGAAATTCAAATTTAAATAGAATTTGAATTGATTTTGGGTTAAATTTGAATTGAATTCGTATTGAATTCAAGTTATCGGTCTTGAGTTATCTTTCTTGTTTTTCACTGTTTTCGAGCACAGTTTTCACTAAACAATTTTGAAGTGATTTTTTGAAATAAATAGAAATTTCAAATTATTATTATTATGTAGTGTTTTAAAATTATTTTTCTAACGTAAAATCTATTTATTTTCTATAATAAAGGAATTTCAAATACTGGATTTATTAATGTTTTCGGGGAAATTTTTTAAAAGCTTGTTTTCTCTAGTAAACTATTTTAAATATAAAACACACACTTTTGCACTATTTGAACATATGAGAAAGAGAATTAAACGATTTAGTAAAACACGTGGTATGGGACATATGTGTTTACTATTTCGGTTAATTCCGGACTTGTAGGATCGAAACTATCCGGGTTATGATTTCTTAGTTTACGTAGCCAATTTTTGGCGAGTTTTTGAGATTATAATTCCTATATTTAGGAATCATCTAGGAAGGCCAATATTTGGCGAGTTTTATGGTTTGAGATTTCGACTTTGAGATTTATGGTTTATGAAGAACCATCATGACGTTTTCACTTTTCGATGAGATAAGACGAGTTACGATGCCATTTAATACTTGTCGATGAGATGGGACAAGTATGGTGTCTCTTTATCACTCGCTAACGAGATAAGGGAGATATGATTTTCTGAGTTTTATGATGTTCCTAGTGTGGTATCGACTAGCGGTTAGTAAACCTTAAGTGCAAACGTGTGGTATGAGACACACCGTAACATTTTTTGGGTTCCTATCCGTGAGTTTGTGACACATTCACGATGTTTACCAAACAGAACTGCTTTGAGAGGTGTTAGCGACCTTGTCATGAGGACGAACTGCTTTGGGAGGGTTAGCGTCCTTGTTAGGGATGACAATACGGCTTGGAGAGGTGTCAGCGACCTTGTCATGAGAATGAACTGCTTTGGGTGGTGTAAGCGACCTTGTCTGAGGCTTCGGCCATCTGAGTTTAGCACGTGCAACATTGCTTCGGCATTGCAATCTGGGATTTGGCCAATCCGGGTTTTCTGGGTTTTCTGTTTTATTGTGATTTCACCATTTTAAGATGTTTTATTACATCGATAGCCTAGTGCTATATAAGATGCTATATATGTGGTGATTTCATTTATGATGTCTTGAACTCTTATTGAGTTCCTTGAGTCATGAGTTCGGATGATTTCATGATTTTATAGGATATTCCGGGTTTTGCCATTTTGGCGAGAGTATGTATTGATGTTTCTTCTTTTTAGGGGATATGGTTCATGGAAACCATGTAGACATTTGGGATGTCATTGATGATATGAGGCGAATGTTTATATTATTTGAGTATTATTATTGAATTTACCTTTTTGAGGTCTTTTTATACTTAAGTGACATTAGTTCACTTAAGTCTCGGGTTGTATTCTTTCTATTGCCTTTTCTCATTCGAAAAGAATTATCACCTTGTGTCCTATGGTTCCTATTATCGTCTATCCTCATTAACTGATTGTTTTAGCTAGACTGACCGGTGTATTTTGTACTCGGGTCAGACCGGGTTGTTACAGGTTAGCTATCAATTACGGGACTTAGCTTTGATGCATCTGCTTAGATATCAGCCTAGCACTTTTGCGTAGTTTATATTTCTTTCCGCTTGACTCTGATATGTATTTGATTAGATGTATATAGTGTGGTCTTTGTACTACTTTTGTGTATCAGTTTGTATCATACTGGGATATATCTGTGTATATGTATTTGTACCAATGATGATTATTGTTCTGTGTTGTGATATGCATTATGTTATTGTATTATGTTCTGATAGATCCATTAGCCACCTATAGTTTTGTATTAAGCATTTATTGGATATGTCGATCCACTTGAGTAAAAAAATATAGAGCATTTATCGACGTATGTAGTGGATGTTTAAGACAAGATTATAGATGGTCGCTCCTTACCAACTCTATTCTCCATAATAAGAGATAGAATTATCCAGTAATTCTCTTTGTTAATGTGGGTCTCGGGGTGGGGCATCATAGCTTGGTATCAGAGCTAAGTTCAGAACAAAGTATGATAAACACAGAATAAAAACACATATTGCGGTACATCTAAGTGTGATACGAGTGTTACAAATCCCTTAATCGTTGTGTCCTTTACCTTATCGTGTCTTTTGGAGTAGATAATTTGGGATATGTCTAGGAATATGTTTTACTCCGTAATATTCCCAAATTTAATTGATGACATCTTATCTTAGGAGTAATCCTAATCGTGATTGTTTTATTCAAGTCCTCTTCAATACGGGTGCTTGACACCCATCCGCATCGAAGAAGTTTGTTGATGATCTTTGACGTTCTTATTTTATGATTTATTTGAGGATTGTGAATCCTGTTGAGGGGATCTGAAATATTTGGTTTGATGTCAAGAGTTTTGAGATTTTTCCTTACATCCTATATTTTCAAGTGAATTAGCACGCTTTTTCCTATCTAGAGTTTGGAATGATTTGAGTCGGGGTAGCTTGGGTATTTTCTAGTTGCATTCTGTAATCCGAAGGAAGCTAAAGTTAGGTATCCTAATTTTAGCCGATTTGTTGTTTCTTGCTCTTCGGAATGTTATTAATGATTTTGAAGTATCTGTATTCACTCTTGAGTTTTGAGATGTTGAAGATATATCTCAAATTTATGTCATTGTGACTCTATTGATTTTTGTGAGTCTGTTTGGGTATGACACCCAATCGAGCAATCGAATATTGTATTGACTTCATTCTCCATTCTTGGCCCGTCGGTCGTCCTCACATAAGGATGTCCACTAGAGAAATGAGGTGATTCATTGATTTTATTTGACATTGCCATTCTTATCCCTTTTGAGATATCCTCCTTGGATACTCAATTGTTGATATACTTTTTGGTATTACTTCACTTGACGTAATGATGTGTTGTTTGTGCTCTTCTTCTCATTCGAGGATATATCTTTCCATTACTCTTATATCTCATAGATTTCTTTTAATATGTTGAGTGGTGCTAAGGTCATTCCTTGGTTTGACGTTACATCAATTTTTCGCGGGCTACGAGTCGTGGAGGATAGCGTTACTCTTACCGTGTTCCACACTCATTGTGAGTCTTGTGAGTGGTTCATTATACCATTCGAAATAATGAATACTCCAGTCTACTCCATCAATCATGAGGATCGAGTATTCTGGGAATAACTCGTGAGTTCTTCTTGTGTTTTTGATTTTGAGAGTAAGTAATAAGTTACGTTTTCAAAAAAAAATTAACTTAAGATATGCTTCTAAGACAAATTGGTTTATAATTTTGGGGAAGAAAATATTTTAAGTATTATATATGAGGTATTTCTTTTTAAAGAAAATGAATTTTTGTGTTGGGTGTCCGTCTAGTGCTTTAAGAATTCTGGTCGATGCGTTTGGCCTACGTTATTGATAGAGATTTGCTAAACGCTGTGATGAGACAGTCAGACACGGCAAATTGATTTCTAATTAGTAAAGTTTGAAAATAATTAATATGGTGGAGTATTAATTTTATTTTAATTATTTAATGAAACCATTGAACCATAGTGAGTGTTGGAGGAGTGGCGAGGCAGTTTTGATCGTCTGATCAACTCTGCAGCCAATCGATGGGGTCATTCACTATAAATCAATGTTGAGGCAATACCCTTATATTATTTGAAATTTGAGAAATTGAATATGTTAATTTGGGTAAGTAAGGTGAATAATTCTAATTAAGGGGATGTCTTAATTAGAAGAAAATATCATTTGATGTTTTGATTGATAAAATGATATATTTAAGGTAAAGGAGTACATTGGTTTGAAAATTAAATTATTAATTGAATATTTTAGTACAAGTTATTAATGATGACTATAAAAATTTATTTTGATGGATAATCAATAATCATCTCTTTATAGTGCAAGAAATTAGTTATCTCTTCGAAAATGAATTTTCATAGTGAATTAATTTTAATGCTAGATATTGGAAAGTAATGAAAATAATTCCACTTAATAAAATGTTTTGTGGTGATTACATAAGCTGATCATAATTTTATATGTCTTAGCTTTCCAGGGAAAAAGAGGATCATTTAATAAATGATTTTGAAAAAAAATCTTGTCTGAAATTAAAATGATTTGGGAGAATTTCAAATTTCAAATTGATTTTAAAAGCTGAAATTTCATTTAGAAAAGTGATGTACTAAAACAGTGATAACTAGAGACTTATAATTCCAAATAAGCTCAATCTTTTTGCAAAAGAAAGAGCTATCAGTAAGCTATAAAGTTTCTTTGTATCACTTTAAAACATTTTGCCTTTTACTGAGTCTAAAATGGGTTTGAGTGTGGATAGGCAGTTCTGCCTTATTACAAAATTTTCTAAAATTAAGCTGAAAGTAAATTTAACATAACTTTCAAACCGTAAATCCGATTTCGATGATCCTTATATTGCTGGAAAGCTTAGACTGAGTAGAACAACTTTCATTTATAAATTTCTTCAGATTTTGTGGTTTGCTGAGTCAAAATAGGTCTTCTTTATAACAGGTTTGAACTGAAATTGATTTATTTTCCCTCAATAGTTAAGTGTAGCATTTCTTATTTATGATCATGAACTAATATCATGTATACGAGTGAAGTACAGGTGAAAAAGGATGGTTGGGCTATATTTTGAGCCAAAAAGATTATAAATAAGATTATGCAAACTCGCTTTAAAATGCTAAAAAGAAAGGTATGTTTTCGGATTAAATTTTTAAGTGTTAAATGATTATATATATTGTGTTTCCGAACTAATGTCGATGTATATCATATAAATCATTTTTTATAATATTGTATACGACCCTCCGTAGAAAGGAGACTCGGCTGATTTTTTTGAAAATTTCCAACACTTAGAAAATTTGAGAAACGAATTGAAAAATAATATGTTGCAAACTAGAGTGTACCTATGGAAGAATTAGAAAATAAACAACTTAAACTTTATTTACACAACTGAAGAGTAATAAATTTAAAATCTAAGTAAGAAGTTTTGAAAATTTTTCAAGTGTTAAATTGTGGTTATACCTATAAAGTATCCATCTTTTGAAACTCTAAGAATTTTTGATTGAGAGTATATACATATATTTTAGTTCCTTGTGAGTATCTTACTCTTGCGTTATTTTCTAACGATGTGCATTTATGCGGTCGTTCGAGCTTGAAACCACCTTTTGGTTGAACTGTCTTGCCTCTATTATGTCTATCTTGTATTAATGTCGATCTTTCCATAGTTTCATAATGAAAGATCATATCGATAATCATTCTGTTGGTTAGAGTTCGGGTTGGAGTTGTGCTAAATCCCAACTCTACTCAAGATGCTTTTGAGAAACCAATTTCATTTGAGTAATCTTATATATGTAGCATCTTGTTGAGTTTCTATTTCGAAGGTGAGAAGTCTTCGAAATTTTATGTGTTGCTCAAAAATTCAATGGTTTGCTAGTCTCGATATTAGCGCTTTGGAAGCCATAGAATTAATCGAGCAATCTTATCTTGGTTTTCTATAATCTTGTTTTAAGGGTGAGAAATTTTAAGATCGAGCCTGTCAATCTTCTTTTGTTGATGAAATAGTTATGTCAAATACAGTTCTTTTCTAGAAAATTACGAGGACGTAATTTTTATAAGGGGGAGGTCTGTAACAACCCTGGTTTTAGTGGTTATATAACGGTAGTTATAATTTAATATTAAGAATCAATAATAATTTTGAGAATTTAAATTGTTTATTTGGAATGAACAATGAATTTTGGGAATAAAAAGAGAAAATAACGTTCTGGAACTTTATTATAGTGATTTGACTTAATAATAAGTGGAAGATGGTTTTTATTTGGTGATAGTGCAATAATTTTATTAATTATTGTGATTTTCTTCTTTTAATAATTCTTTTAAAAAAGAGTTTTAATTTTTAAAGAGTGTTATATTAAATAAAAAGGAGAAATTAGGTTTAAAAAAATGATTTGGTCATAAAATTGAGTTAAAATGATTGGTTACATTTTATAACACAAGAAGATTATTTTTGTGTAATTTTTGGGGTTAAAAATAGTGATTTATGTAATTATAAGTATAATTGGCTACTTATTTAAAAATAAGGTTTTTTAAAAATAGAAATATTTTTATAACCAAATTTACCCTTTTATTAAGTACAAAACACTTTAATTAACATGTAAACGAGGTTTCATAATTTTATCATGTGAAAACTTTGAAACATTTGATGTTTGTTTATAAACATAAGTGTTCACTAGTGTATTAAGTGAAAAATGAATTAATTTAGGCTATTTCTTTTATTTTCTAGAGAAAGAAATGAGGAATGTCTAATCTTCCTTCTACGTACAGTTCAGATAGTGAGAAACCGAATTTCTCTTGTAAACCCTAGTCAAAAATCATCAAACCAAACTCAAATCCTGTGTTTTTAAAATCAAATTAGAGCTAAATCAACAGGTTAATTGAAGCTTCTTCCTTCTTAAAGCTTGTCTATTTTAACACAAATTCGGGTTATATTTTCTCTACAGCAAGGTGAGTATCAAAACTCAAAATTTTCTAGCTTTGATTGAGATTTCAAGGTAGAAATCTTAATTTCGTTTATTGCATGTTCATTTGTGAATCACTGTCAGTAAATTGTGTATATCTCTATCGATTTAAATCAGAATTTGATTTTCTTTGATGATCTGGAAAGTTTGGAAAGAATGTGACAACTTTAATGTTAAGAACTTTCGAAAATTTTGAACATAGAAGGTCGAAAAACCCAATTCAAACTCGCTGCCCTGTCACTGTAAAACCGTGACTTTCTGTGCTAAGTGTTATTGGTAATTTAAGTATATCTTTTACGTTTGATGTCCAAATTTGATGATTCTTGATGTTCCTAAAATCTTAGAAAATGTGCTACAAATTTTATGTTTTGATTTTTCTAAAAATTTGATGTTTACTTGATCAAAATCATGCTTGCTTGTTGCTGTCCCGGGAGCAAATCAACAGCAACAACGTTCACAGGCCTAAAATTTGTTTTGGCCATAAGTTACACATTTCTCATCCAAATTTAATAATTTTGGATGTTTTCGAAAGCCAGGACATAGTGCTACAAATTTTGTGTTTTGAGTTTTCCATAATTTTGAAGTTATCTGTGTCAAAATTGAGTGTTTTTATTGCTATCCCGAGAGCAAAACTAACATTTGTTCTGTGTTTGAATCTGAAACGGAATTAACCATAACTCCTACGTTTCTAAACCAATTTCAATAATTTTAGATGTTCTGTAAAGCTTATATAATATACTACAAGTTTTATGTTTCAATTTTTCTAAAATTTTGAAGTTTGCTTAGTCGAAATTATGTTTGTATGCTGCTGTCCTGAGTGCAAAACGACAGTAATAACAATCATTGACCTGAGAATTTTATTAGCTTATTTTGATGTTCTTTTTGAAATGTTTTGAGAGCTACGATGCCTATCAATAAGCTAGCTATATCTAGAGAATTTGAAATTCAAATTTAAATAGAATTTGAATTGATTTTGGGTTAAATTTGAATTGAATTCATATTGAATTCAAGTTATCGGTCTTGAGTTATCTTTCTCGTTTTTCATTATTTTCGAGCACATTTTTCACTAAACAATTTTGAAGTGATTTTTTTGAAATAAATAGAAAATTCAAATTATTATTATTATGTAGTATTTCAAAATTATTTTTCTAACATAAAATCTATTTATTTTCTATAATAAAGGAATTTCAAATACTGGATTTATTAATCTTTTCGGGGAAAAGTTTTAAAAGCTTGTTTTCTCTAGTAAGCTATTTTAAATATAAAACACACACTTTTGCACTATTCGAACATATGTGAAAGAGAATTAAACGATTTAGTAAAACACGTGGTAGGGACATGTGCGTTTACTATTTCGGTTAATTCCGGACTTGTACGATCGAAACTATCCGGGTTATGATTTCTTAGTTACTTAGCCAATTTATGGCGTGTTTTTGAGATTATAATTCCTATATTTAGGAATTATCTAGGAAGGCCAATATTTGGCCAGTTTTATGGTTTGAGATTTCTACTTTGAGATTTATCGTTTATGAAGAACCATTATGATGTTTTCACTTTTCGATGAGATGAGACGAGTTACAATGCCATTTTATACTTGTCGATGAGATGAGACAAGTATGGTGTCTCTTTATCACTCGCCAATGAGATGAGACGAGATATGATTTTCTGAGTTTTATGATGTTCCTAGTGTGGCATCGACTAGCGGCTAGTAAACCATTAAGTGCGAATGTGTGGTATGGGACGCACGTTAACAATTTTTGGGTTCCTATCCGTGAGTTTGTGACACATTCATGATTTTTACCAAACAGAACTTCTTTGAGAGGTGTTAGCGACCTTGTCATGAGGGAGAACTGCTTTTGGAGGTGTTAACGACCATGTTAGGGATGATAAAACGGCTTGGATAGGTGTTAGCGACCTTGTAATGAGAACGAACTGCTTTGGAAGGTGTTAGCGACCTTGTCCGAGGCTTCGGCCATCTGAGTTTAGCACGTGCAGCATTGCTTCGGCATTGCAATTAGGGATTTGGCCAATCTGGGTTTTTTGGGTTTTCTGTTTTATTGTGATTTCACCATTTTAAGATGTTTTATTACATTGATAGCCTAGTACTATATAAGATGCTATATATGTGGTGATTTCATTTATTATGTCTTGAACTCTTATTGAGTTCCTTGAGTCATGAGTTCAGATGATTTCATGATTTTATAGGATATTCTGGGTTTTGCCATTTTGGCGAGAGTTTGTATTGATGATTCTTCTCTTTAGGAGATATGGTTCATGGAAACCATGTCGACATTTTGGGATGTCGCTGATGATATGAGGCGAATGCTTATATTATTTGAGTATCATTATTGAATTTAGCTCTTTTGAGGTCTTTTTATACTTAAGTGACATTAGTTCACTTAAGTCATGAGTTGTATTCTTTCTATTGCCTTTTCTCATTCAAAAAGAATTATCACCTTCTATCCTATGGTTCATATTATCGTCTATCCTCATTAACTGATTGTTTTAGCTAGACTGACCCGTGTATTTTGTACTCGGGTCAGACCGGGTTGTTACATGTTAGCTATCAGTTACGGGACTTAGCTTCGATGCGTCTGCTTAGATATCAACCTAGCACTTTTGCGTAGTTTATGTTTCCTTCCGCTTGACTCTGATATGTATTTGATTAGATGTATATAGTGTGGTCTTTGTGCCACTTTTGTGTATTAGTTTGTATCATACTGGGATGTATATGTGTATATGTATTTGTACATATGATGATTATTGTTCTGTGATGTGATATGCATTCTGTTATTGTATTATGTTTCGATAGATCCATTAGCCACCTATAGTTTTGTATTAAGCATTTATTGGATTTGTCGATGCACTTGAGTAAAAAAAATATAGAACATTTATCGACGTATGCAATAAATGTTTAAGACAAGATTATAGATGATTGCTCCTTACCAACCCTATTCTCCACAATAGCAGACAGAATTATTCAGTAATTCTCTTTGTTAATGTGGGTCTCGGGGTGGGGCCTTACATCCCCAATCTCGTCTGAACTCCCCATCATATAGTGTAAGCTCTAAACCGGAGCAACTTGGTGCAGAGACAATCAACATGAAATTCTTTCGTTCTTGAAAATATCCGGTCTTCAACCACCGTCGTCAAATGCAATTCCATTATGTCGTACCATTATTCGAAATGGGTTTTCGACTTAATGTCCTTCCCTGGCCTTTTTGAATAATGAGAGCTTATTAAAACATGTGGTTACATTCAAATCTTAGTAAAGTCACAACTTATTTCCCAAACCTTTCCTTTTGAACGGTTTAAACAAATTTCCATTTTAAGATCTTTTAAACAAAGATCTACCTTTTACAATTCAACGCAGAACATTATATTCATGCAGCAGTTCATCATAGATAAATAACTTACATTTATCACAACTCAATCCAAAGCAATTCATATCACAGAATATTATAGATCAACATACCAGAGATATTAATTAATCCAAGCATTCAATGTAATTAATCATCCATAAGCAAAATTAATTAATCACATAATTTATAATTAATTTAATTTAAACCCAATAAATTTATTACTTATGAATTTATTTCCTAACCCTGCTTAATTAACATTAATTAGTTATAAACCATTTGTTATTATTTTAATTAATTAATGAAATAAATTAATCATTCTTAATTATCCATCTTAATTAATTATCCTTAATTATTTACATTAATTAATTAATTAACCTTTAACTAATTACATTAATTAATTAACCCTTAATTAATTACATTAATTAATTATCCTTTAATTAATTTCATTAAGTAATTTTCCTTTAATTACATTAATTAATTATCCAATAATTACTTAAGTTAATTAGTTAACCCTTAATTAATCTTAGATAAACCATTATCTTAATTAATTACTTAATTAAATCATTTAAATTTTATTTAATAAACCTTGGAATTAATTTATCATTAACATATGAATTAACTTAAGACCTTCAAGTTAATTAAAAATTAAAAACATTTGATCTTCTTTAATTAACTACTTAATTATACTATCTAAAGTTATTTAAATAAATTTAAGAATTAATTTAAAATAACGGATATATATATATATATATTTAAACACTTAAACTTAATTAATTTAAAATAATTTATTTTTAAACCTTTAACTAATTCCAAACTTAAATAAACATTTAGAAAAAGAAGTGGTTTAAGAAAATTGTTTAAATAAAACTTGATTTGTTTTAAAATTTTAAAACTGTTATTACACTAAAGCTCACGATCCCGAGTCATTCCCTGTGCCAACCCGATCCCAAACCCGAGACACTCCTCTCTTTTTTAACTTGTTTTGATTTAAGTTTTAAACCCATTTAAACACTAGATCCACAACGTCACTTCCCCGAGATCCAACCTGAGACATCCCTTTCTTCTTCCTTCTCAAATCCCGCAGCCACCAACCCAGACACATAGATGCATGTACACGTGCATAAGCGATCGCCAACGATCTGATCACTAATGCCATCGCCGGCAAGTCGACCTCATCCTCCTCACTCAATTCCGACCACCAGAATTTCGGAACAATCACAAAAACAAAATTGAGCTACCTGAACAACGATATACACCAACTCCCAGTCCAAAGATCCTTCCTACACAACCACCTTCGACCACCAGGAACTTCGACGCCGCCCCCAAACCTTTGTCACGACACCGTGCTTCCATTCCCCTACCACCAGTGAAGTCCAATTCAACCACGACGTTACTATGCCCTCGAAAACTTCATCGACCAAAATAGGTCGATAAACCCTAGATCCTCGTTGTCCAGCCACCATGGTGGTTGAGAAATCCACCGAGTATTTTTATCGTGGTCCTCGCCACACGAGCTACCTCCAACGTTGATCTCGGCGCCCAGACCTCTGTCGATCGCTAGAAATCAAGGAAACCCAATTTCATTCAACCCAAAAATTCTCATGAATTCAAGCTTAAAAATTATGATATTACCACCAAAATTCAGCATTTCCGAGAACGAATCCAAATATATGATCAAAACATGAAATCTAGACAACTGATTTTCTGACTATAATTGTTCATCACTGTTATATCTTGTTATTGAAATAAATTCTCAATATATTCACTTCAAACTATTTTTAAAAATCAAGTCTAGTTAATTCTAACATATTTCATTTCGAGATCATATCCTAAAATAGATCGGGGAAAGAGAATTTGAATTTTGAACTCGTTTTAGCCTATAAATTTTGAACATGGGGATATATGCCTGTACACAGACATGCACCTACCAATCTATATATATATATATATATATATATATATATAGACATGCAGTCATATTTTACATCCATACAAACATTTTTTGACAACATGCTTCAGGTATCAATCCAAACATCAAGATATATAAACAGATTCAAGTTAGTTTACTCATTAGTTTTTAACTGAGAAGCCTAGAAATGATTTGAAAACTTGAAATTGTTTGAGATGATCTGCTTTTTTTGAGATGAATTGAACTTTTCTTGATATTTGATTTGAATCCACTTTATGTTTGAGTTAATCTTTGAATTTGCTTGCTAGTTTCAGATTTGAAGTTTGTAAAAGATTTGTCTGCTATTTGTTTTGAATTTTTAATCTTTGTTTTTTTAGTTTGTTTCAGGTTTTAATTTTAAAATAAATTTGAAGCTAGAAGAAGAATTGAAAGAGTAGAGATGTGTATATATAGCCTTGTTTTCATATTATTTATTATTTTTAAAATGAAAAGAAAATTAATAACTTGACACTTGTTATTATGCATATTACTTAGCTTACAAATGTGTAATGCATGTTAAAATACTTACACTTGTTAATTTTGCATGTTATTAAATGTTTGTATATAATTTGTATTATATTTTCAATTTTAATAAATACATTTCCTTTATTTATATTTATATTATTTTAAAGAAAAATGATTTAAAACTAATTATACATTAATAAATAAACATATATATATATATATATTAGTTTTTTAAAATATAGAACTTAACCCTTAAATAGCTTTTGAAAATTATTATATTGAATTCAAAACATAACTTCCAAATCACAATATATACATACATATATACATATATATATGTATGTATTATAATTAGAAAACATATTTTTATTTAAGATATTTATTCTTGAGTTTGAAATCAAAATTCTATTTATAATCTATTTATATATATATATATATATATACACACACACGTAAACAAACACAAATCTTATTTGTTTTGGAAAAATTCAAATTAGTTCAAAAATTAATTCTAAAAATTATATTAATTACTAAATTAAATTTGGCTTAAAAACGGGATCGTGACAATATCAGAAGAAAATTGCAACTACACACAACTTTCTACTCAACGGATGATGTGTTCAACCGAGCAGTTAATTTTCACATAAATAATCTAGCAATGCAAGCAATCTTGAGCATAAAAATCACAACAATAATATAGCATATCTAGAGTAAACGTGATGCGATACCAGATTTGCCAAGTTCTAGCAACCCAAGAAATTGCAGACCTAATAAAAGATGTTGATCTCAATCCAAATCAGTGTTATAATGTTAAAGCAGTGAATACAAACTTTGGGTTCGCCATAGAAGATCCACATATAGCTGGTCGAAGTGTGTTACACTAGATCCAATAATGATTTCGCTTACATGTAGTTGCTGGAGTTGAAGCTTTGAATAGTTGAACTGACAATTAAGTTAAATAGGAAAGTGAAGTTAACTCTATTGATTGATATTTTACGTGTATGTTCATCATCATTTTGTACTTTTTACAACAGTTTAGCATTTGTTTTTTGGTTAAGTGCTATGTGCTACACTCTTTTGTATCATGCCTTACTGAATGAGTGTTTCTTACTAGGATAATTTAATACTTGTACACCTGCTTAAAACACAAACAAATACATGTAGCTTTTTATCACAATATATAAAGTACCATGTTTTCAAAAAATAATGCTCAGTTTTACCTTAGAAGATGTCACAAAATGAACTCACGAGTCAGTCTATGAAAAAGCTATGAGTATAATAGTATAACAGAGATATGTAATTATATAGTGTAAGGTTGTATATGTGATACTCAAAGAAGTAAATATGTCACACACTTCATAACCTAAACCCGCACACATCCAATCTAATCTGCTTATAAATGTTTAAACAAACATGCCACGAAATTATTTAAAATGACTCACAATAGAAACCTCAATCAACTGAGATATCACATCCTATTTACACTTATAAGTTACAATCATTATTTAGTAAAATTTTCACTACTCAAGTTATTCATATCCGAGGTCTGTAATCACTAGTGAATCCTACTCATTATTCACTCTTACTATACTCTGCCTCAAGCCTATATCATAGCCTTTTCCATCCATACATTCCTCGATCAGGTGTTGTAGGTTCCCCTGTATGATATATTAGTTGCACCATCTTCTCTCCTTCACTGTTGATGCTCACCCTATTGTGTTATGATATTCATCTTCGTTTCAACATGCATCCATCAATGAGATTACTCTTAACTCTTTACCGTCTCTATTTGCACTATGCATATCTTTATGGTTGTGTTTGTGGAATGTATTGTTTGGACAAAAAGTTACGAGGGACCAGCTCATCATGATTCAAGGTTGACCTCGAATTTGTCCGCCAGGATGGATTCTAATGTCTTGTTGTCTCATCTCATTTCCTTTGCTTTATAGGTTAAATTTATTCAAAATCATTTGTATTTAACATCCCAAAATACCAATTATTCGTAAACATAGTTTCCCATTTTGTATTGCATACAGATGTCATGCTCATGTAACATTGCATTAACTTGCAATTTAAATCGTCATTGATAACATAAGCATGAGTGAAGCACGATATAGCAAAATATATAAAATATTGATAATGAGAGATTCTAATGTTAAAACGTGCAATTATTGATGGAATTTAGATTCACATATAATATAACCTCGAATAGCCTCATAAACACAAGCACGCATAAAAAAAATTTCACATCATTCAAATTATACATTAACTAAAATACTTTTTAATGGGATTTTATTGTTTATTTCGATATAAATCCTAATATATATTTAAATAATTCAAAATTTTACTTGAAATTATATTTATTATCTCAAAATATTTCAAATATGTTTTTGGGAATTTTCAAAACAACAAACATGCATTTTATCACTACTTCTTTATTTACAAATATTTGAACATTAAAAACCCCTTTTCCATATTTAATTTGCATATTTACATCCTAATGTAATACTTTAAAATTATGTATAGTAGGTTTAAAAACCCTTCAAAATTCATTCAAAATTTTTTATCCCTAATTTCAAATGTATTTCAACTTGTTTTCATATGCATGCCTAGCTCTAATTAATGAAATAACAAAGACAAACCAAAAGAAAGAAATTTGAATTGAAAGGGAAAAAGTTATGGGTATTAGTTCCCATAAACTGACCGGTTGACTTCCAGTGTTCGATGCAGCCAACAGCTAGTACGATTTTTTGGTTAGTGATTCCTAGAATTTCACTACTTCGGTCATCGGCCCTAAGCATTTGGTGGTCAATCTTGGCATGCCTTTGGGGTTCTACATGCTACCTAATTCACATTATTATTATCACCTATATAGGCATAGGAATGAAGCAATATAAATCATAGTGTATTAGCAAATTAGTGTTATATATATATGTGTGCGTGTATATATGTGTATATATATATATATATCTACCGTAAATCATAGTAAAAGAATTGTACTCGCTTTCCCTGTTTTAGTGAAGAACCGAAGACCTAGCTTAATGATGATGAAGAAGAAAGAAACTATTGTGTTGACCTACTTTGCAATGCTTGGGAGGAAGAATCAATAAAGAGGGTAAGGTTTATATTGTTGGGAAGAAAGTCTTAGGTTTAAGGAATTTATAGATATAAAGATAAGTATAAAAACTTACGTCTATTAAAACCATTCCTATTTTATTTTTATTTGTATAAAGATAAGTATAAAAACTTAGGTCTATTAAAACCATTCCTATTTTATTTTTATTTCTTTAAATAAATCTATACTCCTAACTGCCTTATAACCCCAACCGCCTTTAAACTTCATTTTATATCCATTTAAAAATCTATTCAAGGCATTTTATCCAAATTTTATTTTTATAATTATTTTTCTTTTATTAAGATGTCATGCTTTAATTCTCAACTATTATAAAATAATTTTTTTATTTCCAAAATTGTATAAATATTTTTTTATTTTACAAAAATAAATTTTCAAACAAGTTTTGGAAATTAAAATGTAATTCAAATATCAATTAAATTCCAAAATATATTTACTTATAATTAATCAAATAGAGAAATGTTACAAACCCCCCTCTTTAAAGAAATTGCGTCCTCATAATTTATTAAGAGTACTGTATCATCTGTACATGAATATAATGGTTCGATTATATTCAAGCATCCATGACTCAATAAAATCAAACAAAGAATTTCAAATAACTTAGGATATGTCTTTCTAATTTGTTCCATCGAGTAGTTTTCAAATAACTCCTTTCTATGCTTACCGGCATAACTCTTCTGCCTAGACTAAGTAGCTTTCATTTGATCTATGATAAGTTTGATCTTCACAGTCGTCTCTTGCACCATATCTGGACCTAGTATCAAACTATCACCAGTTTCCAACCAACAAGCTAGAGAATGACACAGTCTTTCATAAAGGACTTCGAAAGGAGCCATGCCATTGTTAGATTGAAAACTATTGTTATAAGAGAATTCTACTAGATGAACATTGTCTTCTTAAGAACCACTAAATTTGACAATAAAGGCTCCTAAAGATCTTATATAACTCTATTTTACTCTTTTAGTTTGTCCATATGTCTAAGGATGGTATGCTGTGCTTTGGTTGAGTTGTACTTCCAAAATTGAATGCATGCTTTGCCGAAATTAACTCATAAATAAAGGATTACAAGCGCGTATTATACTCCTCGGAGTCCCATGCAATCATACTACATGTTTTATAAACAATATGGCCAAACTTTATGTAGTAGGTTTAATCTGATCAGGATGAGATTAGTGAGTCGGTTGACCATCAGTCATATGCTTTCATTCCCTTGTCTTAATTTGGGAAGTCTACTATTAAAACCCATAGAAAGTTATTCTCAATTCTATCGCGACACTTTAATAGGTAAAATAACCCATTGGGCTTTTGATGCTCGCCCTTCACCGGTCTAAATGTAAACATCATTTCACATACTAACTAATGTCGTTCTTCACGTCTTCCCAACAACACATCCTTTTCATATCCTTATACATCGTTGTACCATTGGGATGTATAGAAAATATGGATCTATGGCATTCGTCCAAAATTTCTTTCTTTAGATTGGCTATGTTCGGAACGTACAGTCTCCTATTTAAGCTCAAATTTCTATCTAACTCCAACTCGAATTTGTTAAGATCTTAAGAAATATTTCTACTTTTCAATTCAATGATTTGATCTGCATAGACTCAATCATCTTGTTGATTAGCATGAATTCAATCAAGTAAATCCAGTCGAATGTCCAAACTTGCTAACATGGATGTTGTATTCTCTACTCTTCTGAACTGAAGATCATAAGAAGATAATACTTATAATAATTTATCTCTTTGATGATTGGATGTTTAGTATTCGAATATGGTGAATGTATTCAGTGCTGACTTTTGATGGTCAAAAAGGCGGGTCGTTACAATGACCTTCACATCAGTTAGTTGATTGAACAGATCATCAGTTCACCCTAGTGGATATTTATTCTTTATTGTGAGATCATTCAATTTTTTGTAATCTATATAAAGTCAAAGAGATACATCGGCCTTTAAAATGAATAAGGCCGATGCATCCCATGGAGAACTGCTTATCCTAATGAAATTCTTTTGCTTCATATCTTATATTTGAGATCTTAATTCCTCCATCTAACTTGGGAACTTTCAGTTAGATGATCTATTGAATGGTCAGGTGTTAGGCTCTAAATCTATCCTGAACTCAACTGCTCGATGAGGAATAAACCAGTATTCGTTTCAAAAATATTTGGAATTTTTTTTACTACTGGAATCTGCTCTATTTCAACTTGTTTAGTTCAAAGGAAAGTAAAGAATAACCCAAACTGGTATTTGGTCATTCTATAGTAATAAGGATTTGTTCTAAGTGATCATAATGTTGTAGAGTAATTACCCCTTCCATACAGAATAGTTTAGATTATTAGTGCTTGGGCTAATCTATTCCCATGAAAATTTGTAACTCAAAGAATCCGTGATAAACAAATCACACACGAAATAGTAATCAAACAAACCAATCACGATTCCATTATGCTTCATTCCTAAAGTAACACACCCACTAATTGGATTAGCCAACCTAAGAGAAGTAAAAAGAAGAGAAATATCCAGTTCTAACATTTCTACTAAAACTTTTAATATAAAGTATTATGATGCACTGGTATCGAAAAGTATTCTAATATATGTAATCCTTGCCATGAAATAGTACCTTCTAAAACTGAAGCTTTTTTTTCTTATCTGGCGTTATAGAATTGGGATATTTTGTAGGAAACACCCTTCCTTGAGTCTGCTTCCATGGCTTGGTGCATTATCTCACTCTATGCCCTATTTCATTGCGATTGTAACACGTCTTCACAGGACCCCTAACCTATATTTTGGCATTTATTAGCATGATGATCCTTCCTTCCATATAAGTAGCATTCAACTTTGGCTTTGGCTTGTTGCTTCTTACGATCCCGTTGTCTAGACAAGAATGGTTGTTTATTCTTTTAGAAATTTGCATTCTTCTAAGGGAAGATGACCTCTTCCTTTATTGCTGGAATTGCTGGGTCTGTTGATACTCTGGAATTGAATCTTGTTCCCATACCTTCTCAAGTCCTAATGCCACATCCTTAATATCTTAAAACGAAAATCAAAATTGAGTAAGCAACTTTAATCTCAATAAAACAATATGAAATTCTTGTGATTATCTGGTGGATTATTAATGAATGTTAATCCATATTTTGATAGTGCATTAAATTCATTCATGCAAGCTATTATTGAGGTATCACCTTCTTCGGGCTTCGGATCTATAAATTTCACAAAGTGATGCAAATTTTTCAGCTTTCGCTAGAAATTGTGGATTGAAAAGTTCGTTGAATCTTTTTCCATAAATATCTTCCTCGGTAGTCTCTGCAATCATGACATTATGATAATCTAATGCGCTAGACTATGTTTGACGAGATGCCAACCATTGCTTGTCCAAATTTGATGGGTTTAAGTCATCGAAAATTTATTCATGAGTTTTTAACTAGAAGTGGACTCCTATTACTACTTTGTTACCTAAAAATGATTTATCACCCAGGCTAGAACAACCACTTCAAAGTTTAGTGAATTCTAATTAACATCTTGATTCGAATTCTAAGCTCTAATTTATCCTCTATCCTATAAATGTCACACGACCTCCATCTATCGGTCCATGGTCAAGAAAATTTTGGGATTTCCATAATTACTAGTTGACCACTAGATGGATTAGTTGATGGGCCTATTCTTGGTGATCTTATTCCTACCATTTTCTGCTTAACATTTATCGCTTCAGTAGATGAATGCCGAATATTGTCTAATATATAAAATTCCACTAATAAATATATATCATAATACAATAATTGGATACACACACACACCCCGTGGTGTTCAACCCTTTGGAATGCTTATTATAACTCACCATTATCCATGATATACGAGTTATCCTTGATTCTTCGTTGGCTACCATTAGGGTGTCTACTTCCTAAGTCTGTCTTTTCTAAGGTCAATTATAATCTAATTCATGATTTATCTAATTTTGACCAGTGAAGATAAAACCTTTCCATGATACCACGATGTGAGTTCTTGACACCAATAACTACACTATCACAGGGACTTTACAGCTCGATAGCTCGGATCATTGGGTTCGAAAGGAGTAAATTAAAGATTTGACTAATTCATATAAAAGATCATAACTAAATGACAAAGAAAACATCACGGCAGAACCAAAAATATATACATATAAAAATTTATATACATCTAAACATTGAATCAAAACACAATATATATACATAATATCATCCACCTAGCAGACTGTCTACAACTGCCCTAAACCATGACGTCCAACCACAGCCATAAGTAAACTATATACAATAGTACCTATAGACATACTAACATAGCTCTATATACTCGAGGTGGTTCTTACAGTTGTTTTCCCTCTAGATGACTCTAACTTTTCCTCTAACTCAAATACATAAGGCTCACCCACGATGCTTTAGATCTAATGTGACTACGAGCTTGTAAACATTATTCCAGACTCCATCTATCTCGATTTTGTAAGAAAAAACTTCGAAGTAAAAAAATCATATCATCCGAAAAATAGAATACCATATGAGTTTTCACAAAACAATACCTCAAATCAGGCTAGAAACTAATTGTGAGTATAATAGTGTAACAGGGAGATGTAATTGTGTGGTGTCGGGTTATATATGTGATACTTAAAGAAAT
Organism: Allium cepa; assembly: GCA_030765085.1. Lineage (NCBI taxonomy): Eukaryota > Viridiplantae > Streptophyta > Magnoliopsida > Asparagales > Amaryllidaceae > Allium > Allium cepa. The sequence goes on from CM060929.1 coordinate 759,651,333, forward strand.
TTATCACACACTCCATAATCTAAACCCACCCACATCCCATCAAATCTACATACACAAGTTTAGACACACATGTCATCACATTATTCAAAGTGACTCACATCTACAACTCTAATCAATTAGAATATCACATTATACAAATTTATAAGTTGTAATCATTTTTCAATAATTTGCCAGTGGTTAAGTTATGCATATAAGAGGGTTAGTAATCACTGTTGAATCCTACTCATTATTCACTCTTACTAAACTCTACCTAAAGCCATTATCATGGCCTTTTCATCCGTATATTTCACAACCCGACATTGTGGTTGCCCCTACATGATTTTTAGTTGCACCATCTTCTGCCATTAACCATTGATGCTCACTTCGTTGTGCTGTAATCTTCATTCCACCATGCATCCATCAATGAGATTATAATTAACTCTATCTTATTTTCTATTTAAACTACACCAATCTCTCCATGGTCATGTACATGCAATAGATCATTTGGACAATAAGTTATAAGAGACAAGTCATCACAATTATGGGTGTAACTCATAAACTATCAGTTAGGATGAATTCTAGCATCTAGAAGTCTCGTCTCATATCATTTGCTTCGTACGTTAAATTTATTTGAAATCATTTGTATTTAACATCCCAAAATACCATTTTTCCCCAAAAGCGACATCGTGTCTCATTTCATGCAACATATACATGTCATGTTCATGTAGCATAACACAAACTTGCAATTTATACTATCATTTATAGTGTAAGAATTGATGAAGCACAATATAACAAAATTTATTAAATATTGATATTTGGGCTACTTTAAAGTTAATAACTTGCGATTATTGATCGAATTCAAATTCAAATAAATATAAACTTGCATAGCTTCAAACACATAAGCACACATCAATACAAATTCAAATCACTCAAACCATATAATATTTAAAATATTCTTAAAAAGGATGTTTTATTTTGATTTAAACCCTAATTTATTTTTAAATAATTCAAATTTAACTTTAGAAATATACCTTTTTTATCTTAAAATATTTCAAATATGTTTTTTTGGAATTTCCATAACAGTAAACAAGCATTTTATCAATATTTTCGATTATTTACAAATATTTGAATATTAAGAATCCCTTTGTCCAACTTTCCATATTGTTTAAATACCCTAGAAATATTATAATTTAAAACTCCTATAATGTTTTGTATACCTCAATATTATTTTTATAATTTTAGAAGTTCAAAAATCTAGAAATTAAATTTTAAAATGAATTTTAAACTTTTTAGAACAAATTTTCTTTAGAAAAAATATACAATAAGTTTGAAAACCCTTCAAAAATCATTCAAAATCTTTAACACATAATTCTCAGTATATTCAACTTTTTTTCATACGCAAACCTTGCTTAGAAAAATTAAAACAATTCAAACAAAACAAATGAAGCAAGTAGAATAAAAAAGGCAAAAGTTTCGGCAATAACTGCCCAGAATTTCGAACTGATCGATCGACCCAGGTTGTCTGAGGGGGTCAAATGATGATGATTTTCTAGATAGTAATATCTAAAACTTCATCATTTCATTCGTCATCCCTTAGCATTCGGTGGTCAATCTCGACCCACCTTCGGGGTTCTACCTTACTAATTCACACTATAATCATCAATTGTACAAGCACAGGAATGAAGCAAAATGAATCACAGTGTATCATCATATTATATATATTGTAAATTATAGCATAAGAAATTTTGCTCACTTTCCCTGTTTTGATGAAGACCCGAAGACCTAGCTTGATGTAGATGAAGGAATAAACTATTACGTTGATTTACTTGCAATATTCGAGAAGAAGAATTAGTGATGAGAGTAGGTTTTATATAGTGTTAGGAAGAAAGCTTCAAGGTTAAGGAATTTGTAAAATTTAAAGTATAGTGATTATAAAGATAAATATAGGTCCAATAAAACTTTTGCTATTTTGTTTTTATTTCTTCAAATAAATTTGCCCCCCATCAGTCTTTAAATTGTCATTTTATATCCATTTAAATGTCAACTCAAGGCATATCCAAATTTTATTTTATTCCTAGAACGATTTTTCTTTTACTAAAATATTATTCTTTAATTTTCATGTATTATAATATAATTGTAACATCCCGCCTTTTCGCACACTTTAAACCGACACACATGACGATTCAAACCATACGGAAGGGCGGATTGTTATGGGATAAATAAGAAAACAGAGAAGAAATAAAACAAAACAGAATCTCACAGCGGAAGGATAAAATATAATGATCAAATATATAGTTCATGAAACTGTTTTACAAAATATTTTATTTTACTTGTACAATGAATATCAGAGTTACCCATACCAATACTATCAATGCAGCGGAATTAAATGGTGTAGTGAAATAATATAGTAGATACTAGTAATACAAATCTTTGTCTTCGTCCTCCAGAGCTAAATCCTCAAATCCTGAAACGCTCGGACTGACCCGAGCGAATTTGAAAAGACAAAAACACTCGAGTCAGAACTAAAAGATCTTATGTGAGTAAAATTAACAGAAATAAATATAAGTATAGTAACTCAAGAGATGCTCGGGATTTACATCTCCTAAGGGTCCGTTAAACTATTTACTATGTAGTATATTGCGCTATTATAATAAAGTCTATTTATAAAATAAACTTACTTTTTAATAGCGTTAAGGGGTTACCCATATAGCCATTAACACGGAATATATTCGCATAGTCTATACAATACCGTAATCTCCCCCGTAATGGGCGTCGTCAGAGGGCACTCCATAGGTATGGTACAAAACAAAACTCGTAGTAAAGGCTCGGTATGGTAGGTGACACGGCACAACTAGGCAATGCCAGGGTAGATATACCAATTGCTATCCGGGCTGGTGGAAACGCGCAGCGCGCAGCTGCCGCCTACCTCGAACAAACTCCCCAAAATAAAAAATAAAAGTGGCCACTGAATCAATCCAAAATCAAAGTATAATATCGAAGAGGAGTGTCCGATCAGAGAAATGACCTCATTGGCCCGAGAATCGCTCCTGTTTTAGCCACCTTATGCCAACTCACGGGAGTCGGGTCCACGTATTTACCTTACAGGAAACGCCGCCACCAACCTACTTCATTCTGGAATCTCCACCTCGTACACGGTTAGTCAAAGTGGTTTTCGGTATCGACAGAGAGTATGTCCATATCCGATCCCGGTCTCTTTGCCAACCAATCGTTATTATAACACCGCGGTCATTTAAAAATAGTTTATCTTTTAAACCAGAATAAAATTTTCCATTTTAAAACAATGAATACGATATCATTTTTAGAACCCAAAACAATATGATATCATTTTATCCCAAATATAATTCTTTTCCAAAAATCATACTGCTTTATAACATCTGGAAAACCAAATATTTGAATTATACGTTCAAAGCATAATATTTCGAAATTCAAAATTTTAAAACCATAACTTCTAAAACTTGAATGGTTTGGATATTCAACAGTATATAAAATAAATGGTTTAACTTTAAGGTTACTTTGTAAAGAAAATAATTTCCATGGCTTTACAAATATATTTCTTTATTTAAAGTCTAAACCAAAATTGAAATACCACTTTCAAGTTCCAAAACCACTTCAATTTCTATATATATATATATATATATATATATATATCCATTTGGAGTATTAATATTTCAAAACTAAAGTTGGAATTTATTCCTTCAACCAAATTAAATGTTCTATTATTTAGTCTTGAATATTTACATAAAAATCCATAAATAAAACTCCAATTTCTAGCAATTAAATATTTTCTTCAATTAAATTATACTAGAATATTCATTTTAAATTTATCTTGGAAAAATCCAGTTATAAATATCATACCTTAAAATTTTCCAAACTTAAACATATAATATGAATTATCAAATTCCATTTCTCAATTTTCCCATTTTTATTTAATAGATTTATACACAGCTTAAATTCAAATTTTTTAACTTCATATGTATATATATAGAAGAATAACATTTATAAAATATCAAAATAAAATTTTTTATAAACCGTATCCCATCCAAACCATAGAAATCACTTTAAAATAATTTATATATAGACCACGGTGCCTGTATAAAATTTTCTATCCTATGGTCAAGTGATACGGATATTTATCATTTCAATCCGCAATTTAAAAATAAAATTTTGCGGCTGTATATCATTTCAAACCACAATCCAGAATGGAACAAAAATGCATGATAACTTGTAGTTTAGTGATATAAAATAAACATCCATTCATCCATCATCATCCATCATCCAAATCACAATCATCATCCAATAACAAAACAATATCAATATATATCGGATAATATATAACAGGTAATAACTGGCAGTTATATTCAAAAATAAATTTAACAACTATTAACTAACAGTTTATCTGCAAATAAATAACTATAACTGTCAATCTATATGCAGTAATAAAATTTAATGAACAGTTATATTAAATAAATGCGATTTAACAGATATGATGAATAAAACATGCCAAACAGTCATAAATAAATCTCTACTCATATCTAAAATAAATTTAACAAACATAAAAACTTTTAGAAGTTGTGAGTGGTTTAAAACACTCACCTTTTGAATTTAAATTGAATTCAAATCCAATTTAAACCCAAAAATTCGACGGTCTCCAAATCTGTCCAAACCAGCGTCAACAGATCCGGAATTAAATTACGATCCTAACAAAAGAAATCTCGCGTGAATCGGACTATGTATGCGAAAGTTATGTTGATTTGAACGTATGAAAACAAAATTTAAAATAAAACAAACCTACCCTATATGCTATGCCACGTCATCAAAGGTGGACTCCCCTTCTCCTCCAGATACGTTCGTTCGCACACTACAGGCACCCAAACAGAACCGAACCCATAATATGAACCGTTGACTCCACTTTGACCGCTCGCGCACGTCACTAGCCACCTCCATACGCCGCGCCACCACCACCATTGACTCCCGTTCGCCGAGCCGCACCCCCCTATCCAGGTCCGGTCGCCCCTAAGGCCTCCGCCGCCGCCGTTCAACTCTAGGGCCGAAACCCTAATCCGCTATTTCATGAAGATCTAGCCGTCAAAACTTCCAGATAATAGCACCGATGAACAACGCTAGGGAACCTCTATAAAACCCAGAAATATTTTATCGATCCGACGAAGTTTGTCGCGGTGATGATAAACGGCCGAAACTTCATCGATTTCTTCTGGTCAAACCACATACCAAAACGAAAAACGAGTTGCACCACTGAATTACGTATTTTGAGAACTTCAACATATATTTTTCTCGAATTTTTCTGGAGAGTTTGAAATTTCATATGAAATTTGAATAGAAATAGATCTAGGTTTGCATCCATTTGAGGAGGAGAAGGAGTTGAAGAAAAGAACGTACAGACAAATGATAGAAGATGGAGGCTAGGGTGTATAATCGTCTATTCCCCAAATTTCACATTCTATTGTTACATAAATTTGCATTGATTACTATTTATTATTATTGCTTTACTGATAAATTAGATATTTGCATTGGTTTTGCTTATGCTAAACTAATTTCCCATAATAAATAAGGTTTCAAAACAATCAATAACATTTCCTTAGCCCAAACCCCGTTTACCAATTATTTTCCTTCAATAATTCATGTTGCTATAAATACGTACATTTACACTTTATAGTTATTCTAATATACCTATTCCAACACTCTTAACCCTTATCTTTACGTTCACCCACTTGTAATATTAATTATATTTATTACAATTCAATGTTGGCATTTATTACTATTAATTTATACAATGTTTATTGCCCTTATTTCAATTTCTTCCTTTTTCAGTTGCTACTCTACTATTCACAGTTTCTTTTGTATACTCCTTTCCTATGTAATCCAATATACACAAATTCCAAGAAAATCCAATTATTACCTTTAAATAAAACATAACATTCGAATACCTCTTATTAAATTGGAATGTTTCATTTAAGTTTATAAATGATCCACTTGTATTAACATAAATTTTTATTTTCAAATTTATTCCCATTTACGGTTAATCAATGTTATTTTACATTAACCAATTTTAATATTTACCTTTAATTTCACATCTTCAAAGTATATCTAGGAAAAATCTTTCCACCACTTAATTTACTGAATCTTATGCAGTCTTACTATAAATAAGTTTTAAATTACCATTACTGTACATTCAATTACTATCCAAAGTATTTATTCATAAATCAATTCGATATATACGTTTGTTTCCTTCTATTTGATTTATAACCTAGTATACATTTTCCTAAATCCTGTTTCATTACCTTCATTAAATGGTTATCGCATTGAAATCAAATTTATTAGCTTATATCGCATTATTACCATTAATTAAAATTGGCTTACAAATTTTTTCAATACTCGAAATAAATAACATATTATTCCATAATTACTCCTGTTTTTCACATATTCCATTCAAAAATCAAACCACAATATTTACATTATTTTATTGAATTGGAAATCTCATTTTAAATTGTTAACTTTTAATAAGAACAAATGGCAACACCAAATTCCTAACATTCATTTTATTAAAAATTATGGAAAATATGACAAATTTAGTTAACGAAATTTTCGGGTCGTTACACTCTCCCCCACTCAAAACTTTTCGTCCCCGAAAAGGAAAAGAAGGTAGAAGAAAGAATTAAATAACAATACATCTTATTCAAAATATTTAATTATAAACAGTAATTTACTAAATTTATTACCTTAAATAAAATATTGTCGTTTTATAATCATTATATCCTTTTATACTTAAATAATTAAATTTTGGAAAACATTTTCAACATAATTCTAAGTCCAAAATTTACGAAATTTTTTGGCAGAGTCTCCTTTGTACGGAGAGGCTCGGGAAAATATAATACCAAAATATAACAAAGTATCATATAGAATATTCAAAATAGTATATCCCAACACGGGAAAATATATAAAAATAGCGCTACAAAACGTAATCCGGGAACGTACCTATTTGTTGGGCAAATTACGCTTAATTTATGGAACCAAAAGTAGTAGCAATTGCTTCCATACCTGCATTTCACTTATATAATCTAAAAAGGTTAACTATTTATATAAAGTGAAATATTTTCATGGTTTCAACTACTAAAAACAATAAATACACAATCATCAATTTCGACAAACAGTATACACAACAAAACAAAACAACCATTCAATCAAATAAGCAAATAGTTGTTCGGGTTCAAAACTTGAAATGGTACGGAATGAAAAATAACTATCCAATGCATCATTTACTCAACAGTCTTAGATGGGACAAAATAGATTATTTATTCATCCAACAACTTCAAATTTCCTTACCCAACCAACCCTAAATCAAACAATAACAATTCAAACCAACAAATCAAATTAACTCATTATAAATTTTTATTTCATACATTAGCTGTTTGATCTTTTCATTCATATACCACATAAATTATCTTTTTATAATCTACATTTATTTCTAACAACTTTTAATTTTATTTACTCATCAGTGGTTGTTTCCTTTATTTTTACTTATTACTTACAGTTATTCATTTTTATTTATTCAGGTTATGTAAGTTTCTTTTATTTGTATTACATTTAATGCACTTCTCAATTTAAATCATGTATTAAATGGTTACATTCTATTATACTTAATTACAGTAACCCTATTTAATTACACTTAAATTCTTAACCTTATAACCTCCCTTCTTTTAAATAAAGGATTTTATTAATTTATTACTTAGGGTTTGCAGTCATTTATTTATATTACCTACTTTCTATCATACTTAATTTAGTAGCCCTACACATCAATCCTTATTTATTAAAGAATTTCGTTTTATTTACCTAAGTTTAAAATCACCTATTTATAATACTTACCTTTAATTATGGAAAAATTTCAAATTTATAACTTAAGTTTATAACATTAAATCCTCATTTATAACAGCAATTCATTGAATACTTCATTATTTCCAAAATTTCTACTTGTATAATATTCTATTCCGATCACTTATTTAACATTTCAACTTTTCATATTTGGTAAGTTATATATGTTAAAGAAAATGCAAAAGAACTTATACAAGTTTTATCTCTTCTTTTAATTAAATTTAATGTTCAACAATATTACTTTTTGTCTCATATGTTAAAAATTTCAAATTTCCCTTTATAACTTTGCATAAATTTTCTTACCTAAATTAGAGGTTTAAATTCATTAATTACTTACCTTTTATTTCACTAAAATAATTTAAACTGTTAATTAATGGAAATTTAAGAATTAAATACCGGGTCAAATTTCAAATTATTTTAAAAATAATAGATAAATAATTTCTTACAACTTTTATATCTCTAATTATATTTAAAACAATTAAAATTTTAAATAATTTCAAAATAAATCTGCAGTAGAATTTACTACAGTGGCCTTTCCCCTTCGAAACTCGAAAATGAAAGTCGATGATGCGGCCGCCATCACCGAAATTATTTTCCAGCGACAGAGAGGAAAGTACAAAACTTCTTTTCTCCAAAATCTTCTTTAAAACAATTCTTCCGGATTATACTGAAATATTTATATCGGAAAATATTTATAACAATATTATTATACTTCAAAATCCTTTGAAAGCAAATTTCAAAATCCTGGACTTAAGTTCTAAAATTTCCAAATTTCATTGATTTTAAATTAAATCTTATTTACCTATTATATATAAATTTTATTCCTAACACCCAATCTATTGCAACAAAATATATATATATATATATATATATAATATCATTTAAAAATTTATTTTATATATAGAAAATATAATAGGCAAAATTATTTCATTCACCTATATTAAAACAGATATTATGTCGGTCTGTCCTATTAAGCATTTAGAAATTCCTATTGATGTCACAGCGTCCCATGCACCAACCTGAATTTATAAATACAAAACGGAACAGATTAACACAATATTAAAACCTTTTTATAACACTAACAAATACGCACTCTCATATATACACTCAACGACTCCCATAGGGTATTACTACCATATTAGTAAAGAGTCAAACCCCACAACCCACAGGTCCCATAACCCACAGGTCCCAGGATCGAAACCTGGCTCTGATACCAACTGTAACATCCCGCCTTTTCGCACACTTTAAACCGACACACATGACGATTCAAACCATACGGAAGGGCGAATTGTTATGGGGTAAATAAGAAAACAGAGAAGAAATAAAACAAAACAGAATCTCACAGCGGAAGGATAAAATATATTAATCAAATATACAGTTCATGAAACTGTTTTACAAAATATTTTATTTTACTTGTACAATGAATATCAGAGTTACCCATACCAATACTATCAATGCAGCGGAATTAAATGGTGTAGTGAAATAATATAGTAGATACTAGTAATACAAATCTTTGTCTTCGTCCTCCAGAGCTAAATCCTCAAATCCTGAAACGCTCGGACTGACCTGAGCGAATTTGAAAAGACAAAAACACTCGAGTCAGAACTAAAAGATCTTATGTGAGTAAAATTAACAGAAATAAATATGAGTACAGTAACTCAAGAGATGCTCGGGATTTACATCTCCTAAGGGTCCGTTAAACTATTTACTATGTAGTATATTACGCTATTATAATAATGTCTATTTATAAAATAAACTTACTTTTTAATAGCGTTAAGGGGTTACCCATATAGCCCTTAACAAGGAATATATTCCCATAGTCTATACAGTACCGTAATCTCCCCCGTAATGGGCGTCGTCAGAGGGCACTCCATAGGTATGGTACAAAACAAAACTCGTAGTAAAGGCTCGGTATGGTAGGTGACACGGCACAACTAGGCAATGCCAGGGTAGATATACCAATTGCTATCCGGGCTGATGGAAACGCGCAGCGCGCAGCTGCCGCCCACCTCGAACAAACTCCCCAAAATCAAAAATAAAAGTGGCCACTGAACCAATCCAAAGTCAAAGTATAATATCGAAGAGGAGTGTCCGATCAGAGGAATGACCTCATTGGCCCGAGAATCGCTCCTGTTTTAGCCACCTTATGCCAACTCACGGGAGTCGGGTCCACATATTTACCTTACAGGAAACGCCGCCACCAACCTACTTCATTCTGGAATCTCCACCTCGCACACGGTTAGTCAAAGTGGTTTTCGGTATCGATAGAGAGTATGTCCATATCTGATCCCGGTCTCTTTGCCAACCAATCGTTATTATAACACCGCGGTCATTTAAAAATAGTTTATCTTTTAAACCAGAATAAAATTCTCCATTTCAAACAATTAATACGATATCATTTTTAAAACCCAAAACAATATGATATCATTTTATCCCAAATATAATTCTTTTCCAAAAATCATACTGCTTTATAACATCTGGAAAACCAAATATTTGAATTATACCTTCAAAGCATAATATTTCGAAATTCAAAATTTTAAAACCATAACTTCTAAAACTTGAATGGTTTGGATATTCAACAGTATATAAAATAAATGGTTTAACTTTAAGGTTACTTTGTAAAGAAAATAATTTCCATGGATTTACAAATATATTTCTTTATTTAAAGTCTAAACCAAAATTTAAATACCACTTTCAAGTTCCAAAACCACTTCAATTTCTATATATATATATATATATATATATATATATCCATTTGGAGTATTAATATTTCAAAACTAAAGTTGGAATTTATTCCTTCAACCAAATTAAATGTTCTATTATTTAGTCTTGAATATTTACATAAAAATCCATAAATAAAACTCCAATTTCTAGCAATTAAATAATTTATTCAATTAAATTATACTAAAATATTCATTTTAATTTTATCTTGGAAAAATCCAGTTATAAATATCATACCTTAAAATTTTCCAAACTTAAACATATAATACGAATTATCAAATTCCATTTCTCAATTTTCCCATTTTTATTTAATAGATTTATACACAGCTTAAATTCAAAAATTTTAACTTCATATGTATATATACAGAAGAATAACATTTATGAAATATCAAAATTAAAAAATTTTATAAACCGTATCCCATCCAAACCATAGAAATCACTTTAAAATAATTTATATATAGACCACGGTGCCTGTATAAAATTTTCTATCCTATGGTCAAGTGATACGGATATTTATCATTTCAATCAGCAATTTAAAAATAAAATTTTGCGGTTGTATATCATTTCAAACCACAATCCCGAATGGAACAAAAATGCATGATAACTTGTAGTTTAATGATATAAAATAAACATCCATTCATCCATCATCATCCATCATCCAAATCACAATCATCATCCAATAACAAAACAATATCAATATATATCCGATAATATATAACAGGTCATAACTGGCAGTTATATTCAAAAATAAATTTAACAACTATTAACTAACAGTTTATCTGCAAATAAATAACTATAACTGTCAATCTATATGCAGTAATAAAATTTAATGAACAGTTATATTAAATAAATGCGATTTAACAGATATGATGAATAAAACATGCCAAACAGTCATAAATAAATATCTACTCATATCTAAAATAAATTTAACAAACATAAAAACTTTTAGAAGTTGTGAGTGGTTTAAAACACTCACCTTTTGAATTTAAATTGAATTCAAATCCAATTTAAACCGAAAAATTCGACGGTCTCCAAATCTGTCCAAACGAGCGTTAACAGATCCGAAATTAAATTACGATCCTAACAAAAGAAATCTCGCGTGAATCGGACTATGTACGAGAAAGTTATGTTGATTTGAACGTATGAAAACAAAATTTAAAATAAAACAAACCTACCCTATATGCTATGCCATGTCATCAAAGGTGGACCCCCCTCTTCCTCCAGATACGTTCGTTCGCCCGCTACAGGCACCCAAACAGAACCGAACCCATAATATGAACCGTTGACTCCACTTTGACCGCTCGCGCACGTCACTAGCCACCTCCATACGCCGCGCCACCACCACCATCGGCTCCCGTTCGCCGAGCCGCACCCCCCTATACAGGTCCGGTCGCCCCTAAGGCCTCCGCCGCCGCCGTTCAACTCTAGGGCCGAAACCCTAATCCGCTATTTCACGAAGATCTAGCCGTCAAAACTTCCAGATAATAGCACCGATGAACAACGCTAGGGAACCTCTATAAAACCCAGAAATATTTTATCGATCCGACGAAGTTTGTCGCGGTGATGATAAACGGCCGAAACTTCATCGATTTCTTCTGGTCAAACCACATACCAAAACGAAAAACGAGTTGCACCACTGAATTACGTATTTTGAGAACTTCAACATATATTTTTCTCGAATTTTTCTGGAGAGTTTGGAATTTAATTTGAAATTTGAACAGAAATAGATCTAGGTTTGCATCCATTTGAGGAGGAGAAGGAGTTGAAGAAAAGAACGTACAGACAAATGATAGAAGATGGAGGCTAGGGTTTATAATCGTCTATTCCCCAAATTTCACATTCTATTGTTACATAAATTTGCATTGATTACTATTTATTATTATTGCTTTACTGATAAATTAGATATTTGCATTGGTTTTGCTTATGCTAAATTAATTTCCCATAATAAATAAGGTTTCAAAACAATCAATAACATTTCCTTAGCCCAAACCCCGTTTACCAATTATTTTCCTTCAATAATTCATGTTGCTATAAATACGTACATTTACACTTTCTAGTTATTCTAATATACCTATTCCAACACTTTTAACCCTTATCTTTACGTTCACCCACTTGTAATATTAATTATATTTATTACAATTCAATGTTGGCATTTATTACTATTAATTTATACAATGTTTATTGCCCTTATTTCAATTTCTTCCTTTTTCAGTTGCTACTCTACTATTCACAGTTTCTTTTGTATACTCCTTTCCTATATAATCCAATATACACAAATGCCAATTAAATCCAATTATTACCTTTAAATAAAACATAACATTCGAATACCTCTTATTAAATTGGAATGTTTCATTTAAGTTTATAAATGATCCACTTGTATTAACATAAATTTTTATTTTCAAATTTATTCCCATTTACGGTTAATCAATGTTATTTTACATTAACCAATTTTAATATTTACCTTTAATTTCACATATTCAAAGTATATCTAGGAAAAATCTTTCGACCACTTAATTTACTGAATCTTATGCAGTCTTACTATAAATAAGTTTTAAATTACCATTACTGTACATTCAATTACTATCCAAAGTATTTATTCATAAATCAATTCGATATATACGTTTGTTTCCTTCTATTTGATTTATAACCTAGTATACATTTCCCTAAATCCTGTTTCATTACCTTCATTAAATGGTTATCGCATTGAAATCAAATTTATTAGCTTATATCGCATTATTACCATTAATTAAAATTGGCTTACAAATTTTTACAATACTCTAAATAAATAACATATTATTCCATAATTACTCCTGTTTTTCACATATTCCATTCAAAAATCAAACCACAATATTTACATTATTTTATTGAATTGGAAATCTCATTTTAAATTGTTAACTTTTAATAAGAACAAATGGCAACACCAAATTCCTAACATTCCTTTTATTAAAAATTATGGAAAATATGACAAATTTAGTTAATGAAATTTTCGGGTCGTTACAATAATTAAAAAAGATTGTTGAAGTTCCAAAGAGAAATCGAAAAGCTGCCCTCAATTACCGGTGACCCTTTTATTTAGTCAAGCTCAGAGAATTTATTTGTGGCAACCTAAGTAGCAGAGGTGATTAGATTCAAATTTGGGATATCGCACCAAATGCCCTGTGTTGCAAATGCTACCCTACAGGTATTGCCTCCAACCAACTGAGCAACTAGGCCGGGTTATGAAATAAATTTTTTATTTCCAAAATTTCATGAATATTATTTATTTACCACAATAAATTTCCAAAAAACATTTATACTTTAAAATATAATTCAAAATTCAAATTTGAACTTTCAAGCAATATTTATCAGTTAAATTACAGTATATATATATATATATTTGATTATAATTAATCAAATAGCAAGATGTTACATAGCCATAATCGAAGTGTGGTCTTAATACATAAAATTCATGGTGCTCAGAAATTTAAAGACTACTGCACATTATCACGTGATTTTAACATATAAAAGAATCTCAATGAGCCATTCCGCGATTGATTTGAAATAATTACAAGTATGTAACCTTCTGTGTCCCTAATGGTCATTAGTAAATTCATCATCCATCATGTGGAGATAATTGCATACAAGGTTCAAGTCAATACATCGAATCTTTTCTCGATATAACTTTTACCGGGAGAATTCAAGGATAAGTGTTTATTATATCAATCCAATACTTATGGTTACAAATATATTTGCAGTTGTGATTGACCTAACACTTTTGTCCTAGGAATTTCTAACTGTATGTTTTATGACAATAAACATTACATCTACATATAAATATTAGGCATGCATTAGAAATAAAAAGAAGAGACCTTACTTTCATTCCAAAAAAGATTTGTTTATGAAAAGATGTTCGAAAATGTGAGAAGAAACTCTTGATAAATGAGAACATGATTATATATTGGTTTTTAGAGAAGAGAATACTTCTTTAGGAAAAGTCATAATTTATGAAGTAGTTACATCAAAGAAGAAAAAGCGTAAGGAGCCAGTCTTGGAAGAGATGCTTAATAGATCACTTATGAATCTTTCACTAACACCTTTGCAAGGGGTCCAACAAGGGTCCAAATCCAATTGGTGAAGACCATACCTTCGCCTGGAGTTATTATATATCTTTTAAGCGACCCCAGTCATTCATTTGAATGTAACGACCAGATATTTTCAATCATTCGCATCCATTATAAGTGTATAGGTAGACACGCATGACGGAATTGAATTGCTTAAAATACCGCGTTGTAAATAAAAATTTGGCAAATCTCAGAATATACAGTAAATAAAATCACATATCACAGACACAGAGTAATAATAATGCAGCGGAATTAAAAGAGATAGTAGTTCATGAAGCTACTATATTAGTATATCAGAGTTACATAAAATACAACAGAAGAGCAAAGTACAAAGGAAGTTTCACTACATAGAAGTCTACTAATACAAGAGCTGAAAGGAACAACAGACTGCAAAAGATAAAACTTGATAAGTAGATAATCTCCAGCGATTCCAATCTCCAGAAAGTGGAAATCCAAATCTGTGAATAACTCAGGCTGACCCGAGCGTAAGTAAAAATACAAACACTCGAGTCAGGACATACATACTTATACAATGTAAACCAACTCAAGTGAACTGTAGCAAAGGTACAAGTAACTTAGAAGATGCTTGGGACCACCCATCCTCTAAGGATGCGTTAAACTATTTACTATGTAGTAATATACGCTAAATACAGTAGTTTCTAATCAGTAAAGTATAATCATAGAGAAAATAGCGTTAAGGGGATGGTGAACCTTAACGTGGTCGGATCTTTAAAACCAAAATCGTAGTGGGCTCGATATAAGGAGATGATACGGCACGCGAGGAAATGCCAGGGTTGATACACCGTTTGCACTCCCGGACCGGTGGTGACGGCAAGCCAGCAGCTTCCGCCCACCTCGAACAATACCCCCGAATAAAAATGGCGCCACGTATCGAATCACAAAAGTAATAGAATGGTTTCCGATGGAGCATGCTCGATGAAAGGGTGCGACCCTTGTGTAGCCCGATATAGCTCCTGTTTTAGTCATATATGCCAACTCACGGGAGTTGGGTCCACGTAATATACCTCGAGAACGTCGCCACCATCCTACTTCATTCTGGAATCTCCACCGCGTACACGGTTGTCAAAGTGGTTTTCGGTATTGGCCGGCTATAAGACAATATCCGATCCCGATCTCTTTAACAACCAATTGTTATTATAACCCGTAGTTATAACTTTAAAATAATAATTTATACTTCAAAATAAAATATCATTTCAACCCAAATCTTTATCAAAATAAAGATTAAATCATTTCCAAACCATTTCAATATATCATCATACCATATCTTTCAATTCAAATATGTATCAAAATAAATATCAAGTCATTACTAACCATTTCAATATATTAAATTATCATATTCTTTCAAACTTCCCTTCAAATCATTTTAATATATCAAAATATCATAACCTTTCAAACTTCCCTTCAAGTCATTTAATATATCAAAGTATCATAACCTTTCAAAGCTTCATTTCCCAAATATCATATCTTTCAGAACTTCTTTTCAAATTATTTAATATCAAAATATCATATCTTTCAAAACTTCGTTTCAAATTATTTTAATAAATATAAATATCATATCTTTCAAAACCACATTTCAAATCATTTTAATATATCAAAATAGCTATATTTTTCAAAACCACATTTCAAATCATTTCAATATACCAAAATATCATGTCTTTTCGAAACTTCGTTTCAAATCATTTTAATATATATAAATATCATATCTTTTCAAAACCACATTTCAAATCATTTTAATATATCAAAATAGCTATATTTTTCAAAACCACATTTCAAATCATTTCAATATACCAAAATATCATGTCTTTCAGTACCACATTTCAAATCATTTTAATATATCAAAATATCATATCTTTTCGAAACCACATTTCAATCATTTTAATATATCAAATAATTATATTTCAAACCAAATTACTTCATTTTAAATCATAAAAATGAAGTTATTACATTTAATAATTAAATTATTAAATTCCAAAAATTTAAACTTTTCAATGTTCATTTATGCACTTAAATTTATTAAAACAATGAAAATTCAAGTTTCGCAGCATTTGGAAAATGCTACAGAAAGTTACATTCAAAACAATTCAATTTAACAAAAGACAGCATTTAAAATGCTGTTAATTAACTTCAAATATCCAATAGAATTTCACAAACACTTAGATTTTTATTTAAATCATTTTTTTACTTATAATATCATACATTTTCCCATTTATAAGCATCATTTAATTTTTCTTAAATTCATGATGTTATAAAGTTAAGTTTTCTTTCAAAAATCAATATTTATTAATAATTCACTTATTAAATTTCAACATTCAAATTTAAATTCATTACATTAAATTTCAACTTAACACTTAAGTTTAAAGTTTCAAATATAACTTAATTCCATTTTATTTTAACTTAACTTAAAATTTCACTTTTAAACCAAATTCATAAATTCCAATTTAAGTTATATTTCCAAATTCAACTCAATATTCACTCATTAACATTTTAACTTTATTCAAAAATCATTAATATGTTATAAAATCATTTTAAAATTGATTTAAATTCAAAATATCATAAATTTATCATATTTTCAAAGTTAATTTAAATTCCATTAAAAATTAAATCAAAATTTCCAAAATAACTTACATTCAGATTTTCTAACTTTTCCATAATTTATTTAACTTATAGATTTCCAGAAAATCAATAATACTACAAAAATTATATTTTTATTTAATTTTAAATCAAAATATTATAATAATTAAATTTCTAAAATATTTTAAATTTTTTAGTAAAACATATTTTAACTACGGGCCTATATATAATTTTCTACGCTAGGTAAAGTGATACGGGTAATGTATCATTTCAACCCGTAATTTACAAAGAAAAATTCGGGTTTTTATTATTTCAAACCCGCAGTTCCAAGTAAATAAAATAAGTTGAAAATCGTTCAGGCCTATCATTTCAGCCCATAACGATCTTCCCCTATTCTAAAGTCCGTTTGGGTATGTATCATTTCAACCCATAGTGATTCTAACCTAAAGGGTACTTGCAGTGTGATAAACTGATAAAAATAGCAGAACAATATAATATAACAGTAACAAATGTTATAACAGGTGTTTAAGCATGGGTGAACATCATAAAATCATAATATAGCAGGTGTAACATGATAATGCATTTTACAGACTCAAAAGGGTTCAATTTACTAGTTATATATGTACATACTGTCTGGTGAGAATAACTCACATGTTCAAAGCTGGAGATATCCACCAAAGCACACAACACAACACAATGAAGGCACGATGACATGGATATGACTTGAGTGTGGAGAGCCAAAGCAATTTGACTTGTCTAAACATTTACACAAAACAATACAAATATATGTATGTTTCAACACGATTTAAACATCAAATAACATTAGAATTCAAAGCCCAAAACAACATCGAATGAATTGCACTTGTTCTCAACCTCATGTACTTCAGTTAGGCAGTGATTAGGCTCAGCTAACTCAGGGAATTGGGTCAGGTTTAGGTGTGCAAGGGTCGGTCTACACATGGGTTTGAAGGTGGGTTTAGTCTAGGTGCATAAAACTAGGTGTACAAGGCTAAAACTATGCAACATACATCATTTGTTGCTCTTGTTTGGTTCGGCCAGAGGCTAGGTGGGCCCAACCAGTGGTGCAGGTGGTGGTGGGTGATGTGGCAAAGGGTGGAGGTCAGGTCAGAGGTGGTGGTGGTGGAGGTAGTGGCGGCTAATTGTGGTAGAAGGAGGAGATGATAAACTAGGCTAGGCTAGTGCAATAGGTGATGGTTTTTGTTGGATTTTGTGGTGGTCCTTGCCATGGATGGTCTTGACCTAAAATGGAGAGGTAGTAGGATGGGTGATGGTCAGAGGAAAGGGGTGGAGGAGGTAAGGTCAGATCTGGTTGAGGAGGAGCCAAGCTATGAAGGTGAGAACAAGTACAAAATTCAAAATAGAAAAGTAGAAAAACAAAGGAAGAAGAAGATAATTTTTACCTCAACTCCTTCAAGCCATGGCCGTATTTTTCTTTCTTTTTTAGATGAGAAATGGATCTGAGATCCACATGAAAAATTAAGGAGGAAGTCACGGCTAAAAGAGAAAAAAAAACGGTCAAAGAGTAAATGAGGAAACGGTAAAAGAAACGACTTACGTTTCAAAAGCTTTTAATACCTTTCAAATTTCCTTAATTTTGTTTATATAACTTGATATTTCTGGAAATAATAATAATCCCAGATCAAATTTCGAAAATTTATCAAAATATAAAAATATATATAGTATTTATTAATTATATAAAGTTAAATTAAGGAAAATAGCTAAAAATAGTAAACTAGTCTAGAAAATTTGAAATTAAATGAAATAAATTTTAGAAAATTCATATGAGCTTGTAATATATTTTTAAACATAAATAATAATATAAAATAAAAGTACATTCACAAAATAAATATAAAAAAATTAAATTTAAATATTATTTTAATGAAGAAAATAGCAGAAAATAAAAAAACAGCCTTAAAAAAAAAGAAATCAACACAGTAAACATTGGAAAAATTGTTTACTTCATTTTAAAATTATCATAGTACAAAAATATACATACAATAACATATTGATCCAGATTGAAATGAAATATGAAAAAGAATTTTTTTTTTTTATAATTTATAATAGACAAAATTGTTAAATAAATCAAATTACACTCAAAATTGAAATGTACATAACTTTTACAGTTTAACTCCGTTTTCAACGAAACAAAAAGTAGTGTTCAAGTTATTACATCTATTTTCATAATAAAAGATAAAATTTAAGATTTTAAATAATTCAAATTTGAAGTTTAAAAGTCACAATTTGAACAGCTTGACCAGAAATCCACTTTACAGTAAAATATTCAAATTATACTGGTTTGAACTATAAATAATTTAATAATCATCATTTATATTTAAAAATGAAATGTTTGAAATAAAACAACTTAAAAATAAAAGAAAGTCCAATTTAAATATTATACAAAAATCTAGGGTTGTTACATTGAATGTTCGTATTCTTATCTCAACTTCTTAAGGAATTTTAGCTTCAACTAAGGATGAGGCAACTTCATGTTCTCTTCTAGAACCACATTATTCATTTATTGATAAAGAATAAAATTACTTTGTGCCTTCTCTTTACTGTAATGTGCAAGTCTAATCTAAGTTTGACCGTGATAGTTAATTCATGGATATAAATATTAGGTCAGGTGATCGGTAGTAGGGTAAAAATAGAAAATTTAAAAAAAACTTAAATTAGTTTGCACCATATATTATTTTGTGTTTACATGAATAATATATTTTTAGTAAATCATATTTATTTATTATTAATAAATAAGTTTTGGTTTTTTCTTTTAATTTGATTAATTTACAATAAAACTTTATGTTTGTACATTATCATTTATCTTTATTAAATATAATATATATTGTTATTTATTTTTCTTTATTTTAATTTTATATCTTAAATTATGATATTTTTGTATTCATAATGCAATCATGCTAATTGTTATAAAAATGGTAAACTAATCCAGGGCAAACAAAAATGAATAGGTGCAACATGTGTGTAATAAACCATTGGGACATATGGTTACCATATACAGTATAATGTCAAGGGATTAGAATTATGGTCATCTGTTCACATGCATATATATATATATATATATATATATATATATATATATATATATATTTATATATAGCATGATGTTAAGAGATGACAATTTTAACAAGGGAAATATCATACATGAAATCTAACATGCATACATATATAAATATGCACGTATGTATGCATGTATATGTGTATCTTATTCATATACATATAAATAATATTACTTTAGCCATCAAATATTTTATTACCTTATGTAAGCATATGTTTTTATTTATATATACATACATATATATATATATATATATATTGTTGGCATCAAAATTGGCTACCAACATTCAAGCACCAATATTCAGTCATAGGTCTCAGATAGTATCTAAAGTAGAGAATACAATATGAAGAACAAACAAATTAAAAATGAAAGCAAATAAAAAGATATAATATCTATAGTGGTTCGGCTAGCTCAGACCTACGTCCACTCCAAAATAATCCTTTTTATTATACCGTAGTTCGTTTACAGTTGCAGTCTGAAATCCAATAATAAAATTTGCAGAGTTTAGCCTAGGTTGAAGATAAAGAGAAGCGGGAAGAATATTCTTTTCCTGACTATGACTGTTGTATTTATGGGAAAGACGTACATGGATCAGGCTGAATTTCGGTAGAAGAACCTCTAGGCCTTGACGAGGCCACCCAAGAATCTTCAGGCCCATTGGGGCCCACAATAGGGATTGGTACTAATCCCTATTTTGGTGTCCAAATAGGGAGTGATTCCTCTGGGGCGTTCCCCATGATGTTATCTAATTTCCCTCCACCATGCCATTTTCGACTAACATTTTATGAGATATCGCATTTTTCGTGAAGTGTTGTTGCATATATTCTAATTTCAGCCTATCCCTTTGGAGGGATAAGGGCCGATACCTTCAAACTCCTCCAAATAATATGTGATCCCTTGTGGAGCTTCCTCATGTTATATTATGTATAATCTCCAAGTTCTACATCAACTGGATTAGTGAAACTCGAGTTATTGATTATCTTTTCTGCAATATGGTGTGAAGGATGACTATAGCCGATCCCTCCAACTTGCTCCAAATGATGTGTGATCCCTATATGATGTTCTATATGTTGTAATTAGCTTGTGTTCCAAGTTTCATATCAATTGGGTGTGTATATGTTGAGATATTGATTGTTTTTCATTGAGTTGTACTTGCTTGGCAGAAATATGCCGACCCCTTTTGTATTGATCCCTTTTTTAAATGAAGTAATTTGCCCATAACTTGAGCGTATAAATTCCAAACAACTAGAAATTTGAAATATTGCCTTATGGAGCTTTTCTTGCCACTTTATACCGGTCTTATCAATCTTAGGACAAAAATTGAGGACATGTAAGGATCCCCTAGGTGAATGGATAGGCACCGATCCTCGGCTTGGGGGAGACACTAATCCATACTTAGAATATTCTGAAGAGTCTATCCCTCAGCCGTGGTTGATCGTCATTTCATATCGTTGAATGCATTTCATTTTTGGGCCTCACAATTATCACTCTTGGCTGATGGCTTAGATAATCGTAGAGTCTGTTGGGTTAAATACGCCTGTCTACTGCCTTGGCAATAGGTGGGTTAACATTTTGCCCCCAAAAACATGCCTTGAGATAGTAAGTTTTGTTTTGAATTGCCATGTATCCAAAATCCAAAATCCAAAATCCATTAATAGCTGTACTCTCCAAAATAGAATCCAAACAAAATCCACGGTCTATCCAGATCGTTCTATCCCAATCCCCATCCATCCAAAGCGAAAGCGATTACTGTTTGAAACTGATACCCAAATCCATGACCTCTCCTGGTATTTATCCTAATCCAAATCCTTGATCTCACTGGATCGTTGCTGAGCACAACTTGTCATGATGACCTAAGTAGGCTGATCCATTACACTTGGGCGAAGTGACCTACCCCTTATTGGCATAGTCCATACCCGAAGACCTTGATCTCTTCGAATCCTTGCTGAGCACAGTCCATACTCGATGACTAGAGTAGGATGATCCAACGTGTTCGAATGAAGTAATATACCCGTTGCCAGGCATAGTCCATACCCGATGACCTGTTGGGTTTTATTATTCGACCTTGATAACCAGTTGAGGACTTAATCCATAAGTCCGTTTCGTCATGTTCGCCCGATGAAAAGACCCATACCTTGCGGTTTTATCCCACTTCTTCGGATAGGACACAACCGCGACCTGTGTTATCTATTACATTGATCCAAATTAAAGCACTCCTAAGTCCATTTGCAAAAATATAATACGATTCTGTACAACCAATAAACCAAAGTTCAAATAAAAACAGAAAAACAAGAGTATGAAACAAACAATCACAAACCCTAGCACTACAGTTTGTCATCATCTCAAAGCATTCCTAGGGACCATCCTCGATCCCGTACATATGTAAGTGACCTAGTCGTCTTACTGTAGAGTTTGTTACTTATTCCATGCCATCCCGATCAATTGATGACAAGTTGATGATGATGCCTTGATCTAGCTATTTTCATTCGAGGTGGACAGTGGCTGCTTTTCTTCCACCGCCGCAGCCCAAGTCCTTACGTATTTTTATAACAGACCATTATGTACGTGTTCCTCAATGACATCCTTCAAATGCCTACGGTCATTTATATTGTGCCCATTCATCTCATGGAATAGGCAACTCTTTCCTGATATCCATTCGCATTCGAAGGGTTCCCTCTTCGTTGGCCTTTGATATGGTAGGCGTTCTCGAGTATCCAGATATATCCACTCAAGGGTTTCATTCAATTTCGAGAATGAAATGAATTTTGGTTCTCCCCTTTACCACTTCGATCCATCGAAGCTATTGTCCATGTTCCATTTACCTTTGTCCTTCCCTGAGCGTTCACTGGTCAGTTCTCCACCTCGTATCATATTAACTTCAGTTGCACTCTATCAGCTTTTGCACCTTCTTGTTGCAGGAACCTTTCTGGTTCATGGTAGAATTCCTTGAGATCCATTGGTGGATCCCATGTTAGCGATATCTTGAAATCTGAATTATTTACAACTCCTGACACTGCCACCATCAAACCCATCGATAGATCCGGTCGATCCACCAAAACAACGGCCATATTGAACCTGGCTAAGAAATTCTTAAGTGATTCTCCTACCCACTGCTTTACTGATATCAATGTCATCACATTATTAGATTTTGTAATGTGAACTGGAAACTGCTTCATAAATCTTTCGACCAAATCTGTTCGTGTGCTAATAGAACCGCTTTCCAACTGCCTGAACCATAGCGCAACTATGTCCGTTAAGTACAGAGGAAGACTTTTTTGATGCCCTTAGTACTTCCGTTTGCTGTATATACCTCATCATATGCATAGTCAGATCCGACTTTCTGTCATAAACTTAAAATGTTTGTACTTTAAATTCTGGTGGATTCCTAGCGTTCCTGATATTAGGAGCGAATGGACATCTATCTACATCCTTAGATCTCTATTCACCAATCCTCTACGCATAGCTCGCCTGATCATCTCCACAAAATTCTCATTGTCTTCTAATGGTAGTTTCCTGTAATCATTTTGAAGCTACGCCCTAGTCTACTATGGAATTCTAGAATGTATTCCTACAGACGAGCATCCAAATTATGATTCACACCAAGCTCCATGGGATTGATCGTAGGTCCTCCAACATTACGATCAACTAGACCTAGGGGATGTCTTCTATCCTTTGGGGATCGATGTCGATCCCTTTGGAGGAATCAGTGTTGATCCCTTTAAGATGGCTGAGGACTGCCTTCGGCTACTCTATTCCATTCCTTTGTCTATTGGCTCCATCTCCATGTTTCTGATTCTGATTTCCAACGATCCATGCTGCTTCAACTCTCTGATCTAATTTGTCATTGGCTCCAGCTACTGTATTTCCTTGACTCTTTTCTCCAGCTTGTCCAATCTGTCGAAGTAAATTCTACATCATCTCCTCTTCTCTTTTTAGTTTCCTATCCTGCATAGCATCCATCATCATTTCCATTTCATCCCTAGTGATGTAGATAAATTCTTGATTAGCTCAAGCTCCTAAGGAAGCCTCCTGATTCCCCTCATGGTGGCTCCTTTTCGATAGCACTCCCTTGTTGATTACCTAGCCATTGCTTCCTAAATCTAAGTACCCAAGCTTCTAAATCTAATATCCTAGCCTCCCAATCCACAGGTGTAAGTCTTCTCAATAAAAGCACCAAAATGTTGGGGTCAAATTAGCAACCAACGCTCAGTTGTATGAAAGCACCAATATCCAATCACAGATCTCAGATAGTATCTGATGTAGAGAATATAATATAAAGAACAAACAAATTAAAAATGAAAGCAAGAAAAAAAGAGACAATATTTATAGTAGTTTGGCTAACTCGTCCACTTCAGAATAATCATTTTTATTATACTGTAGTTTATTTACAGTTACAATCT
Organism: Allium cepa; assembly: GCA_030765085.1. NCBI lineage: Eukaryota > Viridiplantae > Streptophyta > Magnoliopsida > Asparagales > Amaryllidaceae > Allium > Allium cepa. Next base: position 759,676,124 of record CM060929.1, read on the forward strand.
GAAATCCAAGAATAACATTGGCGGAGTTTAGCTAATTTGAAGATAAAGAGAAGCAGGAAGAAGGTTTTTTTTTTGACGTTATGCCAACTATATTTATATAGGAATACGTGTAAGAATCGGGCTAAAATTTTGACAGAAGAACCTTTAGGCCATGAGGAGGCCACCTAAGTACTTTTTGGTCCATTAGAAATATGGAAGGTTACCGATCCCTATTTTGGTGCCCGAATAGGAAGCAATCCCTTTGGGGATTTCCCCGTGATGTTTGCTACTTTCCCTCCAAATTTCATATCATTCCGACTTATGGTTTGTGAGATATCGCATTTCCCATGAAGTGGTGTTGCATATATTATGATTTCAACCGATCCCTTTGGAGGGATAGAGGTCGATCCCTCCAGACTCCTCCAATTGACATGCGATCCCTAGAGGAGCTTCTCCATGTTATATTATTTGTAGCCTCAATGTTTATGCCAATTAGATTAGTAGAACTCGAGTTATTGATTGATCTTCGTTGTTATATAGTGTGAAGGAAGACTATAGCAAATTCCTATGGAGGGACTGTGTAACGACCTAGAATTTCTAGTCGTAAATTTTGAACATTTGATTCATTTTAAATGTTAAATGTGGACTTTGAATTGATTTTTGAAATAAGGATTTTTTTAAATCAATAGAATTTAGTTGTAATTTTCAATATGCAAATTCAATTAAAATTTGAATAATAATAATTTAATATTGGAATTGGGATAATTGGTGAATCTGGATATAAATAAAAAATGGTTCCTAAAATTTATTTTAAGTCTATTTGGATTTAAATAATGATGTTGGACTTTTGGACGGAATCAAAAGTCGATAAATTAAGATTTGGAATTTTATGTTAATTTAATAATGGAATTTAATAATAATATAATAATGCAAATAATCAGATTTTGGTTCGAAGTGAATCAGAATAGTTTTTAATGTAATTATGAAGTCTATATGATTTATAATAGAGTTAGTAAAGTTTTAAAAGTGAAATTTTAGATGATTTCGACGATTGTGAAAATCGCTCGAATTTATCGACGAGTTAAAATAGCCTTCTGAGGCACAGTCTCAGAATTCAACGAAACCAGTTTCATTGGATCTGTAATAGTTAGCTATTATCGGATTTCAATTTTTTTAGCAATCGAAATTGTTGTTTGACTCTGGCAGCTCAAAACACATAGAAACTATTTTAATTGATTTAATTTAAATTTGATCGTTTATTTCCGTAACTCGCACATATGATCGAATTAGCCTTCGAAACACGTTCCATTGTGTTCGAAACATGGGTAAAACATTATAATCGCTTGTCGGCATGCGTCGTTTGGAGATCGTGTTAAAAAGTTGCTTTAAAATAGATTTAATGTTAAAATAATATTTACATACGTATATATATTGTAACGACCTGAGAAATTTACTGCTAACAAATTGGATTCCTGCGGAAGTTAGCGACAAATTGAAACTAAAATTTTAATAACGTAAGAATTTATTGTAACTATCTAGATATTTTTTGAATAAAAGAACTTTTAAATAAAATAACCTACTAAATTTGTGGGTAACGTATTTTGGAAATAATTTGCATAAATTTTATTTTTGGAATGTCATTATTTTATGTTGTAATATTTAAGAGAGATTTATAATAAAAATATAATAACGTCTGTTGAAGACTTCCGGTAACGTTAACGCATTAAATTAGTTTTATATGGTCCAATTAGCGGTATCAGCGACCGCAAATTTCGGAAAACGAATATTTATTTGAACGAACAAACGTGATTTTTCTTTATATTATTAGACTCGTGCTGACAAGGCGAGCGCAACGATACCTTATTTGCTGAATTTGGAGGTCCGATGTGGAAGTTACGCGCTGTTTTGTGTGTATATAATGGGTCCGTATATAAATTTATTAGTTGCCGTTATAAACTGAATTAATTGATTAGAATTCAAAATTTAAATTCCTGAACGTGTTTAACAGCTGTAGCCTAAAAATTAATTGGTACGTTACACGATTAATTGGTACGTTACACGATTAATTGGTACGTTACAAAATTAATTGGTACGTTACACAATTTATTGGTACGTTACACAAATTTATGGTACGTTTTAAGATATCAACCGGTTACCTTAAACTTAGATTTTTCCTCCCTGGAATAACTCACGCAATCTAAACTAAGTATAAAAATAAGAGGCTTCACCACTTTTCTCTCGTGTTCAACTTCCTCCTTCGGCATCTTTTCGCACCCAAATAAAAAAAAAGGAAGAAGGCAACAGCCGATCCAACTTACAAAACAAACCCCCTCTCCCCTGTACCAAGCACCGCACCACCTTCCTAACCACCGCAACTCCCCTTCCACGGCAGCCACGCCACCGATCATCCCCCAACGCCACCTACGCCACTGCCACCTCAGCCCTGTGCGGTGAGTTCTTTTTTTTTCCTCTTTTCTCTCTTCTTCTTGCTGCGTGCGTCAAATATTAAAAAAAAAATTTGAAGGGATACAAGCTTGCATGCGAATGGCCCTGCATGCAAACATTGAATGGTTTTGGATACAGTGAATATATATATATATATATATATATATATATATATATATATTTCTTCTTTTTCTTTCTCTGGAAGTCGCGTGCGTTATTTATATAAAAAAAATATAAAAATAAAGTGAAGGTGATAACTTGGCACTGCATACATATATGTTACACCTATATATACTAAATGGTAAAGTTATGGCTGAACATTTTTTTTGTTTTGTTTTCTCCACTGCCTAGTTGCGTGCAATAAAAAAAAATTGGAAGTGGTACAAGCCTGCATGCCACAAATTGAATATATTTGGTACAGTGAGTATATGCATAATGAATGAAGGGTTTGTGTTGGTTTTGGATTCTTTTCCCGAAGTTGCGTGCGTTATTATAAAAAAAATTATATAAAAAAAGAAGAAAATGTAACAGTAAACATAGGATTTGAACATTGAGCTGTAAACTTGTCAGTTTGTCCGCGTGTATAATTTTATACATCAAGTTAGTTCGATTTTTATAATGAATTAAGGAATTCATGTTTGCCAGTTATATATATACATGTAAGTATATATGTATATATATATATATATATATATATATATATATATATATATATATATATATATATATATATATATATATAAACTGAAATTGTAATGACAACCAAATTTTTAAACAATTTTTAACGCGAATACATAACGACGTAAATGTTAATATATGATTTTATTACGTTTGTCGCAGTCGGAATCCATTAACTTAGGAGTTATCTGTTCACCGTCTGATCTGTGCAGTTTATTCTAGCGCAGTTTATCGTATTTTAGTTTTGAAACTCATCGTTGTTATATTTATTTTTTTGATGTGTATCCAAGGAATTTGACATTTGGCTCCTCCATTCGAATCTGGGTCGTGCTTTTGTGCTTGTGTAGGTCCCATTTGTGCAATTCGTTGTTGTGTCTTCAGCTCAAACCTGTGAGCTATTCTCACCATACAATATGTATATATATAACTAGTAAATTGACCCCTTTTGAATCTGTAAAATGCATTATCATGTTACACCTGCTATATTATTATTTTATGATGTTCGCCCATGCTTAAACACCTGTTATAACATCTGTTATTGTTATATTATGTTGTTCTACTATTTTTATCAGTTTATCACACTGCAAGTTCCCTTTAGATTAGAATCACTATGGGGTGAAATGTTACATACCCGAACGGACTTTAGAGTAAGGAAAAATTGTTATAGGCTGAAATGATAGGCCTGAATGATTTTCAGTTTATTTTTATTTACTTGGGACTGCGGGTTTGAAATGATAAAACCCGGATTTTTCTTTGTAAATTACGGGTTGAAATGATATATTACCCGTATCACTTTACCTAGCGTAGAAAATTTTATACAGACCCGTACTTAATATATGTTTTTCTAAAAATTTTAAAATTATTTAGAAATGTAAATATTAAAATATTTTGATTTAAATATAATTAAAAAGGGATTTTTGTAAAATATTATTGATTTTCTGAATAATTGTAAGTGAAATGAATTAATGAAAAGTTAGACAATTTTAAATTAAGTTATTTTGGAAAATTTGATTTAATTATAATTGGTAATTAAATTGAATATGATATTACGATAAATTTATCATAATTTGAATTTAAATGAATTTAAAGTGATTTTTTTTCATATTAATGATTTTAATAAAGTTGAAATGTGAAATGAATGAATATTTAAGTTGAAATTTTGAAATATAACTAAAATTGGAAATTTATGAATTTGACTTAAAAGTGAATTTTTAGTTATATTTGAGAATTTGAACTTAAGTGCTAAGTAGAAATTTAATGTAATGGATTTAAAATTGAACATTGCATTTTAATAAGTGAATTATTATTAAATCTTGATTTTTGAATGAAAATTTAACTTTATAAAATCATGAACTTGAGGAAAATTAAATGATGTTTATAAATGTGAAAATGTATGATTTTATAAGTTAAAAATGTTTTAAATAAAAATATAATTGGTTGAGAAATTTTATTGAATATTTGAAGTAAATTTACTGCATTTTTGAAATGCTACTAATTACAATGTAGATGATGTTACAGCATTTGTAAATGTTGTAGTTGATGATAATGAACTAAAAAGCTATTGAATTAAAAACTATTATAGAAATTATTGTAAGTGCTATAATTTCTGAATTTAACTAAGTTTATTTGAAATTTAAGTAAACCCTATTACAACATTTTAAAATGTTGTCTTTTGTTAAATTGAACTGTTTTGAATGTATCTTTCCGTAGTGTTTTCTAAATGCCACGAAAAGGGAATTTTCACTGTTTTGATATACTTAAGTGAATAAATGAATTTTGGAAGTTGAAAATTTTGGAAATTTAATAATTTAATTATTAAACAAAATAACTTCATTTTTATGGTTAAAAATGATTTTTTGGAATATAAACTGTTTTGAAATGTGAACTGAAATGGTATTTTAAATTAAATAAAATGAATAATGATTTGAAATGAATGTGGTTTTGAAAAGAGATGATATTTTGATATATTAAATGATTGAAACGTGGTTTTGAAAAGATATGATATTTTGATATATTAAAATGATTTGAAAACGGAGTTTTGAAAGATATGATATTTTGATATTAAAATGATTTGAAAAGAAGATCTGAAAGATATGATATTTTGGAATCATTTTATCTTTATTTTGATAAAGATTTGGGTTGAAATGATATTTTATTTTGTAGTATAAATATTGTTTTAAAAGTTATAACTACGGGTTATAATAACGATTGGTTGTTAAAGAGGCCGGGATCGCATATTGTCTTATAGCCGGCCAATACCGAAAACCACTTTAACAACTGTGTACGCGGTGGAGATTCCAGAATGAAGTAGGATGGTGGTGACGTTCTCGAGGTATATTACGTGGACCCAACTCCCGTGAGTTGGCATAAATGACTAAAACAGGAACTATACCGGGCTACACAAAGGGTCGCACCCTTTCATCGAGCATGCTCCATCAGAAACCATTCTATTACTTTTGTGATTCGATATGTGGCGCCACTTTGATTCAAGGGTATTGTTCGAGGTGGGCGGAAGCTGCTGGCTTGCCGTCACCACCGGTCCGGGAGTGCAAATGGTGTATCCACCCTGGCATTGCCTCGCGTGCCGTGTCATCTCCTTATATCGAGCCCACTACGATTTTGGTTTTAAAGATCCGACCGCGTTAAGGTCCACCATCCCCTTAACGCTATTTTCTATATGATTATACTTTACTGATTAGACATTACTGTATATAGCGTATATTACTACATAGTAAATAGTTTAACGGATCCTTAGAGGATGGGCGGTCCCAAGCATCTTCTAGGTTACTTGTACCTTTACTACAGTTCACTTGAGTTGGTTTACATTGTATAAGTATGTATGTCCTGACTCGAGTGTTTGTATTTTTATTTACGCTCGGGTCAGCATGAGTATTCACAGATTTGGATTTCCACTTTCTGGAGATTGAAAATCGCTGGAGATTATCTACTTGTCAAGTTTCATCTTTTGCAGTCCGTTGTTCCTTTCAGCCCTGTATTAGTAGACTTCTATGTAGTGAGACTTCCTTTGTACTTTATTTCTTCTGTTGTATTTTATTTAACTCTGATATATTTACATAGTAGCTTCATGAACTACCATTTCTTTTACTTCCGCTGCACTATTATTACTCTGTGTCTGTGATCTGTGATTTTTATTTACTGTATATTCTGAGATTTGCCAAATTTTTATTTACAACGCGGTATTTTGAGCAATCCTATTCCGGCATGAGTGTCTACCTATACACTTATAATGGATGCGAATGGTTGAAAATACCTAGTTGTTATAGTTGGTATCAGAGCTTTGGTAGCTCTAGGCAAAGCTCAGCATATGGAGTGAATATATTTACAGAATCACTTTCATTCGAGTTTGAATCTCTTCCCTTTTGACTCAATTCCTTTGAATTTTGGAATGTTCCCTACGGTTCCAAAATCCATTCGTATCTCTCACTATTCATCTTCTTTTGACACTGGAGTATTCCATAACTCTGCTTCGAATGATCTTTTTGGTGAGTCGGCGGTCACGTCAATTTAAAATTGAATTGAGAAAAAAGGGAAACTCCCTTAAAATTAGCGTCGATTCACCAGAGATTTATATCTATCCTTGGTTTAGATACTAATATCTTTTGTTATTCCAAACTCTAACTCTTGACATCGAATGTAGATTTACCCTAGAAAAATCCACATTGATCTTATTTTTTAAATCACGGTTGACCCGGTAAATGTTGCCCATGATTTATTTAAGCTTATCCACCTCCCTATTTTGTTATTTAATCATCTTGTCTTTTGTTTCCAACCTATTTTCAAACATTTTGAATTGTGCTTGTAAATATATGTTTTGTTTATATATTGTGTTGTTTGAGTTGTTGATGTTGAGTTGGGTTTCCGATCGATTCGTCTGATCAACGCTATCGATAGGATTTCTAAAACACTTTGACGGAACAAACTGACACAATATTATTTTGAAAATTTGGTTAATGAAATAAATTGTGATATAAGTAAATTTATGGATCTTAATAAATTGATTTAAACTAATCATTTGAAATGACAATACTTGATTTATCAATTATATTTCTATAAATGAATTTATAAATAATTGTTTATAAATTGATTTGGGAACTTAAATGAATTTAGAAAAGAAATTTGAGAATTTAATTTCCGATGGTTTCAAACCTTGTGTTTAAAATTTTAAAAGGTTATATTATTTAAAGTATTTTCAAATAGAAATTTGTTTCCAAAGAATTTTAAGTTTAACATTAGCGCTCTTCTCATTGTCGCTGGGAAATAACTTCGGTGATGACTGCAGCATCATCGACGTTCATTTTCGAGTTTCGAAGTGAAGAGACTGTTCTGTAGTCTTGCTACAGCTTTGTTTTGGGAAATCAAATTTATTTGAATTTCTAAAATATGACTTGATTTATAATATATATAGACATATGATTAAAATTTATTTGATAAACTATGTACATACATTTAGTTATCTCTAAATGGTTTGAAGAAATCAAAAATTTAATTTCTTAAATTCTATTTTAAAGAATAATTTCAGTTATAAAAAGAAAATAAAAAAATTTGAATAAACAATTTAAGCTTGAAATGATTGAATTGGGAAGTTTTATTTGTATAATACAATTGCATTCAAATATAACTTATCTTAATTTCAGAAATTAACAATGTAATTTGGATAATATAAAATATAAAAAGATTTTATAAATAAAATTTGAGTGGTTATAATAAATGTTATACAATTAAATTTTAATGATTAACAGAGGTAAATATAATAAAGGGTAATTGAATAACTTACAATATAAATGATGTTAAAGAAATTAAGAATAAATTAAAACAGTTATAATAAGTGTAAGTATGTTTAACATAAGTGATAAATGTATTTAGAGGAATAAAGCTAATTTTTATTAGGAATAAAGAGAATTAAATTTATTAAGTACATCGTGAGTGTAATAAATGATTATTTTTCAAACCCATGGTTTTAAAAATTGTTAATTTTAGATGATTGGATAATAATATAATGAAATTTGAGATAGTTAAGATTTATTCAACTTGTGTAAAGATTTATTCTCTATTTAAGTTGAAATTTCCATGCTTTCAAATCTAATTCCTTATTTTGCTTTCCAAACTATCTTTTGGTTGTCCTTATCATCCTTATCTTGCTATAGATTGGTATAGGCATCTTTCTATAATCTTTGATAGATCTTTGGCAATCATTTTGAATCCACCTTTTCGTGCTTGTGTTCTTAATTTTGGAGAATCTTGGAAAGATCATCTCCACCTTGTTAAACTAACCTATAACAATAGTTATCAGGTATAATTTCAATCTCCTTGCCATCATATCTTAATCCTATTTCACTCTATCTTTGTCCGTGCTTTTCCGTACCTCATTCCTTTTCGAGGACGAAAAGTTTTGAGTGAGGGAGAGTGTAACGACCCGAGAAATTTACTGCTAATAAATTGGATTCCTGCGGAAGTTAGCGACAAATTGAAACTAAAATTTTAATAACGTAAGAATTTATTGTAACTATCTAGATTTTTTTGAATAAAAGAACTTTTACATAAAATAACCTACTAAATTTGTGGGTAACGTATTTTGGCAATTAATTTGCATAAATTTTATTTTTGGAATGTCATTATTTTATGTTGTAATATTTAAGAGAGATTTATAATAAAAATATAATAACGTCTGTTGAAGACTTCCGGTAACGTTAACGCATTAAATTAGTTTTATATGGTCCAATTAGCGGTATCAGCGACCGCAAATTTCGAAAAACGAATATTTATTTGAACGAACAAACGTGATTTTTCTTTATATTATTAGACTCGTGCTGACAAGGCGAGCGCAACGATACCTTATTTGCTGAATTTGGAGGTCCGATGTGGAAGTTACGCGCTGTTTTGTGTGTATATAATGGGTCCTGTTAACCCGCCTTTTTACAAGGCCACGGATAGGCGGATTTAACTTAAACAACTTCACAACTATCGTATGATGGATTCGGTTTAAAATGATGAAGTTCAATTGGATATGTCGTTGGGTAAGGAGAGTATGTTCGGCATTTGTATATGTCCGACATTTATGGGTGCTCGGCACCTAATTATGCTCGGCATGCTAACTATGTTCGGCGTATAAGTATGTTCAGCATTTACTGTTTGTTCGGCATATAAGTATGTTCGGCATTTATGTTGTTCGGCATGTGGATATGTTTGTCCGGTCTAAGTTTGTTCGGCATGCTCAGTTATGAAATTGGGCAAGGCCACCGTTTGTCCGGCCTAATCGTCATTTATACTTGGCCGGCATGTCACTACGTTCAAAATTTACTGTTTGTTCGGCATGTCAGTATATTCGGCGTTTATATTTGGCCGGCCCGAAGGTATGCTCGGCATTTTGTACTCGGCATTTTGTACTCGGCATTGAGGTACGTCCGGCATTCCTTCGTTCGGCATCCTCCACTCGGCATTTGTACTCGGCATTGAGGTACGTCCAGCATTCCTTCACTCGGCATCCTCCACTTGGCATTTGTACGTTTGGCACACCTCATCCCAGCATCGCTTTGTTGAGTCACAAGCTTTATGAAAGTTTTGATTTCTGACAAATAAGGCGATTGATTTTTAACAAACAAGGCGATCGACAAAAACAAGGTCAATAGAGCTATATATGGTACTCTAGATTATAGGTTGATTATTTGTTGTTGTAATAGTAATAAATTTGTTAAAATCTATCCTCAAATAATCATGCATATCAAGGGAATCAATATATATACGAATAATTTATAAGTTGCATGCAGTTGCACAATTCAATGTGCAATTTAACAGGCACCGGTCGACCGGTCAATATAGGTGCGGTCGACCGTTCCTGTGTAAATTGCACAGTGAACGTGCACACATGCACATAACGTATATATATTTGAATTCCTGTCTACCGGTCCATTTTTGACCTGTCGACCGTTTTTAAACAGAAAGCAACTTTTCCAAAAGACACTTCTCTTCTCCAAAGGTTGCATCTCCTATCTTTCATCAATGATCATAACTCTTAATGGCAACTGTTCACAAAGAGTTACAACTATTTTTCTCTATATATACTCATCTAAATCATTGATTCAAACACAAGTTTTTACAACGATTTCATATATTCTTTTAATCTAATCTCTGATCTCAATACTGTATTATAAAAGCTCTAAATTATTTATTGAATCTTTGAAACTATTTCATATCCTTTGATTCAATAATATACTTTCCTTAATCTTTTCAAAACATCATATCGCATACTTTGAGGATAAGATTATAGGAAGGGTGTACTGCTAGTGACAAATCCGTGTTTTCAAGAACACAAGTTGTCAACAACAATTGTATTTGTTCTTTTGTTGAAGTCCTCTGTGTTGTAAGAGGCAAGTGTTGAAGTCCTCAGTGTATTAGAGGCGTGAAATCCCGTTCGGCTGTTCGGGTATTGTAAACCTGTTCCTCCGGGTGAAGCGAGGTAGTTAATAGTGAAAATCCAGATAGAAGTCTGGGACTGGACGTAGGACGGTGCTCCGAACCAGTATAAAAATCTCTGGTGTGATTTTTCTATTTTCTATTTACAATGCTATTATCATCTATTTCCGCATTTGTATTGTAATCCATATTACACGATCCGTGTATACTATATTAGCACATATAATTGTATACACACCGCACTTTCAATTGGTATCAGAGCACGGTCATCATATAACCGTAACACAGTTATTTGATATATTCTTGTAATATGGCAAATAACGCAAGTACTAGCACTCAAAACACCACTTACACAGAAGGGCAATCGACACAAAGACCTCCATTTTTCAATGGTCTTAACTATAGTTATTGGGCAACACGTATGTCATTCTTTATGCAATCAAGTAGCTATGATGCTTGGAATGCTACTCAAAGAGAAATAGTAAATCCAACAACTGATTATTCAGAATGGACTGTAGCTGAGAAAACGGCAGCAGCTGTAAATGCAAGAGCAATAAATATGTTGTTCTGTGCATTAGACCAAAATGAATATAACCGTGTTAGTATCTGCACTACTGCATATCAAATTTGGCAAACGCTAAAAATCACTCATGAAGGTACTAACAAGGTTAAACAAGCCAAAATAGCCATGCTGAAAAGTCAATTTCAAAATTTCAAAATGAAACCAAATGAAACAATCAATGACATGTATTCACGGTTTCAAACTATTCACCATGCACTTATTGGGTTAGGACAAAAGTATTCTGATTTTGATGTTGTTTCAACAGTCCTACATTCTCTGACTAATGAATGGGAAGGAAAAGTATTAGCAATTGAAGAAGCTAATGACCTTTCCGTCATGAAGCCAGATGAATTGATAGGAAATTTAATGTCCTATGAAGCAAATTTGCAGGCTAGAAAAGAACAGAAAGAAGAAAAGAAAAATGTAGCATTTCATGTTGAGAAAGATGAAAATGAATCAGATTCTGAAGATGAAGATTTGGCGTTCATTGCTAAAGGTTTCAAAAAATTCCTAAAATATCGAAAAGCCAGTCGCTACAATAAAAGAAAACCTGGATCAAATAAACCATCTTCATCTGCTATAGAATGTTTCAACTGCCATAAAAAGGGACACATGCAGAAGTATTGTCCAGAACAAAAGAAAAAGTCAGAAAATGACAAATTCAAATATAAGAAGGACAAATCAAAGAAACGAGCCTTCTCAGTAACATGGGATGATTCAGAGTCATCTTCATCAGAAAGTGAAAGTGATTCGGAGAATGAACAAGCTAATGTTTGCTTTATGGCAATAGAAGATGAGGTACAAATTCCTACATTTGATGAATTACTTGATATTAATGCTGAATTGATAGTCAAATATAAAGACTTAAAACGTCAATTAAAAGTAGTCAAAGCAGATTTAAGTAGAGCAGAGTTTGAACGAGATATGTTAAAAGATGAGAAGAAAATATTAGAAGAAGAACTTGAAAATATTCAAGAATCATCATCTAATGTTGACTCTCAAATATCTCTTTTGAGTCAAGAAGTAGAAGCTCAAAAAGAGAAAAATAATGCTCTCACTACTGAAAATCATGAACTTATAGCAAAAGTCAAAATTCTAGACCTAGAAAAAGCTAGTTTACAAACAAAGTTTGATGACATTACTCAAAATGTTTCTAACTTTAACAAAGGTCGAGAAAATTTGACTAAAATCATTGAAAGTTCACAATCTATTTCAGATAAACAAGGTTTGGGATATAACAAACATGAAACTAAGAAACATCTTAGAAATAAAAGGAAGAAGAAAGTACAAAAAAACTGAAGCTAAGAAAAATCTTAGTTTATTATATTTCAAACCAAAACCAGTCGTGAAATTTCAAAAGAGAAATGTCAAGACTATCAAAATATGGGTTCCTAAAACAAATAATAATTTGATTAGGAACAAATACATTCAGCAATTCATGAAAAATGTACATTTTAATAACAATTATATATATAAAGGTGATACCAGACCCAAATGGGTTTGGACTCCTAAGACCTAACTCTTAGGACCCTATAAAAAGTGGTTACCATGAACTTAATTCTATTTTTTGCAGGTCCCACTGAAGAAAAGAGGAAAGTGGATATTGGACAGTGGTTGCTCAAAGCATATGACGGGAGACAAGAGCTTATTAACAAATATTAAATACTCAGATGGTGGCTCAGTCACTTTTGGAGACAATTCAAAAGGTTATATCATCGGCAAAGGCGATGTGAGCAATTGCGGTACATCTAACTTACCTCTTATTACTAATGTCATGCTAGTTAGAAATTTAAAACACAATTTACTTAGTATTAGTCAATTATGTGACAAGGGTTTTATAATTTCCTTTTCAAATAATAAGTGTAGTATTTTAGATAAAGATCATAATTTGGTTTTTGAAGGTTATAGAGACAGAAATATATATATTCTAAATATGAATATTAATCATAATTCAGATATGTGTCTTGTGGCTAATGACAATGATCCATGGCTATGGCACAAACGTCTCTGTCATATAAACTTCAGAACTATTGACAAGCTAGCCAAAAACAATCTAGTTAGAGGACTACCCAAAATGAGTTTTAAAGTTAACAACATTTGTGATGCATGTCAATTAGGAAAATTGACCAAATCATCGTTTAAATCCAAGAAAGTCATATCAACATTACAACCACTTGAGTTACTGCACATGGATTTATTTGGACCTACTAGAGTTCAATCAATAAATCACAGTCAATATGTGCTTGTAATTGTTGATGATTTCTCTCGTTATACATGGACAATTTTCTTAAAAAATAAAAGTGATACTTTCGATCATTTCAAATCTTTCGTCAAAAGAATTCAAAAATCAAAAGGAATTAAAGTTAAAAATATAAGAAGTGATCATGGCGGAGAGTTTGAAAATAATGAATTTGAACATTTTTGTACAAAGAAAGGTATATATCATAATTTTTCGTTTCCCAGAACTCCACAACAGAACGGAGTAGTAGAACGAAAGAACCGAACTTTACAAGAATGTGCAAGAACATTATTGAATGGAACCACCTTACCAAAACATTTCTGGGCAGAAGCTGTCGCAACTGCCTGTTATGTTTTAAATCGTGTGTCCATAAGACCTCTTACCAAGAATACTCCTTATGAATTCTTTAACAAAAGAAAGCCCAAAATCTCATACTTCAAAGTTTTTGGTTCCAAGTGCTTTATTTTAAATACGAAAGACCAGCTTGGAAAATTCGATCCAAAAGCCGATGAAGGAATATTTGTCGGTTATTCGGAACGAAGTAAGGCCTATCGGATATTTAATAAACGAACCAAAACTATTGAAGAATCACTTCATGTCTCTTTCGATGAAATTTATAAGCATCCTCACACAATATCAGATGATGACGAATCAATAGTCATTGATAATCCAATCATCTCAAATACTGATTCTGACTCAGAAGTAATTATTGAGAATACTCCTCAAATATGTGAATTACAATCACCACCAAGAATATTAAGAGACCATCCGGCCCAAAATATAATAGGTGAAATAACATCACATGTCAGAACAAGGAGTCAACTCAATCAAATGGGTCATGTCGCTTTTCTCTCAAATATCGAACCTAAGAATCCAAAAGAAGCTGCTACAGATGATTACTGGATCATTGCCATGCAGGAAGAACTAAATCAGTTTGAGCGCAATGACGTTTGGGAACTTGTTCCGAGACCAACTGATCAGTCAGTAATTGGTACTAAATGGGTCTATAAAAATAAGGCTAACGAACAAGGAAATATCACCAAAAATAAAGCAAGATTAGTAGCACAAGGATACAATCAGGAAGAAGGTATCGATTATGAAGAAACTTTTGCACCAGTTGCTCGACTAGAAGCTATTAGAATTCTATTATCTTTTGCTTGTCATCATAATTTCAAACTTTATCAGATGGATGTCAAAAGTGCTTTTCTCAATGGATTTATCAAAGAGAATGTCTATGTCGAACAACCTCCTTTATTCGTACATGAAAAATATCCTGACCATGTATTCAAACTTAAGAAAGCTCTGTATGGTTTAAAACAAGCACCTCGTGCTTGGTATGAACGATTACGTAGCTATCTTATTAATTCAGGATTTGAAATAGGCAAAGTCGATCAAACTTTGTTTATTAAACATTCTCGAAAAGATATTCTGGTTATCCAAATATATGTAGACGATATCATCTTTGGTTCAACAAACGATAAACTCTGCAAGGAATTTGCAAGTATTATGACCAAAGAATTCGAAATGTCTCATATGGGAGAACTATCTTATTTTCTTGGACTTCAAATCAAACAACTTTCAAACGGTATTTTTATCAATCAAGAAAAATACTGTGAAAATCTTATCAAACGCTTCGGATTACAAAATACATCTGGTAAACCAACTCCTATGAGTACAACTACACATCTTGAAAAAGATGAAAGTGGTAAGAATGTTGACCAGAAATTATATCGAAGCATGATTGGTTCTCTTCTTTATCTTACAGCTAGTCATCCAGATATATTAATGAGTGTTTGTTTATGTGCTCGTTTTCAAGCCGATCCAAAGGAATCACATTTACGAGCAGTGAAACGTATAATTCGTTATCTTAATAATACCAAAGATTTTGGTCTTTTCTATCCAAAAGAATGTCCATTTGAATTAGTATCATATAGTGATGCTGATTTCGGTGGCTCACGAACAGATAGAAAAGGTACAAGTGGTACATGCCATTTTATTGGAAAATCACTTGTCTCTTGGTTTAGTAAGAAACAGAATTGTGTTTCACTATCAACATGTGAAGCTGAATATATATCAGCGGCTCTCGCTTGTACTCAAGTACTATATATGCAACAAACACTTCAAGATTTTGATATTCATTTATCAAATTCTATTATATACTGTGATAACACAAGTGCTATAAATCTTTCTAAAAATCCAGTGAATCACTCTCGAACTAAACACATTGATATCCGTCATCATTTTCTTCGAGATAATATTGAAAAAAGAAATATATGTCTTGAATATGTCCATACTGAAAATCAATTAGCAGACATTTTTACTAAGCCGCTGCTCGAATCTAATTTTATTAGATTACGAAGAGAGCTTGGATTAATTTCAAGAAAAAATCTTGACTAAGCAATTACTAATGTACACCTTCTCTTTTGATTATTCTCTTTAATTATAATTTTTTGTTTAAACTAAACTAATGTCTTTTCTCCTAGTAACCGTATCTTTTACTTAACCTATTTTTTATATTAAATATTAGCCATTGCTTTATTTAATGGTTAAAATCTATTTACTCATTTTATAAATTCAGTTTTAAAAACAAAGCTATTTTTAGATTTACAATAAAATTTCTGCTTATATTTTCGTGGTTAAAAGTTATCATTAACTCTCATCCATAAAAGTATATATAAGAAACTTATATATATAAGCTTGCAAAAAAAAATTTTTTTTATTCATCTTTACTTCTTATCTAACCATAATACTATATTCAACTTACACTATGGCTCATATTTGTGACAAATGTGCGCAAGAATCTCACATTTCTATTACAAGCTCTGAGTCGGACGAATATTATTCTCCTACTACTCCAAAACAAAAATCGAGCTGTCATCATCAATGCTCTTATATGTCTGATAAAACTCCAAATTCAAAACGAGTTAAAAGGACACTATTCTATTCTCCTCGAACCAAAGCTCAAATTGATGAGATACACCATTACCAAAAACATCAGATAGACCTTCAGAGACAACTCCATTACGGGCAAAGTCAACTTTATCACGAGCAACAACGGACATCGGCACGATTGTCTGTTTTAGAAAAGTTGGCAACATTTTTCTGCGGTTCCAACAAACATGACGTACATGAACCAATGCCATCTAGGCCATCAACATCTAAAAGTCCTAACTCATGGGATCGGAACTATGAAAAGAATGAAGGAGCTCAGAAACAATGGAGTCCATGGTCGAATCGTATTGAAGGAAACAACGATAATTCTAATGACGAACTTTCTCATTAGATTTATATATAGTTGTTATATATTTATCTATCTCTTGTATAATGATGGTTATATTTTGTATTATGTATAAAATATAATATATATATATATATATATAGGTTGATATATAATAAAAAACTTGAAAAAGAATCCTATATGCACAACAGACCAGAACCGGTCGACCGCCCATATTATTGCCGGTCGACCGTTTACTCTCTGGTTGAAAACGGTCGACCGGCCAAAATTTGTAGGTCGACCGGTTACGCATTTTTCAGTTTTCTATATATAACCCTATACCTTACTTTACCCTCTACCCTCATTCACTCTCTACTCAAACTATTCTCTATCCCCAAATCACAAACCCTAGTTCCCATTCTTCAATTCCCAAATCACAAATCCTCCAACAATGGCTCCTCCTCAAAAGAAATCAAAGAAAGGAGCAATCTCTGAAACTTCATCTCATACCATCTCCGTCAAAAAATGGCTTCAAACTCCAATTGCTATAACACGATGGAATCAAATGACAAATTACAAGTTTCATCCGGGATCTTTTATCAAATTTGATGATTTCACAGCTTACGGAGTTCGAAGGTTAGCCGATAATGCCAACATTACTCCATTGATAGATTTTTCGGCAAATAGTGTGGAGATAAATCATTTAATGATTAAATTATTTTACGCCAACATGAATCTGGATGAATATCAACCTGATAATCCAAACGGCGTCATCTGGTCTATGGTCTGTGGAAAACAAATTTTTCTTACTCATGCTAGAATTGCCTCTATACTTGGCATACCAAATCGAGGCGAAGAATTTTCATCTACCTTCTGCGAAGTTTTCACCCGAAATAGTACAAGTCATCAGTTTATAGAAGACAATAGTGATGGCACTAAGTCTATTGGACTTCGACCGACAGCAAGGTTACTTCATCGGGTATTGATGCATTCTCTTTTTCCTAGACTTGGAAATTATGATGCAGTGTACAAAGAAAACTTCAAGTCACTCTATGCTATCTATGGTGAAATCCAAATCAATTGGGTTCACATGCTTTTTGATGAAATTCTCAAGGTAAATAATTCAACCCGGCCTCATTTCTTCTATAATGAATATATCATGAGACTTTTGTTAGCTTGTGGGGTCAATCCTCCTGATTCTGCAACTTCAACACCAAAATGCATTGATTCCATAACCATCAAAAGAATGAAGCTTCCTCCACCTTATCTTGAGATTATGCCTTTTGAAGAATGGCAACAACGAGGACCGAGAAAACAAAGAGCAACTTCCTCTCGATCTCGTCCCGATGAGGTGAAACTTTTAAGATCAAAGTCATCAACAAAAGAATCTCTTGAAACCATTGCGCGTAATCAATTTCTTCTTGAATCTCGTCTCAAGCGTATGGACTCTAAAATTGATAAGCGCTTCAATAAGGTCAAGTCGTTCTTCGGTATGCTATGGGACGCTATATCATGTTCCTCATCCACCTCTGTTCAAGCACAAGATCCAGGAAAACGTCCTACCGCTCCAGTCTTCACATGGACATCATCTGACGAGGGCGAATCGTCTAGAGGGAACAATGATGAGGAGGAAGAGGAAGAAGATGAAGATGATGACGACGACGACGATGACGACGATGAAGAGGAGATTCGATCTGCTTCATCCTAGATTCTATTATCCTAGATTCTATTATGTTTTAGCTCTTTAAAAACATTCTTCGACACTTGTACTAAATAGTGTCGTTATTTATGCTTTTCAATTAACATTATGTTCTGTAGTAAACTCTGTTATGTCTTTGATGTGTTAATGATTTATTTTTCTATTCTTATCATATTCATTTTACGCATATCATATTCTAGTAATCTGTTACTCCTTTTTGTCGATGACAAAGGGGGAGAAAGGGCTAACAATTGCTTGCAGGAAAGAAATCACATACTCAGGGAGAGATTCAGATTTGCAGATATATATATTGTCATCAATCAAAAAGGGGGAGAATGTTGAGTCACAAGCTTTATGAAAGTTTTGATTTCTGACAAATAAGGCGATTGATTTTTGACAAACAAGGCGATCGACAAAAACAAGGTCAATAGAGCTATATATGGTACTCTAGATTATAGGTTGATTATTTGTTGTTGTAATAGTAATAAATTTGTTAAAATCTATCCTCAAATAATCATGCATATCAAGGGAATCAATATATATACGAATAATTTATAAGTTGCATGCAGTTGCACAATTCAATGTGCAATTTAACAGGCACCGGTCGACCGGTCAATATAGGTGCGGTCGACCGTTCCTGTGTAAATTGCACAGTGAACGTGCACACATGCACATAACGTATATATATTTGAATTCCTGTCTACCGGTCCATTTTTGACCTGTCGACCGTTTTTAAACAGAAAGCAACTTTTCCAAAAGACACTTCTCTTCTCCAAAGGTTGCATCTCCTATCTTTCATCAATGATCATAACTCTTAATGGCAACTGTTCACAAAGAGTTACAACTATTTTTCTCTATATATACTCATCTAAATCATTGATTCAAACACAAGTTTTTACAACGATTTCATATATTCTTTTAATCTAATCTCTGATCTCAATACTGTATTATAAAAGCTCTAAATTATTTATTGAATCTTTGAAACTATTTCATATCCTTTGATTCAATAATATACTTTCCTTAATCTTTTCAAAACATCATATCGCATACTTTGAGGATAAGATTATAGGAAGGGTGTACTGCTAGTGACAAATCCGTGTTTTCAAGAACACAAGTTGTCAACAACAATTGTATTTGTTCTTTTGTTGAAGTCCTCTGTGTTGTAAGAGGCAAGTGTTGAAGTCCTCAGTGTATTAGAGGCGTGAAATCCCGTTCGGCTGTTCGGGTATTGTAAACCTGTTCCTCCGGGTGAAGCGAGGTAGTTAATAGTGAAAATCCAGATAGAAGTCTGGGACTGGACGTAGGACGGTGCTCCGAACCAGTATAAAAATCTCTGGTGTGATTTTTCTATTTTCTATTTACAATGCTATTATCATCTATTTCCGCATTTGTATTGTAATCCATATTACACGATCCGTGTATACTATATTAGCACATATAATTGTATACACACCGCACTTTCAATTGGTATCAGAGCACGGTCATCATATAACCGTAACACAGTTATTTGATATATTCTTGTAATATGGCAAATAACGCAAGTACTAGCACTCAAAACACCACTTACACAGAAGGGCAATCGACACAAAGACCTCCATTTTTCAATGGTCTTAACTATAGTTATTGGGCAACACGTATGTCATTCTTTATGCAATCAAGTAGCTATGATGCTTGGAATGCTACTCAAAGAGAAATAGTAAATCCAACAACTGATTATTCAGAATGGACTGTAGCTGAGAAAACGGCAGCAGCTGTAAATGCAAGAGCAATAAATATGTTGTTCTGTGCATTAGACCAAAATGAATATAACCGTGTTAGTATCTGCACTACTGCATATCAAATTTGGCAAACGCTAAAAATCACTCATGAAGGTACTAACAAGGTTAAACAAGCCAAAATAGCCATGCTGAAAAGTCAATTTCAAAATTTCAAAATGAAACCAAATGAAACAATCAATGACATGTATTCACGGTTTCAAACTATTCACCATGCACTTATTGGGTTAGGACAAAAGTATTCTGATTTTGATGTTGTTTCAACAGTCCTACATTCTCTGACTAATGAATGGGAAGGAAAAGTATTAGCAATTGAAGAAGCTAATGACCTTTCCGTCATGAAGCCAGATGAATTGATAGGAAATTTAATGTCCTATGAAGCAAATTTGCAGGCTAGAAAAGAACAGAAAGAAGAAAAGAAAAATGTAGCATTTCATGTTGAGAAAGATGAAAATGAATCAGATTCTGAAGATGAAGATTTGGCGTTCATTGCTAAAGGTTTCAAAAAATTCCTAAAATATCGAAAAGCCAGTCGCTACAATAAAAGAAAACCTGGATCAAATAAACCATCTTCATCTGCTATAGAATGTTTCAACTGCCATAAAAAGGGACACATGCAGAAGTATTGTCCAGAACAAAAGAAAAAGTCAGAAAATGACAAATTCAAATATAAGAAGGACAAATCAAAGAAACGAGCCTTCTCAGTAATACAGCTACAGCTACAGCGGACCCAGAACTTAGGAACAGCTACAGCGGCGGTGGATGCAGGACAAGGAGCTAGGGTTATGGAACCCAATGGAGGACAGGATGCAGAGCCAGAGGGCAATCGACAAGGGCTTGGGGGCAGGCCCGCAGGATCTAACACAGGAGGACCTTTGGAAGGAGTTCAACAGGCTAGAACCGACGTTGCTGCTAGCGAGCCACATGAAGAGTATGTACCGGAATTCCCTCGGGGACAACCCCCGACAGACAACGCTAGATTGGTAGATATAATCAGGAAGACTGTGCGAGGTGGTTTGACCAGCGGAGACTTGGAAGGGGTAAACAGGAGTCCGTTCGCTCGGGAAATAAGGATGGCTCGGAATCCACCTAAATTCAAGCTACCTAGTGTGGAGGTATATAACGGCAAGGCTGATCTGACTGATCACCTGATGAGGTATACTAGACATATGTAGGTGTTGGGGGCATCGGAGGAGGTGATGGCCCGATGTTTCCCTTTGTACTTGACGGACTTAGTTGCAATGTGGTTTAGGCAGCTAGGAGAAGGATCTATTAGGACTTGGAGAGAATTGGTGGATAGGTTTCTAGGACAGTTTCGGGTTCATATCAAGAGGCCGAAGAACGTGATGACACTGACATCGGTAAAGCAAAGGATGGATGAATCGCTTAGAGGTTTTCTAACTCGATTCAATGCGGCAGTTGCTTCGGTGGATCGGCCGGATCCATCGATGGTTTTGATGGCGGCATTGTCAGGAGTCAGAGAGGATTCAGATTTCAAGATATCTCTAGTACGAGACCCACCTCAGGATATCGAGGAATTCTTTCACGAAGCCGAAAGATTCCTTCGATAAGAAGATGCGGGTATGGATATAAAGTTAAAGGAGGTGAATGCGACTAAGGGTGAAGGACCATCCAATGGAAGCACGGATAAGGACAAGGGAAAAAGGAAGTTTGATGATGATTCTGGAAATGCAAGGAAGCGATGGAAGGATCCAAAGTTTTCTACTTACACAGGATTAAACGAGACGCTGGAACGGATATACATGGATACCCGGGATCGCCTTCCTTACCGAAGGCCAGCTAGGAGAGAACCAACAGAACGGGAAAGAACATCAGGAAGGCACTGTCTCTTCCATGATTTGGATGGACACGACACCAACAGCTGCAGGCACCTAAAGGACATAATTGAGGAGCATGTAAGGAATGGGCAGCTACCACGATATGTTGGACCTCGGAATGCAACGGCGGGGCAGGAGCAACCGCCGCCTACCTCAAGCTACGATGGTGGGAGGCCCAGGAATGATGGTCGCTTGATCATCCATTGACCAGGTTATTATGAAATAAGTAGCGAACTATCAGCAAGCGACTAAATCATTTACACATGTATGGGACCGGAGATAGCCCCTAGGCACGCTCTGAATGATGATGAACCGTGAAGCTATGGTTTGTGAAATTTGTTTTCTTGTTCTGGATTGAACGTTCGTTTTTCTGGTTTGGTTTTGGAGTTTGGATTGAACTCCTGGTTTTGTTTGCTTTATGATTTGGATTTTCCTTTGGATGCTTGTTTTTGATTTTGGATACTGTTTGGATTTCTGGTTTTCTGGATTTTGGATTTTGGATTTGGATTTTGGATTGGATTTTGATTTGATTTTTATCTGATTTTTGATAATGGTCGTCGGGTATGGATTATGCTTGGCAAGGGATGAGTCGCTTTTCCCGAACGTGGTAAATTGACTCATTCAGGTCGTCGAGTATGGACTATGCTTGGCAAGGGTCCGGAGTGACCAGGATTCGGCCTAGGACTTAGGCCCCGTACTATCAATTATTGATTCAGGTCGTCGAGTATGGACTATGCTCGGCAAGGGTCCGGAGTGACCAGAATTCGGCTTAGGACTTAAGCTACGACATTATTTGCGCCCAGGGACACTGGACCACGGTCGTCAGGGGTGGATTGCGCTTGGCAAGAACCCGAAGGGGTTAGGACAGCACCCAGGGACACTGGGCCACGATCGTCAAGTGTGGATTGCGCTTGGCAAGAACCCGGAGAGGTTAGCTCAACGTCCCAGGGACACTGGACCAAGATCGTCAGGTGTGGATTATGCTTGACAGGAATTTGGACCGGTTATGGATTTGGATATTGACCCGGAGAGGTCCTGGATTCGGTCATTGGCTATTGGATAAGGATGAATTGAGACTCGGTTGACAAGTTCGCATGGAACTGGAACTGGCTATGGATCTTGGATACTGGATTTGGAGTTATTCAAAACACGCCTTCTTATCACAAGGCATGTTTTGGGGGGCAAGTGTTAACCCGCCTTTTTACAAGGCCACGGATAGGCAGATTTAACTTAAACAACTTCACAACTATCGTATGATGAATTCGGTTTAAAATGATGAAGTTCAATTGGATATGTCGTTGGGTAAGGAGAGTATGTTCGGCATTTGTATACGTCCGGCATTTATGTGTGCTCGGCACCTAATTATGCTCGGCATGCTAACTATGTTCGGCGTATAAGTATGTTCGGCATTTACTGTTTGTTCGGCATATAAGTATGTTCGGCATTTATGTTATTCGGCATGTGGATATGTTTGTCCGGTCTAAGTTTGTTCGGCATGCTCAGTTATGAAATTGGGCAAGGCCACCGTTTGTCCGGCCTAATCGTCATTTATACTTGGCCGACATGTCACTACGTTCAAAATTTACTGTTTGTTCGGCATGTCAGTATATTCGGCGTTTATATTTGGCCGGCCCGAAGGTATGCTCGGCATTTTGTACTCGGCATTTTGTAATCGGCATTGAGGTACGTCCGGCATTCCTTCGTTCGGCATCCTCCACTCGGCATTTGTACTCGGCATTGAGGTACGTCCGGCATTCCTTCACTCGGCATCCTCCACTCAGCATTTGTACGTTCGGCACACCTCATCCCAGCATCGCTCGACATGCATCACTCAAATGCCTCGTCCGGCATTATTCTATCAGACTACGTTCGGCATTCTTCCACCAGGCACTTCGTTCGGCATGGAACGGATCGGCATTGATGGCTCGGCATTACATGGCTCGGCATCAATTTGAACTGCATGGCTCGGGATATGTGGACCGACCATAAACTCGGCGGGCCTGAATCACGCAAAGGCCCAACAACTCAGGAATTCGCCTATAAATACAGCATGTGGGGGTTCAGAAAAGGGATCCTCAATCTCTCTCCTGCTCTCTAACTTTATATTCCCTAAGGCTAAGGCTAGCCTATTACCTTGTAACTGTAATCGATTGTTACAACAATAAAAAGGAAATTACTGGAGTGGACGTAGGCCAGAGTTAGCCGAACCACTATAAAATCCGTTGTTCTTTACTGCTTTCATTTTAATTTTAACTGTTCTTCACATTATTAATCTCTACATAAACTCTATCTGTTATCTGCGACTGGGTTTTGGTACTTTCATTTACATTCGGGTGTTAGTGACCAATTTTGACGCTAACAGGTCCGTATATAAATTTATTAGTTGCCGTTATAAACTGAATTAATTGATTAGAATTCAAAATTTAAATTCCTGAACGTGTTTAACAGCTGTAGCCTAAAAATTAATTGGTACGTTACACAATTAATTAATTGGCACGTTACACGATTAATTGGTACGTTACACGGTTAATTGGTACTTTACACGATTAATTGGTACGTTACACGATTAATTAGTACGTTACACGATTAATTGGTACGTTACACAAATTTATGGTACGTTTTAAGATATCAACCGGTTACCTTAAACTTAGGTTTTCCCTCCCTGGAATAACTCACGCAATCTAAACTAAGTATAAAAATAAGAGGCTTCACCACTTTTCTCTCGTGTTCAACTTCCTCCTTGGCATCTTTTCGCACCCAAATAAAAAAAAAGGAAGAAGGCAACAGCCGATCCAACTTACAAAACAAACCCCCTCTCCCCTGTACCAAGCACCGCACCACCTTCCTGACCACCGCAACTCCCCTTCCACGGCAACCACGCCACCGATCATCCCCTAACGCCACCTACGCCACTGCCATCTCAGCCCTGTGCGGTGAGTTCTTTTGTTTTTTTCCTCTTTTCTCTCTTCTTCTTGCTGCGTGCGTCAAATATTAAAAAAAAATTTGAAGGGATACAAGCTTTCATGCGAATGGCCCTGCATGCAAACATTGAATGGTTTTGGATACAGTGAATATATATATATATATATATATATTCTTCTTTTTTCTTTCTCTGGAAGTCGCGTGCGTTATTTATATAAAAAAAATATAAAAAGAAAGTGAAGGTGATAACTTGGCACTGCATACATATATGTTACATCTATATATACTAAATGGTAAAGTTATGGCTGAACATTTTTTTTGTTTTGTTTTCTCCACTGCCTAGTTGCGTGCAATATAAAAAAAATTGGATGTGGTACAAGCCTGCATGCCACAAATTGAATATATTTGGTACAGTGAGTATACGCATAATGAATGAAGGGTTTGTGTTGGTTTTGGATTCTTTTCCCGAAGTTGCGTGCGTTATTATAAAAAAAAATTATATAAAAAAAGAAGAAAAGGTAAAAGTAAACATAGGATTTGAACGTTGAGCTGTAAACTTGTAAGTTTGTCCGCGTGTATAATTTTATATATCAAGTTAGTTCGATTTTTATAATGAATTAAGGAATTCATGTTTGCATGTTATATATATATGTAAGTATATATATATATATATATATATATATATATATATATATATATATATATATAAACTGAAATTGTAATGACAACCAAATTTTTAAACAATTTTTAACGCGAATACATAACGGCGTAAATGTTATATATGATTTTATTACGTTTGTCGCAGTCGGAATCCATTAACTTAGGAGTTATCTGTTCACCGTCTGGTCTGTGCAGTTTATTCTAGCGCAGTTTATCGTATTTTGGTTTTGAAACTCATCGTTGTTATATTTCTTTTTTTTTGTTTGATGTGTATCCAAGGAATTTGACATTTGGCTCCTTCATTCGAATCTGGGTCGTGCTTTTGTGCTTGTGTAGATCCCATTTGTGCAATTCGTTGTTGTGTCTTCAGCTCAAACCTGTGAGTTATTCTCACCATACAATATGTATATATATAACTAGTAAATTGACCCCTTTTGAATCTGTAAAATGCATTATCATGTTACACCTGCTATATTATTATTTTATGATGTTCACCCATGCTTAAACACCTGTTATAACATCTGTTACTGTTATATTATGTTGTTCTACTATTTTTATCAGTTTATCACACTGCAAGTTCCCTTTAGATTAGAATCACTATGGGGTGAAATGATACATACCCGAACGAACTTTAGAATAAGGGAAAATTGTTATGGGCTGAAATGATAGGCCTAAATGATTTTCAATTTATTTTTATTTACTTGGGACTGCGGGTTTGAAATGATAAAACCCGGATTTTTCTTTGTAAATTACGGGTTGAAATGATATATTACCCGTATCACTTTACCTAGCGTAGAAAATTTTATACAGACCCGTAGTTAATATATGTTTTTCTAAAATTTTTAAAATTATTTAGAAATGTAAATGCTAAAATATTTTGATTTAAATATAATTAAAAAGGGATTTTTGAAAAATATTATTGATTTTCTGAATAATTGTAAGTGAAATGAATTAATGAAAAGTTAGACAATTTTAAATGTAAGTTATTTTGGAAAATTTGATTTAATTATAATTGGGAATTAAATTGAATATGAAATTACGATAAATTTATGATGATTTGAATTTAAATGAATTTAAAGTGATTTTTTTCATATTAATGATTTTAATAAAGTTGAAATGTGAAATGAATGAATATTTAAGTTGAAATTTTGAAATATAACTAAAATTGGAAATTTATGAATTTGACTTAAAAGTGAATTTTTAGTTATATTTGAGAATTTGAACTTAAGTGCTAAGTTGAAATTTAATGTAATGGATTTAAAATTGAACATTGCATTTTAATAAGTGAATTATTATTAAATCTTGATTTTTGAATGAAAATTTAACTTTATAAAATCATGAACTTGAGGAAAATTAAATGATGTTTATAAATGTGAAAATGTATGATTTTATAAGTTAAAAATGTTTTAAATAAAATATAATTGGTTGAGAAATTTTATTGAATATTTGAAGTAAATTTACTGCATTTTTGAAATGCTACTAATTACAATATAGATGATGTTACAGCATTTGTAAATGTTGTAGTTGATGATAATGAACTAAAAAGCTATTGAATTAAAAACTATTATAGAAATTATTGTAAGTGCTATAATTTCTGAATTTAACTAAGTTTATTTGAAATTTAAGTAAACCCTATTACAACATTTTAAAATGTTGTCTTTTGTTAAATTGAACTGTTTTGAATGTATCTTTTCGTAGTGTTTTCTAAATGTCACGAAAAGGGAATTTTCACTGTTTTGATAGACTTAAGTGAATAAATGAACTTTGGAAGTTGAAAATTTTGGAAATTTAATAATTTAATTATTAAACAAAATAACTTCATTTTTATGGTTAAAAATGATTTTTTGGAATATAAACTGTTTTGAAATGTGAACTGAAATGGTATTTTAAATTAAATAAAATGAATAATGATTTGAAATGAATGTGGTTTTGAAAAGACATGATATTTTGATATATTAAGTGATTGAAACGTGGTTTTGAAAAGATATGATATTTTGATATATTAAAATGATTTGAAAATGGAGTTTTGAAAGATATGATATTTTGATATTAAAATGATTTGAAAAGAAGATCTGAAAGATATGATATTTTGGAATGATTTAATCTTTATTTTGATAAAGATTTGGGTTGAAATGATATTTTATTTTGTAGTATAAATATTGTTTTAAAAGTTATAACTACGGGTTATAATAATGATTGGTCGTTAAAGAGACCGGGATCGGATATTGTCTTATAGCCGGCCAATACCGAAAACCACTTTAACAACTGTGTACGCGGTGGAGATTCCAGAATGAAGTAGGATGGTGGCGACGTTCTCGAGGTATATTACGTGGACCCAACTCCCGTGAGTTGGCATAAATGACTAAAACAGGAACTATACCGGGCTACACAAAGGGTCGCACCCTTTCATCGAGCATGCTCCATCGGAAACCATTCTATTACTTTTGTGATTCGATATGTGGCGCCACTTTGATTCGGGGGTATTGTTCGAGGTGGGCGGAAGCTGCTGGCTTGCCGTCACCACCGGTCCGGGAGTGCAAATGGTGTATCCACCCTGGCATTGCCTCGCGTGCCGTGTCATCTCCTTATATCGAGCCCACTACGATTTTGGTTTTAAAGATCCGACCGCGTTAAGGTTCACCATCCCCTTAACGCTATTTTCTATATGATTATACTTTACTGATTAGACACTACTGTATATAGCGTATATTACTACATAGTAAATAGTTTAACGGATCCTAAGAGGATGGGCGGTCCCAAGCATCTTCTAGGTTACTTGTACCTTTACTACAGTTCACTTGAGTTGGTTTACATTGTATAAGTATGTATGTCCTGACTCGAGTGTTTGTATTTTTATTTACGCTCGGGTCAGCATGAGTATTCACAGATTTGGATTTCCACTTTCTGGAGATTGAAAATCGCTGGAGATTATCTACTTGTCAAGTTTCATCTTTTGCAGTCCGTTGTTCCTTTCAGCTCTTGTATTAGTAGACTTCTATGTAGTGAGACTTCCTTTGTACTTTATTTCTTCTGTTGTATTTTATTTAACTTTGATATATTTACATAGTAGCTTCATGAACTACTATTTCTTTTATTTCCGCTGCACTATTATTACTCTGTGTCTGTGATCTGTGATTTTTATTTAGTGTATATTCTGAGATTTGCCAAATTTTTATTTACAACGCGGTATTTTGAGCAATCCTATTCCGGCATGAGTGTCTACCTATACACTTATAATGGACGCGAATGGTTGAAAATGCCTGGTTGTTACATATATATATATATTCACGTTTAAGGGGCCGAAAATCCTAGCTACTTTCTTCAGCCGCCGTTTGTACTTTTAATGGCCGAAAACACTCGTCTTCTTCCTCTTTTTTCTTGAAATCCACTCAATAATGGAAAAATCTTCCAACTACGAAGATGAAGAGCCCATCATGTTCTTCAAGTTGAACGATTATGACCGAAAATTGAGCTCCGGTTGGTCAGCAAAACTGAATGGACAACGCGCGTTCGTGCTTGAATTCAAAAGCCTGGAGAGGACCGAGCCTCGCGTGGTTCTAGGCGTTGGTGGAGATCGAGTTGGCGCATGTTTTGGCGATTGTTGATCGAGTTTGTGACGACCGAGGAGGAGCGGCTAAATAGCCCTAACGGCGGCGGTTATGGGTTAGTCGAGCTGTGTATTCGCGTGAGGAAGAAAAGGGTAGGAGCGGCCATAATTTTTAGTAGACGTGCGACCCAGATCTTGCTTGGTAAAAAATTAAATAAAAGATAAGAAATTGTTTATATAAATAATATTCAATGTTTAAAACTGAATATCTCATACATACGTTGTCAGATTCAGTTAATTTGGTGATGCCGGAATCACAGCGACTAGTACTACGCAATGGAGAAATTCTGGAATCATTCCGAGCAAGTAAAAATTTAGGTTAAATCGAACGCCGTTCGATTTAATTTAAATTTGAATGCTCGTCGAAAACCCAAGGTGAGTTAATCTCACTCAAATCTCGATACCAGTTGATTTAAATAGCCAATATTTAAACGTTTGATTGGTTGTTCAACTGAATATGATAATTATTATCAGATTGAATCGATATTTATTGGTTGTGCTAATATTTGTGGATGCAGGGAAACAGTTTGGAGGGATCCAACTGGATTCCTCAAAAATAGTAATTTTATTTATATTATGTGATATATCTCATTAATAAATTTATTTTATCTACGAGTTTGTGAATGAAGATAAGCGTTATGGATTATACCGCTTATCGATGTTAATATGATTGAATCTATGATGGTTGTTGTGTGCACTATTGTGTTAAACCCTGGACTACACAATACACACACAAATATGGATTGCACGTGGAAATTGGTTAAGTCACAATTTTTTTTTGAAATAATTTTAGAATTGAATTTTTGAATCCAAATGGTTTTGGAAATAAATCGGATTTAAAGTGGAAAACTTTTGAAAAGGAATTTCAAAATAAAGAGTTGTTTTTGAATAACTTAATTTAGTTTGGAAATTTGATTTAAATTTGAATTAAAAATTTGAAATTGAATTCTATGTTGGGAACCTATGATTTTAAGAAGTTATATATGTTTACATGAATTTAAACAATTTTAGAAAGTGTTGCTTTGGGAATTTAAATTAACCCAAAGATTTTAACTTGTATAAATGAAATTAGATTTTTCTGAGACAAAAACTATTTGTTTTCAAACGATACAAGCTTTCATATAAGAAATGAATTTCCAATTCGTATTAAAGGAAGTTCAAGTTGAATTGGAAATGGTTTTCCAGGTTAGGAATGATTTGGAAATTATGGTCTAAAAAGATTATACAAGTAATAAAGATGTTTATATAGGTTTTTAACCGTTTAAAAAGTATGGTTTTGGAAATTTAAATTTAAATCCAAGTTTTAAACTTGAATGGTTTAAATTATGTAATTTTAATCGGTTTTTCCCAAAATGAAAACTATTTGTTTCAAATAATAATAGCTTTCATAAAAAGACAGGATTTCCAATTTGTGTCGAAAGATTTCAAGTTGAAATGAAATTGTAAATAGTGTGGAAAACTATGAATTAACCTTTGTGAAGACAATTAAATCTTGTTTTGAAATCTAAGAGGATTTTAAATGGTATATCTTCCATATACAATATTTGAATTGGAAAGGGTTTGAAAGTTATGAATTAAATCTTAAACTGAAAGACTGGATGAGTTAATCCAATTTGGAATGGAAATTGTTTTGAAATCCGTGAATGGATCTTTGTGAAACTGGGTGAACTTTGTGAAATGAATCTTTTATTTAAAAGATTTGAAATGGTAATTTGTTTAAACCATTTGGAAGAAAAGTAGGGTAACAAGTTGTGACTTAATTGAAGTTCAAATATTTATATGTTTTTAAATTTACGCTCATTATTCGGTTTAGCCGAGAGAGGACTTTGTGTCATATAACCCATTCCGAATAATGATACGTCGATATGGATAGCATTTGAAGACCGGTTGTGTAGATCGGGTATTTTCGAGAACGAAAGGATAACTCGTCGATTGTCTCTGCACTGAGTCGCGCCGGTATATAGATATCCTAAGTGATGGGAAGTCCGATCGGGATTGTGAATACCCGGATTTGCAAGGGCTTCTGCAGAAGTGCATTCGGTTCTGTTCAAACCCGGAACAGACTTGTACTGATGTGTGTCCGACATTACACTTTGAGATGTAAGGCTGGTCTCTATGAAATACATATCTGTTGGTGGCGGAGATTTATTCTCTTAGCTTAACACCCTTCTCTGAGACGTACGAGCTCAGAGGTTATGTAGTTGATGGTTACTAATGATACATTCCTAATTTGGTAATGTGGCATGCTAAGTGCTGCTGTGTGTTGATGATCATTTGTTGATCATTTGTGATCGAAGCGTGGCTTTGTAAAAAAGCGTAGCTTTGTGGACGTGACTTCGTCGAGCCTCACAATCCGGTAATGGTCGAAACAGGAATCGTGGCAGCAAGGTTATTTTGGGGGTAGCTCCTCCTGAGGGTATGACCATTTCCTTCTGGATAAAAAGTGATATCATGGTATGGAGCCCGGATATTTACTTCCGTTGATTTTTTAATAAAAAGTGGTATCATGGTATGGAGCCCAGATACTTTACTATGTGGTTGTTGGATTGAGGGCCCTCGGATAAAGGTTGGTAACGACCGGGGGATGGCATACTCGTGTCAGTTGTTACCTAGTTGCAGAGGTAACCCGGTCTTGTGTAGAAGAGATCCGGTTAGGTTCTCAGGGACATCCCTCCAGAGGCGTTCCATTTTATGTGGGAAGTTCCTTTGCCTGACCATTTGTTGGAAAATACAAGCAAAATAATATGCGCCCTGTACGGTTTTAGTTGTATAACCTGCCATGGAATGTGGTGGTAACCTGATATTGAACATGGTAGCTATAGTAGGCATAAATGCTAAATGCCTATGCTGGCTAAGATTAATATTATATTTTCGAAATGTTTTCCACACTATGCACTAATAATAATAATATCGAAAAGATTTTTGCATATTAAGCATGTTTTACTATCACAAGGAGAAATCTCCTCCAATTCTGCGTTTGCATTGTGTGTGTGGCGGGAGGCCTTATGGTAGTTTCATTTTCAAAAAACATAGCGGATTTCTTTTTATTTTCTTTGTGAAAATAACTGTTTTTGAGATCTCACACCAGTCCCATGACTGACCTGGAGTTTATTGTTCCCTTTCTAAACTCTGGGTGCCCACCCATTTCCACACGGGCAGCCTATAGTCAGGTTATCAGGTCAGTCTGGAATTCAGGAGTTACCGTGGAGCTCAAGAGGCAAGCTGGATGGCGAGATGTATTATTTATACTATGTAGTATCTGCTGCGTTCGGGTTTGTGTGAGACAAATTTCTATGAAGGAAAGTCATTTGTAACTGCCAGTGATTGTGTGTTGTTGTTGTACTCTGATGTTGTGTTGTAATAACATATATAGTTCTTTGTTTTAAAGATTATTTTTCTATTATATATTGTTCCGCTGCGAAATGTGAGATTCTGTTTATTGTTTCTGTTTTTTTCTATCTTCCTCTTCTTTAAACCCTAACGGTTCGGTTTTCCGGCATTCGACTGTGGGATATTCGATACAGTAGACGTATTGATGTTGACTTTCGGGCGTCGAGAAATCGGACATATTACAGACTGGGGTCATTCCCTCCAACTTGCTCCAAATGATGTGTGATCCTTATGAGGTGTTCTGCATATTGTAGTTAGCTTCTTCTCCAAGTTTCATATCAGTTGGATATGTAGATGTTGATATACCGATTGTTTTCCATTAAGTTGTACTTGCTTGGCTGAAATATGCCAACCCATTTTATACCGATCCTTTTTTTAGGTGAAGTAATTTGTCCATAACTTGAGCATACAAGCACCAAATGACTTGAAATGTAGCCTTATGGGGCCTTCCATGTCACTTTATACTAGTCTCACCCTGGAATAAAAAATGAGGACATGTACCGATCCCCTAGGGGAAGGGATAGGGACCGACCCCTTGCCTAGAGGAAGCACTAATCCGTACTAAGAATATTTTGAAAAGTTGAAAGCTCGGTCTAGATCGATCGTTTCTTCATATCATTTGTCTGCACTTGATTTATGGACCTCACAATCATCACCTTGGGCTACTGACCATGATAATCGTAGAGTCTATTGGGTTAAATCTGCATATCTACTGCTTTGGCAAAAGATGGGTTAACTTATATATACCCTAATTTTTTCATCAAATAATTACATACATATATATAGACATATAAGAGTGGCCCTAATTTTGGATAAGTGAATTTTTTATATTTCAAAAAATTGCAATTTCCCTCTCTTGATAGAAAAAAGTTCCATAACTACCCGCGGTATCTTGGTGACCCTATGCCAAATTTTGTGTTTCTTTTTTATCATATCCAACAAAAAATTATTTTTGGTGAACCACCATCGTTTTTTTCATTTTTTAATGAAGTTTGGTAGAATTTTGCTCTGTACAAGGGGTAAGGTAAAATTATTTTATTTGGTGGAGTCCCCATAACAATTTTTTCCAGGTGAAATCCCCCTAAAAATTACCCCGCCCATATTCACAAATGGTGTCCCTTTAATAATTCCATTATGTATGTATTTGTTTAAATATAAACAGATACGTAGCTATGTATTTATACACACACATATGTATGTATGTATGTATGTATGTATGTATGTATGTATGTATGCGGGAGGTTCAATGGCAACCCCTTTTTTAGCGCATCCATATAGCACCCCCATCATATCTTGAGCTACATTATTCCAAATGCTACAAAAATTTATAAATGTTGAATCCACATATAGATAATAATATATACAAAATTTGGGTTCTATTAGAGATTTACAGCCCTTTAAAATCATAATTCGATTATTTATGTTCAAACATTTATTCTAACTGCTAAATTTAAACATTGATATATTATATAAAACATATCAAAATAAGCCCAAATTTTGTAGATATGATCTTTTATGCGTGAATTTAACATCTACAAAAAAATTGTAATCAGAATAGTGTACTGAAGGGAAGCTTCAAAATAGGATTGCCAATGAACATTCCTCACAAATTTGTGTGCATATGTATGTATATACATAGGTACTATGTATGTATATACATAGATATATGTGTCTACATATACATATATAATTTTGATTTATTTTATAAATGAATAGATTTAATTTGACTAATTCAAATATTTAATTTGAAAAGGAAAAATTATATTTCACCCACAACATGAAGAATACGAAAAGAAATATGGAAAAGCCAAGAAGGTCTGTAATAGGAGTGCCAACTTGACCAAAAGGATGGGACAAAAAAGAAGGAGAGTAAGGAGATAGTTCAAAGAAAGTGAAACCCTAGATCATATTACACTAAATAAACTGTCTGGTAAGGATTGTGGGAAAATGGTTCGGCAGTAGAAAGTTCCATACATTTCGTTGGTGATTTGCCTACCGGATAGGAAAATTAATTGGGTACTTTACTACCGAGCTTGAACTATGGTTCAACTATACTTTGTTGAACTGGATGATTGTCGGGCGCATCCTTAGCTGAATCAAGCTCTACCAAAATGAAGCACTAAAATATGGAAAGATTCTAATTTCAAAGGATTACCGAGCCAACCACTAAATATCTCATACCATAAATACTCCAAGGATGAATAGTAATAATGGACAACTACGAAAGCAAATACTATTGAACCAAAAATTAGCAAATTAGACTAATGTTAACCGAACAAAACTATAAGGAGCATTATTTCACACTTCTCTAAGCAATATATCGTTGTATTCTAGGATCTCTACTTATAATTGAGATCTATAAGTGAAGTAATAAAGATTCACAGTAGTTGTAGGCATTATTCATCCTAACTGCTATAAATCTGCATGTTCTTTAGTTTATAACATTTAACTTTGTGTACTATTTGTGTCTGATTTGCTCTCTAGAAGCATATGAACTACTTGGATAAAATAACCGTGAAATACACTCGATATCCATTATTCTATAAAATTTCCTTGAAGGGGTGTGCCCATTTTTGGATAAATATTTGTGGTGTTGTCACTAATTCGATAAGTTTTGGACACCTTGAAATTTAAAGCAATTTGTAATTAGTGAAAGTTGTGTGCCATTAAGATATAATTAAGGGAATTTCAACATTAAAGAAGAGGAACTGATCTGGCACGTAAGCTCAGGTTGGACACATATTTATAGCAAATATTCATGAGTTTTTTATGAATCCAAGACCGCATCCCAGTGGTAAGTTGCTCAAATATAGTTTTTAAGGTTACGAGTTCGAAGCTTGCATAGCATGACTCGAACTTTTGACATATTTAGATTTGTAATATGTATATACTACCTAAGACATGTGGTACTAGTAGGCTACCATCAGCCATTAAGTACCAAGCATCAATAAACATATATACATACATATGTATTTGTGTAATGATCACACTTCACCTACGAGACCCAATATAATTATATTGTACGCTTCAGTAGTGCCGGACCAACGTATGACGATGTTAGGGGTTAAGCAAACAAAACAAACACAAAACTATCGTGTATTTCATAGCACAAGGATAATATATAATATCAATCACAAACATAAAGCAAGAAAAACAAAAATATTACTAAATCATCCATTATAGATCAGAGCAAGGGTCCAACAAAATTATACATAATAGTAGTAGGGTTCATACACTAATAAATAAATATAAGTATCTATCTCTAAATAAGATAAGTCAAACACTGTCAAAGCTCCACAATGTTGCACAGCAAAATCAATAAAATCACCAAAAATATAGTATACGTGAAACCATGACCTCTTAATAGTCCACCTATACCACTATGTGTGTTATGCCACACCCGCTACCTAGTCCATCATTTAAGAGCACCTTAGATAATAAGAAGCAGAGCATAAAACCTCAGGTCCGTTAAGTCTGGTATGAGAGACAAATAATCTTAAAATACAATGAAAATTGATATAGTATAAGACGTAGGTTATAAAGAATCATACCTGATTTGTTCCTACACACAAAGAATTAGCACATAGCAAATATATTCTAATTTACTATCATCACTATCGCATAAATTAAATTTACTACGGGTCTAAGTACAATGTCGGGTTTCTAAGTATTCAAGTCCACCTACGATCTGTGACATCCCTAAAGCGATAAACAAACATAGTAAATATAGCATCTATCAAATAATTCTCATGGTGATTCTAGTTTGTTGGATAGTTAATAAATCATATGGTCAAGCTTTAGCCAGAGATTAATGGAAAAATCTTGGTTTTTAGATGTTTGAATCCATGCCAACCCAAAGACTAGGAAAGTAGACCCATGTCTCCTAAAGGTCTAGGATGCATGGGTCGACAACAATGTATCCACACGTCTAAGTGAGTGTCCTCACATACCCGCTCTTTGCAAGCACATTTTGAGTATCATCGATCCCTTTGCACACATCACCATAGTCGAATACATCCTCATTCAATTCCATTCCATTCATTTTCATAGCAGAACACGTTACTTTTGTTGTACGCTAAAGCTCCTATCCTTATCAAACTTGTCCTTATGGATCATCATCATGATTCCATCATTATCGAGTCATCATTGTTGAAGCACAACTCCATCCTTACAAAGTTACCATCGTTTACATATAACTCCATTACCACTGAGTTGTCATCATTGGAATATCTTTATATCTTCATCTTGAGTCGTAGAGTCATCACATCAATGCCTTGAAGATATCGCATCAAAGCGTTATGTACTTACATCAACTTTGATACTATTCTCCATCGTGTCATAACATCAAATCCAAATGTTGAATGAATAAATGAACATGCACAGCACGCTCCTTAAAGAATCATCGTCGCCTCCATGGATTTTGGCCTTGATCGGCCAAACCACAGTCATGTTAGTACCAACATGATTCATCATGTTGGTGATGACATGATTTAGTTAGTCAAAATCAAAATTGACTAAGTACTTTATGTCTAAGTTAAACTCGAAGTTATCTTCTTCATGCCTCAAGGTTGTTGCAAGATCTTCTTGGAGTAACCAAGTCAGTTCTGAATTGATTCATATTTTCAAAATTTTCTTAGCCCCTAACTTCAAACCTCTCACCTATTACTCCAGCCCGTAGCTCCAACACATAATCCTCGAAGTCTTCTCCTTCTCGGCCTAAAACACGGTACCCACAACATGATTTCATCCATAGTTGACATGTTTCACACCCTAATGCCAACATGATTTTATGCCACTTAATTCCACTTAAATTTCATATGAACTATTTTATAACTCCTTTAGATTTTTACGAACAACATACTTCGACTGCATCATGTTTTAAACACATTTGACATGGATTTGCACCAAACGATGACTTGTTTCTAACTACATGAAAACTACTAACAAATAGATCAATCAATTCATAAAATCATCACGTAAAATTTAAACATCATATTTAATCAATCCAAACTTGGTTCAAACACATATGTTTTTCAAGGTCTAATTATGTATAAAAAAATGAAAGCACGATTGGTATATGGTGGAATATAGATCAAAATGCAAATCTATCTTTTTTTAAATTGGTTTAAAGATGTTATTAAAGCTAGATAAAGCAATAAACTCAAACTATGTCCATTCTAGGAACATCACTCTCAAACTAATGTGTCTTCTACTCAGAGCATCAGGGACTACATTTCCCTTATCAAGTGTATAGGAAATACAAAAATCATCGAAGGCCAAGAATTCCGACCATCACTACCGACGAAGATTAAGGTCCTTTTGGGAGAATAGGTATTATAATGCCCCTTAAAATCAACCATAAATAAATAAATTCGATAGAATAATATAAATAAGATAAGGTTAAAATGGAAATTTTGCAAAAGTCAGAATTGACAGTGAAGATTATGACATTGTATTCGTGATGAAATTTTGATAAATTTTCATATATAATGTGCTGAAAACAAGCTCAAAAAGAAAAGTTATGAACATTTGAAGTTTTTGGGTTTAAAATAATTTAAGTAGAACTCAAATTCAAATAATTAAATAATTCTTAATTTTGAAATTTGAAAGCTAATAGCAATCTGACTTTGGGGTTAAGTAAATGTTAAATAATAATGATTAAGGAAGAAAATAAATTAAAAAGCAACGACATAAAATCTTCCCAAAATAACACGTATAGGTCGGCCGCTACCCTTAAACCAACTAATCGCCAGAGATCGAACCGTGCTATTGAATGGTGGCCAAGGTTTTTAGATATTAAACGTAGCAAATTCTATTATTTTTAACCGACCTTAATCCCATGATTCTGTAGCATTTCAACCACTATAAATAGGGGCCTAGCCCCCTCACTTTTCTTCACAAAATATTTTAGGACTCTAGTAAAGCTCCATTAGTTCGTCCCTTCATGGATTTAGATAAAATCGATTAGGGTTTCAGGTATGAAATCCTATATATCTATTTTATTTTCTATTTATTTTCCCTATCCATTCTTCTTCAATTTTCTAAATCTAACGTATGTATATACAAATCCCTTGTTATACACACACACAAACACACACAAATACTTATATATATATAAGAAGTGATCTGGTAGATACTGTCAAAGGCATGTCAAATCCAAAGGAGTTAAAGCTAAGGATATACTATGAATGAAAATCTTAGCTTTTCTATATTAGTAATTGATCAGCATAATTTGGGTTTGAAAATGCCTTAGGGAGTTTTGGTTTGTGAAAACATCATATTATAAACTCCCAAAGTCCTTTTTACCTTCTATACCACGTCTTATTATTTTTCTTTGAATTAGGTTAAAAGGATTTGATTTAGGAATAATATGTATGGTACGAATTTTATTCGTAGTTTGCACCGCTTATTCCCCTAAATTAAATAGAAATTCTATTGTTTATGTTTTGTGAAAAAGAAGTTTAATAGAGCGTAAAATTGGAACTGTTAGTTTCTATTATCAATATATTCCATTATTTTAATGTAATAAGTTGAGTTTAAATTTTTATTGTATATAAGTCTATTATTTGGAATTTTGTTATTGTTAATAATATGGGATGATAATTGTATAATTATTCAAAGAGTTGACGTTTGAATGCTATTTTAGAACGTAAATTCCACATGCTAAGAGATTATTACACATGTATGTGTGTGTATTAGTGTAATTAATGTATAATTATAATGTATAACTGTGTAGTTAAAGGTTACTATTTTTACTAAATCCCTCTTAGTCAAGTAATTAATGTTAAAGGTGAAATATGAAAGATATATTATATAGCCTCGATTAAGTAACAGTGATTATGTATATTTTGTTATGATTCTTAACAACAATTAGAATTTATGGTAAAATGGATACGATGTTATTATTATATTTTATCATTCCACTTTGAGATTCTGAATGAGTTAATAAATAGCTCTACATTGTTCTTTTTACCAACCAATGGCCATTTTTGAAATGGGTCTAAGTTTTGATGAGCTTTTTCTGGGTCAGAGTTTAGGTCCATTTTAGGGGGGTTTGTTGCAGCTATTTCAATGATTTATGATCTAGAAATAACCCGAACCTCTCCCTAATTAAGTAGTGCCTCCAAATCTTCAAAGAAAATGCCATCATCGCCAATTCCAAATCATAAGTTGGGTACTTCCACTTATGTGGATTCAATTACTAACTAGAATATGCGACAGCCATACCTTGTTGCATCAGTACCGCACCAATTTCGGTACCATACACATTTTTGTATATTGTCATCTTCACATTCTCACTTGGAACGATAACATTAGTGCATTCATCAACCATTCTTCTTGACTCACAAATACGTGCTCACGCCTGACATACCAAGTGTAGCATCCAGAAATTTTAAATAAGAAATTAGAATATAAATAAGGGCAAGAATGTAATTTTACACAAAAGGACAAAGAAATAAATTTTAAAAGCAATTGAAAATAGGCCACAAGACCTATTTAATTTTGTCTGAAATGTCGTTTACAGTCAGAAACCATGTATAACTTGCTAAATTTGATAAAACGGAGCAAAAATACCGAAACATGTAGCTAGTGGCAATTTCTTAATTATTGACCCTGGAAATTAGACTAGCAACCGTAATTATCAAGTATAAATAAAGACATAAGCCTCTACTCTTGTCATTCAGAAACACTGGCATGTGCCTTCTAAATTTTTTTTTCTCCCACTTCTCTAAAAAGAAATTCTAAACAAAACAAATAAAGAAGCAAATCAAAATAACACAAAAGGAGCGAGAAGTGGATTAATAAACTAAACAAAGAAAAGAAGCAGTGGATTCAAAACCAATTAGAAAAGGATAAGCTAAAAAGTGAGTGGATTCTATCTACGAAATACGTAAGTTGGAAATAAGTAATTGATTTTCAATTATATACCTTCTTCATAATACTTTCTCTTTTTGAACCTTCCTATTATTCTAAATTTTGGAATTCAAATAATTTAGGGAAATCCCTAGAAAATGATAGATCTAATCATTGAATAAATAAGTAGAAAGTAAACATATTAAATGTATCTCTAGTCCTATAGATCTAAATTATATAGCATGTTTAGTTTAATTTTGACTAATAACTGATAATTTTTATTGAAACCAACCTTAATCTTATAAATCTGATTCATTTATGGTTTTGATAAGAGAAATTTTTTATAGATATAATTTTTACGAATTTAAAATGATTTTTGGATAGATAGGAATGAACAAACACATCTATTCGAATTTATTAAGATCTGATTTAATTTACACTAAAGTATATATCATAATCGATTTTGACGTATGTATAAAATTCCTTGAATATATATATATATATATGTATATCTGTATATATAATTGACAAGCAGTTCATTTATAAATGTTAGAATAAGTCACTTTAAATTGGATATAAAATAGTGGAAACTATATTAGAAACACTGTAAAGATAAAACTTGACGTCCATACTTGAATCAGTGAAGGAGACAAGCGAAATAGGCAAGAAAAATAAATCTTAAAATATGGAAAATCATGTTCGGATATCTAAATTGTTTGAACAGATGTCTATTGACAGTTTTGGATGACTGAATATGTAGATTTTTCAAACAAAAACAAAACAATGTAAAATAGATTCGATTTAGATGTCTAAATACCCCTAACTTGACGTCTGAGAAGGAGACAGGCGTCTGAATTAAAGACCCTGACGTATGAGTTACTAAAGTAGGGCAGATTGATCAAGGACCCGGTAGAGGCCGAGTAGAGTTAATTGAGGAAACTTTTTCCTAGTTCTTAGTTACTCAGGTGTGCTTGCAGCTAATTGTAAGCGGACATCAAGCTGGAAATGTATCGCCTCTAGTAAAGTCCTAGGCTCTTGCCTTATGAAGATGGAACATGTCACTTATGTAGGGTGCAATAATATCACAATTAGAAGTTCTTATTGATCGTAGTCGGTCATAGCCATAGATTTGTGGAAGCTAGAAAGAGTGGACGAAGATATACATCGGAAAGGGATCGACAAATCCTAAATGAGGGGCGGATCAACCTTTGATTACTACTTGTGTAACAATATAGAACTAAGGATGTGGACTGTCGAGGAGATGCACCAATGCATGATGACAAGAACTTTTGGATAGTAATCCAATGAATTGTTTGGGCATTTAATCCATACATCACTTAGTACACCAATGCAAGATGGCAAGATCCATCGGACTGTGAATCGGTGAACATGACAAGCATTGGAAGTATATTCGGTCAGGAGCATTATTGCATAGATAGCAGGAACCATCAGACAGAGATTCGATGAATGGGTCGGATGCTAGGGTATATTTAGATTGGAATAACCTTAGCAACTACCATTAAAGATGTTAGGTTATGTATTATTAGATGGCCCACCATTACAACCATACACTAGAGATACCACTAGGAATTACTCTACTTTAGTATGCTCCACCTATGAGTGAACTTTCATAAACTATAATTGGACATCTAGAATAGTCAACTTAAAATGTCCATAATTGGACTTCTAGAATAATCAACTTAAAATGTAAAATATATAGCTCCTTCTGTATATGTAACACTAAGGAACATCCTAGGTGCAAGATATAACTGCACTTCAATCACTTGTTTACACCATACCACTAGTGGTGTGATTCATAACTAGACTTTGTATTATCTCCTCCATTTCTCCCTTTTGCTAACTATTATAAGAGGATAACACAGTAAGTGAATGATTTTGTCAAAGTGCATGGAGAAGGCGAATGATGTTGGAGATTTATTTATTTGTAGCCTTTCTCTATGTACTTTATTGTACCTTTTAGTCTGACTGTTATTGTGGTATTATTGGGAGATTTTACATTTATCAGATTTGTGTTGTATTCACATTGTGAGACTTTGTTTCGCCATTTATTGTATGGATCATGATTATTCTGAGACCGCATTACTTGGATTATTTCTAGTACTCATATTCTATTTTCTTTCGTTGTGAGATCTGAAGGTGCAGAATTGTGTAAAGTTATAATTTTCTCAGTATCATTTAAATCGCTTTTAACCTAAAAATTTGTCAGTCTTGGCATGATTACGTTTCGAAAGGCACCTTTGGGCTTTGGATCAGCATGTCCGGTTGTGCGGGTTGTTACTTTTGGCATCAAATCTAGGTTTAGAATTCCTTAGGGATTGGGTGTGCAAAGAGAGAATGTACTTGCATGTTTTCAATATTTTCAAAATTATTATATATACATATAAGTATAACACTAATACACCTACTAAATTCTAATAATGCTTATTACAATTGGAGGAAAGTTGCAAATAATTACTGATCACGGATAGTG
This sequence comes from Allium cepa, assembly GCA_030765085.1. Classification (NCBI taxonomy): domain Eukaryota; kingdom Viridiplantae; phylum Streptophyta; class Magnoliopsida; order Asparagales; family Amaryllidaceae; genus Allium; species Allium cepa. Next base: position 759,718,911 of record CM060929.1, read on the forward strand.
AGAATGAGCAATAAAGCTAGAAAATGGTACAGGAAAAGTAGTCGAGATTCCGGAGGTGAACATTCAGATGTAGTTCCGTCAGTATTTACAAGTTAGAGGCCAAGCCGAACTTAACTCCAATAAAGAACCCATGGTACAAGCATAGGGCATAACGCCAGTCAACCCATTGGTTGCAGATTTCGCCAAGCTATTTTGGGACTTTTTATACTTAGGTGAAAAGCCTTATGTAGGAACTGAATCTTTTATGGACTCAAAGTGATGATTGCATACTTAAGGGAGGATTTTTGGTCTATTGGGGCAAGATGATGCCATTAGAAGGCTGTTGGCTTCTTGGCACTCACAAAGGGAAGCTTTAAATCTATGGAATGCTGTGGTGGAAGAAACCAATGAGGAAAGGATAATTTTGGGTGATTTTAGAAGATATTTTGCGGGTAAGTTTCTTTATGCAGCCGAGCAAGGGCTATAGTTGTAGAAATTTATACACCTGTAGCAAGGAGATATGTCCAAAAAATATGTGAATCAATTTAATGAACTGGCTAGGTTCGAATTTGACTTGATAAATATTCCACATAAAAAGGCTTTGAAGTTCACTAAGGAGCTTCAGCTACCTCTACAAGATTTGGCCCTTAACCACATTCCGATGGGAGCTACTTATGAGGGCCTAGTGGAAATGGCTTTGCTACATATCATTTCCAAAGAAGAAGCTAAGAGTGAATGAAAGAAGGCAGGGGGAAGCTAATTTTGCAACATTAGTGCAAGATAAAAAAAGCAAGAGCTTAGATGTAGGAAGTCTAGTTTAAGAGGACATTTTGCTAGGAATTGCAAGACGGATCTGGAAAGGATAAAGTGTTACAACTACAACCATCTTAGTCACGTGAAGAAGAAGTAACTGACCTTATCCAAGACTTCTACCCAAGTGATTCCAGCATATGCACTGGATGACGTTCCTAGCTCAACTACAGCTCTAGTTCTATATGAGGGAAAGAAGGTCATTATTGAAGGTGTGTTAGTTCTCTCAAATTTATTTATTCTCACTCTATTTGACACCAAAGCATCACACTCATTTGTTTCAAGTAAACTAGTAGATGACTTACACTTAGAGACTAGTATAGTTGTAGATCTTGTTATAGTATCGAACTCTATGGGAGGATTGATTCATTTTTCCACGATTTGTATGGTTTGAAATTGTATATTTTGGGTGTCAAATTCGATTTCGATGCTTAAGTTTTAGTATTCCCTAGGTATGGGTTAATTTTAGGAATGGACAATATAACTTTATGGAGTGGTACTAAACTGTGATAGGAAGGTGGTTTATTTGAGTACTTGAAGAGGAAATAGCTTAGAGGTTTACTGTGACCCCAAGAGTTTAGTTATGTTGAGTTACCTATATTCTCTTGATTTGTCACAAGATGAGTTAGCTTTTGTACCTATAGTCTAAGATTAGCCATATGTCTTTTTTGATATTTTTAGTCTTCCACCCTATAGGAAGATCGTATTTTGAATTTATCATGGGGAGAATGTTAGGCCCATTGCCTTACCTATTAGGTGTGTGGCTCCTAAAGAAAGATGCGAGCTAAATATGCAAGTAAATGAATTATTGGACTAAGGCTTCATTCGAAGAACTGGTTTAGAGTAGGGAGCACTAGTTATCTTTTCTTCTAAAGATGATAGCTCCTAAGGACTTTGCGTCGATTATCAAATGTTAAACAAAGTGACAAAGAAGAATCTTTATCCACTACCCTGTATAGATGATATTCTTGATCAACTATTTTGAGAAAAGGTGTTCTATTAGCTTGAACTGGCTAAAGGCTTCCATCAGTTACGTGTAGTAGAGGATAGTATTTAGAAAACCACTTTTCGCACACCTAACGGATTTTGTGAATGGTTGGTCATGCCATTCGGACTGACCAATGCAACTACATATTTTTTAACCTCAAGTCGCGTTTAGTGGGTTGTTGAATAACTTTGTAGTGGTATTCATTGATGACATAATTTTTTATTCAAAAAGCAAGAAAGAGCACTAGTTGCATTTAGAAGAAGTACTCGAAACTCTTTGTAGGCATAAGCTAAATGCAAAGTTTTCTTTCTAGAATAAGGAGGTTCTCTTTCTAAGACATGTTATCTCTAAGCATGCGCTTGCGGTTGATCCTAGTAAAGTAGATGCCATATATAATTGGCACATACAAAAAAATGCTACGAAGGTGAGAAGTTTTCTTATTTTAGCTGATAATTATAGGAAGTTCATTAAGGCTTTGCTAGGATTTATGCACTATTGACCCACCTTACTAAGAAGAATATAGTTTTCTTATAGAACTTGGAATACAAAGATGCTTTTATTATGCTAAAGGAGTTGTTGACTTGTGTACCTATTTTTGTACACCCTGATGGTTCAAAGGCACTCACAGTATACACCAATGCTTGTGGAAGAGGATTGGGCATCGTGTTGATGCAGGAGGGTAAAGTTGCTTGTTATGCCAGTCGATAATTGGAAGTTTATGAAAGAAACCATCCATCCCATGATCTTCAGTTGATAGCCATTGTTTTCATTCTCAACTCTTGGAGGCATTATCTCTTGGTGGAATGGTTTGAGTTTTTCATGAATCATAAATTTATAAAGTATTTATTTGTCCGGTAGATTTGAATTTGAAAACGTGGATATGGATTGAGTTCTTGACTTCATATGACTTCGGCATCTCATATACACTGGGCAAGGGCAATGTTGTCGCCTATGCCTTGAGCAGAAAGCATGTGATAATAAGTACTGTATTCTTGGAATGGAAGCATTTGGAGTTTATTTCTTCATTCGCTTTTTGACCTCAATCGGACATCTTACTAGGATTGTTGGAAACATTAGATGTTTAACCTTCACTTATGGATTGGTCCAAGTCGGAGGTTAGACGTGGAGTTATTAGATATCTTTGAGAAGCTGAACCAAGGAGTGTTTTAAGTCATTTGGACTTTTCTTCCATTGATTTGAGAGGATGGCTGAGGAGAGATAGTAGGTTGTGTGCTCCTCTCATTAAGGAATTAATCGACATGGTGCTAATAAAGTCCCATCACTTAAGGGTGACAATTCATCCCGGTGGTGACAAAAATGTATCATGACATAAAGAGAGTATTTTACTGTCCAAGAATGAAGAGATGTGTAGCAGAGTTAGTTTCTAAGTGTATGAACTTTCAGAGAGTAAAGGGATATCAAAAGAAGTCCAGTTAATTATTGCAATCTTTGGACATTCTATAGTGGAAATGGAAGAGTATCTCTATGGATTAAATTGATGGACTACCTAGGAGTAAAAGGGAGAATGAGAGTGTTTGGCTCATTATTAATTGATTGGTCAAATACGCTCATTTTAATCTAGTTAGTACAAGGACATCTGCATCTTTGTCAACCTTATATGTGAGGGAAGTGGTTCGACTATATGGAATTCCTTTTAGCATTATCAGCAATCGACATCCACTTTTTGCTAGTGAGTTTTGGAGCAGTCTTCAAGAGGCCTTGGGCACTGAACTAAATCTAAGTACAACGTATCATCCATAGATGGACGAACATGCTGAGAGGAAGAATCGAGTATTCGATGATTTGCTGAGTACGTGTATTTTGGATTTTGGAGGTTCTCAGGAGGATCACTTTCCATTAGGGGAGTTTTCGTATGATAACGACAATCAAGTATTAGAGTAGCACTCTTCAAGATGTTGTATGTGAGGCCATGTAAATATCCATCTTATTAGTTTGACACTACAAATAAAATCATTCTTGGGCCAGACAAGACTAGGGAGACCTCTGACAATATAGATTTGATCTGTAAAAGAATGAAAACTACACAAGATAGGCAGAAATCTTATGCTTGCAGAAAAGGAGTTGGAGTTCGCGGTGGGTGACATACTATTTGTGAAGATCTCACTACTTAGACATGTAATAAGGTTTGGTAGTTCGAGAAAGTTAGCATCAAGATTTGCAGGGCCTTTTTCGATCTTGGAAAGGGTAGGGAAGTTATCTTATAGAGTGGAGCTTCCTGAAAAGTTGGGCGGGGTTCACAATGTCTTCCGTGTATCAGACTTGCAAAAGTAGTTACACGATTCAGCTACGGTGATTGAGCCATGTCAGTTGGAAGATATTGAAGTAGAAAGAGAGTCACTTATTCGCTGTGCCAACCTTTATTATTAATCATGGAACAAAGTAACTTTGTAATAAAGTAATGAAACTGGTTAGAGTCCAGCTGGAGGATGATCCAGTTGCGAATGCGTGGGAGCTAGAGGAGAAGATCTGACGTACCTCCCCAAAGATCTTTTCTGGTAAGTTTCCATTTAGATTTGTATAGTTACATAGAGACATAGTACTTAGCTTCGTGTATTCCATAGGTAGGTAAGTATATGGATGGTAAGCATGGATCTGAACATGTCACTAGGACATGTTTTGGATGATGGTTTAGAGTGGATGAATTTTGTTAGCTAGAATTGCATATATAGGCTGTTATGTTCATGTTGCCATATGACACACATTATATATCCACTTTATTTTTTAGTTATATGCATATGGTTGTTGAATTTATGCATATGTATTGAATAATTGCTCATTCTTATAGAATTACAAGTATTTAGAACGTTGTAAACATTTTGGATACATGGCATAAGCATTTGCGTTTCATGCATTACCTATATGTTCATAAGCATTCTGTACCTATATGTACATGTTGCATTATAAATCTAAAACTATGGACAATGGTTCCAAGTGGTTGATGTTTGAGTAGATGGTTGGAGATATTGGTTGCATAAGCGAATTATGTTTTTCGATCCTTGTAGATTTCAGAGACGAAATCCTTCTAAGGGGGAAAATGTAACATTCTGGAAATTTTAATAATAATATAAATTGGAATAAGAATAAGAATGTAAATTTACATAAAACAATTTTTTTTACAGAATTTGGAATTGGGCCTTGGGACTTATTCCGTTATGTCTATAGCGTCATTTACAGTCATAAACAATATGGCTTGGTAAATTTGATTAAATCTAGCGAAAATGGTGAAACGTGTAACTAGTGGCAATTTTGTAATTATTGATTTTGGAAATTGGACTAGAAACCCTAATTCTGAACTATAAATAGTGGCATAAGCCTCCGCTCTGCTCATTCAGATACCCTAACCTCCACCTCCTAATTATTTCTTCTTCCTCTTGTACTTAAAAAACAAATTTCAATTCCAAAAAAACAAAATAAAAAGAAAATCAAAATAAAATAAAGAGAGAGAGAAGCGGATCAACGAATTAGATAAAGAAAAAGAGCAGCGAATTCAAACCCAATAAGAAGAGAGAAAACTAAAAAGGCGAATGGATTTATCAACAAAATGTGTATAGTGGAAATAAGTAATTGATTTTCATTTATATACTTTCTTCGTACTACTTTCTCTTCTTGAATCTATTTGTTATTCTAATTTTTAAATTGAATAATTTATGGAAAAACCCTAGAAATTGATAGATCTAATCATTGAATAGAAGTAGAAAGTAAACATATTAAAAGTATCTCTAGTCCTATAGATCTAAATTGCATAACAAATTTGGATTGATTTTGACAAACAAGTGGTAATTATTATTGAAACCAACCTTAATCTTTTAAGTGCGATTCATCTACGGTTTTGATAACTAAGGGATATTTGTTATAGATCCGATTTATATGATAAGTTTAAAATAGTTTTTGTATATATAAGAATTAACAAACACATATGTTCGAATTTATTTAGATTTGATTTAATTTACATTGAAGAATATATAATAATCAATTTCATCATCCGTATAAAATTCCTTGAACACACACACACACACACACATATATATAATTGAATAGAAATCCATTTATAAATGTTAGAATAAATTACTTGAAATTGGATATAAAATAGCAGAAACTATATCAAAAACATCATGAAGATAAAACCTGGAATCCATACTCGAATCAACAAAGGAAACAAGTGAAATAAGTCTTAAAGTCTAGAAAATTACATTATTACATCTGAGTTGTTCGACCTGACGTCTAAAGGCAATTGCAGATGAATGAATATGTAAATGTTTCGTACAGAAAGAAAACAGTTTAACTGGACTCGATTCAGAAATCTAAATACCCCATCCAGACATCTGAGAAGGATACAGACATCCGAATTAAAAATCAAACATATAAATGCCTAGAAATTATTATTTTTAAATAATACAGGGACAGACGTTCGATTGGTCGAATCAAACATTTGAGTTACTACAGCAGGCCAGATTGAGCCTAAACCCGGTGCAAGCCAAGTAGAATAGATCAGGGCAACTTATTCCTACTTCTTAATTACACGGGAGTGCACATACCTGATTAGAGTCTGGCGGCAAGCTAGAAACATATCGCCTTTTGGTAAAGTCCATGGCTCTCGTCTCATAAATTTGGATTGCAATACTCAATGTGGTGTGCGATTACATTGCAATTAGAAGTTCTTATCCTTAGTAGTTAGTCTTAGCCATAGTATAACTGTCCAAGTTTTTCAACCTTCAAAAATCAACATTAATACGTTCACTGCAAAGCATGACAAGCAATCGAGTGTTAGAAACACTAGATCATTAGGGCTTAAGAAGAAAAGGAACAGAAGAAACAAAAATAATTAACATAGAATCTCACAATAGCAGTGGAACAAAATACAATATATAATACCAGATTTTTATACAAAAGAATATATAGCTGTTTATATATATACAATCATTAGAGTACACAATCAATAATAAATCTAGACAGGTATAATAACTTTTCCCGACAATACTAAACATTCAGTTTAACACACACAGCGGAATATAAATCAAGTACGTGGAATACGCCTGAGTCTCTTCCAGCGCGTCTCCTGAGCTCCATGCATTCTAACCTAAATCTGTAACACTCGGTCTGACCCGAGCATTACAATGAAATAACACCCAAGTCAGTATGGTAAACCAGGCGAGAGAAATCATACTCAATTTGAATTATTATATTTATCAATTTTTTTGAAAAACAAAGGTATCTCGTAAGGCCACGTGACACATTAACACGATGGGTTTTTACCTTACGATAGCCAAAACATTTTTATAGAAAATCTTGTGATATTATAGTAGTGTCTAAGTACAAATACTTATTAACATAGCCGAAATTGTTACATTAATTAAATTCCAGCATACTAGGCTCTACAATCAAAACCGTAAAGGTTCGTATTGGATATTGAATTCCATACAATGACTGGGCTACTGGGGAACCTCTTGCCACAGTACACCTCTAGAAAAATGTACCGAGGACCTCGCCTGGATCCCTTGTCGACACATGGCTAGCATACCCCTAACTTGGATAGTACCAAATACGTTATTACTCCGGGTGTTCCAACCCTAATCGAGCGCACTCTTTTTCATGCACTACTATATCCATAATTTATAAAATATATCCGATGGTATCTTGAAAAGTGTTAAATACCCTAATTGGATGCCATCTACTTAGACCTGTTGCATCTCCCATGTTTTAGTCATTCCCAGCTATGAGGCTTGAGGCTACGTTTTACCATTATAATAGCATTCATATACTTGGAATGCTAACACTGCCATCCAGGCAACTAATGAAACGATAGCATTCATCCATACAAGTTGTTCTAGGTATGAACAAACCGAACCTGCTCCAAGATCATCATCTCCATTATCTTCAAGAGATCACAATTCGTAACACTCAAATCGGATCGAAGTGATTTTCGGATGATTAAATCTGATCCCGGTCTCTTCGAAACGATCAACGAATTTGGCCAAATTTGATAGTCGATTATTTAACTACCAAATTACGCACATAAGCAGTCACCACACCCATTTTATAAATTTTCAAAACATTCATTCCAAAATATTTTTTCGAAGATATATATTCAAATCTCTTTTGGCATTTCAATAATTGAAAAAAAATTCAAATTCTTATATCCATAACAGGATATTTTCAGATCATATCAATACTTAGAATATTTTTCTCAATTCCATTTATAATTCAACATTTTGAAAATATTCTATAATAATAATCTCATAGTTGAAAATTTTCAAATTCTCCTGTCCAATACTTTAGAAATATTTACAAGTATACTTTTTAAAATCATTTTATTCGAAAACTTCGGAAATGTTCCATTTATTTGTTATTTCTCAAAACCGTTTACAATTATTTGTAAATTACTTAACTCACTTAAAACAAATTCTATAAGTTTCTGGAATTCATTAATTAGCTCCCTTTTAAGTTTTCCCCATGTCGATTTCACTTGTCTATAATTCCAACTACCATTTCTAACTTCTTTTCTATGAATTCTAATTCGTCCTCGAAGTTCTCTTATTTTTGTACTTGGGAAAATTTCTTTAAGTTCCCAATATTCTACTATAAGATTTCTCTTCTAAAAATCATACCGGTTTAATAAATTCCATTTACAAACCTCGAGAGGGTTTATAAATAAGTTTCAATCATTTCAAAACTACATATATATATATATACAATAAGTACTTTTAAATAATAATTCATTTTAAAAAATATTTAAGTTATTATTTAAAATATTAAAACTCTTTAAATAAACATCGATAATCCATTTCCATTCTTTTTTAAATAAACTAATTGATTTACAAAGCTGATTATAAAAATTAGAATTTATTTCAATAAATTTTAAATACTTGAGTAACTAACTTTTCGAGATATTTAATCTAAATAATATTTTTTATGCTACATGATATAATAAATAAAAATCCCAATTTAAATAATTTTAATTACTCGGCAAAAATCTATTTGAAAATTCAATATTCCAATTTCAATTTTAAATCCCTCTCGATTCATATCACATCGTTACATCTCAATTTCATAATCATTCTCATATTTTAAAAAAGATTCCACTATTTTTCCAAAACTCGATTCTCATATCTCGATATAAATTCACAGTGTAAATTTATATTTATAATTCATTAACTGATACCATTTTTCCTTATTTATAAACATTGTTTATAAATTTATAACCCCTTTGAGTTTCACTTATTTATAAAACTAATCCCATTTATAAAATCTCATTTTATAAATCCATTTCTTAATAAATTCCATTTATATTTCAAATCTATTTTTTTATATCGATTTCAATACCTTTCCATATTTTTTAGAATATCATTCACAAATATCTTTTTATAATTTATTTTTAAAATCTCTATAAAAAAATCTGTTCTTTTATCATTTCGTTTTTACTTTCCTATTTATTCTATTTCTTCATTCTTGTTTATGCTACTTTTAAGGGTTCATATAAGTGACATGCACAGTACAAAGTTCATAGTGCAGAACTTTTTTGGTTTATCTATTATATTGTTTCTGCTCAAGTGAAATACATAATTTAAAACAATTTACGAATAGTTAAGTACAACCAACATCAAGTATATTATTTTCAAACTTAATTTCTTATAATAAATCCAAATTCTAATATAAATATTTTTATATCCAAAATTCCTTTTAATTCCTTTAAATTTAACAATAATATTATGGTATTTAAAATACCAAAATTAAGGCCAGTGCTACTATAGCATCCAATAATTCAAATCATAACGTAATCTATAAAATATTATCCACACACGTCATATATCACTATATATGAAAATAAAATCAACATTTTTGAGTAATTCAGTTGGATCCTCCAAACCATTTCCCTACATCCACGGATGTTAGTATTTTGCTTTGCGTTTGATTTGGTTGCATCGCTGATGGTTTTAATTCACTCGAGTTATTTGCAGTTGCTTTGATGTGGTTGTTTTCTCGGTTTTAATCAAATTCATATAAAATGAAACTTGCGATTTTTGACTGATTCATGTATATGGCTTTGATGATTTTGAGATGTTTGAACTCCTTAGCCATTACGGCTTGACTTTCCTTTTGACTTCGGTCTTATGCTTGTGTTCATCTGGAAATTTGCGATGTTTTGCTTCGACCTTGAGTCGATAAATTTGATTTATGTGAAGCTTGCTATTTCAATTACTTTAAATGCGTGATTTTTATCACTCTGACAATTGAACTCTGGTTAGTGAGGTTTGTTTTTTTAAGTCATATCTGTGCGTTCATGAATGTTCGCATCGACTTGTTTCGTTCGGTGGTCTTGGGGTACTGCTTACTGTCATGTCGTAGTGATGTTTGAATTGTTTTTTTTGTGCTGATTGAAATTGTATTTTGGTTCTGGAATTTTATGTTGCCTTGTTGACATATTGAGTTTATTGCACCTCATGTTAGCATTGGCTAGTCTCGACTTCCTTCTGGTAGCCGTTGTTATGTTGAGTTGCACCATCCACACTACATTTTGATGTTCACCTGACATCACTTGTTTAAACACAGTAGTGCCCCTTGTATTCTGATTTATCTGCCTTTGTTGGTCTTTGTGACAATTGCAGTGGATTATGTAGTTTGAGTTTTTGTTTGTATAACCTAAATCTGTACTAGATTACTGGTTGTCACCTTTATATCACATGAGAATGTTATGCAGTTGTCTTCACTGTAATATGTCTACAACCTGATGGCACTGTGCCTTAGCCTTGTTTGTGCAGCACCATACATCAGTTGCATCCATTGGATTGTTGGCATATATATCACTTACTTGACCCTTGCATAAGTTCTCCGATATATGTTTGAACTGGCTGCTCCACTTGCTTAGTGCATAATTGAATTTGTAGTCTAAGTGGGCTGGTTCATTCATGTTGTTATCCTTTCATCATCACTGTTTTGGGTTTTTGAACATTTGATGTTTAGATTGCGTGCACAATTCATGTGTTGCCAATCTGGGTCCGTTGTAACTTGTTGTTCCACTGCTGCATTATATCTGGGCTTCCTCAATTGTGCTCGAGGCATGGAGTTATGAGTTTCATTTTGATGGCACTGTCCCATTCATTTTACTGTTGCTTGAAACATGCTATCCACTTCATTTCACTTTGCATATATGTGTGATCCTATACGCATATTGCTGCACCACTGTTGTCATCTTCACTTATTACTTGTGAACTTGATTTTTGTCTCGACTTAGGCTGCTTGCTTTGCATATTTTCTTCAATATGCAGCCTGGTCGACATGTATGTTGTCACTACCCACTCTGATCTATTTCACTATCATGTGTATATATGTACACATTGTCCATTGCCATTCTGCTATGACCATTGAGGCAGCAGCATTGATGTTTGAATCTTCGGTTGCTTTTGGATCACTGAACTGTTGTATCACTTATTCACATATTTATGTGCTGTTGACATGTGCATTATCTTTGTCTTTGTACCTGTTTGCAATTGTAGTTTCATTGTGACATTTGCTTTGTATTTGCTTCTATAAGTGAGTTGAACCTGATTCTGGGTTTGACCTTGTGCTCGATTGTGAGCTTTTATTGGGCTTTTATGTATTTCATCACTGTATTGGCGAGGCAGTGCATGCGTGCGTGCACTGCAGCCAATACAGAATCTGACGTTTTATATTGATTGATTTCACTTGATTTGTTGATTTGATCATTTTGTTGTTGTCTAATTATCTTTCAGATAATTAGACTATGAGTTTCTAATTATTTAAACAATTAGATTTTGTTGTTAATTTTCGTTTACACAATTCAGATGTTTTCTAAATTATCTTCATCGATATTCTTTTCATTTATCTTTGTTGATGATTTAAATCTGCTGATTTGCTGTTTAACACTATTACGTGTTATATTCACCGTTATCCGATTTCTTTTAAAATAAAAGGGTCGGATAGACGGAATTTACTGTGACAGTCGTCTATTCATATTTAATTATTATTGCTTCTGTGCACTAATAACTGAGTTTGAATTAGACTGACCCGTGTATTATTTTCTTTTGAATATAATACTCGGGTCAGACCGAGTATTTACAGGTTGTTGATATCTTACTTTGGATTGCTGCTAGAGTTATGAAGTCTTTTCATGTTTTGGAGTAGATGTTGTCATTGTATAGGATGTTGTATATTCATGTATATTATTCACGATAATGTACTTGTATATGTAACTTCCAGAGTCGACAGTTGTAGTTGTATCATATGTATGTATCACATGTATATCAACTGACTTCGGTTATATATATAGATATGAGACTTTTCTGTTTAATCTGTGTTCTGCATTTATATTATCTGTGTTATTACTATATATTTAGTCCTAAACTATTATGAACCATCGTAGTTCGTTTTATACTGGAATTGGGTATGTCGATGGGAGTAAATAAATATGAGATGAAAAATTTAAAATATATACCACTCCTATTGAGGTAACCAATACTAGTGTAAGGCCTAACTACGGATGGCTGCTCCTATCCAGCCTTATTCTTCGAGATAACAGACGGTATTTCTTTTAATACTCTTTGTTATTTCGATCATAGAAGTGGGGCGTCACATATCTAGTAAGTAAGAAAAATACTTTTAATTTATTTATTTTTGCAAACATGGCTATTTCCTGCTGATTGATTTTTGCGAACATGGATATTTCCAATGTGCAATTTTAAATAATACTGTTAATATATTATCCATGTTGTGACATAAAATTCTTCAACAACAGCAGTGAAAATGATGTACAATATGTTATATTACCAATTTATTTTCATTAAGTTGTAGTAGTACAATGAAATAATATACTTTCATGCATTGGCTAAAGGAAACTGCTATAAAATTAAAATACTTATGACTTTAAAGGAAAATTGATGCGACTTACCTTAAACTTCAAAAAGAGCAAATAATAATTCCTTACTAAAGATCCTCGCTTTAACTGCATAACTTAATTCCCTAATGCACCAAACTCTTTTATTTATAAAACTATTTAGTGCTTCATTAACACAAAATCATTTATCTTAACAGCATATAACAAAAATTTGAAGTTGAAACTAATTTTTAGACCTGGATTAAATGAAGAAAAATAGGCCATCGAATTTCATTGTATATATTCCTCCATAGATCAAACTTTGCTCACACCCTTAATTTGGTTTGGCAACCCTCTGAGCCATCGTTTTCCTCAATTTAAACATGAGACTCTACCATAACACAGTCTAATAAATCATAGTTGTTTCACTTATATAAATAATGAATATGAAGTAAGACTATGTTACAGATATGTAATTCAAAGGGAAAAGAAGAGTTAAAATACATATTCAAGGACTATTGTGTATCCGAATATGTAGTCAACACCCCAACTGAATCATTGTTACATTAACAGAAAAAGCAAAATGAGTTTTATAACTACAAAAGCCAACTAGAAGCATGTTAAAAAAAGAATGCAACATATTTCATCTTAAGAATTTTGAGTAAATTCACAAAATATTAATTGTCAAAATCAGGTTTTTGGAATCATTTTATATTTTCTGTAGGATACTTGGAGACAGAAAACATGAAAAATGCAATGTATATGAAAAATAGACGCACATAAAATTAATGGTAGTAGATATTAAAAAATACTACTGGTTGGTTACGCCAACCCTAATGCATGGTTCATTTAGAAACAGCTAAGAAATAACTAAGTGAATGATGTGAAGTAGGATTATAAAAGTATTAATCAACTACAATTAACAAAATTACATACAGCAGGATAAATTTTAGGAACATGTTGGAAGCTGATTTGGGCCTGGCATAAAATTTGTAACGCACCACGATCATTTTTTTTTCTAAATCATTTTACCTTCCAAATCGTTATATCGTTGAAAATATCACCAACACTGCAAATAATTATACAACAATTTTCGAAAGATGTGACCATGAAGTAATACAAACTATTTAACTACTGCTGCATTAACCTAAATTAGATTCATAGAAAACTAATGTCCCAATACCTGCTTCAATTCACCATTGAAAACAAATGTCTTGTTCACCTTAGAAAACTAATGTATCATACAAAAACACATCGATTATTGAAACAAAGTTAAGATTTAGAAGATAGATCAAGGTCAGTTAACATTTTAATCACTGTTTATGCATTTTATATATCTAAATACAAAGGACTGTCCAATTATGACCCGCTGTTATATGAATACTAATTAAATTAAAATTGAAAGTTTAACATAAAAACCATTGTTCTGTACCGTGTTACATTTTTGCATACAATAAGCTAATAAATTTCCATCCATTGTTATGCGATGCTCGCATATAGTGTAACACACTTCAACAAATAATTGAAAACAGCAGAAGCGGCAAAATGGGTTATCAATTTACAACATTTCCCTATCAGATCGTACAAAGAAGGGCTCGATAGCATCTCTTTTTGATTTGAAGTTCAAGTTTATTTATGTAAATTCGCCGTTTAAGTTGGAAAATTAAGTTTGAATTGTCAGAAATTGGTTATTTACCCACCAAATACCGTTAAACTGGAGAAATGACTATAGTAACTTATTGAAAATCAATAAAGTATGCATTTCAAATGAATAAATCATATTTTGGTAGAAATCTATTTTTACGCCATTACTGATATGACTAAACATGTAGGTAAAAGAATTATAAAATAAAGAGGCAAAAGTTTTATGCATCTGCCCAACATTTTTATTCTTGAAATATCTAATTCCCAACTAAACCAATGTCGAAAATAAAGCAGAACCCACACATTTCGTTGAAGAAATTACCTTTCTTGGTTAGGATATTTGTTGACATCACGTGAACTGTTACCCAAGCTATTGTAATATAATCATTTCCCTGGTTATTTCTCAGTTCACCTCATAATATTTTCCTTCGTATTACAGAATGAAGAACGCATTTTTCATCTTTCCTTTGCTGGTGTTACCGTAACAATTTACTATTTTCTCAACTCCATATGGTAAGAATTAGTAAACTTCTAGTTAAGTGAAACAAATTAAAATATTCTGCTTGAATCCAAACTTGTATAAAAATTGGAGAAGTCCCCAATAATCAATTTTGACAATCAATTTCGAATTCCGATTACTGGAGTAAATTAAAAACCATACAATCTATATATTTCCTTCTACACACAACGTTATTGCAGTAAGAAAGATTAGGATGGTCGCCACATCTATGCTTAGGATAGTAAATAAAACTACATCGCCAACTGAACTATAGTCAGTAAACCGATATAGTGGAAGTAAATAATTTCGGACGAACAGGTAAGCAATTGTTATGAAATATAACTACTCAAAAACGATTACAACCCATATCCTAGCAACTGCCTTGGGCTGTATAGGAAATCCCTAATCAGAGTAATAAATATGAACAAATTACCGACCTATTTCTAGTTAACTCCCCCAGTCGACAATGGGATTTAATCAACCGCAGAGGATATTCGTTGTGGACAGGTTTGGTGAAGTGGAGTTGAACAGAAGGATAGGCAATGGTGGAAAATTACTCAATTTCAATTGGGTGGTAATGATGGTTTTTGAGGATGGTGAAGTTCTTGTAAAAGGGTGGGAGGGCAGTTGAAAGCAACTGAGAGTACTGGTTTAGTGGAGTTAAAAACTGGAAAAGGGAAGAATGACGGATGAAAACAAGTACGTAGACAATACCGTTTTAATCAATTTAGAAAGAGCATAGGTAGGAATAATGCACAGGTGTTGCTACATAAACGCTTTGGTTTTTGCTTTCCTATATAAGTAATAGATTCGCAATCCGTTCGAAATTTACATTTTTCAGCACAGATTCCGTTCGACTTAAACCTCGTATAAGAAAATTTAGAATTATACAAATTAACGATTTAAATTTTAATTTTAATTAAATTTACTGATTTCGCATCGAGCTAGCAAATTACCTGTAACGATCCCCTTTTTAAGCCAAATTTAATTTAGTAATTAATATAAATTTTAGAATTAATTTGTGAACTAATTTGAATTTTTCCAAAACAAATAAGATAAGTTTTTATTTTATGTATATATATAAATAGATTGTAAATAGAATTTTGATTTGAAATTCAAAAATAAATATCTTAAAAATAAATTGGATTTAAAAACTCTATGTTTTAAAAAAAAATATGTTTATGTATTAACGTATAATTAGTTTTAAATCATTTTCTTTGAAGTTATATAAAAAATAAATAAAAGGAAAAGTTTACTATAAAAACATAAAACATATATATATATATATAACATTATAGATAAATATTTATTAATTTAAGATATAATAGCTTAAGCTAAAAAATAAGATTTAATAAAAGATATAATACACTTTCTTTTAAAATTAAACATATAACATAAATAATGAAAACATAAATACATGCAAAAAGACAAGTGTAAGCCAAAATGAGACATGCAAAATACAAGTGTCATTAATTTTTTTAAAATAATAAATAAACAAAGCTATATATATTCCTCTAACTCCTTCTCTTCTCATTTTCTTGCTATTCAAAACAAAAACCTAAGAAAGCTATAAACCAGAGATTAAAATCTAAAACAAACAATCCTTACAAATCTAAAACCTGAAGTATAGATTCAACTCAGTTTGAAGCAAAAATCAGATCATCTCAAACAAGCAAGAACAAAGTTCCAATTTTCAAAATCAAATCATTTCCAGGCTTCTATGTCCAGTGTTCAAGTTTTAAAGCTCCTCTGCTCAACATTTAAAACCAGTGAGTAAGCAAATTTTTTTAAAAAAACTTAAATCTGTTAAAACTTGTTGCATGTGACAAATGCTTGAAATAATATTGTGAAAAGTGTTTGCAAGTATATTAATATGGAATGGCAGTGTATGTTTGTGTATATGTATATACATATGCCTCTATTTGTATTACAGGCTCAAATCTGCATAAATAAATTTGTATCTTCCCAACGAAACATTGTTAGACTATGATCATTAAATAGAAAATGATTGTAACAATGTAATATCATTTTTAAAAATGGTTTCAAGTGGATATATGGAATAATTATTTCAAAAACAATAAATTTCATTGATAATCAAATATAAATCAGAAATCAATTGTCTAAGTTTCAAATTTTAATTATATAAACTGATTCGTATTGAAAATGGTGATTTTTGATAATCATATCATGATTTTTAAGTGCGTGGTTGAGGATAATTTTTGAGCTAAAAGAGAAATGCAATTTCGTTGATTTTCGGCGATCGGGAGGTGGAGGAGGTCGTGCTTAGGGCTGGAGGTTGCTCATATGTCGAGGGTCATGGAAAAAATGGCTGGAGGATTTATAGGTGGTCGAGGCGGCTAGTCGACGTTGAAGTAGGGTTAAATGAGCAGTTTTGGTCGTCGTTGTTCTCGAGGGCATGGAGATGACGTGGGTGAACTGGAGTTGACCGGTGTGAGGGGGATCGATACGTGGGACAGTGACGCAACTCTAGACGGGATCGCAAGGTTTCTAACGATGGTACGCTGCGGCGCAAGGCGTTTTTCATTGATCGATATGGGTTCTATGCTGCCTCGTTTTGCTCGATCTCGATTTCAGGCGAAATCATTGGTGCTGGGCAGTCATAATGCTCGTGTAAGTCATCGGTGACCGGTAGACGTCGGCAAGGTTAGTTGGAGCGTCGGCGTTGGCGTGTGCACATGAACGAGTATTTGATGGTGTCAGTTGGTTGCTGTTTTGAATTAGAATCGAGGAAGAAGGATATTGTCTCGGGTTTGTGCTGAGGCTTGCATCGGGTTGGGCTCGAAGTCGAACGCGAGATTAACGAAGGGAAGAGATGAGAGAATTCGATCGGGATTGGCTCGGGAAATTTATGGGTTGGGCTCGGGTTTTCATTTGTAACTAGCAAGCTTAAAATTGAAAGAAATATTAACCAAGATTCCAAAGCAAATGTTGATAAACAAGTTTCAAAATTTAATTCTTAAGTCAAGTGTGTTTTAAATTTAATTTTTTTTTGGTTTTGAAATAGTTATATATTAGTCAATTATTTAATTAAATATCTAATTGTTTCAAAAATAAAATGATGTAATTAAGAAGTGATTAAGGTAAGTGTATTAAATTTCAATTAATCAAAAAGTTCTCAAATGGTTTTTGTATAAATTAATTTCAAGCATCTAATTTAAATAAGATAAATTACACTAAGTGATTAATTAAGGTAAATGGTTTATATTTAATTAATTAAGGTCTTAAGTAATTAAAGGATCATTAATTGGTAATTTAATGATAATTACTTAATGTAATTAATTAAAGGATGATTAATTAATGTAAGTAATTAAAGGATAATTACTTAATGAAATTAATTAAGGGATAATTGATTAATTAATGTAATTTGAGGATCATTAATTAATGTGATTAATTAAAGGATCATTAATTTGTCAATTAAAGGATAATTAATTTAATTAACTAAAGATAATTAATTAATGTAAGTAAATAAGGATGATTAATTAATTCCATTAATTAATTAAATTAATAACAAATGGTTTGTAATTGATTAATGTTAATTAAGCAGGGTTGGATAATTTATTCATAAGTAATTATTATTTTTGGTTTAAATTAAATATAAATTATATGATTGATTAATCTTGGTTATAGATGATTAATTATATTGAATACTTGGATTGATTAAATATCTCTAGTATGTTAATCTATAATATTCTGTGATATGAGTTGCTTTAGATTGAGTTGTTATAAGTAATTTATCTGTGATGAATTGCTGTGTGAATATAATGTTCTACATTGAATTATAAAAGGTGGATATTTTGTTTAAAGGATTAAAAATGGAAATTTGTTTAAAACATTCAAAAGTAAAGGTTTTGGAAAATAAGGGCCAAAAAACTGTGACTTAACTAAGATCTGAATGTGTCTATATGTTTTAAATAAGCGCTCATTATTTGGAATGGCCGGAGAAGGGCATTAAGTCGAAAACACATTTCGAATAATGATACGATGGAATGGAATTAAATTTGAAGACGGTGGTTGAAGACCGAGTATTTTCGAAAACGAAAGGATTGCATGTTGATTGTCTCTGCACCTAGTTGCGCCGGTATAGAGATTACCATATGTGATGGGGAGTCCAAAAGAGATTGCGTATATCCGGAATCGCAAGGACTTCTTTTCTTAATTGGACGAAGTTCCTTCAGTTCCATTCAGACCTAGGATAGACTTGTATGGTTGTATGTCTGACATTACACTTTGAGATATAAAGAAGGTCTCTATCAAATAAATTTCTGTTTGGTGGCGGAGAATTTATTCTCTTAGCTTAACACCCTTCTCTGAAACATACGAGCTCAGAGGTTATGTAGTTAATAGTTATTAGTAACATATTCCCTATTTGGTAATGTGGCATGCTATGTGTTGAGCATTGGTTGATCGAAGCATGGCTTTTGTGTAAAGCGTAGCTTTGTGGGACAAGACTTCATCGAACTTCACACCCACGAAATGGTCGAAACAGGAAGGATGCAGCAAGGTTATGGGGTTCGCGATGTGCATTTCCTTCTGGATTAAAAGTGGTATTATGAAATGGAGCCCAAATATTTTACTTATGTGGTTGCTAGAATTTGAGGGGCCCCAGTAAAGTTCGGTTACGACCGGGGAATGACATACTCGTGAAAGTTAGTTACCTAGTTACAGAGGTAGCCCGGCCTTGTGTTGGCAGAGATCCGGTTAGGTTCTCGAAACGTCCCTCCAGAGCCGTACCCATTCGTATAAAGGAAGTTCCTTAGCCTTGGCCATTTGGTGTAAATCCAGACAAACAATACGAGCCCTTTACGATTTCAGTTATAGAACCAACCATTTAACATGGTAGCTATAGTAGGCATACTATAATGGTACGTTTGCTGGCTAAGATTAATATTATACTTGCAAAATGTTTTTCCACACTATGAACTGAAAATAATATCAAAAGGATTTTCTCATATCAAGCGCGTTTGACTATTATAAGGAGAAACCTTCCCTATGTGTGCGATTGCATTTGAGTGTGTGCCGGGAGACTTTATGGTACTTTCGTTTTCCAAAAGCATGAACGGATTTCTTTTTGTACAAATAACTGTTTTTATGTTTCTCACACCAGTCTCATGACTGATTCGGGGTTTATTGTTCCCTTTGCTAAATTCTGGGTGCCCCTAACTTTCCACACGGGCAGCCTAAGGTCAGGTTATCAGTAGGTTCTGGAGCTAAGTTGGGAAGTAGATGTGGATTTGGAAGTCTTTGAAGCTTTTGGTTTTTGACATTTTTGGATTGGAATTTGGAGCTTTGGAAATGAAGATGAAGTATGTTGGACTCTCTTGGAAGACCCTGTTGATGTTATTTTCCGCTGTTATGTTGTATTCTGTTGTTGTGCAGTATATATAGGACTTTGATGATGAGCACTTGTTGTAAGAATGTTGTAGTCCATGAAGTGTACGAATGAAAGTTATTTTGTTTCGATTGTGTTGTTATCATCTATTGCGTTATGAATCCAGCGAACCGAACTCCAACGCTTGAATCTCCAGCATTTCAATACGGTGATGTATTGGATGCTGATTTTCGAAGGTTGAAAGTCGGGGTCATCACATTTGGTATTAGAGCTAAAGATTGAGTAAGAATTTTGGCTTTGTAGTGTATTTCATTAGGTGGCTCATTAGAGATAGGGTTAGAAATGCCCTAGAATGAGTATATTCCCTAAGATATATCGTCTGTATGCCTAAATGAATTTTCTTACTATTTACATATAGTGAGAATGAGTGCAAGAAGAGGACGAGGTAGGGGAAGGGGGAGTACAACTACAAATGGTCGAGACCGTACAACAACAGTAATGGAAGTAGCAACTCTTCCCATCCAACCCCAGCCCAATCTGATAGAGTTATATCGGAATTTCTCAAGACTTGGAAGGAAACCATTCGAAGGTACGGAGACTATTATAGAAGCGCAAGCTTGGATTCGATCTTGTGAGAGGATTTTTAAAGGATTGAAATTTGATGATGATCAAAATAGGTTGATGGCTTCCTGGCACCTCCAGGAAGATGCTTTGGTATGGTGGAAGACCATTACTTTAGCCGAATCGGGGGATGAGTTTACATGGGATAGATTCAAGCAAATATTTGAGCAACGTTATATGCCTTCCGCTGGTATTTCCAGGATGTACCAAGAGTTTACCAATTTGAAGCAAGGAAATATACCTTTTGAATAATACTTAAATAAGTTTAATGAGTTATCCCGACTTGGACCTGAATTGGTGAATACCCCTCTTAAGAAAAATGAGATATTTATTAGAGGGATGAACAAGAAGTTTCATGAAAGGATGATAGGCCATCTGAAGGAGTCTTTTGTTGATTTGGTGGACAGGGGATATAGATATTCCACCTTAGATAAAGAAGAGATTCCAGAAGAGAAAGGAAATGGAAGTAATCCAAATTGGAAGAAGAGAAAGTTTGGAGGAAAGAAACCTTGGTAAGGTAAAGAAACGAAGGATACTCAGGAGAATAAGGCGAAGAATGTTTCCTATTTCAACTATTGGAGAAACGTCATTACTAATAATAGTTGCAAGAAGCCCAAGAAGCAAGGGAAGGAAGATCAACCTAAAAGTCTTGACAAGAAGCCAGGGAATGCTACTATTGCCATAAGCCAGGACATATGGTTAAAGAATGCCCGATAATAAAGAAGGCCTAAGTAGCAAAGGTATATGCAATCAAGGATGACCCTTCAACCTCAGGAGCTGATAAAGGGAAAGGAGTTTTGAAAGGTAATCTTCGTATTTATGATAAAATTGTTAGAGTTCTATTCGATACTGGATCCAAGCATAGTTTTATTTCCCAGCAAACCGTAGAAGAGCTAAATCTTGAACCCGAATTCGTAGATGAACCTATTTGTGTGAAGAACCCGGTTGGTGGCCCTGCGAATCTTTGTTTACGTTGTAGAAAAGTTCCTATTTCGTATTCTCATCATCAGTTTCCTATCCGCCTTTTCGTTTTTGACTTTAATGAATTTGAGATTTTACTTGGAAAGAATCGGTTGACAAAATATGAAGCTAAGTTAGATTGTATCAATAGAATGATTTCGTTCAAAACCAAACTTGGGAATTATATTGTGATTTCTTGTGAGGATCCAAGTCCATAGAGGGACAAGCTAATGTATACTTTAAGGTATCCCGACTCGAGTTTGGAATCCAAACCTATTGTTCGAGAATTTCCTTACGTATTTGAAGAAGTTAAGTATTTACCTCCGCATAGGGAAATTGAATTTAGAATCGACTTGGTTCTCAATGCCCATCTAGTTATGCATGCAAGTCATAGGATGGCACCAAGGTAAAGAGTAGAGTTAGTTAAGCAAACTGAAGGTTTACTGGAAAAAAGAATTTATACGACCTAGTCGTTCCAATTGGGGTTTAGCTGTAGTATTTGTAGCCAAGTCCGATGGATCTTTGAGATTATGCCTAGATTATCGTGATCTTAATAAGTTAACCTTTAAGAATAAATTTCCTTTACACGAATCATCGACCAGTTCGATCAATTGCATGATGCTCGATTCTTTTCCAAGATGGACCTAACCCAAGGATTCCATCAGCTGAGAATCGCAGAAGATTGTATCAAATTGACTGCTTTTATGGGTCCCGATACATTCTACGAATGGTTAGTTATGCCCTTCAGACTAACCAATGTCCCTGCATATTTCGTAGACCTGATGACCCGAGTATTTCGTGAAGTATTGAATAAGTTCATTCTCGTATTTATTGATGATATTCTGATTTATTCCAAAACTGAAGAAGAGCATGCCGAACACTTAAAAATAGTTTTGGAAATATTGAGGAGGAATATTCTTTTTGCCAAGTTTTCTAAATGTCATTTTTGGGTAAAAGAAGTCAGTTTTCTGGGATACATTGTAACAGAAGAAGGAATTTCTGTGGACCCTGGTAAGGATTCTGCTGTCCTAGATTGGAAGCAACCCACAATCCCCAAGGAGGTCAGAAGTTTTCTAGGATTAGCCGGGTACTACCGAAAGTTTGTCCAGGATTTCTCTAAGTTAGCCAGTCCATTAACTAAGCTGACTACGAAGCATGCCAAATTTATTTGGACTCCAAAGTGCGAGGAAGCATTCTAGGAATTGAAGAATAGGTTAGCCAATGCTCCCGTTCTTGCTATTATTAACACGAATAAAGGTTTATCTTTTTACACAGATGCGTGTGGTGAAGGAAGAGTGCTGTTCTAATGCAAGAGGGTAGAGTGATTGCCTATGCGAGTAGACAATTGCGACCACATGAGAAGAACTACCCGACCCATGATCTTGAGCTTTTGGAAGTTATCTTTTCTTTGAAAATATGGCGTCATTATCCTCTGGGTGAAAAACTAGAATTGTTCACCGACCATAAATCTTTGAAATACCTCTTTACCCAGAAGGATTTGAATCTAAGACATCAATGTTGGTTGGAATTCCTAGCGTCATGCGACCTGGATATTCATTATACTGTTGGTAAAGCCAATGCGGTAGCTGATGTTTTGAGTATAAGATATGCTATTCTTGCTTATCTTTATGTCACCCCTGCTCTTCTTGAGAAGATTGCTCGTAAGAAAAAAGAAGACAAGTTTCTCCAAGAAATTTATGGGAAAGTACGTCGAGGTGAAAATTCCAGCTTTGAAATCGATAATAGTGGAATTATAAGGTTGAAAGGGGGAATTTGTGTTCCAGACATCCCAGATCTCAAACGAGAAGTATTGGACGAATTTCAAAAATCCAAGTTCAGTATCCATCCAGGGCTAATAAAATGTATCAAGATATTAAGAGGACCTTCTGGTGGAAAACGATGAAGAGGAATATATCCATTTATATTAGTCGATGCGCAACTTGCCAACAAACAAAGAGTGATCAAATGAAGATGGCATGTTTACTCCACTCACTGGAAGTGCCCAAATGGAAATGGGACTAAGTGTCTATGGATTTCATAGATGATTTGCCACGAACTCGGAAGGGTAATGAGGCGATTTGGGTTATTATGGATCGTCTGACCAAGACTGCCCACTTTATCCTAGTTAAATCCACCCGAACAGCAGCAAGTTTGGCAGAGTTATATGTGAAGGAGATTGTTTGACTCCATGGAATACCAAGTAATATAGTGAGTGATCGAGACCCGATCTTCACTAGCAGATTTTGGGAGGCATTTCAAGCCGCGTTAGGAACCAAGTTGAACTTCAGTACTGCTTACCACCCGCAGTCTAATGGGAAAATTGAGAGAATAAATCGAATCTAGGAAGATACTTTTGTGTGCTTGTATTCTTGATTTTGGAGGTTCATGGAAGGACCATTTGCATTTGATTAAGTTATCGTATAATAATAGTTATCAGGCCAGTATTGGAATAGCTCCTTTCAAAGCATTGTATGGTCGTCCTTGTAGACAACCTGCGTGTTGGATTGAGTCGAGTGATAGGCTTGTTATTTGTCTGGACATGATAAAGGAAGCTTCTGAGAAGGTTGATTTCATTCGAAAGAAGTTGAAAACTGCCCAGAGTCGAGAAAAAAGTTATGCCGACCACATGAGAAGAACTTTAGAGTTCCAGATTGGAGATTCAGTTTTCTTAAAGGTTTCTCCAATACATGGAGTTTTGAGAATTGGAAAGATGGGTAAGCTGGCACCGCAATATATAGTTCATTTTCCTATACTTTAGAGGATTTGTCCTTTGGCTTATCGAATGCAGTTACCTAATTGGTTAGTTGGCGTGCATAATGTGTTCCATGTTTCACACCTTCAAAACTATGTGCATGACCCAGATCATATCATTGAGGAGGCCGCTCAACAGGATTTTAAAATCACACCTAACCTGGCAATGAAAAGAGAACCATTGAAGATTATTGGTCGAGATGAAAAGCAGTTAAGGAATAAAGTGGTGAAATTGATGAAAGTACAATGGACTGGAGATCCGAACGATTATACTTGGGAAATAGAGGAAAGCATGCAGAAGTCCTATACCAAATGTAGAATGGATATTTCGGCTTGATCTGGTAAGCCATTTCTCTATCTTTTTATGTATTCATATGTTCTTTGTTTGTCTCCCTGCCTATCAAATTTCGAGGACGAAATTTTCTTAAGGGGGAATTATAACGATTCCGTTTTAAGCCAAATTTAATTTAGTAATTAATATAAATTTTAGAATTAATTTTTGAACTAATTTGAATTTTTCCAAAACAAATAAGATAAGTGTTTGTTTTATGTATATATATATATAAAAATAGATTGTAAATAGAATTTTGATTTGAAATTCAAAAATAAATATCTTAAAAATAAATTGGATTTAAAAACTCGATATTTCAATATATATATATGTGTGTGTGTGTGTGTGTGTTTATTTATTAATGTATAATTAGTTTTAATTCATTTTCTTTAAAGTTATATAAAAAATTAAATAAAAGGAAAAGCTTAATATAAAAAATTAAACTTATATATATAACACTATAGATAAATATTTATTAATTTAAGATATATAGCTTAAGCTTAAAAATAATATTTAATAAAAGATTTAGTACACTTTCTTTTAAAATTAAACATATAACATAAATAATAAAAACATAAATACATGAAAAAAGACAAGTGTAAGCCAAAATGGGACATACAAAATACAAGTGTCATTAATTTTTTTAATAATAAATAAACAAAGCTATATATATTCCTTTAACTCCTTCTCCTCTCATTTTCTTGCTATTCAAAGAAAAAACCTAAGAAAGCTATAAACCAGAGATTAAAATCTAAAACAAACAATCCTTACAAATCTAAAACCTGAAGTATAGATTCAACTCACTTTGAAGCAAAGATCGGATCATCTCAAACAAGCAAGAACTAAATTTTCAGGCTTCAAACAAGCAAAAATCAAATCATTTCCAGGCTTCTATTTCCAGTGTTCAAGTTTTAAGGCTCCTCTGTTCAACATTTAAAATCAGTGAGTACACAATTTTTTTTTAAAAACTTAAATCTGTTAAAACTTGTTGCATGTGACAAATGCTTGAAATAATATTGTGAAAAATGTTTGCATGTATATAAATATGGAATGGCTGTGTGTGTCTGTGTATATGTATATGTATATGTATATGTATATGTGTGTGTGTGTATATGCCTCTGTTTGTATTACAGGCTCAAATCTGCATAAATAAATTCATATCTTCCCAACAAAACATTGTTAGACTATGATCGTTAAAAAGAAAATGATTGTAACTATGTAATATCATTTTTAAAAATGGTTTCAAGTGGATATATGGAATAATTATTTCAAAAACAATAATTTTCAGTGATAATAAAATAAAGTCATAAACCAATTGTCTAAGTTTCAAGTTTTAATTTTATAAACTGATTCGTGTTGAAAAATGGTGATTTTTGATAATCATATCATGATTTTTAAGTGTGTGGTTGAGGAGAATTTTTGAGTTGAACGAGAAATGCATTTTCATCGATTTTCGACGATCGGGAGGTGGAGGAGCGTCGTGCTTGCGGTTGGAGGTTGCTCATGTGTCGAGGGTCATGGGAAAAATGGCCTGAGGATTTATAGGTGGTCGAGGCGGCTAGTCGACATTGGAGTAGGGTTTAACGAGCAGTTTTGGTCGTCGCTGTTCTCGCGGGCATGACGACGACGTGGGTGAACCGGGGTTGACCGGTGTGAGGAGGATCGACGCGTGGGATAGTGATGCAACTCTGGACGGGATCGCGAGGTCTCTGGCGATGGTACGCGGCGACGCGAGGCATTTTTCGTCGATCGATCTGGGTTCTGTGTTGGCTCATTTTGATCGATCTTGATTTCAGGAAAAATCATTGGTGCTGGGTGGTCGTGATGCTCGTGTAAGTCGTAGGTGACCTACAGACGTCGGCAAGGTTGGTCGGAGCATTGGCGTTGGCGTGTGCACATGCATGAGTATCTGATAGTGTCAGTTGGTTGCTGTATTGAATTAGAATCGGGGAAGAAGGATATTATCTCGGGTTTGTGTAGAGGCTTGCATCAGGTTGGATTGAAGTCGAACACGAGATTAACGAAGGGAAGAGATGAGAGAATTTGATCAA
Source organism: Allium cepa (assembly GCA_030765085.1). Lineage (NCBI taxonomy): Eukaryota > Viridiplantae > Streptophyta > Magnoliopsida > Asparagales > Amaryllidaceae > Allium > Allium cepa. The sequence goes on from CM060929.1 coordinate 759,745,744, forward strand.
GATTGGCTCGGGAAATTTATTGGTTGGGCTCAGGTTTTCATTTGTAACTAGCAAGCTTCGAAATGAAAGAAATGTTAACCAAGATTCCAAAGCAAATGTTATTAAACAAGTTTCAAAATTTAATTCTTATCTCAAGTGTGTTTTGAATTTAAATTGTTTTGTTTTGAAATAATTATATATTAGTTAATTATTTAATTAAATCTCAGATTGTTTCAAAAAAAAATGATGTAATTAAGAAGTGATTAAGGTAAGTGTATTAAATTTTAATTAATCAAAAAGTTCTCAAATGATTTTTGTATAAATTAATTTCAAGCATCTAATTTAAATAAGATAAATTATAGTAAGTGATTAATTAAGGTAAATGGTTTATCTTTAATTAATTAAGGTCTTAAGTAATTAAAGGATCATTAATTAGTAATTTGATGATAATTACTTAATGAATTAATTAAAGGATGATTAATTAATATATGTAATTAAAGGATAATTACTTAATAAAATTAATTAAAGGATAATTGATTAATTAAAGGATCATTAATTTATTAATTAAAGGATAATTAATGTAAGTAATTTAGGATGATTGATTAATTTCATTAACTAATTAAAATAATAACAAATGGTTTGTAATTAATTAATGTTATTTAAGCAGGGTTGTGTAATTTATTCATAAGTAGTTAATTTATTTGGTTTAAATTAAATTAATTATAAATTATGTGATTAATTAATCTTTCTTATGGATGATTAATTATATTGAATGCTTGGATTGATTAAATATCTCTAGTATGTTCATCTGCAATATTCGGTGATATGAATTGCTTTGGATTGAGTTGTGATAAATGTAAGTTATTTATCTGTGATGAATTGTTGTGTAAATATAATGTTCTACATTGAATTATAAAAGGTGGATCTTTTTTTTAAAGGATTAAAAATGGAAATTTGTTTAAAACATTCAAAAGGAAAGGTTTTGGGAAATAAGGGCTAAAATGTTGTGACTTAACTAAGATTCGAATGTATCCATATGTTTTAAATAAGCGCTCATTATTCAAAAAGGCCGGGGAAGAGCAATAAGTCGACAACCCATTCCGAATAATGATACGACGGAATGGAATTTCATTTGAAGATGGTGGTTGAAGACCGAGTATTTTCGAAAATGAAAGGATTGCCTGTTGATTGTCTCTGCACCGAGTTGCTTCGGTATATAGATTACCCTATGTGATGGGGAGGCCAAACGAGATTGGGGATATCCGGATTTGCAAGGACTTATTTGCTGAATTGGATGAAGTGTCTTCGGTTCCACTCAGACCCAGGATGGACTTGTATGGATGTATGTCTGACATTACACTTTGAGATATAAAGCTGGTTTCGATCAAATACATTTCTGTTTGATGGCGGAGAAAATTTTCTCTTATCTTAACACCTTTCTCCGAGATATACGAGCTCAGAGGTTATGTAGTTAATAGTTATTAGTAATATATTCCCAATTTGGTAATGTGGCATGCTAAGTGTTGAGCATTGGTTGATCGAAGCATGGCTTTTGTGTAAAGTGTAGCTTTGTGGGACGAGACTTCATCGAACCTCACACCTCGAGAAATGGTTAAAAAAGGAAGGATGCAGCAAGGTTATAGGTTCGCGACCCTAAGGATATCTGCATTTCCTTCTGGACTAAAAGTGGTATTATGGTATGGAGCCCAGGTATTTTACTTATGTGGTTGTTGGAATTTGACAGGCCCCGGTAAAGGTCGGTTACGACCGGGGAATGACATACTCGTGACAGTTAGTTACCTAGCTACAGAAGTAGCTCGACGTTTTGTTGGCAGAGATCCAGTTAGGTTCTCCGGACGTCCCTCCAGAGGCGTTCCCATTCGGATAAAGGAAGTTCCTTAGCCTTGGCCATTTGGTGGAAATCCAAACGAACATTACGAGCCCTTTACGATTTCAGTTGTAGAACTTGCTATTTAATATGGTAGCTACAGTACGCATACTATGATGGTACGTATGCTGGCTAAGATTAATATTATACTTACAAAATATTTTTCCACACTATGCACTAAAATTAATATCAATTTCACGTATCAAGCATGTTTGACTACTATATGGAGAAACCTTCCCCATGTGTGCGATTGAATTTGAGTGTATGCTGGGAGACCTTATGGTAGTTTCATTTTCCAAAAGCACAAACAGATTTATTTTTGTACAAATAACTATTTTTATGTTTCTCACACCAGTCACATGACTGACTCGGAGTTTATTGTTCCTTTTGCCAAACTTTGGGTGCCCCTAATTTTCCATACGGGCAGCCTAGGGTCAGATTACCAGTAGGTTCTGGAGCTAAGTTGGGAAGTAGATGTGGAATTGGAAGTCTTTGAAGCTTTTGGTTTTTGAGCTTTTTGGTTTGGACTATGGAGCTTTGGAAATGATGATGCAGTATGTTGGACTCTCTAGGAAGACCCTGTTGATGTTATTTTTCCGCTGTTATGTTGTATTTTGCTGTTGTGTAGTATATATAGGACTTTGATGATGAGCACTTGTTGTAAGAATGTTGTAATCCACGAAGTGTATGAATAAAAGTTGGTTTGTTTCCATTGTGTCATTATCATCTAATGTGTTATGACTCCAGCAAACCGGACTCCAACGTTTGAATCTCCGGCATTTGAATACGGGTGATGTATTGGATGCCGATTTTCGAAGGTTGAAAGTCGGGGTCGTCACATTACCCTTTTGAGCATCTCCGATCCGAAGCTGCGACTTCCATTTCCTTTCCCTTCTCAATTCATGCTCGACCATTCCAGTTGCCACGACAATCACTGCAGTTATCCCTAAGTGCTCCTCCTCCTCGTCGAACGTCGCCTTAGCCAAGAGCTTCCCAAAACATCCATCGCGATCCCAGGCAATGGAAAAACCCAGTTTGACTTCTAGTTTCCACCCCTGAGCAACGTTCATTGTCGATGTGCGCTCGCTCCTGCAGCCCAAAGTTTGCCTCCAAACCCTAGCTTCACCTATACGAACGGCCTTCCCAAATATCCAATCGAACGCCACTCAATCCCTTAGCTCACGTACAAACCCAACTCCAAAACCCTAACCCAGATTTGTCGCCGACCTCGACTCCACCGTATGACCTCCATCCTCATACGTGCGCATGCGACCACAGGCAATCGTGATCGATTTCGATCGCTATGCCATTTTTTCTCCTTTTTCTTCGATGATTTTGGTCTGAAAATTTGAAAGAGAGGTCGCAATTCTATGTATCTCGGTTTCCCTTTTTTTATTGAGTACGACTTTTTTTTAATTTTTTGAATTCTCAGTTCCCCCCTTTTTCCTCTTCCTGAAAACTTGGTCGCGATTTAAATAAAAGGGAGAAGAAAGAGAAAAAGAGCATCGTATATGGTGGTTATTCGAGGTGCAGGGTGGCTGAAAAGGAAAGAAAGACGGCTAATGTTAAATTGAGTTGAAATATATTATTCAAAATTCCACTATAGCTAGATATTTAATTCCGACCTCGATTGAGGCATGCTGACTAGCGTTCCTAATTTGATACCCCTATTCCGAATGCAACGGAGCAAGTTTTGAAGCTTAATTCGATCGATGCGAAAGATAGCTTTTTGAATCAACTATTTAAATTAAATGTAACTAAATTATTTCTAGGCGTTTTCAAATCGCATGACCAAACGATACATCCAATCGTTACGGAAATTTGAAATCCGATAATAATACACTATTATGGATCCAATGGAATTGGTTTCGTCGAATCTCGAAACTATGCCTCAGATCGCTATTTTAATGCATCAATTAAATCGATGCTTTCAAAAATTTTCGAAATCCCTTAAAATTCTAGTTTTAAAATCTTACTGACTAAATTATAATTCAAATAGAATTTATACCAACATTATAAATCATTTCGATTCAAATCCAACTCAGATTTCAGTTATTCACCAATTCCGTATTACGAGAGATCGCTATATTTGAAATTTAAATTCACTCTATAATTTCAACCAAAATCTTTATATTCAAAAGCAAATTTATATTCAAAATCCAATATTTAAAACCACTTAAATATTCAAAATCAACCGATGGAAAAATCCAGGTCGTTACACATAGTTTGGTGGAAGCTTGAAAGAGTAGATGAAAACGTCCATTGAAAAGGGATCAATGAATCTTAGATAAAGGGTGGATCAACCCTTAATTGCTAATCGTGTAACAATATAGAACTGGGGAAGCGGAATAGTAAGGAGATGCATAAATGTAGGATGGCAAGAACTATTGGACTGATCTAATGAATGGGTTGGGGATTAATTGCGTGCTCCATTTAGCACTCCAACACAAGATGGCAATAAACATTGGACTATGATTTGATGAAAGCGTCGGGCATTGGATGTATATTCGGTTAAGAGAGCCATTTCATATATGGTAAGAACCATCGGACAAAGATTCGATGAATGGGCTAGCATTGGGTGTATATTCAGATAGGAATAACCTTAGCAACTGCTACTAAAGATGTTAGTTTATCTAAAGTTATGTGGTCTACCATTGGGGCCATACACTAGAGATGCCTTTAGGAATTACGCTATTTTAGTATTCCCCACCTATGAGTGGTACTTTCACAAACTATAATTGGACATCTAAAATAGTCAACTTAAAATGTAAAATAACTAGCTCCATATATATATATATATATATATATATATATATAACGTTAAGGAATATCATAGTTGTAGGATATCACTGAACTTCAATCATTTATTTATACCATACCACCAGCGACATAAATTCATTCACCAAATTTTATATGATCCCCTCCATTTCTCCCTCATTTAACTATAATAGGAGGACGGGGTAGTAAGTGAGGTGATTTGGTCAAGATGTGTAGGGAAGGTGACATAACGTTGGAGATTTATTTATTTGCAGTCTTTTGCTATGTATTGTATTGTACTTTTTAGTCAAACTATTATTATGGTATTATTAGAAGACTTTACATTTATCAGACTTATGTTATATTGACATTTAGAGACTTTGTTTTCTCATTTTACGTACAGACTATGATAATTCTATGACTGGGTTACTTGGATTATTTTTAGTACTTATATTTTATTTCCTTCCGCTATATGATCTAAAGGTGTAGAATTGTGTAAAGTTATAATTTATCTATATCATGTAAATCGTATTTAAACCTAATGATTCATACTAGCACGATGACGGTTCAAAAGATACTTTTAGGCTATGGATCGGTGTGTTCAAATATGCGGGTTGTTACTCCAAGCAAAGGTCTGGTTCTTCTTCATTAAATTTGTCAATAGTGTCACTACATTTAAGAAGTTCTTCAGAAAACATCTATAATATCCCACTAGGCTGAGGAAACTCCTTACATCCATAGCATTCGTGGGTTGAATCCAATCATGCATGCTGCTACCTTTGCAGGATCAGTAGCAATACCTTGTTCCAAAAAAACATGACTTAAGAATTTCAATTTTCTCATTTAGGAATGACCCCTCAAAAACTTTGCCTTTAAGTTGTGCTTCCTCGACCAAAATCCTCAAATGTCTCCAATGTTCACTTTCCATCCAAGAAAAGATTAGAATATCGTCCACAAACACAAGCACAAACTTATTTAGTTGACCTCTAAAGATATGGTTAATGAGATCAAAATAGTTTTTTGATGAATTGGTCAATCCGAACGGCATAACCAACCACTCATATATTCCAGATGACGTACGAAACACTGTAATCGGCACAATCTCATTTGCTACTCTTAGTTGATGAAACCGTGTCGTAAGGTCTAATTAAAAGAATACCCTCGTACCATGGAGTTAATCGAATAAGTCATCAATACATAGAAGCGGATATATGTTCTTATTTACCACCTTATTCGGCTCATGGTAATCAATACATAATCTCAAGGAGCCATCTGCCTTATGGTGAATACTATGGGTGCTTCTCACTTAGATTTACTCCTGTGAATGAACCCATTCCTTAGTAGATCATTACTTGCACCTCTAGTTCCTTCTGATCTCTATATGCCATATGCCTTAAAGGCATAACCATTAGTCTAGCGTCCTTCACTAAATCTATACAGAACTCTATTTCCTTATATGATGGTAAACCGATCACCTCCTCAAACACGTCCAAATACCCCTTAGTTATAGGCACAAATGGTAGCTCGTCCTACAGGACCTCCAGCAAATATAGAAAGCTAACCTTCACTAATCCTCCGATATGCAGCTTAATTCTACTCTTTGCCCATGCTCATTCCCAGTCGTCACCAATGGCCTCTCACATCTACCACTGTCGCATACTTCCTCAACCGATCCTTCTCTAATATAATACCGAACCCCATAAATCCAAAACAAGAAAATCGCAAAACATAATACCATCCATGACTCGATAAGACAAAATCACAGCAAACCATATATAGACTAGCAAAGCCTCCAACATGGTTTGTTACAATCAAAGATTGGTCAACCATCTCGGGATTTAATCCTAGTCTACCTACCATGTCACCATATGTAAAGGAATGTGAAACCCTCGAATAGGAAAAACACATACTAGAATATCATAAATGGAAAGCATGTCTTGAATAGTGATGCCCTTTCCCTTCTCTTTCATCGAGGGAGCACTCAATGAAGTTGTAACAACATCTAATGCATATGCCTTCACTACTTACCTCATCTTCATTGGTATGGGATAGTCCTTCTACATATGCCCGATCTTGTTGCAGTTGTGGCGCTTCTTTCCTTCGACATTGCAATTCTTACTCAGATGGCCCTTATTGCTGTAGTTATGGAAAATAAGGCCATGCTTACCTTTTTCTCACCATCGTTGTTTTGGGACTACTTCCTCTTGTTATTCCATTTCTCCTCGCCTCCTCCGCACGATTGTTGATTTGGCTATTCTTTGGAAATAACAGTTGGCTTAGACTTTGAATATAAACTCTCGGCTAAAGAACCATCTCAACAAGCCTCTCAAAGGACTCATCAACATGTGCCACCGGCTTCTCTCCTAGATAATCATCCAAGCCCACGATGAATGTCTCATTCTACTTTCACGGAGTGTCAATAAGAGACATCCATACTTTGGCAAAGCATCTAACTCAGCTATGTAATCAAATACACATAGGTTCTCTTATATCTGAGATGTCGATATAAATTTCTCCTCAAACCTCATCTTGAATCAATCCCGAGTAAACTATACCTCGAGGGTCATGGGTCGAAGACCATTCTACCAATTCATAGCTCTTCCTTGGGTTTGTTGAGAGGCCAACCTCCTCCTCATAGCACCATCCAACTCCATATCATCAAAGAATATCTCATAATTGTCCAACCAATCCTGCACTTCTATAGACAACTCCATCCCTTGGAATATTTTGCCACCAAGACTAGTAAAACCTTATTCAACATCGCCAAATTGGTTATGGATGCCTGCACTTAATCATCACCCTCATTAGTAGAAATAGGAGCACTGACTTGGGCATTTTACAACATGTTCCTAATCATGCTGTTAAATATCATCTTCAAGTCAGGGTTAGCCTCTTCTTTGGAGCAGTCGAGAGGCCAACCTCCTCCTCCTTATAGCACCATCCAACTCCAGATCATCAAAGAATCTCTCATATATGTCTAGCCAATCTTGCACTTCTATAGACAACTCCATTCCTTGGAATGGTTTTCCACCAAGACTAGAAAAACCTTATTCAACTTCGTCAAATTGGTTCTAAGTGCCTGCACTTGAGCATCACCATCATTGGTAGCATTGGGAGCACCGATTTGGGCATTTTGCAACACGTTCCTAATCATAGTGTTAAATATCATCCACAAGTTAGGGTTAGCAGGCCCTAATTGTGCCCCTTCTCCTCCTACTAGAGTACGAATCGTTAGTGTCAGTATCCTGTAATAAACAAAAGTATATCAGAGACTATCAATTAGAAGTCATAGTGGAATAAAGAAATATAATAAAACATATACATAAACTAACTAAGGGTAATACTTCTAATATCTAATACCCTTGATAATGTCGTGCAAGCATAAGAAAATATGTCCTACCATCATTCCGATCTTGTCCTAGTCTCTATCCGAATAAAACTATCATATGGGTTGTAGTGAGGAGAGGGTCAGAACAAACTTCGATGACTGGTAAATTATATACTTTATCCAAAACACTAATATATGCTGATATGTTTCCATTACGTGTTATGTCTATTATTTAAAGCTTAGTCATTTTGACTTTATGTATGCTTACGATAAGCCCAACCTACTTGAGGCATATAATAACAACATACGTATATATGTGTATATATAAGTTTTAAAGCCCCCATGGACCAGGATACATTCCTCGCTCATATTTGTAACTCTACACCATGCCAGGCATCCACCATCCGTGCCTTTGCGTAATAACCACATACACCAAGAAACCTCCCTTTTGTGCCTAATAATGGTATTACAACTATTTATCCAAATTTTAATTCATTGTAAAGACTTGTCTAGGGTTTATCTAACTTTGCCTTCTAACAACAAAAAACTTTGAGGCGGTGCATGTCCTATATAGAACCTACACTAGTAGGAGGTATAGTCCATCTAGGTATAAACTAAGTCTTTCTAATGACCTCTCCAGGATTGATGACGCTCTCGACCTATGTGTACAGCACTACTCCTCGCGTATATGGCACCAACCCTGGTGACATAGTGTCGAGCATATGCTCACTGTCCCATTTAGATTGCCTAATGCAATCAAGGAATTTCCCAACTTGTTACTTAGTACCCCTATAAGGATTTAGTAGACCCTGCTTGGCCATTTAAGACTTCAACCTGAGGTGAATCCGCTTTATTATATTCCCCTCATCTATATGCAAACGTATATTCGTACGGGTCCTTCGGTTGGAGATGTCCTACACTAGTACGTTGTATACACAACCTCTAGTAGCCCGTTTCGGAGGGCAGACTTCTGTTGTGCAACATTACCGACCTCGCATTTAAATCCTTACTAATGACTACATTATTCATAGCTAATTTAAATATTTTTCTAGATCGAATAACTCACACCCTTCATAACATAGACCTGAATCTATATAAATTTAACTATAAAATTACCATGTGTCCTACGTTCAATTATTAGTATTCATATACTTTTACATGAACTTACTTCTTACCTCTATAATACTAACTAATGTCATTTATGGCTTATTGATAGATTAAATACTTTTTACTCCTTGATTTCCAATTAATACAATTAGATATATTTTACTGATTTTTAATTAACAGCTACCTTTCTTTGATTACAACATTCCTAATTCCTTTTTCTGTTGTCTTATTACTACTTTCATCCCTTATTGTTTATTTCCTTATTTGTCTTAAAATACGTATATTAAATTAACAATAGACTTATTATTATCACTTCCATTTGTAATATTGTGTTTTTACATTTAGGGTTTTTTATATTTTAATGTGAACTATATCTTTCCAAAAAGGTAATGTTAACACTCTAATTTCCTATAAATTACCTAGAAGAGGGTTTGTGTTATGTTTGGAACCACCAGGAATTATCTTTTTTCTAAAATAGACAGTATAGAAAATGTTAAACATCCCTATTTTGTATGTATATTTCTTTTGGTCATCTTCCATATTATTTCACACCTTCATACATAGTTATCAAATTGGATAATTTATATAAATTTGTGTTACAACATACTTTATTCCAATGAATTAAAATATTACTTAAATCTCAATCCAATTCATAACAATCTTCAATTCATATTCAATAACATATAATATTTAAATAACAAACCCGAAATTTGCATTAAATCTTATTAATGAATTATTCATAACCATTAGGGACTACTTTTACCCTTACTTTCCAGATTTATGTATATACGATATTTAATTACGGTTAATAATTCATAGATTCAGGTATACATCATATTTAAGCCTACAATTCTAAAATTTACATTTACGAATAAGAGGAACAGATTCACAACAATATAAATCCAATATTATATAAAAATATATAATTTCCCACTCATCTTTAAGCTTCAATACCATTAGATCTAAATCCAGTCTCCTTCTTTGACTCTCTTTCCTTCTACCAAAATATGTATCGAAAATGCATACATACTAATTAGAACTATATATCTGAGAAGACGTTTGGATCAAACGTAGTTATAAGCTTTAGACTTAGAATTTACCTTTTCTTTGTAGAATAATTTCATTTCCATTCTTCTCTTTTATTTCCCCCTATTCTCCACTTATATATATAGCGTACTATTTATTATTTATATACTACCTAGAATTTATGGACAAAATAAAATGTTAGAACTTCGCTTGTTGGATCAAAAAATATGAGAATATGAGTAAGGGGTTAGACCTGTATTCATAAGCGCGCTCTATATGTTAGATTTAATTATTTTAAATCCAGGCGATTGATCCTAGGCTCAATCCCCAACCGATAACCATCTACTGGTCAATTGCTCTACATTCATCGGTCGACCTCTGGCGGTCGACCGGTTGAACCTAGGGAGTCAATCGCTATTGTTTGTTCTATTACCCTCTTTGCGTATTTTTTTTCAAATCTTCTTTAATTTAACATTAATTCTCTTATTAACTTTTGTTTTAAATTACCATTTATTTCCATTCATGCTTAAATTTAATTTGATTTAATGCTCTCAATCCACCTTTATAATTAATGGTAGCTTTAATGTTAAGCTAATAATATTTATTGCCTTCTTTATTTTTAAAATTTAATTTATTACCTTTTCCCACATCAATCTTTATTTATTTTCTTTTCAATGCTGATATAATTTGATTTACCACGGCCAATTACTTTAACGTTAACATTTGAATTAAATGTTTACTTTAATGCTAATTTATTAACATGTATTTCCTTAATTGGTTTCGAGTTTTTTCCAATTCGAAAACTATAACATTAATAAATTTTTCATTTGAACTCCGATCGTAAAACTTTATATATAAAAACTAACCAGAAAATTGCCATAATCACGATAGTGTTAGTTTCGTAGCCAAATTCAGATGCTTACTAAAATTCTAACTTTGGGCTTTAATAATAATTTATTAATTCTTTTAAGTTAACAATTTACAAGGTGTTACATTCTTTCCTCTTCAAAAGAATTTCGTCCCTAAAATTCCTCAAGGGCTGAATTCTATAACATAGCCCACAACCAATTTAAGCTATCCATCCAATTAGTGTACAATCATTCGTGTACAAGTGCACGGTGTACCACAATATAAACGATATGTATGCAGAACAATACTAAATCGGTGCTTCCTATATATATGCGTTCGTTTAAACAGTTCTGAAAATATGGTGCAAACCACCTACTTATACTACTAGTTTTATTTATATGCAAGTTTTAAAAAAATCAGAAATCCTTTTTCACATAACAATTTCCTACACTCCTACAAATAGAGTTATGGGTCAATCAATTTTGCATTCAATCTCCACCACCCAATAGCATCACACCATTTTTAACATTCAAGATTTTGAAAATCCAAATTTCTAAACGTATATTATTAGGCCAAAAAAGGTGTTTAGATAGAGAACTCCATATTTCCATCCTCTCTTGTGTTCCCATTCCGTTGTATCTTAGAACCGTTTCTCTTTCCCTCCGTTTCGTTTTCTAACTTCTCTAAGTACAGTCCACATAAGAAAATTTAGTTTTAAATTTGAAAATAAATTATTTCAAAATAAGTTTTTTCTTTGCCTAGAAATAAGGTGCGGAAAAAGAAACTCCAAAGCTAAAATCCCTCATTGTTAGCTATATTTCAAATATTGTTATTTTTGTTGAATGGTAAAGTTCATATTTGCTAAACTATTAACTTTTTGGCGCTAAGCATGCGACATTTCTAAAATCAAATTTTTTCCTCTTTTTCCATTCAAAATCTTTTTCAGTTAAAGTTTTGTAATAATTGGAAAAAATTTAAAATAAAAACTAGCTTTTCAAGATTTTTGTAAATATTTTTTATATTTGAAAAAATCAAATATTTTTAAACAATATTTACAAAAATATTTATTTTAAGTTTTCTAAAAAATTATGCCATATCCTATGCAATTGGGATTTACTCAATAGGTCAATGTCTATTGTTAACTCTATCCTATTGCATAGTAAAATTTCAAATTTTGTAAACCTTTTATTTTGCTTTAGACCAATAATCAACACATAAGTACATTTGCAAATTTTAACTTTTAAGGCAAACGGATAGCGACCCATGGTTTCGCAACAACCTTTCCATGTCCTTCCCGCACTAAAATTCATCTCCCAAAATTTCAATACTTTTTATGGCTTAACTTTATTTTATTTTTAGTAGTTAATTTAATGCAATTTTATTTTGTTTTATAAACTTCTAGCCTTAATTTTCATTATTTAAGTGTTTTTATAAGATTTTCTTATTTATATTGTTTTCCAGTCGATATACAAGTCAATCTAGAGAATTAACACAGTAATAAAAATGAACTTTTATGATAATATTGTATGTATTTTGTACTAAAGAGACAACTAAGGCTTACAACCCAATTAACCTCAAAGAAACAATTACTGGAAGCTTCCCTTTAACATCAACTAACATTAATTATGTTACGGCCATTTCATTTTTACTTAAATAAGATGAACATTCCTAGCATGTCATTCTACCATAGCCCACGTATCTTAACTTACCATTCTGGCTTCTAATAAATAAGATCCATCCATTACTTCAACCATCTCAACCATTTTTATCGCTATTTTATTTTAATCCAAATCTCTTGATAATATTCTCAAATCTTGGTTTTTTCCATGTGGGAATACTCTAGAACTCGCAGAAATGTACTTTGTTACCATTTCCTATTTCTTTATAGGTTCTTCTTTATGGTCTTGCACATGTTTAATAAAACAATCTAAGGCCCGTAACAATATTCCTTATATTCAATGGTGATTCATTATTACTATTCTATGAGCATTCATCGCAATTTTATTAATAGCCTTAAATTGTACCCCATCTTACCTAAGCATTGATCTTTATGTAGTCCATATCAAAGTTGGTTTAGCATTCACCACTCTTTATAAAAATTATTAAACTTCATAAACATGAAGTACTTAACCAAAACTTTTATCTCTAAAATACAAACTTAAAAATTTTAAACCATATTTTAAGATTTACAAGTTTATTTATTAAGTTCCAAAAGTCATTATTAGCAATTTATATTTAAAAAGATCCTTTCCTTTAAACCCTTTTCACAAAAAAGATTTTACTTCTTAAAAAGTAGGGTTTTTAACTCAAATCATTTGTTAAATTTTGTATTCTAAACACTAAGTTTTTCATACCAAATCATTTTTCAAAAATGCACTTTACAGATTTTCTAAAACATCTTTTATAACATTAAACAAAAGAAACAAGGGTAGGTTAGGACAACTTCCATTCTATTATTTTCCTACACTTATGGTATGTCCAATTTCAACCTCGCGAAGACTCTAATAACATATGAGGGGTCTTCTAAAAGGTATGTGCGATTACTACAAATATTTATGGAAACTATCCATTTTTTCCTCTAGTAATTTCTTATATTGTTTCTAATCACTAACATTATCTTATATAAATTCCTAGCATTGTTTCTATTTTAATTTTCTAATATTTTCCCTATATAATTATCTTCTATCTATATTTCTCTTATTTAAACATTTTCTCCATATATAGCTCTCTTTGATTTTTTATTTATTGAAGTGTGTTCGCCAACTGCTTTAGCCATTGGGCTTTTTTTCCTTATCACGATATAGTTTATGTCCTATGGGTATAAATATTTCATATCTTCACTATCGAATGTTCTTACCCTTTCATTCACTTTTCTCCATTTAAAACTAGTACCACTTCCTAAAGTCCACTCCTTAAAAGAAATTTAATAACTTTGAATTTACAAAATTAGGAAAACCGTGAGCTATACATATGCTCTATTTTCTATTTATTTCAAAGGAAATGTCTCTTTATTAAAAACCCTATTTGACTGAAATTTTTAGGTCTAAATAGTTTCAAAGTTTAAATAGAAAACTCTATTAACTTAAAATATAAAAGAAAATATTTTATATGGTGAAAATTTTAATATTTACTTACTTTTCAAAATTAGGGTTTTTACTTCTAAATAAATCCTTTGAAAATTATTTCAAATAATATTAAGGATAAAAACCTTTTTATCAAACTCTTCCATATGGGTATGACTCGGGATAAGTTTTGTTTGTCCCTTCTTTTGGACTTTACTTCTTTTGCACTTACTTTCTGACTTATCATCTTCCAAAATATTTAAAAATCCGGCTATCATCTTAGAGTTATTTATATATATCTTTCTTTGGGAACATGCTCAATTCTTACTTTCTTTTATGTATAACATATATTCCTTACTTCCCATTTATCTGAATCTAAAGTATATCTCAATCGGCAATCCAGTAAGGATCTATAACCATAGGGAAATCTAGGCCTAATAAGGAAGTCAAGTACCATCCATCTTTAGGGACTCTTTTATACGTCGCGCTCATGCTCTTCTTTAGTTAGCATCCTTCTATACCATCTATCTCATATGGAGTGCTTGGGATATACGTTCATTATGTATAATTATATGTATAAGTAAAAATACGTCGATAAACATGTCCTAATTTCTATGATTGACTAATCTAATCTTTGATACCAAATGTGTCAACCCGCACCTTAGAGGGCCTGAATTTTCACCAAATCGAAAACCTAAGTCCACCAAAGTACAGATCATTGGTGTTGGTGTCATGTAATAAACAATAGTGTATCAGAGACTACCAATAAGAACTCATAGCAGAATAAAGAAATATAATAATACATATACATACACTGACCAAGGCTAATACTTCTGGTATCTAGTACCCTTGTCAGTGTCAAGCATACATAAAGAAATATGTTTGTCCATCGCTCCTGCCTTGTGCCAGTACCCATCCCTCTAAAATGATCCTATAAATTATAATGAGGAGGGGGTCAGAACTAGTTCTGGTGATCTATAAATTACAAACTTTATCCATAGCACTAATTTATGCTGAATGTTTTCCATAATGTGTTATGTCTATTATTTAAAGCTTAGTTATTTTGACTTCAAGTACCCATACGATAAGCCCAACCTTCTTGAGGTGCATAATAACCGCATATGTTATATATACGCGTGCATGTGTGTGTATAAGTATATAGTCTCTTCTTAGACCCGGTTACATTCCCCACTCGTATCGTAACTCTACACCATGTCGAGCATCCACCATCCTTGTCTAGGTCTAATTACCAGCATACACAAAGCAATATCCCATTAGTGCCTAATAACGGCATTACAAATATTTAGTCATATTTTAATTCGTCATAAAGGCTCATCTATGGGTTATTTTACCTTGCCTCCCAACAACAAACAACTTTGAGGTGGTACATGTCCCATATAAAACTTAGACTAGCAGGAGGTGTTGTCCATCTAGGCCTAACCCAAGTCTTTCTAATGACCACTCCATGACCAATGACGCCCTCACCATATGTGTACAACACTAATTCTCGCATATATAGCACCAACCTTGCTGATATAGCACCAAGCCTATGCCCACCATTCCATTTAGATTGCCTAATGTAAACAAAGAAATGCCCATCTGGTTACATAGTGCCTCCTATAAAATTTGATGTAGACCTTACTTGGTTGTTTAAGACTTTAGCTGAAGGCGAACCCATTTGGTATATTCTATTCACCTATACGTGAATGTATATTACTAGGATCCTACAGTTGGAAATGTCTTATATAAGTACAATATATACACAACCGCAGGTAGTCCCATTCGAAGGGCAGACTTATGTTGCCATACATTACTGACCTCGCATTCTAATCCTTACTAATAACTACATTATTCATTGCTAATTTAAATATTTTTATAAATCTAATAATTCACACCCATCATAATATGTAGTTGGGGCTATATACATTTAACAATAAAATTATCGTGCCTTCTAAGTTCAATTATTAGTATTAAGACACTTTTACATGAACCTACTTCTTACCTCTTTAATATCGTTAAATGTTATTTACTACTTATTAACGGGTTACATACTTTTTACTGCTTGATTTCCAATTAATATAATTAGATATATCCTAATGTTCCTTTTTAATTTTCATTTGATTACTATAACTTTCCTAATTCCTTTTCCTATTGTCTTATCACTACTTCCATCGCTTCCTGATTTTATCTTAAAACGTGTATATTAAATAACAATGGAATTATTCTAATCACTTACATTTATAATACCATAATTTAATATTTAGGGATTTTATATTTTAATGCATTAGAACCACTTCTTCCCAAAAGGTAATGTTAACATGGTAATTTTCCATAAATTACCTAAAAGAGGATATGCATTATGTTTGGACTTACAAGAAAGCATCTTTTCTGTTATCTAAATAGATGTAGAAAATATGCTAAGCATCCATATTTGATATATCTCTTTCTTTTAGTCATCTTCCTTGTTATTTCAAAAAATATACCTTCAAACATAATTATCAAGCTTGATAATTTAAAAAAAATTACGGTGAAACATAATTTATTCCCTTGAATTAAAATATTACTTAAATTGTCATGACCTGAAATCCGACGCCTAAAAATCGACATCCATACTTCACCCGTATTCGAATACCGCAGATTCAAATGTCAAACTCCAGTTCGGATGGAGCTTATAACACATTAAGTACAAAAACAAACATATCGGAAACAGAATGAATATATCTTGGATTTGCTTTTAAAATTCATGTTTTTCGAAATCGAACTAAATGATGTAAGTGAATAAAAAAGCATTGGTACTTGATTTTCCTGATATAAAATAGTCATCTCGTAATTTCCCAATTTTAAATTATTTACTCAATAAATATACTTGAAATAATTTTTAAAATTATAGTTACAATTACTTTTCATTTAGAAATCGATCACTGAAATTACAAAGATAAGATGATTTTAAATTTTCTAACAGGTTTTATAAACCTGTAACAAGAACAGAGATATTTCCTTCCCTGTTCCCAGACATGCACACCACTTACACATGTATATATACATATCATGATATTTACATTTATGTAAATACTTATCACCATTGTACTTCAAGCAATAATCATCGATATGGAGTTATCAAGCAGATTCAAGTTAGAAATAGGAGTTTGCTCTATCCCAATCTAGTTCATAACAATCTTCAATTCATGTTCAATAACATATAACATTGAAACAAGAAACCTAGAATTTACATAAAGAATTATTTGTAACCTTTAGGGACTACTTTCACTCTTACTTTCCAAATTTAGGTATATACGATATTCAATATGATTTAACAATTCACAAAATATGTAGGCAAGGTTATCAAATTCATTACATATACGTACTTAAGCCTATAATTTCAAAATTTACATGTAAGCATAAGAGGAATAGATCCACAATGATATAAATCCAATGTTATATAAAAATATATAACTTTCCACTCAAATCTAAGCTTTCATATCTCCAAATCTAAATTCATTCTCCTTATTTGACTCCCTTTCCTTCTACCAAAATATCTATCGAAAACACATACATATTTATTAAAGTTATAGATCCGAGAAGACATTTAAATCAAACGTAGGTATAAGCTTTAGATTAAGAATTTACCTTTTCTTTGCAGAATCAATTTGTTCCCATTCTTTTTCTCTTTTATTTTCCACTATTCCCCGCTTATACATATAGTATTTTATAATATATATACTTCCTAGAATTTGTGGAGAAAAGAAATGGCAAAGCTTCATTTGTTGGTAGAATAAATATGATAAGAAGAGTGAAGGATTGGGCTTGTATTTTTAGGCACTCGAATCAATTCTATACGTTAGGTCTAATTGGTTTAAATCCAGGCCACTCGATCTAGGTTCGATTCCCAACCATCAACCATCTACTTATCGATTGCTCTACATTCATCAATCGACCACTAGTGGTCGACCGGTTGAACCTAGGGTGCCGACTGGTGGATTATTTATTTTGTTGCCCTTTTTGCGTATATATTTCCCAATATTCTTTAATTTAGCATTAAGGCTCTTATTAAAGTTTTATTTTCATCCACATTTAGATTTAACTTAATTTAATGAAATAAATTAACATTTATAATTAACAGTTGCTTTAACTTTAAGTTGATAATATTTATTGCCTTCCTTATTTATAAACTTTAATATTTAATTATTAACTTTGCCCCCGTCAACCTTTATTAATTTCCTCTTCAGTGCTGGTCTAACTAGATTTACCACAGCCAATTACTTTAGCATTAACATTTGTATTAAATGTTTTCTTTAACGGTAGGTAATTAACATTTATTTATATAATTGGTTCTGAATTATTTCCGATCTGAAAACTTTAAACGTTAATATCATTTTTTTGAACTCCAACCGTAAAACTTTATATATGAAAGTTGATTAGAAAACTTCAATGGTGCAAGTTTCGTAGCCAAATTCTACCATCCTAGAGTATTTCACTTACTCTATCTCTAATGGATCAGGCATTCACTTAGAATTAAGCAAGTTAACCTAAGTCAAATCGCTTAACCTCGTTTGGATACCAACTGTGGCCACGACCCTACACCTACGGCACCCAATATATCTGTAGAGTGTGATGCCACGGTACTCGGTCAATGTAGGACGACTGTTAGGGGTGAAGTAGATAAAACAAACACAGAACATGTTGTATAACTCACATCATAAGGATAAAATATAATATTAATCACGGATATAAAGTAGGCGAGATAGAAATATAACTAAATGAACCATCTATATATAGGTTCAATAAAGCTATACAAATAGTAGTGGAGTTTATACACTAATAAACAAGCCTAAATACTAGTCCCTAAATAATATAAGTCAAATAGTGTCAATGCTCCACAGTATTGCATGCTAGAAATATTAAAAACTCCAAAACTATAGTATATGTGAAAATGCAGCCTCCTGCTAGTCTACCACGGTAATAAGAAGCAAAGTATAAAACCTTGAGTCATGCAATAGTCTAGTTTGAGTGATGAAAAATCTAAAAATACTATAAAAATCAATTTATTATATGACATAAGGCATGCAGAATCACATTGACTTATCCCTGCATCTAAAATGGTAGCGCATAACAAATATACGCTAATCTACTATCATCACATAAGCACTATCGGTTTAAGTACAATTTTGAGTGTATAAGTATCCAATCCATAATAGCTTGTATCCTATGACATCCTTGGAGTGATAAAAAAATATAGCATCCATCAAAAAATCCTCATAATCACTAATGTGTGTTGGATATGTGATAACTCGCATACCTAATCCTCTGCTGGGGACTAATGGAAAAATCTCGATTTCACGGTGCTTGAATCTATGCTACTCTAAAGGCAAGGAAACTAGACATGTGTATCCTCATGGACTAGGGGACATAGATCCAAATCCATGATCCTGGACAACGTATCCTCATATGAAAGTGAGTGTCCTCACATACCCCTTCTTTATGAGCACACTTCGAAACACTTCGAGTATAATAATCTCTTTGCATGCATCATTGTAGTTGAACACATCCTCATTACTTTCCATTTCATTCATTTCGATAATAGAACACATTCATCTTGTTCCACCCATAAGCTTCTATCCTCTTTGAACTTTTCCTTATGGATCATCGTCATGACTCCATCATCATCACTAAAACACCGCTTCTTCCTTATTAAGTTGTCATCATCTACATAAAACTACGCCGTCGTCGACTTGTCATCATCGGAACATCTCTACATCTCCATCAGGAGTCATAGAATCATCTCATCGAAGTCCTGAAGTCATCACAACGAAGCATTAAATCCTTGCTTCAACGCCGAAACCATTTGTTAGACCCCTCATTTTGAGGCCGAAAATAGCGCTACAGATGCTATAGTCATCAATAATATTATTCTTCGGTGATAAAGTGAGATCAGTTAATAGTATCATTAACATCAAAGCACATGAATATGCAAAAAGTTCAAAACACAGATTTCATTAATTAATTTCCATATTCATTACGCAATCCCAAACGTTTTCCAGGTTCAGATAAAATATAATTGTTAAAAAAATACTCCAAAAGAAACATGTGAAGATGTCCCCTTGATTGATCACAGTCAACTACTAGACTGATACAATTTCTTCCATTGTATACACACAGACAAAAGTCATATAACATAGCGGATAAGTAAATAGATAGACTCCTACAGAGTTAGCTCTTTCCCTTGGACATCTCTGGAAGCTTTATTCATCAAACATAAAAACCTAGAAATCTTATTCTCGAACTACTCAAATGAGTAGTCGAGAGTTTAGGGGGAAAAAAAACTTCAGGTCAGATAGAAAGTCTGGTTCGAATATTGATACGCCATCTCGGTTAATAGATATCTAGTGTAACAACCCGCATATTTTACGAATTGTATATTTAAATATAGCATCGTTGGTCGGATTTTAGTCCGAAAAGCTATTTTTTGCAAACAGTCGAATTAGAACTCGAGACCACCCCCATCAAGTTCAAAATGACGTTTGCGACCTTTTTGAGTATAAACTTCGATACGTTTGGAGCTAGAGGAATTTTGCTACTTTTTCACATAGGGCTTTGGTTTGGATTCAGCCTATTAGACCCAAGCTTCACTCCCTCTTCTCTTCATTCATTCATAATTTCCTAATAATCAAGCTTTAGATAAAAATGGGGGAAGAGGAAAAAAATAGAATTCCTAAGCCCTAGTTCAATTGCAAATCCAAGTTCTAACTCCAAATTCAAAGAGGAGCTATTGGTAAGCATGATCTTCTTCTTCTCCAACTCACTCTCCTTTTAATTTCAGAAATTCCTAAACCTGAATTAGCAAATGTTCTTCTTTTAAGCTTAGATTCAAGCTTCTTGGGTTAGAATTGAAGAGTGATTGTTCTTTCCTTGCTTTTAGCTTCTTCTTCATTGTTTTGAGTAAAAGGTGAGATTTTTATCTCACGTTTATGTCTATAACTATCTTTGATTGTTAGGTATGAATTCCTAACTCTTATTCATGTGCATTTGACTTTGGTTTGGATTGATTTGGTATATATTCCAACTTTTGGTGCTCCGGAAGCAAAACCTGTGAAAATCCTTACATGGATGTTTGAACGTGTTCTTGGTGACGCATCGAAAAGCCTATAGGGACGGGTTGCCGATTGGCACAAATCCCTAGCGCCATTGCTCGATCGGTCATGAATTTTTTGGGCTTGCACGTTATTTTATATAAGCAAAAAAAACTGCCTAGGTTCCAGTCAGTCGACTGGAATTTGAATCCAGTCGACTGGCTGTAGCCAATTGGCGTACCAAAGGCAAATAACAAAGATAGGGGGTCTCTGTTTCCTGCAGTCAGTCGACTGAACTCATTGAGTCAGTCGACTGACCTGCTTCTATTTTGCCTATTTAGCCTATTTTTTGTTAATTTCCAATTTCTATCGATTCGTGGTTTTCCGATTTGTTGTTATCATTTATTGTCGACCTTGATGACTTCTATTATGGAATTTTTAGGTATATCCATTTTTGATGGATTTGGAATCGATTTCTTTGGATTTAATTCACGTCTTTGAACGTTAAATTTTGGTGATTAATTGTTTCTACAATCATTTTTGTGCTTTGTCACTTTAAAACACAAAGCTTTCTATACTAGTAGTAAATATTCAAACTCTTTCACAAAGATGATTTCAACTCTATTTTCAATACAAAGTCATTTATTAAAACCGTTTTCCAATCTATTAGCATATACAAACCTTTACCTCACTCGTATGAGAAATCTAATTAAACGGCTTAATAAAACAAGTGGTATGAAATGCTTGCATTTACTTCGTCGGTTAATTCTTGGACTTGTTCGACTGAATCTCTTATGACAATTTTCGAGTGGAAATCTACAATCTGTCCCTAAATATTTAAGTTAAGCTAATGGTTATGGGACATGAAGCTAAACTCATATATTTACTTTCTTAGTGTAATTTACACTTAACCTCGAGTGGAAGTCTACAATTTGTTCGTAAATAATTAAGTTAAGCTAGTGGTTATGGGACATGAAGCTAAACTCATTTATTTACTAGCTTAGTGTAATTTACACTTATCGATCAATGATGATCATTTTGTGATTTAGACTAGCAATGTGCGATGTCTCTTTGTCTGCGAGGGAGACTAAACCCCGTTTTTAGTGGAGCTTCGGCTTGGTGGGGTAGCGACCCATGGTCTTCGGGCCGTTTTAGTGGAGCTTCGGCTCATGGTCTTCGGGCCGTTTTAGTGGAGCCTCGGCTCAAAATTAATTGTTAGCAACCATGGAATAGCTTTCCGTTTTGTGATACACGTGTTGGTGAGTTTTCGTGCTCCCGTTCTAGTGATATGCCTCTTTCCCCTTTTTGTGATTTTTGGATTTCTATTGATCGATTTCTAGAAATTGTGTTTCACCAATTTTCGTGATTTGCATTGATAAGCTTTATCAATTTTTGTGCATTAGTGAATTTGTGTTTCACTAACTTTTCCGATTGGCATTAATATGATCGTCAATAATTGTGGTTTGGTGAATAAAATAAAGAATATGACGTTCGTTTTAGTGCTTTGAGATTTCTTGTGATATTGTATGATTTTTGTTGTTCGTTGATGTATACTTTATATAGTATGACAATTTCGTTATCATATGTTTTAATCGTATCTCTTATTCTATATCATTTTATCTGATATTTATAGCTAGACTGATCTGTTTATTATTTTCTTATTAAATAATACTCGGGTCAGATCGAGATGTTACAGGTGCTTCTACTTGACTCCTCACCCGGGAGTATTATCTAACTTTTGGCTAACTACTTTAAATTGGTAGTTTTTATTTTGTATACATTCGAGATAGAGACTCCTTGATGTGTACTTATTCTTTTGTCTAGCGGTTGTATCTATTCTTTTTTGTTATATTGGGGATCTTGTTCGACCACTACTCTGATGAACACTTTTAAGTGTTATATTTATATCTATTTCCGCCTTTGTGATATGGATATCTGTGACTGATTTATGTTATGCTTATTTCTATATTTGTTTTCGAAGATATTATAGCCACTGTGTATTAGCTTTTAGTTTGTATCGGCATGTCGGATTCCTTTAGAAATGAAATGCATGTTATACTATCTGACATATCGGTGCTTGCACAAAGCAATTACACGGATGGTCGCTCCTCAACGGCCTTATTCTCCATGCTAGTTGACGGCATTACTCCGTAGTGTTCTTGGCAAGCGTGGGTATAGAGGTGGGGAGCCACAGCTTGGTATCAGAGCCAAACTTCGGAACAATGTAGAATAATCTAGCAAGGATCGTTGTCCTAAGTCTTTCTTAGGAGTCGTGCCTTAGGATTTAATCCGTGTCTTCGTACCGTTCTATCCTAATTTCTTTTATGATTCCTTGTTTTATCAATCATGATTGTTTGATAATTATTTTGAGAATAACCTTTTTCCTCTTCTTTTTTTCTTTCTTAAAGAAGAAGAAATGGTTAGTTCTAGCAGTCTTAGCGCTGGTCAATCCAGTAGCCCTTCTCTGGATGGCGTATTTATGTCTTCCCAACAACTTTTGGATCTTGTAAAGAATCAAGAGTTTATCCGTGCTTTGAGTAAGAACCCCGAAATGGTTTTACCTATGAAACTTGAAGTTCCTTTCAATCAGCTTGTGGGTATCACTCTTCGACATGAATAGGTTGGTAAAATAAGCGATTGTGATATTGGGATTTCCAAGAAGAAGCATATTATGTTCAAAAGCCCTAATCCCAATAAGAAAGTGAAGCAAACTACTTTGGTAGCAAAGACTCCAATCCCTAATCGTGGGGGATGCTACAATTGTAATTCTAAGGAACACTATGTAATTAAGTGTCTGAAACCCCTTACTTGCCGCTATTGCAAACTTTCGGGTCATTACTTATGTTCTTGCCCCAAACTTCAAAGTAGGAGAGAGGGAAAGTTGAAAGTTGTGCAAGCCCTTTGTGACACTTCTCTTGGTCAAGGTATTTCTCATTCAATCCTTGATTACATTTTTTTTGTGATTATCCTTTTCGAGTTCATGTTGATATGGGTTCATCTCATTATTTTATATCAAAAGAACTTGTTGATTCTTTTTCTTCAAAACATTTTGGGCTTGGTGACTTCTTTGGGAATTGTGAATCCGGTTGGTGGATCCACAACAGTCACTTTGTTTCTTTGTATTGATGTCGATATTATTTTATGTGATTTTTCTTTCCAAGCCAATTTGCATATTATGTGTTACTTAGGCTTCGGAATTGATTTGTGCGAAAGGATTGGCATAATCATTATGAAGCCCATATCCTATTTTTCGAGTGGACTATTCATCTTAAACATTCTTAATCTGTTAAGTAGATATCTATTTTTGTTTGTGATTTCGATTCCAATTTGGTGCCATCATTTTATTCTTTAAACTCGCATAATGAAGGAAATGTTATTTTTCTCATCCGGGTAGTTTGTGGAATTTTCCAGTATTTTTGAGCTTGTCTTACGATTATCACCTAAGCAATCTTTTGAGTGGTGTTAAGGTCTTTTTCAGCCCAACCTTGCCACCGGTTTTCATTAGCCACGAGTTACGGAAGTTAGCATTCCACTTACCTCATTCCGCACTCATTATGATTCTTACGAATGACATATTATGCCATTCGGTTTGTCCAGCTTATTTCACCCATTTTATGAATCGAGTATTCTACGAATATCTCGATGACTCCACTCTTGTATTTATTGATTTTGGATGAAAATAAAATTTAAAATTTTGCAAATCTTTTTCATAAGATTTATTTATAAGTATAATTAGATTTTGTTCTTAAAACGTACAAAGAATATTCGTAAAGCTTTTAAGAGATATTTTTATCATATAAAAATTGATTTTGTGATTATATTGCCCATTGAGTGTTTAAGAATTCTGGTCGATGCGCTTGATCAACGTTATCGATAGGAATCTCCTAAACGCTTTGATGAGACAGTTAGACACAATAAAATTGACTTGAAAGATATAAATTTATCTAGAAAGATCGTAACATAAAGATAAGTGTAATTTTGAAAGTTTTAGCTTTTCGGGAAAGAAGATTATTTAAAAGAACTCTTTTTCGGCACTTTTATTCTTGTGATTCCCGAGGGGAACCAAGACTTTATCTTTTGTACCAATGCTAATCGTATCGGTTTGGATGTCATTCCCTTGCAAAAAGGGATTGTGCTATCACTTGTGCTTCTAAATCATTAAAGCCGATCGAGACTAGGTATGCCACTCATGATCTAGTGCTTGTAGCTATTGTTTTCGCTTTTAGAGATCAGCATCATTGTTTTTGGGATGAGAAATTTGTTCTCTACCTCGATCATAAATCTTTGGAATATCTATTTTCTCATAAGGAACTTAATTTGTTCCAACAATGTTGGCTCGACTTCCTTGCATCTTATGATCTTGATATTCTTTGTATACTCCCGAAAAGGAAAATCGTGTTGTTGATGCCCTTAGTCGTACGCAACAAACGGTTATTTCTTTGATGATATTCGAATAGAATGATCTCGGGACTTTGTTCACTTGTGAGATTCGAGATCGTGAATCCAATTCAAGCTCGTCTCTTGTTTATGTAACCTTGAGGCTCATCCTTCCCTTTTTGACTGCGTTCTTGAAGCTCAAAAGCTAGATCCCGAGTTGGCTCTTCTTGGCCAAAATTTTAGGGAAAATATTGATATTGAAGGTTTGAAAGACTTTGATATTGATTCTCGTGGCGGCATTCGAAAATTTAGTAGACTTATCATGCCAAATATTAGTGATCTTTGTAAAGACGTTTTAGAAGATTCTCATCGTTCTAAATTTACCATTCATCCCGATAGTAGTAAAATGTACACGGATATGAAGCGACTTTATTATTGGGATGGAATAAAATCTGACATTGCTAACTTTATTAAGCATTGCATGACTTGCCAACTTGTTATGGTCGAGCATTAAAGGCCTGGTGGGTTATTGCAACCTTTGGACATTCCAATTTGGAAGTGAGACCTAATTTCCATGGATTTTATTGACGGTCTTCCCCGTTCCCGTTCGGATCATGATAGTCTACGGTTGATAGTTGATAGACTTACTAAATCCGCCCATTTTATTCCCGTTCGGTCTAATCGGACCGTCCCTCTTTTGGCCAAACTCTTTATTAAAGAAATTGTTAAATTGCATGATGTCCCTACTTCTATTGTTAGCGATCGTGATCCATTGTTTACTAGTGAATTTTGGAAGAGTCTTCAAAAA
Organism: Allium cepa; assembly: GCA_030765085.1. NCBI lineage: Eukaryota > Viridiplantae > Streptophyta > Magnoliopsida > Asparagales > Amaryllidaceae > Allium > Allium cepa. The sequence goes on from CM060929.1 coordinate 759,771,992, forward strand.
GCTTTGGGAACGAAGCTTGATTTTAGCACCGCTTATCACCCCCAATCCGATGGACAAACCGAGCGTGTGAATCAAACTCTTGAAGATCTTCTTCGTGCATGTGTTCTTGATTTTGGTGGAAGTTGGGAAGATCATATTTCTCTTGTTGAGTTTTCCTATAATAATAGCTTTCAATCTAGTATTGGTATGGCACCTTTCGAGGCACCCTATGGAAGGCCATGCCGATCTCCTTCTTGTTGGCTTGAGGCCGGTGAGAAACTGGTTCTAGGTCCATGTTTTATTCATGATTCCACAGAAAAGATTAACCTTATTCGACATAGTATGAAAGAAGCCCAAAGTAGACACAAATCCTATGCAAATAACCAAAGAAGGAAATTAAAATTTTCTGTGGGATATTTTGTGTTTATTCGTGTTTCACCTATGAAAGGTGTTGTGCGTTTCAGTCGATTGGGAAAGTTAGCACCTAGATATATTTGTCCATTTCCCGTCACCAAACGTATTGGTTCTGTGGCTTATCGCCTTTTATTACCAGCTCAATTTCCTGCTATTCATGGCGTGTTTCACGTTTCTCAATTACGGAAATGCCTTCGAGACTTCGATCCTATTCTTGAGCTCGGTGATGTGGAAGAGATTGAAGTTTCGCCTATTTGACTTTTGAGCAACATTTTATTCGCATCATTTTTCGAAGGTTGAGCGCCTCCGAAATAAAGATGTACTGATTGTGAAAGTTCAATGGTCCTCAAATCCTAAGGATTGATCTTGGGAATCCAGAGAATTCATCGAGCGAACATGTTCAGACTTTCTCTTTCGTGCTCTTTATAGTGAACTTCTTATTTCAAATTTCTTTTGTGTTGATATGCATTTGTGGTTGTTACTCTTTATTTTCTTCTTAAGATTGCGAGGACGTAATTTCTTTAAGGAGGGGAGTCTGTAACAACCCGCATATTTTACGAATTGTATATTTAAATATTTTATTTAAATATAGCATCGTCAGTCGGATTTTAGTCCGAAAAGCTACATTTTGGAAACTGTCGAATTAGAACTCGAGACCACCCCCATCGAGTTCAAAATGACGTTTGTGACCTTTTTGAGTATAAACTTCGATGTGTTTGGAGTTAGAGGAATTTTGCTACTTTTTCACATAGGGCTTTGGTTTGGATTCAGCCTATTAGACCCAAGCTTCACTCCCTCTTCTCTTCATTCCTTCATAATTTCCTAATACTAAAGCTTTAGATAAAAATGGGGGAAGAGAAAAAGAATTAGAATTCCTAAGCCCTAGTTCAACTGCAAATCCAAGTTCTAACTCCAAATTCAAAGAGGAGCTATTGGTAAGCATGATCTTCTTCTTCTCCAACTCACTCTCCTTGTAATTTCAGAAATTCCTAAACCTAAATTAGGAAATGTTCTTCTTTTAAGCTTAGATTCAAGTTTCTTGGGTTAGAATTGAAGAGTGATTGTTCTTGCCTTGCTCTATAGCTTCTTCTTCATTGTTTTGAGTAAAAGGTGAGATTTTTATCTCACATCTATGTCTATAACTATTTTTGATTGTTAGGTATGAATTCTTAACTCTTATTCATGTGCATTTGACTTTGGTTTGGATTGATTTGGTATATATTCCAACTTTTGGTGCTTCGGAAGCAAAACCTGTGAAAATCCTTATATGGATGTTTGAACGTGTTCTTGGTGACGCATCGAAGAGCCTATAGGGCCGGGTTGCCGATTGGCATAAATCCCTAGCGCCATTGCTCGATCGGTCGCGAATTTGTTGGGCTTGCATGTTATTTTATATAGGCAGAAAAAACTGCCTAGGTTCCAGTCAGTCGACTGGCTGTAGCCAATTGGCGTACCAAAGGCAGATAACAGAGACAGGGGGTCTCTGTTTCCTGCAGTCAGTCGACTGAACTCATTGAGTCAGTCGACTGACCTGCTTCTATTTTGCCTATTTAGCCTAGTTTGTGTTAATTTCCAATTTCTATCGATTCGTGGTTTTCCGATTTGTTGTTATCATTTATTGTCGACCTTGATGACTTCTATTATGGAATTTTTAGGTATATCCATTTTTGATGGATTTGGAATCGATTTCTTTGGATTTAATTCACGTCTTTGAACGTTAAATTTTGGTGATTAATTGTTTCTACAATCATTTTTGTGCTTTGTCACTTTAAAACACAAAGCTTTCTATACTAGTAGTAAATATTCAAACTCTTTCACAAAGATGATTTCAACTCTATTTTCAATACAAAGCTCATTTATTAAAACCGTTTTCCAATCTATTAGTATATACAAACCTTTACCTCACTCGTATGAGAAATCTAATTAAACGGCTTAGTAAAACAAGTGGTATGAAACGCTTGCGTTTACTTCGTCGGTTAATTCTTGGACTTGTTCGATTGAATCTCTTGTGACAATTTTCGAGCGGAAATCTACAATCTGTTCGTAAATATTTAAGTTAAGCTAGTGGTTATGGGACATGAAGCTAAACTCATATATTTACTAGCTTAGTGTAATTTACACTTAACCTCGAGTGGCAGTCTACAATTTGTTCGTAAATAATTAAGTTAAGCTAGTGGTTATGGGACATGAAGCTAAGCTCATTTATTTACTAGCTTAGTGTAATTTACACTTATCGATCAATGATGATCATTTTGTGATTTAGACTAGCAATGTGCGATGTCTCTTTGTCTGCGAGCGAGACTAAACCCCGTTTTTAGTGGAGCTTCGGCTTGGTGGGGTAGCGACCCATGGTCTTCAGGCCGTTTTAGTGGAGCATTGGCTCATGGTCTTCGGGCTGTTTTAGTGGAGCCTCGGCTCAAAATTAATGGTTAGCAACCATGGAATAGCTTTCCGTTTTATGATACACTTGTTGGTGAGTTTTCATGCTCCCGTTCTAGTGATAGGTCTCTTTCCCCTTTTTGTGATTTCTGGATTTCTATTGATCAATTTCTAGAATTTGTGTTTCACCAATTTTCGTGATTTGCATTGATAAGCTTTATCAATTTTGGTGCATTAGTGAATTTGTGTTTCACTAACTTTTCCGATTGGCATTGATATGATCGTCAATAATTGTGGTTTGGTGAATAAAATAAAGAATATGACGTTCTTTTTAGTGCTTTGAGATTTCTTGTGATATTGTATGATTTTTGTTGTTCGTTGATGTATACTTTATATAACATGACAATTTCGTTATCAGGTGTTTTAATCGTATCTCTTATTCTATATCATTTTATCTGATATTTATAGCTAGACCGATCCATTTATTATTTTCTCATTAAATAATACTCGGGTCAGACCTAGATGTTACAGGTGCTTCCACTTAACTCCTCACCAGTGTGTATTATCTGACTTTTGGCTAACTACTTTAGATTGGTAGTTTTTGTTTTGTATACATTCGAGATAGAGACTCCTTGATGTGTACTTATTCTTTTGTCTAGCAGTTTTATCTATTCTTTTTTGTTATATTGTGTATCTTGTTCGACCACTACTCTGATGAACACTTTGAAGTGTTATATTCATATCTATTTCGCCTTTGTGATATGGATATCTGTGACTGATTTGTGTTATGCTTATTTCTATATTTGTTTCTGAAGATATTATAGCCACCGTGTAGTAGCTTTGAGTTCGTATCGGCATGTCGAATTCCTCTAGAAATGAAATGCATGTTATACTATCTGACAGATCGGTGCTCGCACAAAGCAATTACACGGATGGTCGCTCCTCAACGGCCCTATTCTCCTTTCTAGTTGACGGCATTACTCCGTAGTGTTCTTGGCAAGCGTGGGTATAGAGGTGGGGCGTCACGTCTAGCGAGACCACACCACTAAGAAGAACAGGTTTTCCACTCACTAGTATCCTCAAAATATGTCTTTTTATAATTCAAGCTCTTGAAACCTCAATGATTAAACCAGACAATATAAACAATCATACGCATCCATGCAATCTGGGTAATCATGACCAATCTATCTAAATAAATGGACTATCTATCCAACATCAAAGTTTTCTTAGGGTAACTATAAACCCTATATTGCTGACTCGGTCCCACCAAATATATCAAATTCCCAAAGTTACTGTTAGAACGAAACTAGACGGTCTATCCAAAACTATTATTACTAAAGTCACTATGATCCTAATGGTTTTGTAGGCTAACCAATAACCTACCTCATCTTTGTGTATTCTTTTTTGTATGTAAACCTACTTTAAGTCTTACTCTTGACAAAGCCCCATGCACTAGAATTTTGGTCTAATATCAGCTAGGGGCTAACGGCTAAAGTATACAGCACGATCCTACACCAGTCCTATCAGGTTTTCTAATCTCTGGGTTAATTCAACCTATCACAATTTATCTATGGTTGAAAAGAATCTTTATAGTAAAATTATAGGCTAAGTACCCTTTTTATCTCCTTGAAAATTTAAACCTTTATAACCGATTTAACCCCTGAAATCATACTTAAAACAAGAAAAAATATATCCCTTTACCTTCCAAAATAATGATGCCAATGTATATGTTTGTACCAAAATTGTGCACAACACTATTCGGAAGTTTTTGAAGAGATAACAATGAAGAAAGTAAATTGAAAATGAAGATTATCTAACAAAGACTCCAAATAACGAAAGTAAAATTGTACAGACAAGCGATTTATAGTGGTTCGGTGTGTTGCCTACATCCATTGTGAAGTTTTTGCAGCTTTATTGATTCTCTTTGAATAGTTACAAGTGATTACAACAAACGACAGCGAAAAACAACTTGAAATTCGAAATTAGCAGCAAGGGGAAGATGCAAGTCTTGATCCGACAGAGTCTCGGTGCCTCAGAATCAAAAGATCCTTTTTCTTTTGGCTCTAGGGCTCTACTTATAGGCGTGGGAAGCTGAGATTTCGCCCAAACTTCGCGATACTCGGTCTGGCACGTGAGGGGGCCCATGCGACCGTTTCCTGAAAGTTTCGGCATGATCTGACATTGATACGAAACCATTTCGTATCGATCGAGATGACGTCCAATCGATCTGAAATTTGATAGGAAGCTTCCTTAGCTTGTTCGTAGTCTCCCCTGAAAATTTCATAGCATTTGGATCAGTGGATCGAGAGATATGGTCGATACGAAATAGGATTTTCCAGTTCCTGTCTGGTTCGAATCGATGCCTTCGACTCCATCAGCTCACGTGGTTCTATGGTGAGGTGGCGCACGTCCTTCGAGTCGAACCGGTCTTTTCTCCGAGTTGAACGCATCCATTCCTTAGATCTCGCCTAATTTGCATTGAGGATCGACACATCATCTAAGCTTGTTGACTAGGTGGATTCGAAGTGATCGTTATCCATGGATTCGAACGACTGTCACATCGATGGGTACGAATTGATAAAGGTTGATGGACACAAACAGGCCTTTATTCGATGGAGTCGAGACACATAGCTTCCCGATGGACACAAAGTCAATCAATGCGAACCGGGGCCCCTTGATGGATATGAAGCAGGGAAACCTGATGGATACGAAGTGCTCTGACCTGATGGATACGAAGCGGGGAGATGTCAATGGATTTGAATACGATCGAGTCGAACCAAGGTACCCCGATGGATTTGAACTCGATCGATACGAACTGTCTTTCCTTGATGGATACGAAGCAGCTGGTCTTTTGATCGACACGAAAACAATCGATTCGAACTGGAGCTTGGGGGATGGATACGAAACCGAAGCCCCTTTCTTCTCCTTGAATCGATCATAACTTGAGCATACGAACTCGGATTGATCTGAAACTTGGAACGTTGGTTCTCTTGGCTTTGTTTGTCATGCCTTGTCAGTTGTAACTCGATCCGGACTCGGGCAAAATCCATCGATATCCTTAGCGAACCTGTGCGTGCTCGATATCCAGGAAGATCAATCTCATGCATGTAACCAATTCTTTTGATATCTCGGCCTTGCCAAAAGGCGGGATAATAGTATATGTTTTTATAAAACAGCGGTAATGAATTTTGAAATCATTTATAGGTTGTCACACCTCAAAACCCTCGGCTATGAAGCAATATACAATAAAACCATTTATGTTGATAAAGTGCGTCATTGATATTGCATATATATGTTGTCGCACCGTTTCCTGTTGCGTCTCTTTGCTTAACTGAGACCCAACCTTCAACATTCTTGAACCATCATCATCATTGTCGATTGGAACATCAATTGTCATCTCAGTCGGAGAAGCTTGACTCTCCGTGGATTCCTCTTTGTTATCATTGTCTCTCGGGTCAAGATCCTTTTAGAATTGGTTGTGTTGCCCGGGCCGAGGCCCAGGCACCAATTGTCAACTGTCCGCAAAACGGATGCAAAGAGATTCCTCTACGCCCTTTCCTTTCTTTTTTCGCTGCGCCTCGCGCAACTCCGCAACATAACAGGCTCTTCCAGGAGCCTGATCTCCATGAATGACTCCAATCCCACGATCAGTGGGGAACTTCGATGTTAAACACCACAGGGCAATCGCTGCCCTGAATTCAACAAGGGCCAGTCGGCCCAAAAAGGCATTGTACGGCGAGTGAATATCTAAAACAACAAACTGTAACATTCGAACCCTTCGGCGTTCTCCAACTCCTAACTCCACTGGCAACTCCAACACTCCAGTGGGTATATTAGCACTTCCATCGAAGCCATGGATACTAGATTGACAAGGTTTTAAATCTTTGGCGTCCATCTTCATTTGATCATATGCTCTTTTAAACAAAATGTTTACTGAACTCCCAGTGTCCACCAGGATCCTCTTCATCCAAGCAGGACCAACCTGGGCCGATATGACAAGTGGGTCAATAGTTGGGGCTTCGACCCTATCAGCATCTCGGTTTCTAAATACAATGTCTCTGCCATCATTCTCTGCAGTTTGGCCGGAGCCCCTTCATCAAAACTACTACAACATTCAAAATTAACATGCCTGATCGAACTGGCATATGACTCCATCTCCTTCCAGCTTCGGTCTGCCGGGTGGGGACCACCACTGACTGTATTAATAACTAACCTCCCGCCTGTACGGGTTGGTTCTTCTCGTCTCTCTTGAGTTTGCACACGATTTTGATTGGATGGGCCCGCATCACCAGACTGCGGCGCCCGAACGAACTGATCCAGCTTCCTCTCTCTGATCAACTTCTCAATGAGGTCCTGCAAATGTCTACACTCATTGGTGTTATGTCCATAACTTTCATGGAATCTACAGAACTTCCCTGTTTGGATCTGCCTCTTCGACGATGGCTTTGGAGCAGGCTTCTTATACTGCATAGCATTGCAAGTCTGTAGATACACGTTGTCCAATGACGTGTTCAGCGGTGTATAAGTATCAAACATCGGAGCCCTACGTCGTGGGCCACGGTTCTGATCTCGTTTTCTTCTCTGACTATCACCTTTTCTCGGCTGTTGAGCTTGTTTATTCTGAATATTTAACTGGACTTTTCCTGAACTTTCACCAGATTGTTTAACGGCAACGTTACTATGGAACCCTTCATTGCCGGGTCTCGCATCGTCCTGTTTTCTAGATTGTTGCGCATCCTCACGCCTTAAGAATTGAGCGTCTTTGGAATAGAAACGATCCAACGATGCGGGAGGCTTCCCAGCTAGCCAATTTCCAAACTCAGAATCGGGGTCAATCCCCTTAGTCAAGGCCATCAAGATTGAATTATCATTGGGGTTAGTGATTTTTGCACAAGCGGCATTGAACCTTTCCAAATATCGCCTGAGTGTCTCCCCAGGATCTTGAGGGACACTAGATAAAGTATTGACGTCTTTAGGCCTGGCAAAGTCCATACGAAACTATTCAACAAATTTAGTAGCCAACTGATCAAATGAAGAGATAGATCGTGGGGGTAATCGTGTAAACCACATCGTCGCAATTCCCCCTAAAGAAATGGGAAAATTACGGCATTTTACTGCATCATCACCTCTTGCCGCAGTCATCGACCATTCGTATTTTGGAATATGCTGGTTAGAGTAGGACTTCCTTCATACATAGGCAGGGTCGGCATCCTGAATCGCCGAGGAGGTTCAGCATATAATATGTCGTCAGTGAACGGAGTACGACTTCGGGAGATTCCCCAATCGTCATTTATTAAGCCCTGACTCTCGCAAATCATTTGGCGTACCATGGCTGAGAGGTCTGGCGTTGCTATATTCTGAGGGTGGTGAGCCAAAGTGTGGTCGGGTTCCACAGTACGAGGTGGGATCGGGTGTTGTCGACGATCCGTATCTCGCCTCCTTGGCTCGATGTCTTCTGGGACATATGGTTCTGGAGCACGTTCCTGCTGGTGGTAGTTCTGATTGGAGTGATTTCGGGTGTCAACTCCTATGTCAACTGTAGTGGAAGTGGCATGGTTATCCGTGGTATGTTGTGGAACAGTGCCTCCTCGGGAGGAGGGTCCTGTATGAAAACTAGCAGACGGGCCAACTCTTAACTGTCCAACGGTCAATGCTGGCTGGTGTTCAATGGCCTGCATAATTTCCGTCTAGCCTGGGACGAGTGGATATGTTATTGTAGTCAGATGAAGCAGAACTTTCAGTGGAGGAGCGAGACGCATGATCCCTTCTGGATCTTCTACACCTTTGGCGGTCTAGTTGATTGGCTAATTCAGTGTTAACGTGCAACTGCTCAGCTAGCTGTTGCCAACTTTGAGATAGTTCCTGGAGTAATGTCTGGAACTCTTGTCTGGTAACCGGACCTAATGGGTCGAAATGCCCGGTATCATCTTGGTTAGGTGGAGGTAGTTGCGTGGGATTCTGTCTATCCCGGCCTTCTTGACCAGCGGCAGAAGCGGTTCTTGTGCTAACCATCTCGAATAATGAACTCCTTTCCTAGACTGTGGAAAATCTGAATAGAACGGAAGGAATCTGAAATTGAAATCTGGATCTCTCCATTAGATTTACGCAATCCGGTATCGTCGACAGATCCAAGGAGCACGAGAAAAACTGGGTTTTCTCAGTGAAAGCACCAAAGTGTTTGTACCAAAATTGGGCACAACATTGTTCGGAAGTTTTTGAAGAGATAACAATGAAGAAAGTAAATTGAAAGTGAAGATTATCTAACAAAAACTCCAAATAACAAAAGTAAAATTGCACAGACAAGCGATTTATAGTGGTTCGGCGTATTGCCTACGTCCACCGTGAAGTTTTTGCAGCTTTATTGATTCTCTTTGAATAGTTACAAGTGATTACAACAAACGATAGCGAAAAATAACTTGAAATTCGAAACTAGCAGCAAAGGGAAGATGCAAGTCTTGATCCGACAGAGTCTCGGTGCCTTAGAATCAATAGATCCTTTTTCTGTTGGCTCTGGGGCTCTATTTATAGGCGTGGGAAGCTGAGATTTCACCCAAACTTCGTGAGACTCAGTCTGGCACGTGAGGGGGCCCATGCGACCGTTTCCTGAAAGTTTCGGCACGATCTGACATCGATACGAAACCATTTCGTATCGATCGAGATGACGTCCAATCGATCTGAAATTTGATAGGAAGCTTCCTTAGCTTGTGCGTAGTCTCCCCTGTAAATTTCATAGCATTTGGATCAGTAGATCGAGAGATATGGTCGATACGAAATAGGATTTTCCAGTTCCTGTGTGGTTCGAATTGATGCCTTCGACTCCATCAGCTCACGTGGTTCTGTGGTGAGGTGGCGCGCGTCCTTCGAGTCGAACCGGTCTTTTCTCCGAGTTGAACGCATCCATTCCTTAGATCTCGCCTAATTTGCATTGAGGATCGACACGTCATCTAAGCTTGTTGACTAGGTGGATTCGAAGTGATCGTTATCCATGGATTCGAACGACTGTCACATCGATGGATACGAATTGATAAAGGTTGATGGACACAAACAGTCCTTTATTCGATGGAGTCGAGACACATAGCTTCCCGATGGACACAAAGTCAATCAATGCGAACTGGGGCCCCTTGATGGATACGAAGCAGGGCAACCTGATGGATACGAAGTGCTCTGACCTGATGGATACGAAGCGGGGAGATGTCAATGGATTCGAATACGATCGAGTCGAACCAAGGTACCCCGATGGATTCGAACTCAATCGATACGAACTGTCTTTCCTTGATGGATACAAAGCAGCTGGTCTTCTGATCGATATGAAAACTATCGATTCGAACTGGAGCTTGGGGGAGGGATGCGAAACCGAAGCCCCTTTCTTCTCCTTGAATCGATCATAACTTGAGCATACGAACTCGGATTGATCTGAAACTTGGAACGTTGGTTCTCCTGGCTTTGTTTATCATGCCTTGTCAGTTGTAACTCGATCCGGACTTGGGCAAAATCCATCGGTATCCTTAGCGAACCTGTGCATGTTCGATATCCAGGAAGATCAATCTCATGCATGTAACCAATTCTTTTGATATCTCGGCCTTGCCAAAAGGCGGGATAACATTTGCCCCCCAAAGTACGTCTTGTGGGAACATGACATGCTTTGAAAAGCCGCGGTCTTTATTCTGAACAATCGTTGCTCTTTTGCCAAAGGTTGTGTTTTCTGCCGAAAGTTGTATTCCATGCTGTTGTAGCTGATTACTATGTGACGGAGATTAGCTGTTTGTCATATATATGAATTTCATGATGATCCTCTCCTGAATCGACGTGAAATTTATGTTGCAACAACGTTTGATAGTTGTTTTATGGAGTCCCTTTGCATTGATCCTCTCCTGAATCGATATAGAGGGTTGTAAAAATCGACTCCGCATTGATAAATCAAAAATTCGTCTGAGGTGAAATGTTCGTTCGCATCGATGCTAATGCTTCAGTTGTGGTGGATACGAAACAGCTATTCGTATCGATAATCTCAAACTTCGGTGAACTTCGTTTCGTATCGATGAATTTTTGTTAAATCGCTCCTACTGTATAAGCCATAATGGACACAAAATTGTCGTTCGTAGCGATATACAGTGGATGGAATTGAGAACTTGCTAATGTGAACAGGGGCTTCGAGTCGATGCACTCACCGTTTGCTTCGCATCGATGTGACCCGATGTTCTCAGCATGGCCTTAGTTGTGCGCTTCGTATCAATGAAGCCTCAAGTATATGGATTCGAAGGGCGCTTTCGAACCGATCTGTGGATTGACCGGTTGTGACCGGTCGAGTTGACTGGGATGCGAAACGGCTCGGTCATCTTCTAGGTCTCATATAAATAGCTAGGACTTTGCCAGTTTTCATTTTTTACTTTTTACTTTTCACTGCCGCCTCCAGTCCTTGCATCGTTCCAGAAACTCGAGAGAGAGAACAGTACTAGTGACTTCGACTCGAATCAAATATGAACCTTTAATTCTTCGAATCCCGATCTCAAATTAGGTAACCGACTACGAAACAAAAACGATCAAGCAATACCAGATCCACTTTTTCCTCATCGATTATCCACACTGGTGATTGGTAAAGCCAGATCTGGCCCAAAGTTCAATGGCCATAGCAGTGTTTCTGGAGATTGGAGAAGAAAGAGTGGAAAAGGCATAAGTAAATCGATCCGGGGGGCTTGCGTTCGAATCGATGAAGGCGGCGATGTTTTTCTCTAGATTTCGCATCGATCCCTGGGATACTCCAACGGTAGTGATGCAGTTTGTATCGATGGCTATGGGGATGGATCGTATCGATACGAATCGACCGATACGAAACACAGGTTACCGATCGATTCGAAGATCTCGGCTTTAGATCGATACGAACAATATCTTTATGATCGATACAAATAGTATCAACTCGACCGTGATCGGCATTAAGCTGAGAGCTTCCTGATCGGTACGAACCAGGTACCTGAGGATCGACTCGAAATCACCTCATTCTGATCTATATGAACTCTTCCCTTGACCAACGATTCGAAATGTGCCCACTGGTATCGATTTGAAGTTGCACCTAGATGGATTCGAACGAGCTCCCTGTCATCGATTCGAAACCTTCTATGATGAATACGAAAATTTTGACATTCATTTAGCACAATTTCGATGAGCTTCATTCTTGCATATTTGGACTTGATTAAACTTCACACTTGACCATATCTTGAAGCTCGTCGATGGAACCATAACAACCTCAACTGCTTGCACATCTTTTTTGACTTCGCACAAATTTATTCAAGTAATGCATTGCACTGCACAACACACACTCGTACACTTTACACCGGGGAATGCACGGGACTTTTGTCGTCTAACGATAATTTCTCATAAGTTAGCCAGTTATGGAACCATCAAGTTCGCAGCCGCAAGAAAACCTGCAAGAAATCCAAAGTACAGTTACTTCGAGACTGGAGGTTTCGGATATTGAACCTGAGATCATCGGTCCGGCCCTGGATGAATTTCCCAATGCGTCTTTCATTCCTAATCCACGAGACTCTGTCCCATCTCACATTTCTGAAGATATGTTGCGGAGAGTATGCTTGAGGCATGGCCTGTCGATGGACGACGTGTTATTGTCGGGACCAAACGACAGGCCACACAATCCACCACAGGGATACACTTCATTCAATCGTCATGCATGTGCTGCTGGAACGCTTCCTCCATTTAACGATTACATAAGAGAAGCATTGTCATTCTTGGGAATTGCTCCATCTCAACTACACCCGAATGGGTATGCTTCGCTCAATAGCCTGTTTATCGTCTTCATGCAATATCTTCATCGGCCACCAATTCCGACTGAGATCAGATATCTGTTCAACTTCAAAAGCCGAAACGATAATCCATCTTTTACATTTTTGGAAGCGGTTAGGAACTGTCAGGTGGTTACCGGGTTTTGGATTAGGCTAAGCTACTATAGGACAGAATGGTTTTACGTCCGATGTCCTCCAGGGTTCGCCCAACGATGGTTATTCAGACATGAGTAAAACTGAACTCTCAAATATTTGCTAAGGCATTTGCAGTTGAAGTAAAATTCATATCCTTTTCCCATTTACAGCCGTAATTCAGCGACCAGAGGGTAAACATTTCGAGGAGATAGTTCGGGTGCTTCAAGAAGTCCCGAGTGAAGATAGGGACATTGAACTGCTCTTGACTGACAGGAATCTTCGGATCCTTGGGCTGATCGAGCGAAGACAAAGCATACTGCTCGATGGTGCATTAAAGACCGCCTCGAAAGAACGAGTTATGCGGAAAAAGCGCAAAGTTGTTGTGATTACAGAAGCTGACTCCGAGAGGACTCATACTGATGAAGAACCTTTGGGCGAACCTGCAGATGTAGCCCAGGATATTGATGAGCAGAGAAAAGGCAAGGCTGCCGTCTCTAAACCATCTAAAAAAGAGAGATGGAAATATGTGGTTACGTCTTGGCCCGCCTCCGGAATTAGAATTTCGGAAATGTCTCCCTCTAGAACGGAGAATCTTCATGAAGGACTTGCCGATCTTTCGATTCCGGACGATATGTCCTTGCGGCAGGACGTCGGATTGGACGAAATCGCACAAGCCTTAGTTTTAAGCGAGTCTTTTCCCACTGGTGTGGCAAACACATCCGGTTGGTCGGGGGGTTGCACATTCATACATATTTCACAACACTGCATAACCTTTGACTGTAAACTATCTGTTTCGAAAGGTGATTAATTCTACTTTATTTTTCTCTGCAGGTACTATGTCTGGACGAGGTTCAATGTTAGGGAGTCTCCGACATGCTCGCAAGTCTTCATACCATGAGCCGCGCAGACGAGAAGGGGACAGAGATTACGACCAGGGACACTCTGGGTATTCTGGCCAAGAAAGATATGATAAAGATAGAGGCTATAAGCGTCGATCTCGATCGCGTACTCCTCCTCCTCCCAGAGGTCCCATACAACCTCCTGCTTATGTCTCTCGTCCCTCTGAATCTTCACGCTACAAGTCGGTTTCTCAATCTTCTAGGCACGAATCCCGCCACTCCAGAAGCGAAACAATAACTGCCGCTGTTACAGAACAGCCCCCTGTGGAAATTTCAGGGGAAGTAGCAATCAAGCTCGCTCAGTTAAAGAAAGATTTTCCGAACATCTTCTTTGATAACTACATCTTTCCTCCACATTTAAAAAGGATCCCAGAGGAAGCCGAGCAGTTAGTACATGACTACGTTCATGATTTTTATGCCCAGTACAAGGCGTGGGCGAAAGCGGCTGATAAAGCATCGGCGTTGGCCTTTGAGCGAGTGACCATCATCGAGAAACTCCAAACTGATCTAGCTCACCGCGATCGTATCATACAAGTGCTAACCGATGATGCCGAGTCATCTCGGAAGTCAGAAACGGATGCTACGAAGAAAGCAGATGAGGACCAGGCGGCGATGGACAGGATGAAGCATGAGCATTATGCTACGGTGGAGGACATGGGCCACCGAAACACCATCGTGACCGCCGAGCGAGACGCGGCCTTAAAGGAACTCAATGCACTCAAAGCCAAATTTGCCGAAATCACTAAAGACAGAGATGACACGCACAACGCGTCCTAAGAAGAATGCGAATAAGCCGTAGTGCTTCGGATTGAAAGAGATGCGGTAGTGGCTAAAGTTTACGCAGTTGAGGTTGAGGTTGAGGAGAAGGTTCAAAGGGAAGAGGCCAGGCTGGAGGCCGACATCGAAGATCTCCTCATTACTTACAATGCCAATGTGCTGAGGCACAGAAATTTGGCCTGGCTTCAGGATTATCCGGTACATCTTCGTAACGCTTTGGTCCGATTGGTTGAGGAGGAAGGAGAAGCGCACCCGGATTCATCAATCGACCAGTTCGAGCTTGAGAACCGGTTGCTGACCGAAGATGAAAAGAAGATCCTTCATGATGCCATAATTTCACATGAGAAGGGGATGATTGGTGGCCAGCACCGGGAGATTGGGGAAGGATCGGGTGTTGAGCATCACGCTACTATTCTTGAAATTACTGATCCACCTTCGTTAGAGCCTGTATCTGTGGTTGATTCACAATCCGTTCCAGCTTATGACCCAGAACAGTCGCGGCTATCTCCTATTCGGGAGCATACTTCCGAGGCCGCTCAGCCGTCAGCAAGCCAAACTGAGGAAGGTACTTTGAACATATCTCAAGTGTGCTTCGAATAGAGAGTTTGTTTTGAAATGATTGTTAATAACTCCTTCCCTTCTTTGTTCAGTAACAGGAATTACGCCGGCATCCGCGGCTCAGGAGTCTACTCAGGGGCAGAAGGCCGTCATCACTGAAACGACCGTTGTGACGACGGAAGTGTTTACCGAGATGATGCAGGGGAGCTCCCTATCTCTCGATGTGCAGATGGTAAGTGAGATACTTGGCCAGCATGGTGGCCCCTTCACAGACCTGCAGTTTATCATCAGTGAGCTCCCGCCGGCTTCTAGTTCTATAACGCAGACCACAATTGCCCCCGGCCAGGCCCAATCAGCTCGAGACGAAGAAATCTTGGCCGAGATTAACGTCGAACTAGAAGCTGCGGGACATGAAGGCAGCGTTGGAACTAGGACTAATAGTCCAACACCTCTAAATGTAATATTGCCGAGTGGCACTGTGGTCGATACCCGGGTGTCCGCCCCGTCTTCTATCGCAGATCCAGTCCCTCCAACTCCTCCGGTGGGAAGCCTTCATGTAAATTCAAGCTCTGAGGAGGACGTTGACATTATGCCCCCAGCCGAAGAGCATCCACCGAAGAGGAAGCACTCCAAATGAAGGATCTATGTTTCTAGGGAGTCCGAGGACGAACCGCTGATAAGGAGCTCGAAAAAGAAGAAATAGATGGGCCACTTAAGCGGATCTTTTGATAGATGGGAACTTGTGTTTGTTTTCCGCTAGTAGGTCGTGTATAGACGCAGGTTCGGCCCATGCTAGTAGGAATTCTTTTTTGGAAGAACTTATTTGCATGCAACTCTTTGTCTTTAGTTAGTTGAAATAAAATATTGCTTTTCTCATTCCCATTGTTTTTCCTGCTTAAGTGTTGCAATGATTGGTTTACGACCGCAATTTTTTGCAAATCTTGAGCGCACGTCCACGCTCCGGGGACTTAGAATAAATTGCGAGCAATAATTCGGTTCATGCTCCGAGAACCCGATGATTACCAGTGCTTATGATACAGTTTGCACTCCGGGAACTTTGAATCAGTGTTCATACTCCAGTTTGCGCTCCGGGAAGTTGGAGTTAAGGTTTGCACTCCAGTCCGTGCTCTAGGGACTTAGAGTTATTTTAGTGTTTATACTCCAATTTTGCACTCTGGGAATCTGGATTAGCGTTTATACTCCAGTCCGCACTCCAGGGACTTAGAGTTATTTCAATGTTTATACTCCAGTTCGCACTCTGGGAATCTGGAGTTAGTGTTTATACTCCAGTCCGTGCTCCGGGGACTTAGAGTTATTTCAATGTTTATACTCCAGTTCGCACTCTGGGAATCTGGAGTTAGTGTTTATACTCCAGCCCGCGCTCCGGGGACTTAGAGTTATTTCAATGTTTATACTCCAGTTTGCACTCTGGGAATCTAGAGTTGGTGTTTATACTCCAGTCCGCGCTTCGGGGACTTAGAGTTATTTCAATGTTTATACTCCAGTTCGCACTCTGGGAATCTGGAGTTAGTGTTTATACTCCAGCCCGCGCTCCGGGGACATAGAGTTATTTCAATGTTTAAACTCCAATTTGCACTCTGGGAATCTGGAGTTGGTGTTTATACTCCTGTCCGTGCTTCGGGGACTTAGAGTTATTTCAATGTTTATACTCCAGTTCGCACTCTAGGAATCTGGAGTTGGTGGGAGGATTGTCGTGTTTCAATCCTTTTAGATATTGGTGTGGTGACATGCCCTCGAGCTCGGGTTTCACATAGTGAGTGACCGGTCGTATCACATTCACTCCCTATTGGAATAAATCCCGCCGTATGATGGAACTTAGCTCTTCGTGCATCGTGATGTTTTGTGGCGTATTCAATAAATCACGGCTCTGGCTCGAAGAGATAGCATTTTATTGCTGAAATAAGAAAATATGGCAAAGTCAGTTGCCTTATTACAAGTGCAAATTTCAAAATGCGAAAATGAAGTGCAAAGGAAATAATGGGCTAAAACAAATAAAGCCTGTCATGTATAGTAGCAACGGAAACTCTTACTATTCCAGGCTCTCGATAGAGTAAGACCATCAACGGTCGATAACTTGAACGTGCCATCTTCGAGCTTTTGTGAAATCACATACGGTCCTTCCCAATTTGGTTTCATGTGAGAAGAAATCGGATAAATTCTTTTGAGCACAAGATTGCCGAGTTCGAAGTTCCGCGGTCGGACCATGGCATTGTACATTCGGGCGACTCGATTCTGATATGCGGCTGCCCTCAAATCAGCCTCTTCATGCTTCTCATCGAGTAGATCCAAGGATTCAGCAAGTAGTATGGCATTCGTTTTCGGATCATAATATGTCACACGATGAGAGTGAACTTCCATTTCGACTGGAATAACGGCTTCAGAGCCATAAGATAGAGAAAATGGAGTGTGTCCGGTTGCAGTTTTGTGAGTCGTCCGATAAGCCCATAAAGCCATAGGAAGTTTATCAACCCACTTGCCCCTGGCCTTTTCCAGCCGTTTCTTCAAAATGGATTTGATAACCTTATTAACTGCTTTGACTTGGCCATTCACTTGAGGGTGCGCAACTGCGGAGAATTTCTTATGGATATGGAACCGTTGACAGAAGTTCTTGAATTCAGCGATGTCGAATTGGGCTCCGTTATCGGTGATAATAGTATGCGGGAGACCGAACCGACAGATGATGTTGCGTACTACAAAGTTGATTACTTTCTTCGTCGTGATTGTTGCAAGAGGTTCGGCTTCCGCCCATTTGGTGAAGTAATCGACTGCGACGTTGACATACTTCGCGCCACCTTTGGCCAAAGGCAATGTACCAATTATGTCAATCCCCCATACTGCAAATGGCCAAGGACTGACCATTTGGGTTATCTCAGTAGGTGGGGCTCTAGGGATCCGAGCATGTTTTTGGCATTTATCACATTTTCTGGCGTAGTCTGCTGCGTCACGGTTAACAGTGGGCCAGTAATACCCGTATCGAGTACTTTCTTGGCGAGTGCTTACCCCAATGTGATCGCCACATTCTCCCTCGTGCACATCATGTAATACTCGTTCGATTTCGTCGTGAGCGATACACCGGAGGAGAGGGACAGAATATCCTCTTCGATACATAACTCCGTTTTGAAAGATGAACCGCGAGGCTTTTCGAAGAATCTGTCTCTTCTCACTTCCGCACTCAGGTAAGGTCCCATGCTCAATATAATCTCGATAGGGGGTCATCCAAGACTCCTTACTGAAAGTAGTCTCAAAGGTGAAGTCAGTCTCTATTTGATCAATGCTCGGAGAGGAGAGAATTTCAACAGGGATGAGCCCTAACTGCTGAGCTTCGCCCGTACTTGCTAACTTCGCCAACGAATCGGCTTTCTGATTATTCTCTCGGGGTATGTATAAAATGGAATAATAATCAAACTGATCAAGCACCTTTCGGATTTGGGCCAAATAAGCATCTAGCCTTTGATCTTTCGCCTGATATTCTCCCCGGACCTGACATACGACTAATTGGGAGTCACAATAGATTTCCACTGCGGTAATTTTCAAATCGCGGGCCAGCTTCAACCCAGCAAGTAAAGCTTCATATTCGGCTTCATTAATTGTTGCATGGAACTCGAACTTTAAAGTATAGCATATGGATCGGCCCTCGGGGGTTTCAAGTACTACCCCAGCGCCCGAGCACCGATCGTTGGATGCACCATCAGTATGTAACTTCCAGATGCACTCAGGAGATTTGCTGGTCTCAGGCAAGTCTTCGGGAACAGTGAACTCGGCTATAAAATCTGCTAGGACTTGACCGTGAATAGCTCTCCTTGGAGTATAAGTAATATCGAATTGACTCAGTTCGATGTTCCATTTGAGTAACCTACCAGACGTCTCAGGCCGCGTGAGGACCTGTCGTAACGGCTGATCGGTGTATACAGTGATGGGATGAGCCTGAAAGTATGGACGGAGCTTCCTCGAGGCAATGACTAGGAAGTAGGCTAATTTCTCTAGCTTCGGATAGTTTATCTCAGCTCCGGTGAGTCGTTTGCTAACATAGTAGACCGGTTTCTAGACTCGGTCTTCTTCCCGAACAAGGGCAGCGCTGATCGGATTTTCTGACACTGCCAGGTAAAGATACAACTGTTCGTGGTTGATAGGCTTTGAAAGAATCGGCGGTGTGGAAAGATGCTGAACCAATGATTTGAATGCATCCTTGCACTCCGCAGTCCATTCGAAGTTCCGCTTCCCGTTTCGGATCAAATCGAAGAATGGGATGCATTTATCGGTGGACTTTGATATGAACCTGCTCGGCGCTGCTACCTTTCCGTTGAGACTCTGGACTTGCTTTGTAGTTTTTGGAGTTTATAAATTTCTAATAGCCCAGATCCTTTCGGGGTTGGCTTCTATTCCTCTGGCGTTGACGATGAACCCAAGGAATTTTTCGGATGCGACTCCAAAATAACACTTAAGCGGATTGAGCTTCATCCTGTATCTTCGAAGGGTATTGAACATTGAATCCAAGTCTTTAATGTGATCAGTAGAGTATCGTGATTTCACCAACATGTTGTCCACATAAACCTCCACGGTTTTTCCGATCTGGTCAGCGAACATCCGGTTGACCAAGCGTTGGTAAGTCGCTCCGGCGTTCTTCAATCCGAAGGGCATGACTTTGTAGCAGTATAGTCCCAGATCGGTTACGAAGCTCGTATGATCTTGGTCGGGCACATGCATGGGTATCTGATTGTAGCCAGAGTAAGCATCCATGAAAGATAGTAATTCATGTCCAGCTGTTGAATCCACAAGTTGATCAATTCGGGGAAGTGGAAAGCTATCTTTCGGACAAGCATTATTTAAGTCAGAATAATCAATGCACGTTCTCCATTTCCCATTTGGTTTTCGGACAAGTACAGGGTTGGATACCCACTCCGGGTATAGAGCATCCTAGGTAAACCCATTTGCCTTTATCTTATCAACTTCTTCTTTAAGGGCGGTAGATCTCTCTGGATCCATACCGCACCTTTTTTATTTGACCGGGATATACCGTGGGTCAATATTCAGGGTGTGGCTCGCGACGTCCGACGAGATTCCACACATATCAGAGTGCATCCAGGCGAATACGTCGAGATTCGCCCGAAGAAAATCAACCAATTCATGTTGCGTCTCTTTGCTTAACTGGGACCCAACCTTCAACATTCTTGAACCATCATCATCATTGTCGATTGGAATATCAATTGTATGCTCAGCCGGAGAAGCTTGACTCTCCGTGGATTCCTCTTTGTTATCATTGTCTCTCGGGTCAAGATCCTTTTGGAATTGGTTGTGGTGCCCGAGCCGAGGCCCAGGCACCAATTGTCAATAGTCCGCAAAACGGATGCAGAGAGATTCCTCTACGCCCTTTCCTTTCTCTTTTCGCTGCGCCTGGCGCAGCTCCGCAACATAACAGGCTCTTCCAGCAGCCTGATCTCCTTGAATGACTCCAATCCCACGATCAGTGGCGAACTTCAATGTTAAACACCACAGGGCAATCGCTGCCCTGAATTCAACAAGGGCCGGTCGGCCCAAAAAGGCATTGTACGTCGAGTGAATATCTAAAACAACAAACTGTAACATTCGAACCCTTCGGCGTTCTCCAACTCCTAACTCCACTGGCAACTCCAACACTCCAGTGGGTATATTAGCACTTCCATCGAAGCCACGGATACTAGATTGACAAGGTTTTAAATCTTTGGCGTCCATCTTCATTTGATCATATGCTCTTTTAAACAAAATGTTTACCGAACTCCCACTGTCCACTAGGATCCTCTTCATCCAAGCAGGACCAACCTGGGCCGATATGACAAGTGGGTCAACAGTTGGGGCTTCGACCCTATCAGCATCTCGGTTTCTAAATACGATGTCGTCTGCCATCGTTCTCTACAGTTTGGCCGAAGCCCCTTCATCAAAACTACTACAACATTCAAAATCAACATGCCTGATCGAACTGGCATATGACTCCATCTCGTTCCAGCTTCGGTCTGCCGGGTAGGGACCACCACTGACTATATTAATAACTAACCTCCCGCCTGTACGGGTAGGTTCCTCTCGTCTCTCTTGAGTTTGCACACGATTTTGATTGGATGGGCCCGCATCACCAGACTGCGGCGCCCGAACGAACTGATCCAGCTTCCTCTCTCTGATCAACTTCTCAATGAGGTCCTGCAAATGTCTACACTCATTGGTGTTATGTCCATAACTTTCATGGAATCTACAGAACTTCCCTGTTTGGATCTGCCTCTCCGACGATGGCTTTGGAGCAGGCTTCTTATACTGCATAGCATTGCAAGTCTACAGATACACGTTGTCCAAAGACGTGTTCAGCGGTGTATAAGTATCAAACATCGGAGACCTACGTCGTGGACCACGGTTCTGATCTCGTTTTCTTCTTTGACTATCACCGTTTCTCGGCTGTTGAGCTTGTTTATTCTGAATATTTAACTAGACTTTTCCTGAACTTTCACTAGATTGTTTAACTGCAACATTACTCTGAATCCCTTCATTGCTGGGTTTCGCGTCGTCCCATTTCCTAGATTGTTTCGCATCCTCACGCCTTAAGAATTGAGCGGCTTTGGAATAGAAACGATCCAACGATGCGGGAGGCTTTCCAGCTAGCCAATTTCCAAACTCAGAATCGGGGTCAAGCCCCTTAGTCAAGGCCATCAAGATTGAATTATCATTGGGGTTAGTGATCTCTGCACAAGCGGCATTGAACTTTTTCAAATATCGCCTGAGTGTCTCCCCAGGAGCTTGAGTGACACTAGATAAAGTATTGACGTCTTTAGGCCTGGCAATGTGCATACGAAACTGTTCAACAAATTTAGTAGCCAACTGATCAAATGAAGAGATAGATCGTGGGGGTAATCGTGTAAACCACATCGTCGCAATTCCCCCTAAAGAAATGGGAAAACTACGGCATTTTACTGCATCATCACCTCTTGCCGCAGTCATCGACCATTCGTATTTCAGAATATGCTGGTTAGGGTCGGAACTTCCTTCTTACATAGGCAGGGTCGGCATCCTGAATCGCCGAGGAGGTTCAGCATATAATATGTCATCAGTGAACGGAGTATGACTTCGGGAGATTCCCCAATCGTCATTTGTTAAGCCCTGACTCTCGCGAATCATTTGGCGTACCATGGCTGAGAGGTCTGGCGTTGCTATGTTCTGAGGGTGGTGAGACAAAGTGTGGTCGGGTTCCACAGTACGAGGTGGGATCGGGCATTGTCGACGATCCGTATCTCGCTTCCTTGGCTTGATGTCTTCTGGAACTTATGGTTCTGGAGCATGTTCCTGCTGGTTATAGTTCTGATTGGAGTGATTTCGGGTGTCAACTCCTATGTCAACTGTAGTGGCAGTGGCATGGTTATCCGTGGTATGTTGTGGAACAGTGCCTCCTCGGGAGGAGGGTCCTGTATGAAAACTAGCAGACGGGCCAACTCTTCACTGTCCAACGGTCAATGCTGGCTGGTGGTCAATGGCCTGTGCATAATTTCCGTCTAGCCTGGGACGAGTGGATCTGTGATTGTAGTTAGATGAAGCAGAACTTTCAGTGGACGAGCGAGACGCATGATCCCTTCTGGATCTTCTACGCCTTTGGCGGTCTAGTTGATTGGCTAATTCAGTGTTAACGCGCAACTGCTCGGCTAGCTGTTGCCGACTTTGAGATAGTTCCTGGAGCAATGTCTGGAACTCTTGTCTGGTAATCGGACCTGATGGGTCAGAATGCCCGGTATCATCTTGATTAGGTGGAGGTAGTTGCGTGGGATTCTGTCTATCCCGGCCTTCTTGACCAGCGGCAGAAGCGGTTCTTGTGCTAACCATCTTGAATAATGAACTCCTTTCCTAGACTTTGGCAAATCTGAATAGAATGGAAGGAATCTGAAATTGAAATATGGATCTTTCCCTTAGATTTACGCAATCCGGTATCGGCGACAGATCCAAGGAGCAGGAGAAAAACTGGGTTTTCTCAGTGAAAGCACCAAAGTGTTTGTACCAAAATTGGGCACAATACTGTTCGGAAGTTTTTGAAGAGATAATAATGAAGAAAGTAAATTGAAAATGAAGATTATCTAACAAAAACTCCAAATAACGAAAGTAAAATTGCACAGACAAGCGATTTATAGTGGTTCGGCGTATTGCCTACGTCCACTGTGAAGTTTTTGCAGCTTTATTGATTCTCTTTGAATAGTTACAAGTGATTACAACAAACGACAGCGAAAAACAACTTGAAATTCAAAATTAGCAGCACGGGGAAGATGCAAGTCTTGATCCGACAGAGTCTCAGTGCCTCAGAATCAAAAGATCCTTTTTCTGTTGGCTCTGGGGCTCTATTTATAGGCGTCGGAAGCTGAGATTTCGCCCAAACTTCACGAGACTCGGTCTGGCACGTGAGCGGGGCCAGCGATCGTTGCCTGAAAGTTTCGGGACGATCTGACATCGATACGAAACCATTTTGTATCGACCGAGATGACATCCAATCGATCTGAAATTTGATAGGAAGCTTCCTTAGCTTGTGCGCAGTCTCCCTTGAATATTTCATAGCATTTGGATCAGTGGATCGAGAGATATGGTCGATACGAAAAAGGATTTTCCTGTTCCTGTCTGGTTCGAATCTATGCCTTTGACTCCATCATCTCACGTGGTTCTGTGGTGAGGTGGCGCGCGTCCTTCGAGTCAAACCGGTCTTTTCTCTGAGTTGAACGCATCCATCCCTTATATCTCGCCTAATTTGCATTGAGGATCGACACGTCATCTAAGCTTGTTGACTAGGTGGATTCGAAGTGATCGTTATCCATGGATTCGAACGACTGTCACATCGATGGATACGAATTGATAAAGGTTGATGGACACAAACAGGCCTTTATTCGATGGAGTCGAGACACATAGCTTCCCGATGGACACAAAGTCAATCAATGCGAACTGGGGCCTCTTGATGGATACGAAGCAGGGCAACCTGATGGATACGAAGTGCTCTGACCTGATGGATACGAAGCGGGGAGATGTCAATGGATTCGAATAAGATCGAGTCGAACCAAGGTACCCCGATGGATTCGAACTCGATCGATACGAACTTTCTTTCCTTGCTGGATACGAAGCAGCTGGTCTTCTGATCGATACGAAAACTATCGATTCGAACTGGAGCTTGGGGGATGGATACGAAACCGAAGCCCCTTTCTTCTCCTTGAATCGATCATAACTTGAGCATACGAACTCGGATTGATCTGAAACTTGGAATGTTGGTTTTCTTGGCTTTGTTTGTCATGCCTTGTCAGTTGTAACTCGATCCGGACTCGTGCAAAATCCATCGATATCCTTAGTGAACCTGTGCGTGCTCGATATCCAGGAAGATCAATCTCATGCATGTAACCAATTCTTTTGATATCTCGGCCTTGCCAAAAGGCGGGATAATAGTATATGTTTTTATAAAACAGCGGTAATGAATTTTGAAATCATTTATAGGTTGTCACACCTCAAAACCCTCGGCTATGAAGCAGTATACAATAAAACCATTTATATTGATAAAGTGCATCATTGATATTGCATATATATGTTGTCGCACCATTCTATATCGTAATCATGTTAAATCATCTGAGTTATAAATCATAAGGACAGAAGGCCAGTACCATTTAAGGCGCATATTACAAATACAAATAGGTCGTCGAATACAAGCGAGATAGTTATGGATTGCATAGTATTAAACTTTAGAACTCAGAAATATGAGAATGTCGATATTAAGCTTAGGCAGCATTATTGCCATATAATATCGATGCCTAAAATAGCCTATAGCAGCACCATAGCTAAAACACGATGGCATAATAAACTAGCGGCATTATTTCCTCTTTATAATCAATGTCGAAAATGGCCTAAAGCGGCTTTATGGTCAAATACTGCGGCATAGAGAATAACGACTTTGAATCATAAGGAGTTGATACTGAAAACTTACGACATTGCTACCTTATGGAGTTGATATTAGTACAGAAAATATGCAGCATTGATATGCGATATACAAACATCTTGTATAAAACAGGCGGCATAGAACATATGTGGCGTAGCAGACTAGCGGCATTGAATACCAACGGTATTTTCAACGTCGCAGGCATCAACTTCGGCATTCATGCGTCCTAATTTGAATGGAATCATTGCATACCGACCAAGTTGCTATCGTATGCTTCCCTTCAAGTTAGGATGACATGCAGCATAGATGGGTTACGACATTAATTAATAACACATGACAATACCATAATTAACATAAAAACTATTTTATTTCTTTAAAAAGTAATATGTTTTTACCGACGCCAATTCTTTGTTGAATACTTATTGGAAATTACTTTCTTTGTCAATCATTTTCAGAAAACTGCTATAGATCAGAAATTACATTCCCAAACATTTTTGCAAACCATAACTATATATTAATATTTTATTATAATTATTAAGACTTTCTAGCCTAATAAATTCATATAAAATCATAAACACTTAGGAGAAATCCCAAAAAATCAAGATAAATCAAAATTATCATATTCTTTAGCATATAAAAATTTCAGGACCAAAAACATTATTTAATTATTTTAAGTAAGAAAAACCCATAATAAATCAATTTCCTCACTTAAAAAGTTCATAAAAAATTCATACTTGCTAAAAAGTTTTGAAATTAAAAACCCACTTCTAAAGTAATGTTTCTAACATCATATCAAAATTTCAAATCATTTTGGTGTCGTACGATAGGTTTTCATACTTAAACCAATTAGCCAATTTCATAAATAAATCTAAGAAATCATGATAAAGAATATAATCGTCAAACATTCACGTCATGGCACAATAGCACGTATAAGTTTCGAATTTGATCATAATACTGAAATTAA
Source organism: Allium cepa (assembly GCA_030765085.1). Taxonomy (NCBI): domain Eukaryota; kingdom Viridiplantae; phylum Streptophyta; class Magnoliopsida; order Asparagales; family Amaryllidaceae; genus Allium; species Allium cepa. Next base: position 759,797,816 of record CM060929.1, read on the forward strand.
ATAGGAAAACTTGGGATGGGTTACCATTATTCACCTTGATATGATAAAGAAGGATAAGATTTAAGTTTAAAATTGATTTCCCCGAGCTAAATCTTGATTTTCTAGCTTTTCTTCCTCTTTAATTTCTTAACAATAGCCGCCCTTGAGTATGTTTAGGTTTGTATGAATGTGATTGAAATAATGTAGAGGAGTGCAAGAAGGTTTATATTAAGAAATGTAGCCTTTTCCTATTTTCCCCTTCACTAAATTCCTCCTTCTTATTAATGTTTTAATCAACCTTATTTGTTCATTAATTAAGGCTTGACCAGTTAGATTATCAAATATCGTTCTCCTAATCCCCTTGCATTATTTTATTTAATTTATCTAATTAAATCTCCTAAATAATGTTAAGCAAAATTAGGGGTATTACATACTCCCCTCCTTATAGAATTTCATCCTCAAAATTACGATAGTATACTTAACAAACATATAACACAAGATAAAACATACCATCAAAACAGATTTGGATAAGTGTCCCTAATCCTGTCATATGTCTTCCAAGTACAGTCTTTCTTGTTGTCACTCCACTGGACCTTTGCTAATCCGTTTGTCTTGTTCCTTAGCTTCTTCTCATTCCTAGCTATATTAAAGAATGGTTGCTTAACAATTGTCATGTTCGATTCCACTACTAAATCTTCCAATGCAGTTGGAGTGATAGTAGGATCTCAAACACACTTCCTAAGATGAGAAATATGAAAAACAATGTGGATTCCTGCAAAATTACTCGGTAACTCTTTCTAGTAAGCAAGTTTCTCGATCTTCTCTATAATAGGAAATTGTTCAACAAATTAGGTGCCAGTTTCTCTGACTTCCTAAATCTTACTACACCCTTCATTGGTGATACTTTGACGAAAACAAGATCTCTCACTGAGAATTCTAAGCTGTAATGACCCACCTTTTTGGATGATTTAAATCGACAATAAACCACACATGTCTAATTCAAACCATTCAAAAGGGAGGATTGCTAATGAGGTAAATAAGAAAATAATAGAAAAGGAGGAAAAAAACAAAACATAGAATCTCACAGCGGAATGACAAAATATAAAAAACAAATAAACAGATTTTGAAGCTATTTTACAAATGACATTTGGTTATACTTTTACAATTCAAACTAGAGTTATACATACATCAAAAAATAAAAAATAATGCAGCGGAACATAATAAGTAGTTGAGTAAAAATAATAAATAGCAATAATATACTGAATCTTCGTCATCGTCCTCCAGAAAATAAAATGGTCTTCAATACACTGAAAAAGCTCAGACTGACCCGACCCTAATGAAAAACAATACATTCGAGTTAGAACTAAAAATTCCTACGTAAGTCAAATCAATCTCAAATAAACATATGAGTGCAATGGCTTTAGAGATGTTATGGGATTTTTCATCTCCTATCAAGTGTACAACATGAGTGCAGTAAGTTACGAGATTTCAAATAATTCGAAATACCAATTTTAACCACTTTATTTAAAATAAATCCAAAATCTAAATTTAAAAACATAAACTTTTTAAATAATTTGGTTTCAATAAATAAACCAAATTCAAGAAATTGTATGGGTATATATCATTTCAACCCATAATTTAAATGTCTTAATTATCCAATTCTAAAATGATTCAGTTGACCACATAAATGATGTCAATAATATACAAGGTGATAACAAGGACATATTAAAATAAATAAACAACCATACATCCAACATGTCAATCAATAAACATCCATTTCAAACAACATCCAAATCAACCAATATATTTCAACATATAATAGTTATCAATATAGGGGTTTAATTATCATTAAATTCCAATATAGTCAATTCAGATTCAATATAAATTCAAATGTCAACTTAAATCAACAAACAACAATAAAAAAAATTATATATCATATCATATATTTTATTTAACTTGCAATGGAATTTTTAGTATTGCGTGAGTGGGTTGAATCACTCACCGTTTTGCTTTCCCTTTTCTAGCCAGATTTGGATCTGCAACTACTTTCTCATTTTGTTTTGTTTCCTTGCTATCTTAATTTTTTTATATAAATTTTTAGAGAGAAGATTATATAGATCAAGATTTAAAGAAAAAGACGTGGAAAGAGGAGATGGTTTGAAAAAGAAAAAAAATTAAAGAATAACAGAAAAAAAGAAAAGGAAGCTTTGAAAATGAAGAAGAAGATTTGAAGAACAAGAAGAAGAAAAGAGAAAAAAAGCATTGGAAAAAAAATGAGAAAGGAGGTTTGAAGAAGAAATGTGAAAAAAGGAAGGCGGAAGGTGAAGAGAGACAAAAAATGAAGCTACAGAAGATGAAATTTAAAAAAATGAAATGAAGCTACAAGAATGAAGATTGAAACTAGTGAAAAGCTAATAAAGCTAAATATAAACAAAGTAGGAATTGAAATAAAGTGAAAATATGAACAACCCAAAAAAAATGGTAGGTATTAAAAGAGGTGAAGAAAAGAATTAAAAATATGAAAAGTTGGTAAAGTTCAAGAAATGAAAAGGCTTTAGATAATGTAAATGGAAATAAGTAATGTAACAAATGAGGAAACAATGAAAAAAGTGAGACAATTATTAATTAGAAAGGGAATGAATGGACCAACTCTACATTATAAACAAACTTTTGGAATTCAAATTTCAAAACGTTTGTTCACTCGATTACTTTTGTTAATCTCAAACATACAAACTTTGGAATTCATTAAAGATTTAATTACCACAACATAACTAAATTTGAACACACCAATTTACATAACGGGGACCGGCACTAACCATGATTTAAAAATTCAAATTTAAAATCAACATTTTTCTCGACACGAAATTATGAACTCAAATATTTAATTTATTTCAAAATTCAAGGTCAGCAATAAAATCACTTTCGTGCAACCTATGCCTGCTATTTAACAACCGTAAAATGTTGTCTTAAAAATTCAATTTTCTCTTTTTACAATGTTATATTTAAATTTAGAATAGAAACGTTCACTTTATTTTCCTCAAACATTCTTTTATTTTCCTTAAAATGTTTATTCGTTACTTGCAATTCATAAATGTAAACATTCTTATATTCTAAAATGATCAACTTATACAATATTAAATCCATTTTTATATTTCGAAAAAATGTACATTCCAAATGAAAACATTCTTACATTAAATATATTAATTGCACTTTGTTTCTTTTCCCTTTTCAATTGAAAGATTTCAATAAATTTATTTCCAATTAATTTTAATCTTCCACTTCAAAGTAGACCCTAATTGATGAAATCAATTAAGTTAATATGTGAACATTGTAATCCTTATTTATAGTCATGCAAACACATTTATAAAATTACAGTATCCAACAAGCATTAAATTACATATTAAATAAATATTTTTTCTCTGTCAATCAATATTCAATTAACTCATCATTAAAATTGACATTAACTATTCCAATTCCTGTTATTAAATCATATTCTAATACGCGTTAGAACCTTCCACTTCATTGCTTCATTGTAGTTTGTTGTTTTATTATTTTATTTATGGTCCAAAATTATGATCTAATAACATGGCTAACATTTGTTTTACATTTCATTACGTTAATATACTCCAATTTCCATCCTTTATTTGTATTAACTACTTTATTTTCATTTATTGAACTTTGGTTAATATACTCCAATTTCCATCCTTTATTTGTATTAACTACTTTATTTTCATTTATTGAACTTTGGTTAATTTCACACATTGATTATAATTAAAGTCTCAATTAATTTATTTACCTTGCTTTCATTCTCTTATTAAATCAATTAATACCTTACATAAATAGTCAACATTGTTATATCTTCCATTACATCAATGTTTTACCATTTTGTCTTACCTTTCATTTACGTAACCTTTTATTTCATTGATTGTAATAAATTCACTTATTAAAATTTCTAATTCCAATAAATTTGAGTAAACTGATTTCCATCCTTTTATTCAAATCAAAGGTCATACTATAATAAAAATTTACGTTGGTTACATTTTATAGAATCAACCTTTTTACCATTACCACTTAAACCTACATTAAATGCACTAATTAAGGGAATTAATTGCCATTTATTTCCAATTAAATTTAATAGACCAAATAAATAGGTAATATATATAATAATTGTCACATTAGCCTTTAATTACATTTGTAAATTTATTACTTACAAACAAATATTACCATTTCATTCATAACACTAATTTTTTTCAATTTCCATTAACAATATATTATTTCATTAATGAACTCAATATTTACTTTCTTTTTCCTATGTTCAATTTATAAACAAGTATAACCTTACACTATTTCAATTAATTGAAATTCCATTCAAATTGTTAATAATTAGCTTTAATTAACATTGTTGCGTTTCATTTTATTATTATTCCAACTATAAATTTTAAATTTTAAATTCTTCCAACACTTAATTACAAAAATCTTATTAAATTTACTATTTTTAATTATCGAAAATTATGGGTTGTTACATAAGTTTTTCCAACTCTTGTCTGCATAACTTTTCTACCTAGGCTGAGCTTCCCGTATCCTAACTCAGATTAACTCGATCTTTTCTATAGCATCCCTTAATAAATCTGGACCAAGAATCAATCTATCTTCGATCTCTAACTAACATATGAATGAGTTATAGGATCTTACATATAAGCCTCAAAAGGTGTCATCCCTATACTAGTCTGATAACTATTATTATAGGAAAATTCGACTAAGTGTAGATGGTTTTCCTATGATCCTCCAAAATTTGACACATAAGCTCATAAAAAATCCTCCAAGACTTTGTTAACTCTTTTTGTTTGCCTATCTATTCATGGATGGTAAGCGGTACTCATCTTGAGCTTGGTACCTAACATTTCTTAAATACTCTTCCATTCCCTAGTGAATAAAGTATCTTTGTCACTTACTATATTACTAGGAATCCCACATGGTCTAACAATATCCTTCATAAATTGCATAGCCAAAATGGGTGTCGTTCTTGTCGAATTAACGAGGATAAAATGTGCAATCATGGTCAATCTATCCACTATAACCCAAATACTTTTGTTTCCCCTAATTTACCTTGGAAATCCGTCAATAAAATCCATAGATATAGAATTACATTTCCATATTGGTACATCTAAAAGCTGAAGTGGTCCACTTGTCGTTTGATTCTTGGCTTTTACTTGTTGACAATTCAAGCGTTATATTACCCATAAGTCTACATCCCTTTACATACCTTCCCAAAAGAAACTTCTTTTTGTATCCTGATACATCTTATCTCTCTAGGATGAATGGTAAAATTGATTGATGGCTCTTCCTAAGTACTTCTTTCCTTAGGTCACCCACATCCGGAACACACAATCGTTCCTTCTTTCACAACCATCCATTTTTATCAAGAGAAAAATTATTCAAGTCATCAATCTCATTTCCACTTTTCAATCTTCTAATTCGTTGAGCTAACAAGGATCATCACTTTGCTTAGAAGCAATCCTTTCGATCAATACTGGTCGAACTTCCAAGCAAGATAATATTAAAGTACACTGATTAGAATAGCAATCGATCTTAACTACACACCACAAGTAGCCAATGATTCCAAATCTTTCCACTCCGCTAACATTGCCAACATTACATTCAGACGTTTTTTGCTAAATACATCTGCCACTTTATTTACTTTCCCCAGTGTATACTCAATTCCAAAATCATAAGCTGCTATATACTCTAACCATCTCTATTGTCTCATATTCAACTCCTTTTGAAAGAGTAAATATCTTAAAGACTTGTGATCCGTAAATAACTCGAATCTTTCTCTTAAGAGATAATGTCTCCACACTTTCAAAGCAATGATTACTGATATCAACTCCAAATCATAAGTCGGATACCCAACTTCTTATGGTCTAAGCTGTCGAGAAGCGTAGGCAATCATTTACCCCTTTGCGTCAACATAGCTCCTAATCTTGTTCCGCATGCATCCATATACACCACCAAATCTTGATCCCCGTCTGGAGCAAATAACACAGGTGCTTTGGTCAATTAATGTTTAAGCTTCAGGAATGCCTCCTCACATTTATCAGTCCATACATACTTCAGTCCTTTCTTATTAGTTTTGTCATTGTTACTGCTATATGAGAGAAATATTTGATGAATCTCCGGTAATAGCCGATTAATCTACGAAAACATTTATCTCAGTCACCATCTCGGGTCTCTTTCCATTATTGGTAGCCTCTATCTTAGCTAGATCCACCATCTCGAGTCTCTCTTAGTTATTGGTACCCTCTATCTTAGCTGGATCTACCGACATCCTTTTTTTTAGACTACATGACCAAGGAACTTCACCTCTTTCTTCCAAAAATGACATTTCCAAAATTTTGTCTTTAGTTCAGCTGCCTCAAGCACTATTCTAAGGTGAGTTCCATGATCTTGGTCATTCCTAGAATATATCAGAATGCCATTTATAAATACTAACACAAACCTATCCAAATGCTCACGAAAGATCCCATCATCAAATCTACGAAAAACGCAGATGCATTAGTCAATCCAAATGACGTGACTAACGTCTCGTACAAATCATACCTTGTTCGAAATGCCGTCAACGGAATATTTTCCTCTGCTAACCTTAATTTATGGAACCTTTTTGCCAAATCCAGTTGGGAACTTCGGCTCTACTCAACTAATCGAACTAATCATCTATCCTTGGCAAAGGATATCTATTCTTTATCATATTCTTATTCAACCTACGATAATTGATACATAATCTCAACGACCTGTCTGGTTTCTTCATGAACACCATGGCCGCTACCCAAGGTGAACTACATGGCCTAATAAAAAAAATTCCCTCTAAGACCACCGGCTGCACCTTCAACTCTTTTATCTCAACAGGTATCATTATGCTAGGCGGTCCACTTATGGGTTTAGCTCCAGGTACAAGATCTGTTTGAAACTCAATAGCTTGTTTCGACGATTGTCCTATTACCGGCTCAAAGAAATCTACACACTCTCTAACAACAAAAACTCGATTCAACTTGTCTTCTTCCTCTTTTGCACCCAATAAAGCACGAACATGAAAATTCGAGTCCTCTTTTGAGTATATAATTTAACCGCTACTATTAGGTTATCTTACTGATATTTCCCTATCTTGGAAAAATATCATAGCATCATATTTACTTAACCAATCCATACCCAATATATTTCCAAATCCCATAAAATCAAACCTATGCAAATTGCAAGAAAATATATGACCTTATAATTCAAACTCTAAATGGTTGCATCTCATCTCAAAAGATGCAAGCCCTCCTATTGGATTTGCAACCCTTAAGGAAATAAATAGGTATAATGGTTCTTAACTAAGCATATTTACCAAGCAATGAGATATAAATGAATGGGATGCACTAGTATCAAGCCGTACCCTAACAGATATGCCATGAATCGAAAGCGTGCCTCCCATCATAACTTTTCCTTTCTTCTATACTGCTGATCTCGAGGTAGCTGGTTCTAAAAAGAAAACACATTTCCATTTTCAACCTTGGCTGGTTTCTTACACCGATTCTTATAATGGCCAATGTGATCATAGTTAAAGCACTTGATGTTCTTCCTCCAAATAACTTTCTTTCCATCTTCAGAGCGACGTTCACTCACAAAGTGCCCTTTCTTGTCACACTTGTAACACACAACATCCACTTTTCTTTTCTTAGTAGCTCCACCCTTACCACTAAAGAAAGCAAGCATCTCTTTATTTCTCGGTGTTATTTCCATTACTACATCACATGGATCCTAGAGATGTAGCAAGGTTGCCCTTGCAAACTTTGGTCTTAATCCACAGATGAACTTTTCATTTCTTTTAATCGTTGTACCAACCGTAGCATACCCATACATGGATAACTCCTCAAATCTTGTTGCACACTCCAACATAGTCATGTATCCTTGCACCAACTCAGCAAACTTCCTAAGAAAATTCGACTTGGCAATTTAAGACATGAACCTCTCCTCAAACCTCCTTTTGAACTCAGCCCATGCCAAAGTTTCCTCTGGCACTCCTAACATTATTCCATTAGTATAATCAGCTCCTTGTAATTACCTAGATGTCAGTATCCTCTTTTGCTCATCATTTGGTCCTAAATCAGCAAAGATTTCGCAATGAAGCAGCCAGTTTTCCACCTAGATAGCATCCTCAGTTTCCATAAATGGCTTTTGTCCAAGTCTTGTATAATCCCGACTCAAAGCAGCAAAGTTATTGACAACCGAAACTTCAGGAATTACTCCTCCAGCATTTCCACCAACTAACCCAGCAGCAGCTCCTACTTGTATCATATTGACAAAGAACCGATACATAGCTCTCATGTCCATCGATAGTGTTCCAACACCCAAGTTAGCAGTTATTTGTCTACCAGATTCCTCCTAATACGAGGCCTTACATTTCCATTAGATGTGATACTTCCTCCACCGAGATTCACTCTTCCGTTTCCTGCCTTCATACCTTTATTTCCTTAAATCTGCATTCAAACCATATTAAGATATGAAAGAACGGTCTAAGGGAGAGGGAAGAATGAAGATAAGATATATATTTATATATAGCAAATACAAGTACGTTACTATAGCATTATCCCATACCCCAATCTCATTCTTTGATTCATTAGGATTGTGATTTCAAAAAACTTTTGAATTCAGAATTCTTTAGTTTTACAGAAACTTTTGCACTTATAACAAGTTGTAACATCCCCTAGTCTAAGGCTCGAAAGTAAGCACTACCGATGCTGTAGTCATCAATAGTATTATTCTATGGAGACAAAAAGAGATTAGTCAATAGTATCATTAACATCAAAGCATACGAATATGCAAAAAAAATTCAAAACATGGATTTCATTAATTAATTTCCATATTCATTACACAATCCCAAACATTGCCCAAGTCCAAATAAAATATAATTATTACAAAATACTCCAAGAATGACTTATGAAGGTGCCGACTTGGTTGATCAAATTCATTATAGACAGATATAATTTCTGCCACTAAATACATATAGACAAAAGTCATACAATTCCACATATAAGTAAATAGATAGACTCCTACATAGCAAGCTCTGCCTTCTGCACTTCTCCGGAAGCTTAATTCGTCAAATCTAAAAACCTAGAAACTTTAGTCTCGAACTACTCAAATGAATACCTAAGAGCTTAAGGGAAAACAAAAAAAACATCATGTAAGACAAAAAATCTAGTATGAATAATAATATTCCATCTCAGTTAATAGATATTTAGTGAGACCATGTCGTTGAGAGGAATGAGTTTTCACCTCACTAATATCCTCAAAATATGTCTTTATTAATTCAAGCTTTTGCAACCAAAATGATTAAAGTAAACAATCATATACATGCATACAACCTAGGTAATAATGACCAATCTTTCCAAATAGATTGATTATCTTTTCCATATGATAGTTTTCCCAGGTTAACTACAAACCTATATGGCTGAATCGGGACCACCAAATATATCAAATTCTCCAACTTACTATTAGAAGAAAACTAGACGATTTGTCCAAAACTACCATTCCTAGGGTCACCCTGATCCTAATGGTTTTTCAGCCCAACCCATAACCTACCCCATCTCTGTGTATTCCTTTATGTGCATATACCTACTTTTAGTATTACCCTTAATGAACCCTAAGAACTGAAATGTTTGACTAATATCAGCTAGGGGCTAATAGCTGAAGTATAGGTACGACCTTACACAAGTTCCATTTGGTTTTCTAATCTTTGAGTCAATTCATCCTATCACAATCTATGTAAAGGTTTTAAAAAAAAAAAAATTTCTGGTGAAGTTCTGGCTAAATAACCTTTTTATTTCTTTGAAAATATAAACATTTGTAATTGATTTAACCCTTGAAATCATACTGAAAACAAGAAAAACTATAGGCCTGTATGGTCCAAAATATATTATGCCAATGTATATGCTTTTATATAATTACATTGATGAATTTCGAAATCACTTAGAGGTTGTTGCACCTCAAAACCTTAAGCTATGGAGCCATATACAATAAAACCATTTATATAATATGTGAGATTGATATCGCCTATATGGATTATCGCACCCTTTTATATCGAAATCATGTTAAAGCCGCTAACTTATAAACACAAGGCCATAAGGCCAAAATCATTTATGGCGCATATGATAAAAATATATAGGTCGTCGAATACAAGCAGCAAGGTTATGGATTGCATAGTATAAACTTATGGATTGCATAGTATAAACTTTAAAACTAGGAAGGTCGATATTAAGGTTAGGAGGCATCATTGCTGAATAAAACAGTGTCGAAAATAGCTTATAAAGACATCATAGCCAAAACATGGCAACATAAGAAACTAGTGGAATTATTGCCTTTTTATAATCAATGTCAAAAATAGCCTATAGTGGCCTTATGGTAAAATACTACGGCATAGAAAACAGCGACATCAAAATCATAAGGAGTTTGTATTGAAAACTAGCGGCATTGTTGCCTTATGGAGTTGATGTCAGTATAGAAACTATGCGGCATTGAAACATCCGGTATAAAATAGGCAGCATAGAACATATGCAGCATAGAAGACTACGACATAGAATACCAGTGGCATATCCAATGTCGTAGGCATCAATGTCGGCATTGATACGTCCTAACCTTAATGGAATCACTATGTACCAACCAAGTTGCTGTCATATGCTTCCCTAAAAGTTAGAGACGACATGCGGCATAAATGGGCTCGGCATCGATTAACCATGCATTGCAATTACGTAATTAACATAAAAACCATTTTATTTCTTTAAAAAGCAATATCTTTTTGCCAACTCTAATTATTTATCAAATTCTTACTGGATAATAACTTCATTTACCAAAAACTACAATAGATCAATAATTACATTCCCAAACATTTTTGAAACCATAATTTTATATTGATATTTTGATATAATCATTAAGCCTTTCTAGCATAGTAAGTTCATATAAAACCATAAACACTTGATAAATATCCCCAAAAATTATGATAAATCAGAATTATCACATTCTTTAACATATAAAAATTTCAGGACCAGAAACATTATTTAACCTTTTTAATAATTAAAACCCAAAGTAGATCAATTTCCTCACTTAGAAAATTCATAAAATATTCGTACTTACTTGAAAAAAATCTGAAATTAAAAATCCACTTCTAAGACAATGTTTCTAACAGCATGTCAAAATTTCAAGTAATTTGGGTGTCATTTGATAGGTTTTCATTCTTAAACCTATTAACCAATTTCATAAATAAATCTAACAAATATTGTAAAGCATATAATCATCAAACATTCACATCATGGCACAATAGCACATATAAGTTTCAAATGTAATCACAAAACCAAAATTAAATAGGTAAACTTGAGATGGGTTATCATTATTCACCTTGAATTATTAAAGAAGGATGAGATTTGAGTTTAGAATTGACTTTCCCAATGCTAAATCTTGATTTCCAAGCTTTTCTTCCTCTTTAATCTCTTAACAATGGACAAACTTGGGTATGTTTAGGTTTGTATGAATGTTAAATGAAATGAGGGAGAAGAGAGAAAACGGGCTTATGTTAGGAAATGTAGCCATTTTCCCACTTTGGCCCTCACTAAATTCCTCCTTCTTGTTAATGTTCTAACCAACTTTATTACTTCATTAATTAAGGCTTGAACCAATTAAATTATCAAATCTCATTCTCTATATCCTTTTACAGTATTTTATTTAATTTATCTAAATTTTTTTTAAATAATGTTATGCAAAATTAGGGCTATTACGCCATTCTTTGTCATGTCGTAACATCGAATGCAAACATCGAACGAACAATCGGACATGCACGGCATGCTCCTCCAAGCATCTTCATCACCCCATGTAGTTTGGCCTTGAACAGCCAAACCTCAAACATCTCAGTACTGACATGATTCAACATGTCAGTGCGGACATGATTTACTTAGTCCAAATTGATTAAGTACTTCATGTCAAGGTAAACCCGTAGTTTTCTTCGTCTTGCCCCGAAGTGGCTACAGAATTGTCTCAGAATAATCAAGCCGATGCGGGCTTGACTCATATTTTCGAATTTTCCTAAAACCCTAAACTCAAACCTCTCATCCATTTCTCCAGCCCAAAGACCCAATACCCAGTCCTAAAAGTCTTCTCTACTCTGGCTCGAAGCACACTACCTCCAACATGATTACATATAGTGTTGACTTGTTTCACACCCTAATGCCTATATGATCACCACTTAACTCCATGTAAATTTTAGGTGAGTCTTTTTACAGCTCCTTTAGATTTTTTGGAACAACATATTTCAAAGACATCAAGTTTTGAACGCTTTTGCATCATTTTACACAAAATGATGACTTGTTTCAAACTACACAAAAACAACTAAGAAACACATCAAGCAATTTATACAATCACCGCATAACATTAAAACATTATATATAATTAATCTGAATGTAATGACCCAGAATATTAAACACTTTGTATTTAAATATCTGAATTATTTAAATATTTGAATCTTAGTTAAATGTGGTTAATTTGATTTAATAACCTTGTTAACCCCTTTTAATTAACAACAAATGATGGCAAGTTTGTTTCGGTAAAATGTTTACAAAAATAAATAGTTCGAACTGTTAACGCTAAAATTTGAACGCTAACACCCCGGTGTATAAATTGTAGTTGTGAAAGCACCACCCGATGATTCGGGAACAGAGTATAAGCAGAAAATCACAGAAAAGCAGTGAATAACAACGACTTTATAGTGGTTCGGCTCAATATTTTGCCTACGTCCACTCTGAATATCTTTATTGATGATTTCGTTACAAGTTGATACAATTCTTCCCCAAGTACAATACACTTTGAACTACTAAACACTTTGAATGAGTAGCTTAAACTTCAATGTAAGTGAAGGTCCTCGAATCCATGTCGGATGCATGAGATTTCTTCTTGAAGTTGTTGATAGTGTTCCACATGTCTTGAAAGCTTTGGGTGTTCAGTTAGTTTGGAATGTAGCAGAGTATCGGTGTTTGAAAAGAATGAGCCAAAAGTCCCTTTCTAGTTGGAGCTAGGGTCGTATTTATAGACATTTCTCGGAGTTAGGTCGTAACTCGTACACGACTCATGATAAGTCGTAAGTCGTAGATGACTCATGGTAGGTAGCGGCCGACCTATTGGGTTTGGCTCATGGCTTGGTCCAAAGTTATGTACCCATTTGAATGAATGATACAAGTTCTAAGTCGTTCCTGAGTTAACCAAATGCGACTTCCTTTATGCTAGCATGAGTCGTACATGACTTATCATAAGTCGTAAGTCGTCAACGAGTCATTTCATTACAGCATGGTATTGAACTTGTCTCCAAGTCTTAGGTCGTGAACGACTTATCTACAGTTATAAGTCAGCAGCGACTTAAGTGTTGTTGACTCTTCCTTTTAGCGCTCTGATTCGTCACTCCTCTAGGTCATGGACTTTCTTAAGTCGTAAGCTGTGAGCTGTGGTCGCGCACGAGTTAACTAGTCATAACTTCTTGTTTGCTTGCTTGAGTCGCTGACGACTCAAGGTAGGTCGTAAGCACAATTCTTTAACTCGTGCAACTCCTCAATTGTTGAGTCGGTAACTTGCTGAGTCGTGAAGTACCTTGAGTCATGAAGTACCTTGAGTCGTGAAGTACCTTGAGTCAGCCAACACCTTTAAGGCATTAAGGTTATAACCTGGTGAGTCGTTGTCCTTCTTGAGTCGTTAAGTCGGCTGTTAATCCTTCAAGGCCGTTGAGTCGGCAACTCCTTAAGGCTGTTGAGTCGTAACTAGGTAGGTCGTTGATTCGGTCCACATGTTAGGTCGGTAATCAGTTGAGTCGGTAACTATTGTGAGTCGTGAGCCTTTCTTGAGTCGCTTGAGCAGAGGGGTTAACAATTGCCCCTCGAAGTATACACTCAAGTCATGAGTCGTGTGCTTCGACCCAGTGCCTGAGTCTTAAACGACTCAAAGAGACTCATGACTCGTTAGTCCTTCCATCTTCCCCCCTGCATCGTATATAAGCCATTGAGTCGGTCCTTCCTCCTCACTTCGTTGCTTATCTGTTTTATTCGATCCTGCCATTATCGATCCTTCAAGTTTCCAAAGACGCATCCAAGCTAATCAGTCGTCAACTCATCTTTACCTTTTTATTGCATAAGTGAATTCACTTTCTGTTCAATCCATGATCGTCAATGACTCACGAATCTGGACTCCCCATTTTCTGACTCCAAATCACTTTTGTGTCGTGTTCCATTGTGAGCCATGTTTTTGATCGATTTGCGACTGCCATCAATCATATTGTTGTTATCATTCGTGAATCATAGTAGTGCATCATATTCGTCGCACGCTTGAAGCGATTCGAATTGGTTTTTGGGTGATTTCCGATGATGTGAGGAGAAGATAATGAATTACAGTGTCTCGAATTAGCTGGTCTGTGGGTTTGGAGGAGATGAGAAAGTTCTTAGCGGGTTAATGGGTTAATGGGTTAGAAAAGAGTTAACTGGTTGTGGAGACGACTTAAAATTCTCATGATATAGTGGGTTTTTTGGATTTACCGACTTAGGAAGGCCTTACAATCTCATCCGTCCATGACTTAATTTTTGGGTCGTGTTGACTTCCTGATGATTTAGGACTTAGGTCGTACGAGCGACTCAACCCTTTAGATCCTTACCACAACTTATCCTTTAGACCGTGAACGATTCAAGCCACAAGTCGTGAACGACTCGGCACTTAGATTATTTTCCATACCGAGTTACTTCTTGGGGCTTAACCCCTGACCGACTCAAGTAGATGGGACCTAGGCTTTGAGTCGTTGGCGAGTCAGGACTTGTGTGAATTTCATTCGTGCTTTGAACCGTTGCATGGACTTTGAACTGTTGAGCTTTATTGCATTTATTCACAGGTTGCTTTAACTTGTAAGCTAACAATCTGTCCAATACAACATTTACAGAAAATTGGGACAAATATGCTGCCATCGACTGCCCACATCAAATGACAGATTAGTTAATAACAGATAATTAATTTAAATAAATTGTGTGAACGAAGTGCTTTCAACTCATCAATTTCAAGTAAAATATTAAAGCAACACTGAAATAGTCAATTGAAACCGACCAGCTTGCACTAATATTATGCTTGAACTTTAGATTAACAAGTTCTGAAATTTTGTAGTTGATCAATCGTCAACTATTTTAACTCCAGTTATATTTACTTGCTATTTTTATTAGTTTTGCATGACACTTCACACTTTTAGGAAACGTGCACCTTCACATTTGAATATCCAGTTGTTTGTGTAGAATGACTTCTCAGGAAGAAGATACAATGGTTCAGACTGGAGAGGCCACTGTAATTCCTGCTCCTCTGGTCAATCCTCCTGAAAGAGCCTCTTCTACTTTATCGTACAGAGTTTTCCGCCAATTGTGCGCTCAGTTTGGCATTGCTGAATCAGATGTCATTCTTCCCGAGAGAAGAAACACTGCTGACATAGCACCCCCTGGCTTTGTAACGGTCAATCGACAAATGTGCCTGAGTGGGGGCGTTCCTCCTTTCAATGACTTTCTCCAACAACTTCTTCGTCAATTGGCCATCGCCCCGTCCCAATTACACCCCAATGGTTATGCCATTTTAATGGGGTTGTGTGTACTGTTTAGGAGGATGCTTGATCGATTCCCAAGCTTTGACGAGATTTGCTTCCTATGCTCTTTCACCAGGACTAAAGATCACCCCTCTATTACTGTCGT
The DNA here is from genome assembly GCA_030765085.1 of Allium cepa. Classification (NCBI taxonomy): domain Eukaryota; kingdom Viridiplantae; phylum Streptophyta; class Magnoliopsida; order Asparagales; family Amaryllidaceae; genus Allium; species Allium cepa. The sequence goes on from CM060929.1 coordinate 759,813,568, forward strand.
GAGAAGTGCTCGAAATCGTAAATTGATCATCGGTCTTCCTGACAGCGCTCATGGGTTTTTGACTCAATTATTCTATGTCTGTTGCTCCCCGGGGTTTTACGCTGTGTGGAGAGAAGGAAGTAAGATCATCTACCTTTACCTCTTTTATATTCTGAGTCTTTTGAAGTTCGAATTGCCAAGTGTTAACTTCGTCATTATTTCTTTTCTTTTATTTCAGTACTTCCCCCTCCTTGTAGAGATCCCAGTCACAAGCCAACCCTGGGGAGGTTTGTAGCAGTACCGGTTGAAGAACGGGACGTGAAATTTTTGGTGAACGACGAATTCCTTAACCAGTTCGGACTTCTTCATCCTTCTCGCTCCACACACCCCTGCGAGGTTCCGGACTCTCCACCTAAAGCATCAGATGCTCTGGTTTCTACAGACACATCCATACCAAAAGGTCCTGCTCCCGAGGCTTCGCTAGTGAAGTGCTCCACTTCGGTTGATGTTGCGAGGCCATCTGTCGAGCTTGCCTCGGTTATTGAGGAAGAAGAGCCCCAGGGATCTCCTCGACTGTCACGGAAACCTGGCGAAGAAGCCAAAAAAACTAGCCTTGCCAAGCAGAGCAGGGACGATACTTTCGAAGGGCTGAGCGACCTCTTTGCCACTTTGTAAGAGATCTTCAAAGATGATCCTATCACTACCGTGGTTTCTTCTTCAGTAGTTGAAGCGACTTCTGTCCTGCAACAGACTCCGTCGACTCAAGAGTTGACGCTAACTATTACACCCACAACCACCCCTCAATTAAAGAGTGGTTCTTAGTTTGATGCGCGTAGTTTGCACGCCACACACACTTAGAATTTCTCTTTTGGCACTTTTATGCTTCTGACTTTTTGTACTTTGAAGAATTCTAAGATTTAGCTCTTTTTTATTTCAGATCCTCCGATGGGGCGCAGCGGATCCTACTATGATGATTTCCAGCGCTACGGGAGGCGTAGCCAGTATGATTACAGGCGTTACCTCCCCTCTTACAGAGAATCTGATGAAGAAAGAGCCGCTCGAAAGGCTCAAGAAAAGAGGGCTCAAGAGGAGCGTTATGAAAGAAGAGAGAGGGAAGAGCGCCATGATTCTTCGCTGAGAGGCGACGATTCCCATAAAAGAAAATCCCACGATGACAGAGGAAAAAGTCATATGGTTGAAGATTCGAGCAAGCGAGCCCGACATGGTGAGAAGCACACCTCAACAACTCCTGAAAAGGTTACTGTCCCTGCCTCGCTTGATATTCCTTCCGGCTCTCCCGCTCTCGGGAAGACAGACATCCAAACAATAATTAGTAGGCCCAAATTCCAAGTCGGACCGGGTCCGACCACTTTGCAGAGTCGGTTTCCACAGTGGTGTCTGAAGGGAGTAAGGTTTGATCTTGATTTGGTCCCCATTGACAAGTCTGCTATGTTACGAAACCTCGATGCCGTCAAGCTTGATATTGAGAGGATGTCGAACTGGAAGAAACTTGTTGACGAGCTCCAAAGGGTTAATCGTGCAAACATACAGGCCATGCTCACTATGGAAAATGATAAAGCCGAATGGCAAAAGGTTCTCGAGCGACATGACACTGAGATGAGGAGCATCGCTTCTTACAACGAAGAGCTTGAAGCAAAAGTTGAAGAACTGAAACAAGAGCTTGCTGCTTCTTCTACTTCTTATTCTCAAAAAGAAGAAGTGCTCCTAAAACAAGTGAGAGACGCTCATGCCAGCCAAAGAGATGCCGAAGACAGGCTTGAAGTCCAGAAAAGAATTAGTGAGGGTTATGTTGCTGATATTGAAGAGCTTTGGAAGAAGAACATCTCCCAAGAGGCGGAGATTCAAATGCTTAAGCTTCAACTTTCTAAAGCTGAAACGGAGCGTGATGAGGCCGTTGCCGGCAAAATTGCAGCTGAAGAATCTCACGAGGCAACGAGGTCCAACATCAGCTCAACATTATTTGATTTCTATCTGCATAGAATCTTGGGGCGCGGTAGCCTCGCCTTTCTAGGCCCCAAGTATGAAATTACACTGGCTGAAGTTTGGGAGGCCGCACTCGATATGCTCGGTGGTAGCGGCGCTGGCTATGCTGAGTCAGCTCTTGAGGAGCACTATCTTGATGATGATGCTCGTGCCGCTCTCGCTAGGGGGAGAGAACAGCTTGCAAAATTAAGGGCCGAAACAACTGCAGGAGAATATTCGGGAAAAACCATCTCAACTGTTCCAATTCAACCTTCTTCTTCGGCCGAAATTGACATTATCGGTTCTAGTTCTCATTTTCTATCTCCCACCAAAGTTACCACCGAGATCACAAGCATACAAGGTGGAGATGAAGGCGGCGAGAGTGCCGAGGCACAGGCTTACGAAGTTGACATCAGGGAACCGACTTCTGCAGGTAACCCTACTGACAATCTTGCCCAAGTAGACTGCTCATCTGTTTCTTACGAACTTGATGAGCTTTTTGACTACTTCTTGAATCTCAGCGAGCCATTGTCTCCTCTTTTTACTGACTTGAACTTTTCCTTTGTAGAGAAAGCGCCGAGCGTCATTCAAACTTCTTCACCTCCAGCTACTGTTCCTCTACCTTCCCCAATCACTCCTACTCCTCATCCGGGATCACAGGGAGAAATAATAGGTGCCCTCCGGGGCTTGGATGACCCAGCTGCTTCGCAAGAGCAAAAGGACGAAGGACTTGAGGGAGGTGAGATATCTCCGCAGCGGACTCCTTCTGATGACATAAATCTGTCTAAACTTGTTACTCCAGGAAGTGAGTCTTCTTCAAAGAGGAGAAAGAAGCGCGGAACATCAAAGAGGAGAGGGAAGAGCATCGTTGCTACTGAAGAGGAACCGGAAGTTGAACCAGTTGTACCTCCCTCTCCTTCTTCCCTCGTGCCTATAGATCGACCCGAAAAGCTAACCATCCGGCCGGGTAAAGGGTCCAAAGGTGGCAAGAAGAAATGAAGATCCCAGTTTTTAGCTTCTTTTTTTTTGATGTACTGGTCGGGGATTGTGCGGGTACCGGCCCCCACTTTCTTTATTTTGAAACTTGTATCTATAATACAATTGAATAAAATGATCCTTTATTTGTACAAACTCTTGTTTGAATTTGAGAATGCATTTACTATTCATTTTTGTACAAGTTTATTTATATGATATTGCAGTGAGCTTGTGGTATATTGTTTTGAGCGTAATTTCACTAATGTAGCTATACCATGTTGCCCCTATACCATAAGCCTGTTGCAATATTTTACATTTTGAGGGGACTTGTACTTTTATTTTCTAGAGAATAATTATTCCATACTTGGAGGAATATTATTTCGTTAAAAAAGTACAACTCCCTCCATACAAGTTTTTACGCTTCAACCTTCGAAGATACCACTTTTTCTTTTGTGCAAATACACATTTTATCAAGTGAATTGTTTTATGTGGTAAAGCGGGCCTCCGAAGGGTACTTTAATTTCTCTTTTGAGGAAGAGTATTTTCCAGAATAGGTGAATTATTCTTCCTTTGAAAGTTGGAATGTGCCTTTGATGAGGTCTTCTTCACGTTTCAACACTTGGAAGTTTTATTTCGATCTCGGTGAAACGTGTGCCTCTGAGTAGGGCTTTTGCCTGGAAGTTTGGGGTTTCTTTCTCTCGGTTGGACGGATTCACGGGAGTGTATCGACCGATCATTCCGCAACTTTGTATTGAGAAAGATCTCTCTTTTTCTGGTTAGGCCCGTTCGAGGTCTTTGATTTGGACTCTAAAGAGTAGCATTGGACTATGAAGAGTAGTTTGAACTCTAAAGAGTGGCATTGGGTCTTCGAAGAGAAGCATTTGGACTCTGAAGAGTAGCGTTGGACTCTGAAGAGTAGTTTGAACTCTAAAGAGTGGCATTGGGTCTCCGAAGAGAAGCATTTGGACTCTGAAGAGTAGCGTTGGACTCTGAAGAGTGGCATTGGGTCTCCGAAGAGAAGCATTTGGACTCCGAAGAGTAGCGTTGGACTCTGAAGAGTAGTTTGAACTCTAAAGAGTGGCATTGGGTCTCCGAAGAGAAGCATTTGGACTCTGAAGAGTAGAGTTGGACTCTGAAGAGTAGTTTTAACTCTAAAGAGTGGTATTGGGTCTCCGAAGAGAAGCATTTGGACTCTGAAGAGTAGCGTTGGACTCTGAAGAGTGGCATTGGGTCTCCGAAGAGAAGCATTTGGACTCTGAAGAGTAGCGTTGGACTCCGAAGAGTAGTTTGAACTCTAAAGAGTGGCTTTGGGTCTCCGAAGAGAAGCATTTGGACTCTGAAGAGTAGCGTTGGACTCTGAAGAGTGGCATTGGGTCTCCGAAGAGAAGCATTTGGACTCTGAAGAGTAGCGTTGGACTCTGAAGAGTAGTTTGAACTCTAAAGAGTGGCATTACGTCTCCGAAGAGAAGCATTTGGACTCTGAAGAGTAGCGTTGGACTCTGAAGAGTAGTTTGAACTCTAAAGAGTGGCATTGGGTCTCCGAAGAGAAGCATTTGGACTCTGAAGAGTAGCATTGGACTCTGAAGAGTAGTTTGAACTCTAAAGAGTGGCATTGGGTCTCCGAAGAGAAGCATTTGGACTCTGAAGAGTAGCGTTTGACTCTGAAGAGTAGTTTGAACTCTAAAGAGTGGCATTGGGTCTCCGAAGAGAAGCATCTGGACTCTGAAGAGTAGCGTTGGCGCTTGTGTCTTTATACCCTGCGCTTCTTAGCAATTCCTCACAATTACTTAGTACATGTCACGTTTTTTCGTTTGCTTTTGCTAAAGAAATGTGCCTTATTGCTGAATGGATACATGGGGCAGATGCAAGCTGCTCCACCAGATGTTCGTTTACACAAACGATCGTGGTTGGTTAGCAAATTGCCCTCTTTGGTGGAGTCCTCAATCGTTTGCAAATTGCACTTCTTTCGAAATACTTGAATTCGGAATATTTTTGACTTGCCATTCGTTTACTCTATGATTTGTAGGAATCGCTTTGCTTTGTGATGTGTTGGATGAGCAAGCTTTATTTCGATAACCTGCAATACTAAATCGAGATTTTTAGTAATATTTGCATATTGAAATGATACAGGCATTTTAACGGCATCGAAGAATACAAGATTTATAATTGCTCATTACTGATTCACATCACATTTACAGTGGTTAACAGCACAAGAATTATTCATTCATCATGATTTTACAAAGTTAAGCAACACTATTAAGTAAAATATGGGTGCAAATGAATGTCATCCCATGATTTTGCGATTCACGTGTCAGTCAATGACCAGCTTCTCGGATTCTTGCTCCGTAGTTCTGTTGCTTGAACCGGGTCGGTAAGGAGGACACGGTTGCCCCTGAGCGGACGAGGTTGGGCCAATTTTGTCTTTCTTCACATATTGTTGAAGTTTATTCTGTTTTAGCAATTCTTCAATCACACTTTTTAACTGGCGACATTGATCAGTATCGTGACCAGGTTGGTTGTGAAATCGACAGAATTTCCCATTTTGCACTGCCCCTCTTCCCATCTCAGGTGGTTTAGGGTACTTGATAACATCCTTTGTTGCCAAGAAGATTCTTTCTGGTATATCGGTTAAGGGGGTGAAATCTGAAGGATTAAAACGTCGAGGTTTCTTCTTGTTTCCCTGCTTCTTTCCTTCATCACTTTCCCTTTTCTGGTTCCCAAATCCTCTCTTGTTAGAGAAGACATCGTTATTCTTAATTTCGGCCACCACTGCTTTTTCTAACATCGAGAGATTTTCTAGGCGTATGAATTCGTCGGCCTTTTTATAAAACTTTTCGAGTGAGTTTGGTTCCTTCATTTTAAGCCACATCCCGAATTCACTTGACTTGTCGATGGCCCGCATTAAGTATGTGAGGATCATTCGAGGCTCCGCGTTGTCTACCTCGACTAAAGCTATATTAAAACGGTTCAAAAAAGACTTGATGGGCTCTCCGGGCGATTGTTCCATACTGGACAGTGACATTATATCTTTGGCCTTTGACACATACAACCTGAATTGTTCTTTAAATTTTCGGGTTAAATCGGAGAATTGGTCTATAGATCGAACCGGTAGCTTAGTGAACCAAAGCAAAGCCACCCCTTCTAAATATACTGGAAAATATCGGCATTTAATCTCATCCGATGCTCGTGCCCCTGTCATATGCCAATCGTATCTGTATAGAAATTGGTTAGGGTCACTTGTCCCTCGATAGGCTGGATGGTAGGAGGTACAAATTTCCTAGGAAATTCCGCCTTTAAAATCCTTTTGGTAAACGGGGTTTTACTTGGAGCGAAACCCCATTCTCTCTCGTCTTCATCCCTTTGCATGCTCTCTTTCATGATTTGTCGAACCATTTCAGGAAGATACCTCTCATCATTTCGAGCTTTGGATCCACCAACTTCAGGAAGTGTTTGCTCAAGGGGGCTGGCAGCCCTCTCAGGAACGTTCCTTTCTTCAGCATCATGAACGTTGCCAGCAAAGTTCCTTTCATTACCCGTTGGTTGATGGTTTTCCCCAAGCAAATCGTTCAACTTATTCAAAATTAGGGCATTTTGGGCATTCTGGGCCTCCAATTGTGCACTTTGGGCATTTATCTGCTGGTTCAGCCCTAAGATTACAGCATCCAACTCCGCTTTTGTAACCCCAACAGGTGGAGTGGCTTGATTAGGTACTGGGGAAGTGGAGGTTCCCTCTTGAACATTTCCAGATCTAACAGATCTACTCCTTCTCCCCGGAGCCATGATTTCAGATAAACTTCTAGTCTTCAGAGAGATTACTTCAACAAACTTTCGTGGAGCAATGATGATAACTCGCCTGAGTTCAATTCTCAGTGAAAGCACCAAAAATGTTAACGCTAAAATTTGAACGCTAACACCCCGGTGTATAAAGTGTAGTTGTGAAAGCACCACCTGATGATTCGGGAACAGAGTATAAGCAGAAAATCACAGAAAAAGCAGTGAATAACAACGATTTTATAGTGGTTTGGCTCAATATTTTGCCTACGTCCACTCTGAATATCTTTATTGATGATTTCATTACAAGTTGATACAATTCTTCCCCAAGTACAATACACTTTGAACTACTAAACACTTTGAATGAGTAGCTTAAACTTCAATGTAAGTGAAGGTCCTCGAATCCATGTCGGATGCATGAGATTTCTTCTTGAAGTTGTTGATAGTGTTCCACGTGTCTTGAAAGCTTTGGGTGTTGAGTTAGTTTGGAATGTAGCAGAGTATCGGTGTTTGAAAAGAATGAGCCAAAAGTCCCTTAGTAGTTGGAGCTAGGGTCGTATTTATAGACATTTCTCGGAGTTAGGTCGTAACTCGTACACGACTCATGATAAGTCGTAAGTCGTAGATGACTCATGGTAGGTAGCGGCCGACCTATTGGGTTTGGCTCATGGCTTGGTCCAAAGTTATGCACCCATTTGAATGAATGATACAAGTTCTAAGTCATTCCTGAGTTAACCAAATGCGACTTCCTTTATGCTAGCATGAGTCGTACATGACTTATCATAAGTCGTAAGTCGTCAACGAGTCATTTCATTACAGCATGGTATTGAACTTGTCTCCAAGTCTTAGGTCGTGAACGACTTATCTACAGTTATAAGTCAGCGGCGACTTAAGTGTTGTTGACTCTTCCTTTTAGCGCTCTGATTCGTCACTCCTCTAGGTCGTGGACTTTCTTAAGTCGTAAGTTGTGAGCTGTGGTCGCGCACGAGTTAACTAGTCATAACTTCTTGTTTGCTTGCTTGAGTCGCTGACGACTCAAGGTAGGTCGTAAGCACAATTCTTTAACTCGTGCAACTCCTCAATTGTTGAGTCGGTAACTTGCTGAGTCGTGAAGTACCTTGAGTCGTGAAGTACCTTGAGTCGTGAAGTACCTTGAGTCGGCCAACACCTTTAAGGCATTAAGGTTATAACCTGGTGAGTCGCTGTCCTTCTTGAGTCGTTAAGTCGGCTGTTAGCCCTTCAAGGCCGTTGAGTCGGCAACTCCTTAAGGCTGTTGAGTCGTAACTAGGTAGGTCGTTGATTTGGTCCACATGTTAGGTCGGTAATCAGTTGAGTCGGTAACTATTGTGAGTCGTGAGCCTTTCTTGAGTCGCTTGAGCAGAGGGGTTAACACGAACCAAAAAGCATTTTACCGATAAACGGTTGTTTTAACTATTAAAGTTTTTTGAAATTTTTAGGCTTGTCTAATATATTATTATTTAATTAGTCAGTGACTAAAAATGTTTTGAATTATTATGGCTAATTGTTGGCGGCAAAAATGGCCACCAACACCCAAACTGTATGCGATAGAACCAAAGATACGATATCCAATTACAAAAAAATACAGTAGAGAATAAATATAAAGAAATCAAATTTAAACAGTAAGAAAGTAAATGAACAAGAGGAGTTATAGTGGCTCGGCCGACTTCGACCTACGTCCACTCCAAAAATTTGCCTTTTATTGATTTATACTACTATTTACGGTTACAATCCATGAAAATCAAGAGTAAAAATGGCAGAGTATATCCTAGGTAGAAAATGAAGAGAGCCAAAAAGAAGATCTTCCCAAAATGAATAATAAACCCTGTATTTATAGGTGATGACATGCAAATATCTCGCTCAAAATTTGGATCTGGAATCCCCAGAAACAAATGATCCAACCCAAAAAATATTGGACTGATCGCATACCGCAACGAGGGATAGGGACTGATCACTCTTCTATGCATGATGGGGCCCAGTGATCCCTTTTATGGTTCTACCTACTTCTCCACTTTCTATTTCCAAAGTTTCACACATAGTTGACTTCGCGTTTGTGTGATATTGACTGATAATTATTGAGTCGAATTGTTGGGTGAATACGATCTGATCCCTTGATACATCTAATCCCTTGATACGATCTGATCCCTTGATATGATCTGATCCCTTTCCTCAATGAAGGAATTATGATTCGATCCCTTGCCGAGGGGAAGTAATTTGCCCATAACTTGAGCATACGAACTCCAAATGACATGAAATTTGAAACGTAGCCTCATGAGGTCTTCCTTATCACACCATAACAATCTTACTTAGTTTGGGACAAAAATTGAGGATACGTAACAATCCCTTAATGGAAGGAATAGGCGACGACCCCCTTTCTAGGGGAGGCACTAATCCATGCGTAGAATATTATGAAGAGTCTATCTCTTAGTCTCCATTGATCATTGATTCATAGCATTGTCTGTGCTTGATCTCCGAGCTTAATAATCATCTCTCTGATCTTCATCCCTTAATGATCACGAAATCCATTTCGCCAAATCCGTTCGTATACTGCACGGCCAAAAGGCGGTATAACATTCCCCCTTCCCCAAAACATACCTTGCAGTAGGAAGGGATGTTTTGAATTGCCACAAGTCCGAAGTACAAAATACATTGATAGAAATATTTTTCAATCTAGAATCTGATCCAATACCAAGCCAAATTGCCATCAGCTTTCTCGTATCCGCCCTGGAATCCATTAATGAAATCCACAACTATTCCAAGTCGATAGCTAATTTTGAACCCTTTCCAAATCCTTAGCCGAATCCACTTCCATTAAAAGCCATTAATCAAATCCATAATCTCACCGGATCTTTTGCTAAGTTCAAAACCTTGATCTTGTTGAATCATCATCCTATGTCCTAGATCTTTCCAGATCATTGCCAAACCCATGGCCTCTCCAGGCTAATATCCAAGTCTGTGACCTCTCTGGGTCAATATCCAAGATTGCGACCTCTCCAGGTCATTATCCAAATCCATAACCATTCGAAATCATGGAAGTCAGTAAGCTAGTCCATGATTTCTCTAGACCGTTATCCTAGCTACTTCCCGAACCGATCGATGGTTTCTCTGGACCCTTTCTAAGCTTAATCCAAACTTAACAATGAGTGAGCCGATCCTATCACTCTCCGGCTAAGCAACTTACCCCTTGCTATCTGTCCCTTTTAAGCCATATAGCAATGTCATGATCCCGGTGGATCGATCATGCCCTTTGAGCTCTTACTGGACCCCATCCTATCATTCTCCAGTGAAGGAGGAACAACGACAAGTAAGCTGATCCTATCTCTCTCCAGCAAAGTGGCGTTACTTCTTGCACTGCGGTTCAGTATCCCTAAAGATTAAGCAATGTCCTTGTCTTCCTAGGCTGATCATAGCCTCTCTAAGCTCTTGCCGGACCTTATCCAGTCGCTCTCCGGTGAAATAAGGAACAACGTTAAGTGAGTCGATCATATCGCACTCCAGCGAAGCGACTCACTTCTTGCACTCCTGTCTTTAAATCTTCGGCCAAGGACATAAAGCGACCAATTCTGTACTGACTTTCTTTCTCCAGCTTTGACTCTTTGGTCAAGGGCTTAATCCATGTAAGAGTCCATTTTGTTGCTCTTCGACGAAGGGACTCGTACCTTGCGGTTTTTGCCCCATTTTTACAGTCGGGACAATAACTACAACCTTTTTTTCCATCGCTTTAACGTGGATTTAAGTGTATTAAGATCCATTTATCATAGTGGTTCATCACCATCTCAAAGCATGCCTAGGGACCAATCTTGATCCCGTTCATGTGCAAGTGACTAAACCATTTTATTATGGAGTTTATTATTTTATTTCATGCCATTCTGATCAAGAGATGATGAACTATGCCCTTATGCCAAGCTTGCTCCAATTGATGGTGGATGATGGCTGCTCCTTTTCCATCACCATTGTCTGATTCCTTGCAAAGCCAACCAAAGTCGTGCCTCAGTTCCTTGGGCGGAGATGTCCATCCCTGTGAAGAGATCGATGCCGATCCATCTTCCTTGGTGGGGGTCTGCCTCTGGTCTCTCCAATCCATGTTCAAGCCTGTTAGTTCCTCTCCATGTCCTTGATTCCAATCTTGACTCGTTCCAGCATCAATTCCAGCCTTCCCTCCGACTCCGTGAGGGTATCTCAGATTATACTTTTCCAAATGAGCATCTAAATTTCGATCTGCACCAAACTACACGGGAATGACTGTAGGCCTACCAGCATCTTGACCGTCTAGAATCGGGGGCATGCCCTCAAGGCCTTGGGGATCGATGCTACCCTTTCGGATAGCTTGATGCCAAACCCTCCCTATTGACCAGGGGGCCGTCCCCGGCTGCTCCACTCCATTCTCCTGCCTTGTTTCTCCATTTCCACGAACCCAGTTTTGATTATCCACAGCTCTTGCTACTCCAACTCCTGATCCAAATTTCCATTAGCTCCAAATCCTAGGTTTTTCATTCCAGCAGCTCCTACTGCCTAGCCTGTCCAACCTTCCTAAGGTAATTCAACGTCATCTCCCCTTGCCTCTTCATTATCCATTCCTACATAGTATTCGCCATTCTTTCCATCACTTCTTAGTTATGTAGGCATAGGTCTTGTAACAACCCGCATATTTATCGATTTTATATTTAAATATTTTATCGTTCGTCGGATTTTGGTCCGAAAAGCTACTTTTTGCAAACAGTCGAATTGGGACTCGAGACCACCCCCATTGAGTTCAAAATGACGTTTGCTACATTTTGAGTATAAACTTCGATATGTTTGGAGATAGTAGAATTTTGCTACTTTTTCTTTAGGGCTTTGGGTTGGGTTTCAGCCCATTAACCTCACTTATACTCTAGCTCAGCCCTCTCCTCTCCATTCACTCATTCTAACTCCTCAAACTCAAGCTCCAACTGAAAATGGTGAAGAGGAAGGGGGAATTAGAAATTCCAAGCCCTAGTTCCTCTTGCTAGCTCCAATTCTTGCTCCAAAATCAAAGAGAAGCCATTAGTAAGCATTTTCTTCTTCTTCTCCAACTTATTCTCTTACCAATTTCAAAAATTCCTAAACCTAATTTTGGGAATGTTCTTGTTTTGAGCATAGATTCAAGCTCATTTGGGTTGTGTTGAAGAGAGGTTGATTCTCCATTTGCTTTCAAGCTTCTTCTTGTTTGATTTTGTAAAAAGGTGAGATTTTTATCTCACATCTTTGTCTATAATTATCTTCGATTGTTAGGTATGAATTCCTAACATTTATTCATGTGCAATTGATTTTGGTTTGGATTGATTTCGTGTATATTCCAATTTTTGGTGTTTTGGTCCAATTTATGGATATTTGGACATTGATATTTGAGGCGTATCGAAGATCCGTTTAGGCTGGGTTGTCGTTTGACGCAATTCCTTAGTCATCGCCATTTGCTCGTTCGATCGTTTTCGATATTCGTTTGGCCATTTTTGGCCTAGGTTCAGGGAATGCCCTGAACCCTTCATTCAGACGTCTGAAACGTAATATTCAGACGTCTGAATATTCTTCTGGGAAGATTTCTATTCCCAGATTCAGACGTCTGAATATATGGTTTCAGACGTCTGAATTGGTTCATTTGGAACCAGAAAGGAAATAGGCTAAAAAGTGCCTATTTCAAACGTCTCAAACACTTGATTCAGACGTCTGAATTGTGTTCTGGAAATCTTTATATTTCCAGATTCAGACGTCTGAACCACTTGTTTCAGACGTCTGAAATTGCAGTGTTTTGCCTATTTTCCTATTCGCTTGAAAATTCCAATTTAAATCGATTCGTGATGATCCTATTTGTTGTTATCATTTATTATGCCTTTGATGACTCCTTTTAGGGTTTTTGAATATCCATTTCGATGGATTCTTTATCGGTTTCTTTGGATTTTATTCATATCTTCGTATGTGAATTTTAGTGAATGATTGTTCCTACAATCTTCTTTGTGATTTGTCACTTTAAAAATATAAAGGTTTTCTATACTAGTAGTAAATATCAAAACTCTTTCTTCAAATGATTTCAACACTATTTTATTACAAAGCTCGTCTTCTTAAACCGATTTCTAATCTATTAGTATATACAAACCTTTACCTCACTCGTATGAGAAATCTAATTAAACGACTTAGTAAAACGAGTGGTATGAAACGCTTGCGTTTACTTCGTCGGTTAATTCTTGGACTTGTTCGATTGAATCTCTTGTGACAATTTTCTAGTGGAAATCTACAGTTTGTTCGTAAATATTTAAGTTAAGCAAGTGGTTATGGGACATGAAGCTAAACTCATATATTTACTAGCTTAGTGTAATTAACACTTCTCGTTGATCATGACGATCATCTTTGTGATTTAGACTAGCAATGTGCGATGTCTCTTTGTCGGCGAGGGAGACTAAACCCCGTTTTGTGGAGTTTCGACTCAAATTGGTGGGGTAGCAACCCGTGGTCTTCGGGCCGTTTGTGGAGCTTCGGCTCAATTTGTGATGGTTAGCAACCATGGAATTAGTGTTCCGTTTGTGATACACGTGTTGGTGAGCTTTATGCTCCCGTTTGTGATAGGCCTTCCCTCCTTTTGTGATTTCTGGATTTCTCGAGATGATTTCTAGAATTTGTGCTTCACCAATTTTCGTGATTTCCATTGATAAGTTTTATCAATATTTGTGCATTGGTGAATTTGTGTGTCATTGACTTTTGTGATTGACATTGATATAATCGTCAATATTCATGGTTTGGTGAACGAAACGAGGAGTATGACATTTCTTTGATTCTTGTGTAGATTTGGTGATATTGATTAATCTGTCGTTGATTTTCAATTACTTATATATATATCACAGCTTGGCATTGTGATTATCATGTGTTTAGTCATATCTCTTATTCTATATCGTTTCATCTGATATTTATGGTGAGACTGATCCGTTTATTATTTTCTTATTAAATAATACTCGGGTCAGACCGAGATGTTACAGGTGCTTCTGCTTGACTTTTCATCCAGGATTACCTCCTTGACTTTTGGTTAACTACTTAGATTAGTAGTTTTGGTTGTATACATTTGAGATATAGACTCCATAATGTATACTTATTCTTTTGTGTAGTTCATGTAACTAATCTTTTATGATATTGTGGATCTTTTTAGACCACTACTCTGATGTACACTTCCTAGTGTAATATTCATATCTATTTCCGCCTTTGTGATATGAATTGTCTGTGACTGATTTATGTTATGTGTATTTCTATATTTGTTTCCAAAGATTATTATAGCCACTGTGTAGTAGCTTTGTGTTTGTATCGGTGTGTCGGATTTCCTCTTGAGATAAAATGCATGTTAGACTATCTGACATATCGGTGCTCGCGCAAAGCAATTATACAGATGGTCGCTCCTCAACAGCCTTATTCCCCGTGCTAGTTGACAGCATTCACCCGTAGTGTTCTTGGCTAGCGTGGGTATAGAGGTGGGGCGTCACAGGTCTGATTAGCTCCAGCTCCTGAGGATGTCTCATGACTTCCTACATAGTGACTCCTTACCACTAGCGCTCTCTTTGAAGATTTCCTACCTTTCTACTAGCACTCTCTTTGAAGATTGCCTAACCATTGTTCCAAATCCAAGCTCCAAATCTTTGTCAAATCAGGGGGTGCAAGTATTCTCAATGAAAGAACCAAAATGTTAACGACAAAAATGGCCACCAACACCCAATAGTATGTGAAAGCACCAAAGATCCAATATCAAATTACAAACAGAATATAGTAGAGAAATAAATATGAAGAAATCAAATTAAAATAGTAAGAAAGTAAATGAACAAGAGGATTTATAGTGGTTCGGCTGATTCTGGCTTACGTCCACTTCAAAATTTGCCTTTTATTGATTTATACTAGTATTTATAATTACAATTCATGAAAATAAATTATAAATGGTAGAGTATAGCCTTGGTAGAAAACGAAGAGAGCCAGAAGGAAGATCCCCTAAAATGAACAGTGAACCCTGTATTTATAGGTGATGGCGTGTAAATATCTCGCTCAAAATTTGAATCTTGAATCTATAGAACAAATCGACCCGATCCAAAAAATATCGGACCGATCACATACCCTTAAGAGGGATCCCTATTATTTGCATGGTAGGGCCATACACTCCCTTGTGTAAGCCCCCCTACTTCTCCAGTTCGTGCTTTCAAAGTTTTGCGCATAGTTTACTTAGCATTTGTGAGATATTGACCAATCATCATTGAGTTGAATTGTTGGGCTGACACGATCTGATCCCTTACCCAGGTGAAGGAATTACGATTTGGTCCCTTCCTCGTGGAAGTAATTTGCCCATAACTTGAGCATACGAACTCCAAACGACTTGAAATTTGAAATGTAGCCTAATGGGGTCTTCCTTGTCACTCCATATCGATCTCACCTAGTTTAGGACTAAAACTGAGGATAGGTACCAATCTCTTAGGGGAAGGAATAAGCACCATTCCCTTGTCTAGGGTAGGCACTAATCCATATTTAGAATATTCTGAAGAGTCTTCCTCTTGGTCTCGCTTGATCGTTGATTCATACCATTGTCTGTGCTTAATCTCTGAGCCTAATAATCATCTAATATATTAATGTTCAATTAATCAGCAATTAATTTTTTTTGAATTATTATGGCTGACTAAAGTGCACTTAATGAATAGTGTTTGGATTACTCAAGGGATTATGGGAGAAGATATTTTAAAGGAAGGTAGATATTTATCAATGAATATCCACATATTATAAAGCAAGCACATATTGAAGAGCACTTGTTGTGGCTTACCAGGGTTTTTTTAGGAAGTAATAACCTCCTAAGCAAGCCTATAAATATACCTTTAAGCCATAAAAATTCATTTGGTGTGTGTAGACAAAAATAAGCAAGCATGTCTTCATCCTCACCTATATCCACTTTAACTTCTCAAAACCATATCAAATGAAGTCCAATCTTCATCAAACTCAAGCCTAGGACCTGATGCAGCATGTGAAGATTGAAGATTAAGCCAAAGAGTGGAGACCGTCAGCTAAAGGAATGGAGGAGCAAGTGGCTGAGAGCAAAAGAGGGGTGTAGGAGCATGGCCGAGCACTTCTATGTATCGAAGGTTGGATCTTTGGCTTATGGGTTAGGTAAGAAGTTGTTCATAGGTTCTTTTGTGCATTCGCTTGCTGTAAGCTTAAAATTAAGTGAGCAAACTCAGCATTTGAATGTATATAAAGTGTATATATGCTTGAGTTTAACTATAATATGTTCTTGACTATATATTGTCATATCTTTTTGATTCTTTCTTTGGAAAGAAAAGGGAAAATGTGAAATGATGTATTTGGACCTGTATGACTTGTTGCATAGCATCAGATTAAGCACATTGAGTTTGGTTAGACTCGGATTGAATCAGACTGGAATATGAAATGGTTTTGTAGCAACTAGTCGCTATAAAAGCATTCAAAAAGGCCTTATGTTCGACAATTTCTTTAATATATTTTAGAGAGATCCCTTGGGGTTTCTTATTATAATTATGACATATATTGAGTCTATTGATTACCGCAAAAAGATGGGGCCTTAAAAAGTTTGTTAACATAGTCCGAAGTGGCAAAACTTTATTGGTAGTAAAATTGCCCAGTTCATAGGCTATTACAGCGCGTAAATATAGCACTTTTTAGTGGCTATGATAGCTTTGAATTCTTTTACAACATTCTAGAAATGTTATAGTTTCTATTTTGACCTTTAATTGTTCTAAATTGACTTAAGTTGAAAGTTTATCTTCAGTCTTTCTAGTAGTGTTTATAACTTATATTAGAGTGTTATAAATGTGGTTTAAAATTTAAATATGTTTTTAATAATTAATTATGAATTATTAAAATAGGATTTTTTTCAAATAAAAGAAAACATACTTTTTGAAGTTATTTAAATAAATGTATAAACCATAATTATAAGTATTTTAAAGTATATTTTATGTACATATAGTATTAGAAAATTAGTTAAATAATTTTATGGTATTAAAAAGCTTATGTAATATAAATATCTTTTAAATTGTTTTTAGAATTTTATTAAATATATTAGCTTATGAATAAGTTATTAAACATATATTTATATCATTTTACAAAAGAATAAAAGAAGATTTTTATTATCGAGCCTTTTGCCATATATTGCTTATACGAACTTGATTAGTCAGACTTGAAGGTTATCCAGGCAGGGAGACCAAATAGATAGCGAACAAGCCTAAGAACAAGTACAACCAGGACCGCAAGACAAAAGCAAAGCAAACAAGATCACAAGACAAAAGCAAAGCAACCAATGAATTTGAACTAATAGAATCCATCAAAGTGATAGATTGGTACAGATCCATCCCTATGGATCGATAACGATCCATAAAACCTTCTCCAAAACACTCCAAACTAAACTTACTCCCAAGTCATGGTGATAGCAACTCATTCCATGCTTTATAGGATCATTCGCATGTAACTTGCCATCGAATGACTCAAGCACTTAAAGTCAAAAACACTATCTCGCCATCGATCCATCTTGTTGATCCAGAAATAAGCTTCTTGCAATGCAATCGAAGTTGAAAACATAAAGATAACAATGATTCACATCAATGTAAGGCGATGGAAGAGGTCCATAAGGCTATTTCATGGACCGGTGCCGATCCACGCGAATGGACTGGTGCCGTTCCATGCCTATGGACCGGTTCCGATCCATCAAGATTGTTGACACAGCCATATTTTCTCAAGCTAAACCGCTGTTGGACGTGGAGAACATGGAGGAGATCATGAAGGAGAATTTTCAAGCTTTACATATAGCTATAAATAGGAGGCTAGAGCACGATTTCAAGGTAAATTTTTTGCTTCGTTACAAGTTTTCCCTATTTCTCTGGTAACCTCGAGGATCCATACCGATCCATAAGAACAGTACTTGCAAATAATAGTATAATCAATAAAAACAATAAGTGGACGTAGGCATCGGTTGGTCGAACCACTATATACTTTATATGTCTCGCCTTTACTTCATTTTCCATTTATATTTCCTTATATTAATCCTCTACTTAACTCTCTTGGGTGTTTGTGCCAAATGTTGGTACAAACATTTTGTTGCTTTCACTGATATACTTATTCTCAAGACGTTTGGATCCATCATCTACTATTGGATTGCCTAAATTCAAGAGATAGATCCACTTTTAGTTGTTTTTAACATTTTAAACTACTCAAATTTTCCAAAATCTACACAAATTGCTTTCAACTATGGCACCACATCGAGATTGTTCTACCAGTTCCAGAGCTGCACACAATGTTGTGACATTCAAAACCAATAGGAAATTGCACAACTAGGTTCTACCGAGGCCCAAAACCTAACTGATGTGACAATTAGAAACGAGAAGGGCCAAATGAAGAAACAAATGGAAGATATGTTGTAGGAAAGTCACAACAAGATGAATCAATAGATGCATGAGAGCCTTAAATTGTTGAATAAGTTAACACAAAATTGCCACAGAAGAAGGAGGGATTTGGCACCTTTCGATTTAGAATCCAACAGTTCCTCTTCATCAAGCCAGAGGTAGAAATGAGGAAAATAGAAAATGGTCAAGGAAAAAGCTAGTGCATCAAAACAGAAGCCAGATGCTGGTCGTGACCAAAGCTTGAGGATTGGTATCGATCCATCCCTATGGACCGGTACTGAACCATCTGCCATGGGATGGCAACTCAACAAGTTAAGGGGAATATCAGACTTACTTATAGTCGTATTGAGGATAATTAGAATACTGGATATTAGGCAGCTGCTATCAATCTGCCATACTAAAATCAGACAACGGAAACTGCAAGATGAACGATTTCTCAAAGTCAGGGGAACCTAGGTATCATGAATCTTCCTAAGAGTGTTTGCCTGGTCAAACACTCAAGACAGACCTCGATAACCGTCATTTGACAGAACCCTAAAGCAGAGTATTTTGCTAAGATGATTAGGAACTTAGTAAGTGAGAGTCAGTATTAGAGAAATAATGAATCGAGGCACTTCCTCTAGTTGAAACACGTTCACTGAGGAGATACTACACGAAGAGCATTCCAGGAGATTGATGATGCCAATGATGCCATTATATAGTGGAAAGATGGATCTGAGGCAGCACTTGATGAAATATGATTGGCATATAGATTCTGCCAGAGCGACGGATTCTATCAGATGTCATTGTTTCTCAATTTTCCTTGAAGGGGATGCAACGATATTGTTCCCCTAGCTTCTGCCAAGATCTATGTCATCCATTGACCAGTTTGCACAAAAGTTTATCAAGTTATTCCATTTACACACTACTCATCCCAAGGATTTTATGTTATCGTCAAATCTCTTCCAGGAGATGGGAGAGTCAGTAAAGGATTTTCTAAGCAGTTTCCAAAGTGTTGTAACCGAAGTAACTAATGCCTGAGAAGATATCGTTTTGATGGCATTAATAAGGGGTTTCATCCTAATTCCATTTTAGGAGATGGCTAAAGATGAAAACCTCGTCAACAATGGATGTATTTTATCGAAAAGAAAACCAATTCTTGTGCTTAGAAGAGGCAAGTGCTATTTCCAGAAAGGTTGGTGTCGGGCAGTCAACTGAATCTATATAAAGTAACGTTGCTGTGAAATAGTCCAAAGGGAGTTTCGAAAATGTCGACATGAATATTGAAATCAGACCGGTGGCTAGAGAAAGATTGGAAATGGGGTAATGTTCAAAAATCAGACAATAGGAAATGTCCTAGGTTTTCGAAATACGACAACTACATTAAGCTGAATAACTCAATCAAGAATATCTACCTTACGACTCAAGGTTTTGAATATTATAGGAAACTCGTTGCGAGGGGTTTAACTAAGAAGGAAAGGAAATCTGGGAAGTACTCCAAATTTCCTCAAACACATGGTCGCAATAGAAGCAAGTGCAGGCACTTACGTTATTTGATTGAAGACTTGATATGGAAAAGGAAATTACAATTTTTTTGAAAGCTTCTTTTGACGATTTTGCAAGGAAGTTCTGGCCCTCCAAGGACTGTTGTTCCAACATAGGAAAGATGGGACTGATGATGATGAGCCTAGGCGGCTTGAGATGATATTAATAATAAATATCTTCATGGAGGACCGCATCTAATAGAGAAGAGCTAGAATGAAATAGAGAGATATGCTAGCACTCTAAAGCATTTAATACTGAGAGTTGTTTTGCTATCGAAGCAGAGATCCAATGAAGCAACTTAGGACTATGAATGATGGCATTGTGTTTTGGAATAGGGATGCCAGTGGAGTTGAAGCCCTAACATTGGATCCCTTGGTGATATCAGCCATGATTGGGCCATTTATTATAAGAAAGGTGCTAGCTGACTTTGGTAGTTCGTTCAGTATTCTATTTAAGAAATCCTTTGATCAGATGATGTTGGATGGTAAGGATCTGAAACCATGTAGATCTCGTATATAGGAATTTAATAGTGCGGTGATGGAGCCTATTAGATGTATAGACTTACCGGTGCTACAAGGAGAAGATAACTACAAGAGAGTGTAGGTTGTGACCTTCATTGTGTAGGATATTTTTTTGCCCTATAATGCTTATCTAGGCCGACCAGCTCTAGTTGATTTTCAAGCCACCATTGCCCTATGGTACTTGATGATGAAATTCCCTATAGAGGTATGGAGTCGGAGTTGTGCAAGGAAACCAGGGGCGTGGACATGAATGTAACGTCGTAGAGTTGAAAGAAGCAAGTTGACATGAGAAAGGAAAGGATGTGGAGAAGACTCTTTGCATTAAGCCTTCAAATACATAGCAACCACCACCTGAGCCCTGGCTTTGGTAGCAAGATGGTTCCGTAAGGATATGGATCCGAGGAAAGAGCCTGAGGACGCAAGGGCAGCTCCTGTAGAATTAACAATCAACATCTCGGTTAGTAAGGACGATCCTACATGGGTCCTGAAGATTGGGTCTTAACTCGGTACATGGAAGATGAAAGAATTTACTGGTTTTCTCTGGGATAACCTAGATATGTTTGCTTGGAAAAATTCCGGCAGGTGTAGAATATCGTTGGATATATCATGTCACACATTGAATTTAAGTCCTAAATGTGTTCTTGTTAAATAGAAATGTTGTAGCCTAGGTTCGAAGAGACCCGATGTACTCAAAGAAGAAGTGGTTAAACTATGGAAGAAAATGTTCATCCATGATGCTCTATACGCATAGTGGGTATTCAATCTAGTACCGGCAAAGAAGTTCACTGGGAAGTGATAAACATGCATTGACTATTCAAATTTAAGTAAAGCATGTTCGAAAGACAGCTTCCTACTCCCGAAAATCGATCAACTAGTAGATTCGACTATTGGACATGAACTGCTATCATTCATGGATGTCTACTTTGGCTATAACAAAATTCTAATGCACATCCCAGATCAAGAACACGCCAGCTTTATAACTGATCTGGGACTGTATTATTATCTTGTCATGCCTTTTGGTTTGAAAAACACCAAAGCTACTTACCAGCGGTTAGTGAATCCATTATTTAAGGAACAAATTAGGCATTCAATGGAAGTATACATGGACGATATGCTCATGAAGTTACGAGGATCGATGAGACATAAGGATGATTTGGAAGAGATGTTCATCATACTCCGTAGTATGGTGTCAAGCTTAATCCGCTAAAGTGTTCATTTGGGGATGCATCTAGGAAATTCTAGGATTTTATAGTGAACATGAGAGGAACAGAAGCCAATCTGGAGAAGAATCGGGAATTGAGGGATATAGAAGCCCCAAAGTTAATCAGGGAAGTTCGAGTTTAAATGAGAAGGTCGCTGCGCTGAACTGTTTTATATCCAGATCCACCTAGATGTGTATCCCTTTCTTTGACACAATCAAGAAAGGAAAGAGGAACTTTGCTTGAACACAAGAATGTATAGATGCTTTCCTAGATCTGGTAGATCACTTGAAAGGCCCTCCCATCCTACCTAAACCGTTAGAAGATGAGGACTTGTTTGTTTATTTGGTAGTGTCGGTGCATGCTTTGAGCACCGCACTTATACACGAGGATTCTCGGATCCAAAGACCGGTGTCTTACATTAGCAAGCAATGACAAGGGTAGAGAGGAATTACCCAAAGCTAGAAAAGTTGGCCTACTACCTATTGATTGCTTCGAGAAAACTCCACCCGTACTTCCAAGCTCATCCGATCAAGGTTCTTAGAGACTAGCCTTTGAGACAGGTCATGCAACGACCTAAGACTTCTGAAAGGCTATTGAAATGGAACTTTGAATTGAGCCAGTACGATATTACATATCATCCCCGAAGGGCAATCCAAGGCCAAGCATTGATAGACTTCATAACCGAGTACACTTCCAAGATGATACTCCGAAGAGTAGTTGAGAGCAGAATGCTAAGTGAAAGATGTAAATCGATGGTGCATTCAACGATTATTGTTCTAGGGCAGGGGTTGTGTTGATAACCTTAGAGGAATGCTCGATTTATTATGCTTTGAAACTTGATTTTCCAACAATAAACAACAAGGCAACATATGAAGCTTTGGTTGCAGGTCAATTTATGTGGGAATTAGGAATTAAAACATTGCACATCTTTTGCGACTCAAAACTAGTAGTGTGCCAGGTTAGAACAAGTGTTTTAGGCGAAAGGAGGGAGACTAGCTCCTTATCTGAACATGGCCCTCGAGTTGCTTAATGATATTGAATATTACATTATAATACATATAACCATAGAGTAGAATGCAAAAGCCGATTCAGTGGTCAAGTTGGCTAGTTCTAGAGTTGCACAGCTCATGAGCTTGGTCTCGATAGAAGTACAATCAACTTCGAGCTTCGATCAAATGAATGTCGATTGAAACTTGGAGGCTGAGTCTAAAAAGGAGTCGTGGATGACTCTAATCGAGAATTACTTGCAGAAGGGAACCGTTCTTGATAGAAAGAATAAGCGACGATGGCTCCTTCTCCAGACTTCAAGATACATTTTTCATGAAGTAATGTTGTACAGAAAGAGGTTCTCGATCCTTTTGCTTCGGTACATCGCTAATGATAAAGCCAAGCGAGTCCTTAGAGAAGTGCATGCAGGGCTTGTGGTGATCACACCAGAGGGCAAACCTCAGTGAAGAAGATTCTTCGCTATGGGTACTTTGGCCGATAGTCAATCGAGATGCAGCGGAATACACTAGACAGTGTGACAAGTGCCAAAGATTCACAAAGATTCCTAAAGCCCGCCAATAGAGATTACATAGATAGCCAGTCCCTGGTCGTTTGGTGTTTGGGGTATTGATATCATTGGTGTGCTGCCAATATCTAAAGGTGGCATGAAGTATGTCATCGTTGCTATGGATTATTTTGCAAAGTGGGCCAAAGCAGAACTACTATGTACGATCACGACTAAAAAAGTGATCAACTTCGTAGTCCAAAATATCATCAATTGCTTTGGGGTCCCATGAATAATCATCATTGATAATGAACTCAATTAGAAAGTGCCAAATTCAACGACTTCTGCCGCAAGCATCGCATTGAAAAGGGGCAACAGTAGCACATCCATAAGCAAATGGATAAGTAGAAGCTGTGAATAAAATTACCGAGTCCATTATCAAAAATTATTGGAGAAGGCTAAAGGGAAGTGGGTCAATGAATTACCATTAACACTTTGGACTTACAGAACAACCCATAAGTCCATGACCGACCATTCTCCCTTAACCTTTGCCTACGGATTGGAGGCTATGATTCCGGTTGAACTCAAAGTAACTTCTCATTGAGTGACTCACTACAACCTCACGACAAACAAGGAACTCTTGTTGGAGTCTCTCGAACCGTTCAATGAGAAGCATGATAAAGCTTACTTGAGGGCAATCGCATATCAAAAACGGATCGCTCGACATTGCAACACCAAGGTCAAGAGTCGGGCTTTTGGAGTTGGCGATCTCATTCTCAAACGAATCTTCCCAGGCCCGTGAATATGGGCTCGTACTCTATTGAGCATAATCTTGGAGATGGAATGTTCAAGTTGGCAACCATATACGGAATTTCACTTCCCCAAGAATGGAATAGCAAACATTTGCGATGCTATTTCACTTGAAATCTGACTCTATAAATAATTAGTCAAATTTTCTGCAACAAGACATAATCTTTCATTTCTTATATGTATAAAATGAAATAACTTCCTAAATCTCTGACTCTATCTTTGTCTAACTATATAATTATGGACGACGGTAAGCATTAATAAAAATGCATGTGTATAATGTAGATATGCTGGTACCCAGAGTTAGGTGCCAACCAAACTTCTACGGTCCATGGTCGAATCCGTGAAGTAGAACCATCTTGGCATCCGAAGATAGATGATAGACAACCTCCTAAACCAATGACATAGAGGTAGGGGTATGAACATCTAAGGATAGAACTAAATAGTTCACCTTCACAACTTGTGAATGGAGTTTGGCAGAGCAACCACACCATGCCTAAAGAATGGCAAGACGACAGCGCTCGAAGATAGGTAGGATCCCGTACATACTTTGATCGATGCCCGAAGTTAGGCACGATCAAAAGAGAACATCTAGATAGGGATGTTTAAACCACTATCTCGAGTGGATAACTCCAACTAATGCCCAGATTTCGACGTGGTCAAACCATGCATCCTAAAGAAGAATGCCTAAATTTCTATCTAAGTTGAATCATTTCGATCGATGCTCAAAGTTAGGCATGATCGCACTTGATATATTCTCAAAAGGGATGCTCAAACCACCTTCCTAAGTGGTTGAACTTCAACCAGATTCCAGACTCAAATATGTTCGTATGTGGGCACCCAAAGATAGATGCTCCATGGTCGCTTTTTGCTTACCAAAAATGACAAGATATGTATTCGCATATCCAGTCAGTTGAGACTAGGCCTATAAACAACAATTTGGACTAAAAAGTTAGTTCGGTAGTGATGATGGAAAATGTTTCACAAATGCAGAAGCGTGATAACAAGCACATGTCTTAGAATTCAAACAAATCCACATAACTCGGAGAAAAACGTCTTTATTATTTGCATCCAAATAAAGCGCGAAAGAAGATACAAGTTTTATTAACACTGTGCTAGCAAGAAAAATGCAGGGGCCGAACAGGCACAACGTTGGCCAAGAACGAAAATTAAGTTCCTACTACTATACGCTAAAGCAAGCAACTGTTCATTTCTCATGCTTTTGCTTCTTCAGCTTCTTCCTATCTCAAAGGATAGCTCACTGGGGTCATCGAGCTTCTTCCTTCCTGTACCTCCACTTCCTTTTCCCTTTGTAGGTGTGCTATGAAATGAAACGACAGATTCGTTTTGAGTAATTCTAGGCATGGGCAGAGGACCGGAGCAAAAATGGTCTCACCGGGCAAAGCAATAGATAAAGGACGAAGGAAGTAGTCAACTAGCTCTTTCTTGATCCCCTTGGCTAGTAGGTCTTAGGCCTAAAGAAACTCTTGCATGTTGTCCTAATGAAAGATTAGATTACCTAATTATAACAAGATCATCCTCAACTTGGACTCTAGGGAGGTCACTAGTTGTCTCTTCTTCCATGGCATGTATTATTTGCGTTCCCAGGCCTGGAGTATCACCAACTGGAATGCTTGGGATCGTACCAAAAATAGTTATGACCGTTAACTCGGTCATTATCACTTATTGATCCGATTGGAAACCTTCCTTTAAGGGGCTAGTGATCGCAGGCTGAACAAAAATTTAAGGGAGATGAAAGGAGAGGTTAGCGACATTAATCTGTGTCATGTAAGCTCTCTTAAATATAGGTACGGTCAATGAAATTCCTTCGCTAGACTAAAGATTTACATGAGTAGGAGCTTCACCTGAATTCCTTTCCAAAATAGGGGATAACATGCTTGTCTTCAGCATCTATGATGCATCTGGGTTGTACGTTGGATCCGACGGAGAAATGGAAATAGTTAGGAGTTCGAAGGCGAGACCTATAATAGGATCTTGACGGGTGGTTCGAGAGCCTTCACCTTGATCTTTCTGGATCATAAGAGCCAACTCCAGATGCAAAATGAACTCACCAGCTTAGAGCACTTCAATCTCATCCTAGTTCAGAATCTCGTGCTTTAGCTCTGCTAGATTCATCTCCCTTCGGAGCCTGTTGTTCTTCTCGAATGATCTACTCCCATGCCAAGGCTAAAGCTTGAGGATAGTCTTTGCCAAGCTACTACAAATACCTGAATTTGATGACATTAGAATTGTAATTAACGATGAGTGGCTTGAACCTGTTATTGATCTATCTCTCCGCAACTGCCACCAACTCATCCACGTTCTTAGCTTTTTCCAATGCATCGTCTCACTGTTTACGGGCATCAAGAATCTCATCATAGTATCCCTGAGTTATTATAAGGGCTTCGTTCTTCTCTCTTTACTCCTTTTTGAGTTGTGCCTTAAGTTCCTCCACTTCTTTTGCCAACTCATGGTTCCTGTGGTGAAAAGATTTGACTTGGATTAAATGGTCCTTTCTTTCCCACTAGACCGTCTCATTTAGGTCCTTAGCTTTCTGTTCAGCATCTTCTTTTACCTTCTTCATCTCTACAACCTATACGTCGAGGTGATCGATGGTATCATCATTCTAATTTTTTATAAGTTATAGTCCTACGGACTCAACCTCCACGCACTCAGCGTATTCAGAGACCTGCTTGACCAATCTATTCCAAATTAGATATAGGTCATAATCGTCACTAACATATGCTACCATATGGCCTTGACATCTAGGGGAATGTCCTTCAAATTAGGAGAAAACTTAAATGTCTTTAAAACAAATATTTGGGAAGCGGTGTTGTAATTTATCCATCTGAGGGTTGGATGCACTTAATTATTCTATTGTGATGATAGGTTGCTCGATAGATCTTTTACCAGTTTTGTAGCGAGAGGAGTCGGAAGTAGCGAGCTTTGATGATCGATCAGAATGTTGAGAAGTGTGAGATGGTGCTATTTCGTGGTAGAAAAGAAAGCACGAGAGATATGATCATGACGAACGTCATCGAGAGGGTTAGTGTGCCTGTCCAAACCCTTGGGTTAGGGAGATTTGGATCTAGATCAATACCTCGATGATTAATCGTGTGACTGATAACCCTTCTCTCGGCCTCCACTATCGCGGCTTAAATGTCGACTAGAACTAGAGTCATGGCCGGTGCCATGAGGGTGCATGCTTGGCTTATGTCTTAGGCGATAGGTCACCTGATCCTCGAGAGATTCATACATACCATGTTGTTCAATTTGATCAACAAATGAGACAAAGACGAATCAACATTGATAGGATAATAACATTACACAAGCTGAACAAACTGCAGTGCATGTGTGCATGCATGCAAGCATCCTAGTGTCCCTTGACGGACTAAGGGTTAAAATTTTGCTGACAAGGATAATCTCCCCTGCTTAGCTAGAAGGCACATCTTCTTGGAAACAAATAGGGGATACAATATCCTCGATGTTCATATTACAAAGAATATTGAAATGGATATCGTCCGGTATTGGCCCTAGAACAGCATAAATATCCTCAGAGGGCTGTATCAGATTTTCAAACGCGACCATGACCAGCGAAGTCGGAGTCTGCCTTATGATGATTTTAATCTTTAGGCTTCTTTTTCGAAGAGGTTGTTGGCCATGACCACCCTCATCAACATATGGATCATAGCCCATATCATCATCATCATAGCTAGCTCTACCACCTTCACCCACCCCAGTGTGTTCCCGTGCTCCTTCAGTTTTGGCAATCGGACTTTGGACTAGGGCATTATTGAACCTCCATCATCCCCGGATGAGGAGCTATCCTCCTTACTTTCCAAGGTAGCTAGAACTTGATCGATCCTGTGGTCTGCCTCTAACAAATTGTATGCCTAGAAATTTCATCAGTAAGCAATGTCTTTGCCATCCTTTCTGCCTCTAGGACTTTATGAATCAACCGAAGAGTCTTTGCTAGGGTCACGTTGCTAGGCTTGATCGAGACATTTGAAAGAACAAAAGAAAATGATCTAAGAAAAAAAGCTATGAATGGATCTTAGATGAAAAGAATAACAACAAGACTTATGTCTAGATAGCCACCGCTGTGCGAATTTAAGCAGGCAGCGGACCAAGAAATATTCGTCTTTAATCTAACTCAATTTATTCCAAGTTCTAGTTACTATTCTACAATTCTTAGATGATTGCAAAAGGCGAGGGAAGGACTTCCCAAGCGATGCTTGAAACTGTATAGATATCAAATTTCTTTGTTGCTTGGAACATGACCGAAGCGACGAGTAAAAATGATGAACATGCTGCATACGAAGGCATAGTTGTCGGGGTGTAATTGGCCTGTAGCTAGCCTCATGAATTGCAGAACTCGCCAAACGAATTGGTTGAATGGTGGGATACACCCACCAAACACATATACCGATTACATGTGGTATATCCGACTGAAGGTTGATGTGTAGAAACTAGTACATCCTTGAATGGGATGCCATGTTGCTCATAGATCCTTCTAAGTGATCCCTCTGTAATCTTTAAGGCCACGGAATTGATAGGATTGTCTAATATTTCATCATCATCGAGGGTATCTTGATCAGCTTCAAATTCGAGACCCTCCACGATCTCGAGAGGGACCTTTGGAGGAAGTTGTCCAATATGCTGTAGAAAACATACATTTAATAATGCAAAAAGAGGAGCTCAGCTATGTTTGGTGCTACTGGCATGGTCGAAGAGAGGAGGGCCGGAGGAGACGGTGTTCGAGGTGGCTTGTGTGGTAAAGCGGCTCTTTGTTTCGATTGAGGAGTTTAGCGTTGGCAGGGAAGCCGAAGGGTGGCCAAGTCCGGTGTAGTGCTTGGTGATGGCAGATGTGGTAAGTGTCGGTGGAGGGAGTGGATAGCTTGCATGAGAAATGACAGCAGGTGGAAGCAAAAGTTTTGAAGAATGTAGGCTACAGGGAAAATCATGCATACCTGTCCTTATATATTTTCTTTTTGAAAGCTTGTACTTATGGAATAATGTTTATTTTTCAAGCATATAACATCAAGGTGGAAGGTGAAAAGGGAGAGCATGGTCCAAAGAGAAGGCACGAAGTACGAACAGTTCAGCAAGAAGGAAATGCAAACGTTATATTATAAACTTTGTTTATATATAATTTTTTTCAGTTTAACGTTTCGTAGCAAAACAACAAATAGAGGAAACGAATCAAAACATGAATGTAGTGGGAAGGGGGAAATTCAAAATATTAAATAGGAAAGGAAAAGCAATTAAAGATCAGTGAATAAATGTGATGCCCCACCTCTATACTCACACAAGCTAAGGACATTACGGAGCAATGTCGTCAACTAGCACGAAGAATAAGGCTATTGAGGAGCGACCCTCCATGTAACTACTTTGTGTGAGTACCAATATGCCAGATAAAACATGAAATCTGTCATATCGAATACAAACTCAAAGCTACTACACAGTAGCTATGTGGTCTTGGAAAACAAATATAAAATAAGCTTAACACAAAATCAGTCATAGATATTCATGGGCGGAAATAGATATGAATAAAACAAATGGAAGTGTACATCAAAGTAGTGGTCATGCAAGATCCACTACATCACAAAAGAATAGTTACAAGTGCTAGACAAAAGAGTATGTATACATCAAGGAGTCTCTATCTCGAATGTATAAAACAAAAACTACTAAGCTAAGTAGTTAGCCAAAAGTCAAATGACGGACCCTGATAAGAAGTCAAGTTGAAGCACCTGAAATACCTTGATCTGACTTGAGTATTATTTAAGAAGAAAATAATAAACGGATTAGTCTAGCTATAAATACCAGATAAAGTGAGGTAGGATAAGAGATATGAAAAAAATGTATGATAACATTAATGCCATACTGTGACAAGTATACATTTAACAACAACAAAAATCATACAATATCTCAAGAATCCCAAACACCAAAAAGAATGTCATATTTTTTCTGTTATTCACCAAACCACAAATATTGACAAACATACCAATGTCAATCGCAAAAATTGGTGAAACGCAAATTCCAGAAATCATCAATTAGAAATCCAAAAATCACAAAGGCGGAGGCCTATCACAAACGGAAGCATGAAAACTCGCCAACACGTGTATCACAAACAGGACGCTATCCTATGGTTGCTAATCATCGAGTCGGTGCAAAGACGTAGTACAATATTGGCACGCCCGAGGAACCTGAAACTTAAATGATTTAAAACAATGACGTAGTACAATAACGGTACGCTCGATGAACCTGATAAGCCGGAACAACGATGTAGTACAATAATAGTACATCCGAAGAACCAAACTCCATAAAAGAACATGGGTCGCTAGCCCATAAAAATGAGTCGAAACTCCAAAGAACGGTCAAAAGACCATGGGTCATTAGCCCATAAAAATGAGAAGAAGCTCCATAAAATCGAGGTATAGTCCCCAACGTGGACAAAGAGAGATGAAGCTTAACATAACGGGATATTGTCCCCCACGTGGACAAAGAGACATCGCATATCGCTAGTCTAAACCATAAAATGATCACCATGGATCAATAAGAAGTGTGAATTACACTAAGCTAGTAAATAAATGATTTTAGCTTCATGTCCCATAACCACTGGCTTAACTTAAATATTTACGAATAAATTATAGATTTCCACTTGAAATTTGTCACAAGATTTCAATCGGACAAGTCTAGGAATTAACCGACAAAGAAAACGCAAGCGTTTCATACAACTTGTTTTGCTAAGTCGTTTAATTAGATTTCTCATACGAATGAGGTAAAGGTTGGTATATACTAATAGATTGGAAAACGATTTTGAAAACGAGCTTTATATTGAAAGTAACATTGAAATCGTTTTGTGAAAGGATTTGAATATTTACTACTAGCATAGAAACCTTTGTATTTTAAAGTGACAAATCACAGAAAATGATTGTGAAAACAATCGATCACCCAAAGTTCACATTCAATGACGTGAATCAAATCCATAAAAATCGATATCAAATCCATCAAATGTATATTCCCAAAAATCTAGAAAGAGGTCATCAAAGTCGATAATAAATGATGACGATCAATCGGATTAACCAAAAATCAATATAAATGGAGACCCATCAAAAACAAGCAAGATAGCTGAAATTAGTAGCCACCAGACGTCTGGTGGTTCTCCCAGATGTTTGAGCTGAAAGATTGGAAATTTTATTCCAGATCGCCCAGACGTCTAGGAAATAAGCTCAGACGTCTGAGCTGATGGTCTGAAATTTTATTCCCGTAGCTCTAGATGTCTGGGCAAACTTCCAGACGTTTAAGCTGAAGCTCAGAACAAGAATCTTCCTTGGCCATTGATTGCCAATTTGTCTCGGAGGCTATGGAACGAGCGGCGATTGTTTGGGATTTACGCCAAGCGACAACCCAGCCCTATAGGCTCATCAATACACTCCAAACAACATGTCAAAACATCCAATGTAGGATTTTCATAGATTTTGACTTCAAAATACCAAAAATTGAAAAATCCATCAAACCAATTCAAATCAAAACCAATTGGTCGTGCAATAGATGTTAGGAATTCATACCTAACAACAATAAAGACTATAGACATAAATGTGAGTTCAAGAACTCACCTTTAAACCAAAACACAACATATGAGAAGCTCTAAAACAAAGGACAGATCAACCACTCTTCAACTTTAACTCTAGAAGCTCAAATCTATGATCATAGACAAATATTTCCTAAATTAGGTTATATATAGGAAATTTCTAAAATCGAAGAGGAATTAAGATGGAGAAGATGAAGAGGATGCTTACCTAAGCTTCTTTTTGATTTATAACTTGAAGTTGAATTTCCTAAGAGAATTAGAGCTTAGGAATTTCTAATCTCTTTTCTTTTCCCCCATTTTTCTAGGGCTTGAGGGTGTTAGGAAATGAGGAATGAAATGAATGAAAATGAGTGGAGTTAGGGTATTTGATAGAGTATTTGGGTTAGTGGGCTGAAACCCAAACCCAAAGCCCAATAGAAAAATACCAAAATTCTAATCAACTTCGAACATATCGATATTTATACTCAAAAAGGTCGCTAATTCAATTTTGAACTCAATGGAAGTGGTCTCGAGTCCTAATTCGATGGTTTACAAAAAGTGGCATTTCGGACTTTAACTGACTAACGGTGCTATATTTAAATAAATCATTTAAATATACAATAATAAAATATACGGGTTGTTACAGACTTCCCTTCTTAAAGAAATTGCATCCTCGCAATACTTAAGAAGAAAATAAAGAGTAACAACCATAAAAGCATATCAACACAAAAGAAAATTTGAAGTAAAAAGTTCACGTTAAGGAGCATGAGAGAGTATGTCTGGACGTGTTCGCTCGATGAATTCCCTAGATTCCCAAGAGCAATCCTTAGGATTTGAGGACCATTGAACTTTCACAAGTGGAACATCTTTATTTCGAAGGTGTCTAACCTCCGTAGCAATGATACAAATAGGATGTTGCTCATAAGTCAAATTAGGTGAAACTTCAATTTCTTCAACAACACCGGTCTCAAGAATAGAATCGGAATCCATAAGGCATTTTCGTAGTTGAGAGACGTTTGAGAGACGTGGAAAACGTCATGAATAGCAGAAAATTGAGCCGGTAATAAAAGGCGATAAGCCACGGAACCAATGCGTTCGATGATGGGAAATGGACCAATATATTGAGGTGCTAATTTTCCCGATCGACTGAAATGCACAACACCTATCATAGGTGAAACACGAATAAACATCAAATCTTCCACAAAAAATTCTAAATTCCTTCTTCTATTATCAGCGTAGGATTTTTGTCTACTTTAAGCTTCTTTCATCCTATGATGAATAAGGTCTATCTTTTCTGTGGAATCAGGAATAAAATCTGGACCTAAAACCAGCTTCTCACCGGCCTTAAACCAACAAGAAGGAGATTGGCGTGGCCTTCCATAAAGTGCCTCAAAAGGTGCCATACCAATAATAGATTGTAAGCTATTATTATAGAAAAACTCAACATGAGAAGTATGATCTTCCCAACTTCCACCAAAATCAAGAACACATACACGAAGAAGATCTTCAAGAGTTTGATTCACACGCTCGGTTTGTCCATCGGACTGAAGATGATAAGCGGTGCTAAAATTAAGCTTCGTTCCCAAAGCTTTTTGAAGACACTTCCAAAATCCACTAGTAAACAAGGGATTGTGATCACTAACAATAGAAGTAAGGACTCCGTGCAATTTAACAATTTCTCTGACATAGAATTTGGCCAAAAGAGGTACGGTCCGATTAGACCGAACGGGAATAAAATGGGCGGATTTTGTAAGTCTCTCAACAATCACCCATAAACTATCATGACTCGAACGAGAATGGGGAATACTAGCAATAAAGTCCATGGAGACTTGATCCCACTTCCAAACAGGAATATCCAAAGGTTGCAACAACCCACCGGGCCTTTGATGCTTGACCATTATGAGTTGACAAGTCATGCAACGCTTAATAAAGTTAGCAATATCAGATTTCATTCCATCCCAATAACAAAGTCGCTTCATATCCGCATACATTTTACTACTACCGAGATGAAAGAATCTTCTAAAATGTTTTTACGATGATCACTAATATTTGGCACGATAAGTCTACCAAATTTTCGAATGCCGCCACGAGCATCGATTTCAAAGTCTTTCAGACCATCAATAACAATTTTATCCCTACAACTTTGGCTAAGAAGAGCCAATTCAGGATCAAGCTTTTGAGCATCAAGGATGCGGTCTAAAAGAGATGGATGAGCCTCAAGGCTATATAAAACAAGAGATGAATATGAATTGGATTCAGGATCTCGAATCTCACAAGTGGACAAAGTCTCGAGAACATTCCATTAAGATATCATCATAGAAACAACCGCTTGTTGCTTTCGACTAAGGGCATCGGCATCGTAATTTTCCTTTCTTGGAGTGTAAAGAATATCAAGATCATAAGATGTAAGGAACTCTAGCCAACATTGTTGATGCAAATTAAGTTCCTTTTGAGAAAATAAATACTTCAAAGATTTATGATCAGTGTAGAGAACAAATTTCTCTCCCGAAAGATAATAACGTCAAATTCTAAGGGCGAAAACAATAGCCGCAAGCTCTAAATCATGAGTGACATATTTAGTCTTAGCAGGCTTTACTTGCCTAAAAGCATAAGCAATAACATGTTCATGGTGCATGAGAACGGCACCTAAACCAACACGACTAGCATTGGTATAAACAATAAAGTTTTGGTTCCCTTAGGGAATAACAAGAATAGAAGCATCGAAAATGAGTTCTTTTAATTTCTAAAAAGAATCTTCACATTTATCTGACGAAATGAACTTAACTCCCTTCTTTGCCAAACTAGTAAGAGGTATGGAAATTTTAGAAAAGTCTTTTACGAACCGATGGTAACAGCCCGCCAACCCGAGAAAACTACGGATTTCCATTACACTCTCCGGTCTCTTCCAATTTTGAATCGCTTCAATTTTTTAAGGATCCACGGAAATTCCGAATTTAGAAATAACATGTCCAAGAAATTTCACACGAGTTTGCCAAAAGTGGCACTTAGAAAATTTTTCTTTCAATTGGTTGCTCCTAAGAGTTTCCAATACAATCCGAAGATGTTTTTCATGCTCTTCCTCGGTTTTAGAATAAACAAGAATATCATCTATAGAGATGAGAACAAATCGATCAAGGAAGCCTTTGAAAACTTGATTCATAAGGTCAAAGAAAGAAGCTAAAGCATTCATTAAACCAAATGGCATGACAAAAAATTCATAAGATCCATAACGAGTACGGAACGATGTCAAAGAAATGCTATGCTCTGCAATATGAAGTTGATGAAAACCGGTTGTTAAGTCTAACTGTGAAAAGACTCTAGCACCGCTAAGTTAATCAAATAAATCATCAATCCGAGGTAAGGGATATTTATTCTTGATGGTGAGATCGTTAAGCTTGCGGTAGTCAACGCAAAGCCTAAGTGTACCATCGGATTTCTTCACAAAAGTAGCTAAAGCTCCCCAAGATGAGGAACTAGAAAAAATAAACTGCTTCGCTTCCAATTCAGAGAATTGCTCATGCATCTCCTCAGTTTCCTTATTGTACATACGATGAAGAGGACGAGTAATAGGTAGAGCTCCATGGATTTGATTAATTCTGAACTCTATTGGTCGCTTAG
Source organism: Allium cepa (assembly GCA_030765085.1). Lineage (NCBI taxonomy): Eukaryota > Viridiplantae > Streptophyta > Magnoliopsida > Asparagales > Amaryllidaceae > Allium > Allium cepa. Next base: position 759,848,430 of record CM060929.1, read on the forward strand.
GGGGTAATCCTAAAACGGGCTCAAATATGTCAGAAAATTCACGAACAACGTAAATGGGAGAAGTGACATCATCCTCATCTTCATTATCATCATCATGAGGGTTTAGAGAATATAAGGATGCCATCGAACTGGAATCTGAATCTTTAAGAACAATAGAAATCTTCTTAACAAATTGAGGATGTCGAAGATAAATAGTCCTCTCAGGACATAGGATGTGGGCTTCATAACGGTTAAACCAATCCATTCTAAAAATTATTCCAAAGCTAAGTAACGCATAATATACAAATCGGCTCGGAAAGAAAGATCACATAAAATAATCTCGACATCTTTACAAAGCAAACTGAGTGTTGCGGATTCACCAACCGCATTCGCTATTCTCAAAGAAGTCATCAAGCCCATAACATTTAAAGAAAAAGTATCAACAAGTTCTTTTGATATAAAAGAGTGGGATGCACCCGTGTCAAAAAGAACTCGAATAGGAAGATCACGAAACATAATAATGCCATCAAGGATAGAATGAGAAATACCTTGACCAAGAGAAGTGTTATTAGACGCTTGCACAACATTTAGTTTTCCCTCCTTCTTGCCTTGAAATTTGAGACACGAAGATAAAAGATGACCCAAAATTTTGCAACAACGACAATAAAGAGGTTTCGGGCACCTATTTGCATAATGGTCCTTAACACCAAAATTGTAGCATTCTCCATGACTAGGGGTAAGAGTCTTTGCTATCGAAGTTGCTTGCTTCCCTTTCTTATTGGGGTTAGGGACTTTGTACTTAATAGGCCACTTCTTCTTGTTGTTGAAGTTCGGTTTGGCACCCGAAATTGCAACATCACTATCTTTATCGGCCTCTTCAAGTTGAAGAGCGATTTCAACAGGCTGATCGAAAGAAACTTCTATTTTCAAAAGTAATGGCTTTTTGACGTTCTTATTCAAGCCATATACAAACCTCTGATTTTTCTTCATTGGGGTATTAATATACTCGACTCTATATTTAGAAAGAGATTCAAAAGATGAGTCTGTCACAGAAGATTCACCTTGAACAAGGTCAATAAACCGCCGAGCTAAAGTCATTTTTTCATCCTCCGGCACAAATTTGAATTCGATTCTTTCCCAGAATTGCTCCCAAGTAAGATCCGCTTCGATAATCTCAGAAACCAAAAGCTCATACCAATGTAATGCTCTTTCTTGAAGCATGCTAGAAGCCACTTGGACTCGATGGAGATCTATAAGATTCATGCGAGAAAAGATGCGGTCGCATGATCTACGCCAAGCTTGGACTTCTACAACATTTTCGGAACCCTTGAATGGCCTTCTACCCAAATTGGTATAATAACTGCACAAGCGTGCAAACCCAGATTTAGGATGAGTAGGCTCTAGAATGGGTCCGACAGCTTGATCATTCTTTACAAGATCTAAAATTTATTGGGCAGACATGAATACTCCATCCTGAGGAGTAGCACTGGATTGACCGGCGTTGGGACGGCCAGGTCTAACCATTTCTCTTTTTTAAGAAAGAAAGAAGAGGATAAAGGTTATTCTCAAAATAAATATCAAACAATCATGATTGATAAACGAGGCATCATAAAAGAAAATAGGATAGAACGAGTCTAATGACTCGAATTAAATCCTAAGGCACGATTCCGAAGAGAGACTTAGGATGATGATCCTTGCTTTAATATTCTATATTGTTCCAAAGTTTGGCTCTGACACCAAGCTATGATGCCCCACCTCTATGCTCACGCAATCCAAGGACACTACGGAGTAATGCCGTCTACTGGCATGAAGAATAAGGTTGTTGAGGAGCAACCCTTCGTGTAATTGCTTTGTGCGAGTACTGATATGCCAGATAAAATATGAAATCCTACGTGCCGAATACAAACTCAAAGCTACTACATAGTGGCTATGGGGTCTTCGAAAACAAATATAAAATAAGCATAACACAAAATTAGTCACAGATATTCATATCACAAAGGAGGAAACAAATATGAATAAAACACATAGAAGTGTACATCAAAGTAGTGGTCATGCAAAATCCACTACATCACAAAATAATAGGTACAAGTGCTAGACAAAAGAGTGTGTATACATCAAGGAGTCTATATCTCGAATGTATAAAACAAAAATTACTAAGCCAAGTAGTTAGCCGAAAGTCATATGACGAACCTTGATAAGAAGTCAAGTTGAAGCACCTAAAATACCCTGGTCTGACCCGAGTATTATTTGAGAAGAAATAATAAACGGATCAGTCTAGCTATAAATACCAGATAAAATGAGGTAGGATAAGAGATATGACAAAAATGTATGATAACAATAATGCCATACTATGACAAGTATACATTTAACAACAACGAAAATCTAATATCTCAAGAATCTCAAACACCAAAATGAATGTCATATTCTTTCTTTTCTTCACCAAACCACAAATATTGACAAATATATCAATGCCAATCGCAAAAATTGGTGAAACACAAATTCCAGAAATCATCAATTAGAAATTCAGAAATCACAAAGGGAGAGGCAAATCACAAATGGGAATATGAAACCTCGCCAACAAGTGTATCACAAATGGGACGCTATGCCATGGTCGTTAACTATAGAGCTGGTGCAACGACATAGTACAATATCGATACACCCGAGGAACCTCAAACTCAAATAATTCAGGACAATGGCATAGTACAACAATGGTAAACCGGATGAACCTGATAAGCTAGAACAACGATGTAGTACAACAACGGTACATCCAAAGAAACAAACTCCATAAAAGAACATGGGTCGCTAGCCCATAAAAATGAGTCAAAACTCCAAAGAATAGTCAAAAGACCACGGGTCGTTAGCCCATAAAAATGAGACGAAGCTCCATAAAATCGAGTTACAGTCCCTGACATGGAAAAAGGGAGACGAAGCTCAACATAACGGGGTACTGTCCCCCATGCGGACAAAGAGACATCGCATATCGCTAGTCTAAACCATAAAATTATCACTATGGATCAATAAGAAGTGTGAATTACACTAAGCTAGTAAATAAATGAGTTAACTTCATGTCCTATAACCATTGGCTTAACTTAAATGTTTAGGAACAAATTGTAGATTTCCACTCAAAAATTGTCACAAGATTTCAATCAAACAAGTCCAAGAATTAACCGATAAAGAAAATGCAAGTGTTTCATATCACTCTTTTTGCTAAGTCGTTTAATTAGATTTCTCATACGAATGAGGTAAAGGTTTGTATATACTACTAGATTGGAAGATGGTTTTGAAAATGAGCTTTATATTGAAAGTAACGTTGAAATCGTTTTGTGGAAGGGTTTGAATATTTACTACTAGTATAGAAACATTTGTATTTTAAAATGATAAATCATAGAAACGATTGTAAAAACAATCGATCACCCAAAGTTCACATTCGATGACCTAAATCAAATCCATAAAAATCGATATCAAATCCATCAAATAAATGTTCCTAAAAATCTAGAAAGAGGTCATCAAAGTCGATAATAAATGATGACGATTAATCGGATCAACCAAAAATCGGTATAAATAGAAACCCATCAAAACAAGCAAGATGGCTGAAATTAGCAGCGTCAGACGTATGGTGGTTCTCCCAGACGTCTAAGTCGAAAGACTGGAATTTTTATTCCAGATCGCCCAGACGTCTGGGAAGTAAGCTCTGACGTCTGAGCTGATGGTCTGGAATTTTATTCCCGTAGCTCCAGACGTTTGGGTATACTTCCATACGTTTGAGCTGAAGCACAGAACAAGAATCTGCCTTGGCCATTGATGGCCAATTTGTCTCGGAGGCTATCGAACGAGCGGCGATGGTTTGGGATTTATGTCAAGCGACAACCCAGCCTTATATGCTCTTCAATACAATCCAAACAACATGTCAAAACATCCAATGTAGGATTTTCATAGATTTTGACTACAAAATACAAAAAATTGGAAAATTCATCAAACCAATTCAAATCAAAAGCAATTGGTCATGCAATAAATGTTAGGAATTCATACATAATAATAGTGAAGACTATAGACATAGATGTGAGTTTAAGAACCCACCTTTAAACCAAAACACAACAAATGAGAAGCTCTAAAACAGAGGAAAGATCAACCACTCTTCAACTTCAACTCTAGAAGCTCAAATCTATGATAATAGACAAATATTTCCTAAATTAGGTTATAAAAAAATTCTGAAATTGAAGAGGAATTGAGATGGAGAAGTTGAAGATGATGCTTACCTGAGCTTCTCTTTGATTTATAACTTGAAGTTCAATTTCCTAAGAGAATTAGAGCTTAGGAATTTCTAATCTCTTTTCTTTTCCCTCATTTTTCTAGGGCCTGAGAGTGTTAGGAAATGAGGAATGAAATGAATGAAAATGAGTGGAGTTAGGGTATTGATGGAGAAGTTAGGTTAGTGGGCTGAAACCCAAACCCAAAGCCCAATAGAAAATTACCAAAATTATAATCAACTCCAAACATATTGATGTTTATACTCAAAAAATTCGCAAACACCATTTTGAACTCAATGGAAGTATTCTCGAGTCCTAATTCGACGGTTTACAAAAAGTTACATTTCAGACTTTAATCGGACTATCGATGCTATATATAAATAAATCATTTAAATATACAATCGTAAAATATGCAGGTTGTTACAACAAATATCAAGCTTTGAAGTTTAAAAGAAAAAATAAAAATAAATAAATAAGTGATAAAGGTAACCGTTTAAATAAATGAGTACAAAACGTACGTTTAGACTTTCGAAACACTATGGGATAGCAACGGGCAAATTTTAGTAAATAATGAAATAACAGTTATAGTGAAAGTTAGTGGCTATTTGAATTTCCACATAAGATAAATGAGAGAGTGTAGGGAACCCAAAAGCCAAGTTGCGGAACCGATATGGAAATCTTTCTGTAGATTTCGTTGTTTCTCGAACTTCGAAACACACAAATGAATATACCACGGTGATCAGCATGACGAGATGATCAAAACGGTATACAGATATCTGTGGTAAGATCATTCTATCAAAAATCGATATCGGTACCAAAAAATGCTGCAAATTTGCCAGAAATAAGATAAACTGAGCAATAGCAGTCCAAATTTGATGAAACGAAAAATGACGTCATGCTCAGAAGATGATTTACAAATTTATTATATGAAAACATTCGGGTTTGGAAGAAATTTTATTAACATCAAATATTAACTGATTTGAATTTAAATAAAATTACACAATAAAATAAACTTTAATATTATCAGATGAAAATTTACTAGTTGTTAGGTTAAAATAGACGTATTCCAAATATTAAAATTTTATTTTCAAATTCATTAATTTAAAATTTCACAAAAACTCAGTTAACTATGTAAATAAAACCATCAAAATTTATGGGTCGTTACACTCTCCCTCACTCTAAACTTTTCATGCTCGAAAAGGAAGGAGGTAGGAGAATAGAAACAACCTGAAAAAGAAGATAGATTGAAATACCAAATACAACAAATTAGTTTGAAATCAAATAAACTACATTCATTTTAAATTTGTTACATCCATTTGATTGATTCTAATTTCTTTTATTTAATAGATCAAATTTATGGTGTTCACATTTGATTGATTTCACTTTCATATATTTTCATTCAATTGATTTGTCTCAAATTTATTAACATTTATTGCACAATTCTATTTGATCAACCATAGTAAATTCCACCTCAACAATTGACTTCAGCTATTCAAAACCATATAGATTTCAATCTTAAATAAATTAATATTCAATAATTTGGTTTAATCCATTTTACTAAATCAATAACTATTTATTATATCCCTAATTTATTGATCCAACTTAATGTATTTAAATCAATTGACTTGATTTCCATTTATTAGCATTTGTTACAAAATTTCCTTTTCAAAGCAAAATTTTATTTGATTTAACTCGTTTATTTACCCATTTATTAAATCCATTTGGCTCTAGTCAAGCTGATTTCCCTAAAAATTTGGATTTTACTATTCTTAAGTTCATATTTATTTGCTTAACTAGCATTCTCCTTTATTTATTTAATTATTCCACTTAATATACATTCTGCAACATATATTATGTGTATAAACATCTTATAACCCTATATTATTCAGCAAAAAAATTTCCCTTTTGTTATCCAATTTATATCTTATTACTTATCATAGAGTATACTATTCAACTACATTCTAATTACATTTAAACTTTCTGGGAAAGTTATACATATTTAGAATGTAGTTTAGTGGTATACAAATAAGTTAATGCAAATTCATTATTTCAGGTTGGTTTAGTTCCATTTATCATTTCAAATATCCCAATTATTCAAACATTTCACTTTATTTCAATAATTGAAACCATTTCTTAATATAAAACTTAAGATTCAAATTTTCAGTTTCACTTCAAACTATTTTGAAATAATAATATACATATATTTTTTAAATCAAATTATACACAAGAAATTTAAATTAAATTCATTTTCCAAAACAAAAGTGTAGTAAAGCTGTAACGACCCGTAAATTTCAATGATTAAAAATTGTTAATTTAATAAGATTTTTGAAATTTATTAATTAAGAAAATAAAAATTTGTGAATTACTAATAAAAATAATAACTAGAATGAAATTCAAATTAATTGAAATAGTGGAAATATTATAATTTTTTATAAATGAAATATAAGAAAAACAAGTGAAATTATTGAATTAATGTATGAAATAGTATAATAGATAGAAATTGTTTGTGAAGAATGAACATACTATACAAGTATTATAAAGGGATAATGGTGACAAATGGTTGTTGTTACTAGTTAATTTACCAATTACAAGTAAAAGTAATTAAATGTTACTTTAATGATAATTAATATAATAGTGGAAAGTGTGAATGTAAATTAAATAGAAACGTAAATTTATTTATAAGGTAGTAGTTGATGTAATAAAAGTATGAAACCAAGTAAATAAATTAATTGAGAATATAAATCGTAGTTAATGTACATATTTGGCAAATATAATAAAATGGAAATATTGAAGTATGTAATGCAAGGGTATCATAAATAGTAATGGAATAAAATTAGTGTTATATATGGAATAATAACCTGGGTTGATAGTTAACAAACTTAAATGCAATTAAAAGTAAATAGGTGACAATTGATATAGGTTGTTTATTTATTTAATGTGTTAAATAAACTGGTAATCAATTGCAATAAATCCAAATTAAATGTTATGTTGGTGTAAATTAAGGGGATAATTGGAAATAATGTCAATCCTATTTATAATATGAAAATTTGTGAAATTTAAAAGAATGGGAGTCGGGATTTATTTATTTATTGGAATTTAAATTTAAATAATTGGATCTATTACAAATAAGAAGAATTAAATATTAAATTTTTCGTTAACTAAAATAAAGATGGAATATGAGAAAATTAATGTAATAGTTTTGAATCCTATGTTAAATCCATCTATTTGAAAATAATGAATGGAATATTTATTGATTGATTTAGTTTAATGGAATTATTGGGAATTTTATTTATAAATTCTTAATTCAATAAGTTGAGGTTAGCATGAAATTGATAAATTAATTAACTTTAAATTGATATCTAAATTTGTCAAATTTGTGTGAATGATTTGGAAATATAAAAATGATAAGAATTGTCAATTTTAGAATTGAAATTGGAAATTTGATTTAATTAATCAATTATTAATTTATTTAATTAATTAATGTAAAAATAGCCATTTTGGCCACTAACTCCGATTTCAACGAAACCAGTTTCATCGGATTCGTAACGGTGAATTATTGTAGGATTTCAAGTTTCGTAGCGATCGGACTTGTCGTTTGATCGTACGGACACGAAACGCCTTTAAATCAATGAAATTGAAATCAACTGAAATCAATTTGAAATAAATTGATGCTAGCATAACTTCTTCATACGATGGAATTTGGACCTGAAACATGTTCCATTGATTTTTAAATATTTTAAAACATCTATTTTGATATATGGGTTGACCCAGTTTCGTTCCAGAGACAGAACGGGCTTTTCCGTGCCATTTTATCGTTCAACGCATATATCAATTTGGTCCATCTATTCTATTTCAGTTTTAACTATAAATACCCTGTTATAAACCCTAATTGTCCCTCATTGTCATTTATCCGTACTTACAATTCCTCCTCGACTCCTTATTTCAATGGCAGACAAAACAAAAATTCCCAGTTCCAATTTCAATATCAAATTCATATCAAAATTTCAAACTCCATAAAATATGTCAAATTTTATATCGTCGAAAAGCTCTCGAAGAGCGCATATCAATTCTGTGATTCATTTGTCAGTTAGATGCACTGTTCGTCCATAAATTTATGAAAAAATATTGACCGTTCATCACGTTCCGATGAACGTCGATGGATCATCAAATTGATTATACTGCAGGGTAGAGATCATCGAGGGTATTCGATCAGTGTTGTTCGCGTGTCGAATCAATGGCTAGATCGCCTCGATTAATTTGATCTAGGGCTTGGTTTAGGGGGCGGCTATGGGTTTTATCAACTGTCGACGTCGCAGTGGGGGGCCGGAGACGTGGTAAAGGTAGCTTGGACGATGCCGGTAGGGCGATGGTGGTGGCCACGGCCCGTGTGGAAGGCAGTGTCGATCGTGGTTACTTTTTTTGCGTTCGTGCAGTCGATCGTGTTTCACGTGTGCTGGTGATTGAAGGAGCTGATGTGGTAATGGATGTTGACTTGTTGTTTTTATTATTTTATTTTTATATTTAAATTCGTTCAAATGTTCCGACTTTAATAATTTTTGCGTATGACATCCGTTTTACGCACGGTTTTCTCTGATAGGTTCGTACTGGAATTCTGGACATTATGGCTTTGGTTTGGACGAATTCTGAGACCATTTGAATTTTGGGTTTAAATTGGATTTAAATTCAACTTAAATTCAAAAGGTGAGTGCTTTAACCCACTCACAACTTCTAAAATTTCTTATGTGTGTTAAATTAATTTCTGATGTGATCAGAAATTTATTTATTGCTTTGTGGTATATTTTATCATCATTCCATTTAAATTGAATTTATTGAATTAAATTTATTATTGCATATGAACTGCCAGTTAAATTAATTATTATTGAATATAAACTGCCAGTAATTAACTGTTATTTATTATCTGTTCTATATTAATGTTATTGTTTGAATTGGATGATGATTGTTATAAATGGTTGGTGATTGATATTGGATGAATGGATGTTGTATTATATATTATTATAAACTGCAAGTTGTTATGCATTTTTATTTTTTGGGATTGCGGTTTGAAATGATATACAACCGTATTTATGTTCTAAATTATGGATTAAAATGATAAATATCTGTATCACTTGACCATAGAATAGAAAATCTTATACAGACACGGTGGTATATATATATATATATATATATAATTTGAGATTGATTTCTATATTTTTGGAAAGAAATATACGGTTTAATAAATATTAATTTTTGATATTATATAAATATTATTTTATATATATAGAAATTCTTGAATTTAAGCTATGTATAAATTTGTTTAATAAAAATAAGTTTAAAAATGGAGTTTGATTGTATTATATTATATGGTTAAGTACCTGTTTAAGATTTGTATATATAGAGAGAGTTTTAATGACTTAAATAAAAATTAAGTTGGAAGATATATATGAAATTGGTTTGAATTGAATTATTTAAGAATTATACTCGAATAAATTGATTTGAAATTTAAATAAAATTGAGATTTTAAAGGGTATGATTCTTAAAACTTGATTTGGTTTAGAGTGATTTAAATGAGTATAAAGTTGATTTAAATGAATATATCAAGTTAAATAAATTGAAAGAATATCCAGTTATGTGAATTTAAAAGTTTTCTTAAATGATATTGGATTTATTACGTAAACATTTCAAATCTAAATAATAGTAATTGAATTTGATGTATATGAGATTATCAAAGAATTAAATTGGAAATTTAAAAGGTATAATTATAACTTGATTTTGGGTTCTAGGTGAATTAAATGATTATTTCAAGTATAAATGAATTGAAGGCAATATTTAGTTATTTGTAATTTGAGTCTTATTTAAATGATAAGGGGTTTATTATGTAAAATATTTTAAACCTAAATAATAAAAAATTAAATTGTTGAATCAAAATTATCAAATTTAGTTTAGAAATTTTGGAATATTTAAAGCCTTGAAATATATCGAAATTGAAATGTTTTATCGAAATTGAAATGTTTCGAAGTTATGAATTTCAAAGTATTATGTTTTAAATGTGTTAAAATTTCAAATGTTTGGTTTTGAAGTGTATAATTTGGAAGTGCTATGATTTTGGAAAAGGGATATATTTGAAATAAAATAATATTATATTGATTTGAAATAAAAGGATATCATATTGATTTGGTTTTAAAATGGAAATGATATCGTATTTATATGATTTTGAAATGGATATTTTATTCTGGTTTTAAAAGTATAAACTATTTTGAAAAGACCGCGGTGTTATAATAATGTTTGGTTGTTAAAGACACCGGGATCGGAAGTTGTCATACTCTCTGCCAACTCCGTAAACCACTTTAGCAACCGTGTACACGGTAGAGGTTCCAGAATGAAGCAGGATGGTGGTGGCGTTTCCTTGGAGGTAAATACATGGACCCGATTCCCGTGAGTTGGTATAAGGTGGCTAAAATAGGAGCGATCGACTGGCTAACAAGGTAGCACCTTTTATCGGACACATCCCCTCGATATTTTACTCTGACATTGGATTGATTCAGTGGCCACTTTTGATTTTTGATTTGGGCGTGTGGCTCGAGGTGGGCGATAGTAGCTGCTACGCGCTACCACCGGTCCGCAAGCGTAAATGGTATATCTCCCTGGCATTGCCTAGTTGTGTCGTGTCACCTAACCTAGCGCACCTTGTACGAGTTTGATTTGTGTCGTACCTATGGAGTATCCTCTGGTAGCCTCCCGATCAGGAGGTATTACGGTACTGTATAGACTATTGGCACTATTACGTGTTAAGGGCTATATGGGTAACCCCTTAACGCTGTTTAAAAGTTAGTTTATTTTACTATTAGACACTATTATAATAGCGAAATATTACTATGTAGTAAATAGTTTAACGGATCCTTAGAAGATGTGAATCCCGAGTATCTCTTGAGTTACTGCACTCACGATAGACACTGGATAGGAGATGTCAAATCCCATAAACATCTCTGACACCGTTCCACTCATATTATTTGCTGTTGATTTAACTTACATAAGATCTTTTAGTTCTGACTCGAGTGTTTTGTCCTTCGCTCGGGTCAGCCTGAGCATTTCAAGATTTGGTAGACCGTATTCTGAAGGACGAAGACGAAGATTTATTATTATTTATTATCGTATTCCACTACATTCATACTGTTCCGCTACATTATTTATTATTCTCTGGTATGTGTAACTCTGATATGTATTGTATAAGCTTCATGAACTGTATATTTGATTATTATATTTTATCGTTCCGCTGCAAGATTCTGTTTTTTTTTTCCTCTGCTTTTTCTTATTTACCCCATAACAGTCCACCCTTCTGTATGGTTTAAGTCTGACGTGTGTGGTTTATCGTCGATTTAAAGCATACAAAAAGGCGGCCCGTTATATCTGGTATCAGAGCTTTGGTTTAGCAATAAACCTTAGCTTTGTGGGGTCTGACTCTTTGTTAATAGGGTAGTAATACCCTATGATGAGTCGCTGAGTTTATATATATGAGAGAGCGTATTTGTTAGTGTTATAAAAAGGTTTTAATATTGTGTTAATTTGTTCCATTTTGTATTTATAAATTCGGGTTGATGCATGGGACGCTATGACATCAATAGGGATTTCTAAACACTTAATTGGACTGACCGACAAAATATCTGTTTTGAATATTGGTGAATGAAATAATTTTGCCTATTATATTTTCTATATATAAAATAATTTTTTATAAAGTTGTACTTTGTTGTAATATATTGGTTGTTAGGTAGTGTAATCTATAAATATTGGTAAAGTTGGATTTGAAAAAAAAATGAAATCGGAAATTTAGGACCTAAGTTTAAGAATTTTTGAAAATCTATTTCAAAGGATTTTGAAATATAATAATATTATTTAGAAGTATTTTCTGATACAAATATTTCAATATAATTTGAAAGAAATGTTTTAAAAAAAATTCTTGGAAAGTAATAAGTTATGTGCTCCCCTCTCTGTCGCTGGAAAATAATTTCGGTGATGAGTGCACGCATCATCGACTTTCGTTTTCGAGTTTCGAAGTGGGAAGGCCACTGTAGCAGTTTTACTGTAGGCTTATTTTGATAAACAAATATAAAATTTCAAATTGTTTTAAATATAATTGGATATATAAATTGTAAGTATATATTTATCTATTATTTTAAAATAATTTGAAATTAAACCCGGTATTTAATTTTTAAGTTTTCGCTAATTAATAGTTTTAATCAGGGTAGTGAAATGGAAGTTAACTAATAATTGGAACCTTTAATTAAAATATGAGATTAAATGCCAGGTAATAAATGAAATTTCCAGAAATTTGAAGTTGTAACTTATAAAATAAAGGATATGATTTTTGAACATTAAATTAATTAAAGAAATGAGGTGAACTTGTATAAATTTCAATTACATTCATAAAAACATACATATAACTTACCAAATATTAAAAGTTCTAATGTTTAATAAGAAAATGTAATGGGAAATTTTACAAGTAAAATTTGAAATAATGAAGGTATTCAATGAAATTCTATTATAAATAAGAATTTGATGTTGTAATTGTTGTGAACTTAAGTTATAATTGAAATGTTACTATAATAAATGGTGATAGAAAGTAAGTATTATAAGAAAGTAATAAAAAACTTAAGTAGATGAACTGATATGCTAAAAAAATGAATTTAGCACAAATAATATTAATAAATGAATATAAATAAATGAAATTAGGTAATGAATGAATGCATAAATATAATGCAATAAAAAGAAAATGATATGACCTGAATAAATGAAAATGAATAATTGCAAGTAATAAAAAATATATTTAAAGAAATAAGTGTAAATTAAAAAGGTAAATCATTATATGAATGAAAAGGAAATCAAACAATAAATGTTGTGAAATGAAATTAATAAGAATGAATTTAATTTATGCTTGGAATTATTGTTTTTTTTGTTTATGGTTGTTTGGGTAAGGATACTTTAAATTTGTTTGGATTTATGAATAATCTATTTAGTTTCATCTAAGACCTTTGAGTAAATGGTGCACTTAATAGTTTACTCTCCATTCTGTACGATTTAAAGTTTTTGAACCCGAACAACTATTTGTTTGTTTGCCATGGGTGGTTGATTTTATAGGCTTCATATGGTGGTTGTATGTTGTGATTGCAAGTGATAGTTGTTTATATTGATTTGTTGCTATTGATTGAAACAACTTTAAATATTTCATTTTATATAATTATTAACCTCTTTTAGATTATATAAGTGAAATACAGGTTATGGAAGCAATTGCTACTGCATTTGGTTTCATAAATAAGTGTTTATTTGCCTGACAAATAGGTACATTTTCGGATTACGGTTTATAGCGTTATTATATTGTATTTTCTCGTGTTGGGATATATATTTTTTTGGGAAAATATGTTGTATATTGTTATATTTAATATATATTTTCCTCCGAGCCTCTCCGTACAAAGGAGACTCTGCCGAAATTTTCCGTAAATTTTGGACTTAGAAAAATTTTGAAAACTGTTTACCTAACTTTACTAATTTAAGTATAAAAAAGATTTAATGGTTATAAATTGGTATATTTTATTTAAATTAATTAATTTTGTAAATTTATTTGTTTATAAATTTAATATTTTAAGTAAGATATATTGTTTATTTACTTCTTCTTTTCCCTCCTTTTTCCTTTTCGGGGACGAAAGGTTTTGAGTGGTGGAGAGCGTAACGACCCGTAAATTTCAATGATTAAAATTTTTTAATTTATTAGATTTTTGAAATTTATTAATTAAGAAAAATAAAAATTTGTGAATTATTAATAAAAATAATAACTAGAATGAAATTCAAATTAATTGAAATAGTGGAAATATTATAATTTGTTATAAATGAAATATAAGAAAAAGAAATGAAATTATTGAATTAATGTATGAAATAGTATAATAGATGGAAATTGTTTATGAAGAATGAACATACAAGTATTATAAAGTGTAACGATCCCGGATTTTTTTCTAAGTTTAAATTGATAATTAATTTAATTTTTGAATAAAAATTATGAAATTAATTGGTAAATTGATTGAGTTTCTCCGAATTCAAAAAAAACATGTGTTTTATAAGTTAATTGAGAATAGAATTTGGGGTATATCTGAACATCGCAAATTTAAAAAAAAAATCTATTTGAATTGAATTGGGATTTATAAATAATGTAAAGACATCTGAAATTAATCTTATGAAATGTATTTTAAAAGTTGTGTAAATATAATGAATGAATGCAAAATGTAAATTAAATAAAACATAAGTATATATGTATATGGAGAAACAAGACAATAAGTATTTAAGTTAGAAATACATATTTAAATTAGAAATAGAAATAGATATATATAAGATAAATTAAAATATAAAGTGAATACATTAGAAAAATTATAACAACATATTAACTATAGAAATTCATTTATATTATAAAGCCACAAGACAAGAAGAATTTTTTTTATACATTCAAACAAGATAGGATATGTGTGTAGACATAAAAAGAAAATATGAAAATCTTTGAGCTTGCAAAAGAAGACACTAATGTATATATTCAAGTATGAACAATATATATAGATAAGTATGTAAGCTTGGACAATAAGACAAAGAAAATTAATACAAGTATCTTTAGCCCACCAAAGCAAGAAGATAGAAGCAAGACTATATGTGAATTGTGTATGCAAAACCAAAAAAAACAGAGAGAGAAGCTTCAACCTGAAAACAACACAGCAGTTAAACCTATTATCATCAACAAAACAAGGAAGTACATACAAGTAGGATATGCTGTAACTAAGAAAGGGAAACATGCATTTATTTCCATCATCTCAGCAGCACAAATAGGTCATTTCGAATGGATCAAAAATCATTTCAGCCGAAATCTTGCCTTAGTCAAAGTAAAGAAAGAAAAAATCTGACTAGAAGAGAAAATAACTATACTAGATAACACCTATATCACCTTGTACAAACATATAATCACCTGTAAACTTCTTTTATTTATATCAACTTTTCATTTCAGTTCGTTGATCAAAACTTAAACAAAACCTAAACTTAAACACCATTACAGCTTAAACAACAAGAAGATTAAAGAAATGATTTTTTTTTGCTAGCAGTTCATAGGATGTTTCAACATAGCAAGCTATGTTCTTTCTTCAGAAGCAAGATGAGTAAATAAACTATTCCAATACTTAAGTATCATTAAATCTGTGCATGGATATATTGCGTTTTGTGTAAATATGTTCAAGTTGTAGCTCTGTGTACATATTTGTGATTATTCTGTGTAATAGAAGATGTATGTTCTTCTTCTTGTTTTGGGTTACAGGGGAAAACAAATAAGAAATTTAAATTCATCTTATCTAATCATTACAGGGCTTAGGGTTTAAAATGAAATAAGTGTGTTTAAGCATAGATTATTGTCTAAAAATTGTTTCAAGCTCTATAGTGATGAATCGCCTCTGTAAACTTAGTTTTACAGAGCAAACTTCAACTATATGGTAAATTGGAGTGTCATGAATTATCATTTCACTTATATAACTTGAATTATCATTAGAAAATAGGATTTTTAAGCTTTGTATGGTGATTTTTAGAGGTGTGGTTTGAGAGCAGTTCGATAATGAACGGAGCATGGAGCTTTGCCAAATTCTGGCAACAGGCGACGTTTTGGAGGTCGGGGCTTCGCGTGGAGGTGGAGGGGCCTATGACGATGGTGGGAAAAATGCTTGAAGATGCTCACATTCACGGTAGTGATGGCGGCGAGCATTTTTCGTTCGTAAGCCTAATTTTGACGAGGCTTAGTTTTTCGAATCGCTTGTCATCTACGATTAATCGAGTGCGACGTGATTCAGGGGGAGGTAGAGGTCGCGTTGACAAAGTGATGGCCGGAATTTCAGGAGCTCTGGTGGACGGGGTTGCGAGGTCGACGTTTTTTCAGGTCTGGAGGAGTTCTTGTTCCATTAGTTTCCAGGATTCATTTTTGTACTCGATTTTGATTTCGAGAAGATGAGGGAGTTCTGGTGGTCGGGGAGAGGCTCGTGGAGGATCGTCTACTTGCTCGATGATCTGGAGTCGACTGGAGGCAAGCGGCGGTGACGTGTACATGCACGGAGCAATGGTTTTCTTGTGATCTGGGAATCTTGCTAAGTATTGGGTGGAAGCAGGAGGGAACAAGAGATTGTCTCGAGTATTTACTCGAAGCATTTCAGTGTGGACTCGAAGAAAACATGGTAGTGGCTCGGGTGGAAGTTTGCCAAGATTTTTAAAACAGAACCTGTTTCGTTCTTTTGAAATTTTAAAATTCAATTTTAAATTTTAAAGCAAAAGGTCTAAATATGAGTTTTAAAATCAAAGTTTAATTATAAACTCCGGTTTAGTTTGAAACTTAAGTTAGGGATAAATAAAGTTTTTAAAATTTAAACTTGTTAATATAACTTTAAAGTATTTAAAGGATTAAAAAGAATTTAAATTTAAAAATGGAATTTGAAATTTAAAGGAAGAATTTAAACAAAGGCTTAATTAGAATTTTGAAACCTGGACTTAAGTTTAAATTTGAAATTAAGATTTTGAAATAAAATAAGTTTTATAAATTTAAATGTTTAAATAAGTTTAAAATGCTTAAGTATACTTTAATATGTGAACTTAAGGGAAATTTGATTTTAACTCTTTTAAATTTCTTTATAACAAAAGTGATACATTAACATGTGAAGTTGAAGTTTAAAAACAATGGTCTTAAACTTTATTAAAGATAAATTGGTATTAAAGTATACTTAAAATGTTTAAGTATACTTTAATATGTGAACTTAAGGGGAATTTGATTTTAACTCTTTTAAATTTCTTTATAACAAAAGTGATACATTAACATGTGAAGTTGAAGTTTAAAAACAATGGTTTTAAACTTTATTAAAGATAAATTGGTATTCATTTTAAATCTAAAAATTAAAATGAAATTAAAAGTAAATTTGGAAGTAAGTTGTTTTTAAATGTATTTGTGAGTGTTAATTAAATCATTAATAGATATGAGTTTTACTTTTAAGTAAATAAAGATTGGATGATTTTAATTCATTGATTTTGAAGTTAATTAGAATGAATCATTAATGATTTGTATTAATTAAATTAGTAATTATAATCTTAAATTTATTAAGTAAGGTTTAAGCTAATAAATTAAGAAATAATTAAATTGAAATTAAGAATCCTAGATTAGAGTGGATAATTAATGATTAAAAATTAATTAATGATTAATGATGTTTCATGTGAACAAATTACTTTAGGGAAGAAATTAAAGAAATTTTAATTGTTAATGAAGGTCATTAACTAAGATTATTTAAATAATTAATTAATGTGATTAATTTTAACTATTAATTCGATTAATTAATTAATGATAATCATTTATGAAATTGTATAAGTGTAATTACTTTATGAAAGTAATTAAGAAATTAATTGCTCATTGTAATTAGTTGAGTTTAATTTGATTAATTTAAGTTAATTGTCAAATATTGTGTATTGGATTGATATTTCTGATATGTGATTGTGATGCTATGAAATGCGAATTGCTTTGTGATGAACTGTGATTTGTGATTTGTTTCTGTATATAAAACACCTTTTTGCCCGTAAACAGCATTTAAATTTCGATGCGACAGGGAGTCGGATTCCAGTTGGTTATCCGAAACCCACATCCAATCATAATGGTGAATCTTTGTGATTGATAAATTTACTTTATCTGTGAATTTGTGAATGAAGATAAGCGTTATGGATTATACCGCTTATCGAGATTGATATGATTGAATCTGTGATGATTGATGTTGTGCACTATTGTGTAAAACCTCTGGACCACACTTGTACACACACAAATATGGATTGCACGTGGAAATGGGTTAAGTCACAGATTTTGAAATAGTTTTAAAGATTAAAATTTTGAATCCAAATAGTTTTATAAATAGATTGGGATCAAAGTAAAAAGTTTTCGAACAGGAGTTTCAAAGATAAATTTTATTTTTGAATAACTTGATCATGCCTTGAAGTTTAAATAAATTAATTTAAATTTGAATTCAAAATTTGAAACTGAATTCTATGATTTGAAACTAGGGATTAAAGATGTTATACAAGTTATACATGGGTTAAACCATTTTAATGTATTGATTTGGGAATTTGAATTTAAATTCAAGGGCTTTAACTCGTGCATATAAAATTGGATTTTTCTAAAATGAGAACTGTTTGTTTTCAAATAGTAAAAGCTTTCATATAAAAAAAATGAACTTCCAATTTGTGTTAAAAGAATTTTTAGTTTGAAATGGAAATGATTTCCAAGTTATGGAAACGGTTTGAAAGCTATAAGCTGAATCTTTGTAACTAAAGATTGGATGAGTTAATCCTAATCGAAGTGGGAGTTGTTTTGAAATCTGTAAATGGATCTTTGTGAAACTGGGTGAACTTTGGGAAATAAATCTTTTTGTTTAAAGATTTGAAATGGTAATTTGTGTAAACCATTTGAAGAAAGGTTTTGGTTTTCATTGAAGTTGTGATTTAACTGAAATCCCATATCCATATGTCTTTAAATATTGCGCTCATTATTCGGTTTAGCCGGAAGAGGACTTTATGTCATATAACCCATTCCGAATAATGATACGACGTTATGGATGGCATTTGAAGACCGGTGGTGAAGACCGAGTGTTTGCGAGAATGATAGGATAACCTATTGATTGTCTCTGCACCGAGTAGCTATGGTATAGAGATTCCCTAAGTGATGGGAAGTTCAATAGGGATTGTGAATACCCAGATTGCAAGGGCTTTTTTGGAAGTGCCTTCGGTTCTGTTCGAACCCAGAACAGACTTGTATGGTTGTATGTCCGACACTACACTTTGAGTTATAAAGCCAATTTCTTTCAAATACATATCTGTTGGTGGAGGAGAATTTATTCTCTTAGCTTAACACCCTTCTCTGAGACGTACGAGTTCAAAGGTTATGTAGTTGAAGGTTATTAGTGATATACTCCCAACTTGGTAGTATGGTATGCTGAGTGCTGCTGTGTGTTGATGATCATTTGTTGATCATTTGTGATCAAAGCATGGCTTTCGTGTAAAGCGTAGCTTTGTGGAAGAGACTGCATCCGGACCTCACACCCCGGAAATAGTCAAAACAGGAAAGATGCAGTAAGGTTATGAGGGTCGCTCCCTTTAGGGTGTGTCATTCCCTTCTGGAAAAGGGTGGTATCATGGTATGGAGCCCAGATATTTACCTATGTGGTTGCTTCAATCTCATTTATTGCGTGGTTATTGCTTTGTAATTTAGAGGCGGCTCGGATAAAGGTCTCAAAGGACCGGGGATGGCATGCTTGAGTAGTAGTTACCTAGTTATAAAGGTAACCCGGCCTTGTGTTGGCAGAGATCCGGTTAGGTTCTCAGAACATCCCGCAAGAGGCGTACCCATGGACAGTAGGAAGTTCCTTAGCCTAACCATTTGTTGGAAATCCAAACAAAACAATACGCGCCATGTACAGTTTTAGTTGTATAACCTACCATGGAATGTGGCGATAATCTGCTATTGAACATGGTAGCTATAGTAGGCATAAGTGTGAAATGCCTATGCTGGCTAGGATTTATATTATACTTTCGAAATGTTTTCCGCACTATGCACTAAAAATAATATTGAAAAGAATTTGCGTATCAAGCATGTTTGACTATCATAAGGAGAAATCTCCTCCAATTCTGCGTTTACATTGTGTGTGTGGCGGGAGGCCTTATGGTAGTTTCATTTTCCAAAAAGCATTGCGGATTTCAATGTTTTAAATTCTTTTGTTGTTTGTTTTAAAAGAAAAACTATTTTCGTTACTCATACCAGTCTCATGACTGACCTGGAGTTTATTGTTCCTTTTCTAAACTCTGGGTGCCCACAATTTTCCCACACGGGCAGTCTAAAGTTGGGTTTTTCAGATAATCAGGTTAGCAGATTATTTGGAGTTAGTTCAGTCTTTGGATCAGGACTGCACTTGATTGTCTTAGTGCATCGTTATTGGGGGTTCAAGCTATTTCTTGATTGGTGCCTTGGAGAAGGAGATTACAGATATGGGAGTTCTCTCTTTTGAAGACCATATTGGAGATATTATTCCGCTGCTGGTGTTATCTTTTTCTTTCCGCTGCTGTTGTCTTGTATCATATCTCTAATGTATATAGATATTCATTGTATCATTCAGTTGTGTCTGAATATTGTATCAAATGTTGTATATTGATATATTCTTTTTCTTCCGCTGTGTTGTACTTGATGTGTTATAAGCTCCGGCAAACCAGATTCAAAGTTTGAATCTACGGCATTTGAATATGAGTGTCGTATTCGATGCCGATTTTTCGAAGGTCGAGTCCGGGCCGCTACATTTGGTATCAGAGTTGAGGGTTGAAACTTTAGTTCAGGATTATAACACATTAAGTAGCTCATTAGAGATAGGGTGAAGTAAACCCTAGAATGAGTATAACCCTAAGATATTTGTTCGAATGCCTCAGTAAATTCTCTTACTATCCACTGACAGTAAGTATGAGTGTGAAAAGAGGATGAGATAGGGGACAGGAGAATACCACTACAAATGGTCAATACCCTGTAATAGCGGAAACAACTTTCTCTATCTATCTCCTTTGATTCGTCTTTTCAATTCTTTGATTGCTTCGTACCAGCTCCAGAAAGAAGCTTCAGTGTAATGGAGGGCTTACGAATCGTTGTAGAAAATCCTTACTTCGTATCTTCATCGGTTTCTTATCAAATTTCTTGATTTAAACTGTAACAACCCGCATATTTATCGAGTTTGTATTTAAATATTTTATTTAAATAGTAACTCGTTAATCAGATTTTGGTCCGAAAAGCTACTTTTTGCAAACGGTCAAATTAGGACTCGAGACCACTTCCATTGAGTTCGAAATGTCGTTTACAGCTTTTTAAGTATAAACATCGATAGGTTTGGAGTTAGTGAAATTTCACTAACTTTTCCCGCTTTGGACTTTGGGTTAGTTTAGCCTATTAAGCCCAAGTTCCAACCCTCTTCTCCTCACTCTTCATAAATTTCCTAACTAATCAAGCTTTGGCATTAATGGTGGAGGGAATGGGAAATTAAAATTCCAAAACTCAAATTCAATTGCAATCCATCTTTCTACTCCAAATTCAAGAAGAAGACATTGGATTCAAGCTTCTTGTGCTTAGATAGAAGAAGGATTGATTCTTGCTTGCTTAAAACTTCATTTTCATTGATATTTGGTGCAAAGGTGAGATTTTTATCTCACAATTCTAGTCTATATCTATCTTGGGCTATTGGAAATGCATCCCTATCATGTTTGCATGCACATTTGCATTTGGTTTGGATTGGATTGGCCAAAAACTCCACTTTTTAGTGTTTTGGGGTGAATTTCTGGCTTAGGTCGCTCTGTCCCCTTTAGGTCGCCCAGCATCTATAGGTCGTTCGCGTGGAAAAGTCGTCATCTTCATTTGGGTCGTTTCTGGCCTTAGCCCATTCGTCCACTATAGGTCGTTAGGCCTTAGGTCGCTTGGAGTTAGGTCGTAGGTCGGCAGGTCTTCAGCTCGCACGCGTTGAAAAGGCGCGTCTGGAGTTAGGTCGTTCGCGAGTTAACGTTAGGTCGTTTGCGAGTTAGCGCCCTAGGTCACTCGCGTATAGCTCGTTCGGAGTTAGGTCGTTAGGCCTTAGCTCGTATGGCCTATGCAATTTGGTTAGGTCGTCCAACCTCAACACCTTAGGTCGTAAGACCTTAGGTCGTACCCCTTAGGTCGTTAGACCTTAAGCCTTCACTATTGGAACTCGTTAGGTCGTAGCAACCATAGGTCGTAGGTCGCTCACACGGAGTTAAGTCGTAGGTCGTCTTCGACCTTATATCGCTCAGCCAGGTTTCACTTTAAGTCCTTAGGTCATTTGGACCTTGTTTCCAGTTAGGTCGCAAGACCCTTAAACCGTTAGGTCACTAGGTCGCGATGTTTTAGGTCGCTGCACCCTATGCCTCTATAGGTCGTTCGACCTTGCTAACTTTTAGGTCGCGAGTTTTATAAGTCGCTCGCCTCCCTTAGGTCTTCACTAGGTCGCGATATTTTAGGTCGCTGCACCCTATGCCTCTATAGGTCGTTCGACCTTGCTAACTTTTAGGTCGCGAGTTTTATAGGTCGCTCGACCCTATTCCCCTTAGGTCGTTAGACCTCATTTTGTCTTCACTAGGTCGTACCGTTTTGGTCGGGGCGCTGCCCCCTGGACCCCCGCGACCTGACCGGGCAGGTCGAACCCCGTAGGCGGTGGCGTTGCCCCCGCACCCCCACCTTGGGGGGTTGCCACCCCCCCTGGACCCCCCCTCCGTAGGGGATCTTATCTGAAAAACATTGAGCTGATTTCCTTGGATTTTATTCGCATCTCCGTATGCGATCTTTGTGACTGATTGTTTCTACACTTGCTTATGTGTTTTGTCACTTTATAATATAAAGGTTTCAATACTAGTAGTAAATATCAAAACTCTTTTAACCAACAATTTCAACTCTATTTTTAATAACAAAGCTCTTTTCTTAAACCGTTTTCCAATCTATTAGTATATACAAGCCTTTACCTCACTCGGATGAGAAATCTAATTAAACGACTTAGTAAAACAAGTGGTATGAAACGCTTGCGTTCACTTCGTCGGTTAATTCTTGGACTTGTTCTATTGAACCTCTTGTGACAATTTTATTAGTGAAGATTTACAGTTTGTTCGTAAATATTTAAGTTAAGCAAGTGGTTATGGGACATGAAGCTAAACTTCTATATTTACTAGCTTAGTGTAATTGACACTTCTCGTTGATCTTGATGATCGCTTTATGAATTAGACTAGCAATTGCGCGATGTCTCTTTCATTGCAAGGTTAGACTAGACACCACTTGTGTGATTCCATTCACACATACCTTTCTGCTTTTTGGTTAGTCTTGACCTCAATCTGTGTGATTCCATTCACACATGCGGGGTAGCTCCCCATGGTCTTCGGACCGTCATGTGATAGGCATCTTTCCCTTTTTATGATTTCTGGATTTCTCGTGTTGATTTCTGGAATTTATGTCATTGACTTGTTATGAGTACAAGTTTAGGGTATGATGCCCTCTTCGAATCTTTGAGAAGATTCTTGTGATATTGATTATCTCTTATTGATTGATCTTCTGTTGATCATTATTTACATACTTATAGTGGTATGTCGTTATGGATGTTTATGTTTATGCCATATCTTTTATGTTATATCATGTCATCTGATATTTATAGCTAGGCTGATCCGTTTATTATTTTCTTAAATAATACTCGGGTCAGACCGAGATGTTACAGGTGCTTCTGCTTGACTTCTTCCCAGGGATTCATCACTCTGACTTTTGGCTAACTGTTTAGATTAGCAGTTTTTGTTGTATACACTTGAGATATAGACTCATAGTTGTATTATTTTGTATAGCACGTGTTGCTATTCTTTTGTATTATCGTGGATCTTAATGACCACTACTCTGATGTACACTTTCATGTGTTAGTTATATATTCATATCTTCTTCCGCCTTTGTGATATGGATATCTGTGACTGATTTGTGATATGATTATTTCTATGTTTGTTTCCGAAGATTATTTATAGCCACCGTGTGATAAGAAATTACATGGATGGTCGCTCCTCAACAGCCTTATTCTCCGTGCTAGTTGACAGCACAACTCCGGAGTGTTCTTGGCTAGCGTGGGTATAGAGGTGGGGCGTCACAGCTTGGTATCAGAGCCAAACTTCGGAACAATGTAGAATAACTTAACAAGGATCATCGTCCTAAGTCTATCTTAGGAGTCATACCATAGGATTAATTCGAGTCTTCATACCGATTCATCCTATTTCCTTTATGATTTCTTATTTTATCTATCAAGATTGCTTGATGTTCATTGGTGAATAACCTTCTTCTTTCTCTTCTTTCTTTCTTAAAGGAAGAGAATGTCTAGACCAGGCTGTCCCAGAACTGGATCATCTGGTGCTGCTCCCCCGGATGGAGTTTTTATGACTGCTCAACAGCTTCTTGATTTAGTAACTAATGCTCAAGCAGCTGGAGCTAACCCGGAACCTACTCACCCAAAGTCGGGATTTGTACGTTTGTGCAGCGATTACACCAACTTGGGTGGGAAGCCCTTCAAAGGTTCGAAAAATATCATCGAGGTCCAAGCTTGGTTAAAATCATGCGATCGAATCTTTTCTCGCATGAACCTTATCGATCTCCACCGCGTTCAGGTGGCTTCCAGCATGCTCCAGGAGAGAGCATTGGACTGGTACGAACTCCTTACTTCAGAAATTAATGAAGCGGATCTCACCTGGGAGCAATTTCAGGGACGCTTCGAGTTAAAGTTTGTGCCAGAAGCTGGGAAAGTAACCTTGGCTCGACGTTTTATAGACCTTGTTCAAGGTCAATCCTCCGTGACTGATTACGTCGCAGCCTTCGAGTCGCTTTCCAAATATGGGGTTGAATACATCAACACCCCATTGAAGAAGAACCAGAGGTTCGTTTATGGCTTAAATAAGAATCTTAAGAAGCCACTGCTCCTGAAACTAGAAGTCGCATTTGATCAACTCGTCGATATCGCTCTTCGTCTTGAAGAGGCTGATAGAGAGAGTGATGTTGAAGTGGAAGGCGCTAAACCAAACTTCAACAACAAGAAGAGGCCAAACAAATTCAATGGTCCTTATCCCAACAAAAAGGGTAAGCAGGCTACCCTTGCGGCAAAGTCTCCTTCTCCTAGTGGTGCGAGTTGCTTCAACTGTGGGTCTGGGGATCATTATGCGAATAAGTGCTCTAAGCCCAAATCTTGTCGCTATTGTAAGAGCCCAGATCACTTTATACATCAATGCCTCAAACGTAAAAGCAGGAATGAGGGAAAGTTAAATGTGGCTCAAGCCCCTGGCAACACATCTCGTGGCCAAGGTATTTCTCATTCCATTCTTGATGGTATTATTTTATTTCATGATCAACCTATTAGAGTTCTCTTTGATACGGGTGCATCCCATTCTTTTATATCAAAGGAACTGGTAGACACTTTTTCCTTAAGTATTACTGCATTGATGACATCTTTAAAAATTGCGAATCCTGTTGGTGGATCCGCAACTCTTAGTTTGCTTTGTAAAGATGTGGAGATTATTTTTTGCGATTTTTCTTTCCTAGCCGATTTGCATGTCATGCGTTACATAGGCTTTGGAATAATTTTGGGAATGGATTGGCTTAACCGTTATCAATCCCATATCCTATGTCCTGAGCGGACTATTCATCTCCGACATCCACAATCTGTTAAACAGATTTCTGTTAATCTTAAAGATTCAGAATCATGTTTGGTGGCATCTTTATATTCTTTAAATCCTCGTGATAACGATGATGATGATGAAGATGATATTATTTCTCGTATTCATGTTGTTCGTGAATTTTCCGACATATTCGAGCCCGTTTTAGGTTTACCACCTAAACGAGCAATTGAGTTCAGAATTAATCTTGTTTCTGGAGCTCAACCTATTACTCGTCCTCCTTATCGCATGTCCAATAAGAAAAATGAGGAGATGCGTAAACAATTATTTGAGTTGGAGATGAGGCAATTTATTCGCTCTAGTTCCTCGCCTTGGGGAGCTTCGGCTATTTTCGTAAAGAAATCCGATGGTACTCTGAGGCTCTGCGTTGATTATCGCAAGCTTAACGATCTTACTATTAAAAATAAATATCCTTTACCTCGGATTGATGATCTATTCGATCAGCTTAGTGGTGCTAAGGTCTTTTCACAATTGGACTTGGCTACCGGTTTCCATCAGCTTCGTATCGCTGAGGATAGCATTCCTTTGACATCATTCCGTACTCGATATGGATCTTATGAATGGCTTGTTATGCCATTTGGGTTAACGAATGCTCCAGCTTATTTCGTTGACCTCATGAATCGAGTTTTCAAAGATTTCCTCGATCGGTTTGTTCTCATATTCATTGATGATATTCTTGTGTATTCAAAAACCGAGGAGGAACATGAGAAACATCTTCGGATTGTATTGGAAACACTTAGGAGTAATCAATTAAAGGCGAAATTTTCTAAATGCCACTTTTGGCAATCTCGTGTGAAGTTTCTCGGTCATATTATTTCTGAATCCGGGATATCCGTGGATCCTTCAAAGATTGAAGCGATTCAAGATTGGAAGAGACCGGAGAGTGTGACAGAGATTCGTAGTTTTCTCGGATTGGCGGGCTATTACCGTCGTTTTATTAAAGACTTTTCTAAGATTGCCGTGCCTCTTACTGGCTTGACTAAGAAGGGAGTTAAATACATTTGGTCGGACAAATGTGAAGCCTCTTTTCAGAAATTGAAAGAACTCCTTTCCGATGCTCCTATTCTTGTTATTCCTGAGGGGAATTAAGATTTTGTTGTTTATACCGATGCTAGTCACGTTGGTTTGGGTGCCGTTCTTATGCAAAAAGAACGTGTTGTTGCTTACACTTCTAGGCAATTGAAGCCGGCCGAGACTAGATATGCCATACATGATCTAGAGCTCGCGGCTATTGTTTTCGCCCTTCGAATGTGGCGTCATTATCTATTGGGAGAGAAATTTATTCTTTACACGGATCATAAGTCTTTGAAATATTTATTTTCTCAAAAAGAACTTAATTTACGTCAACAGCGTTGGCTCGAGTTCCTTGCACCTTATGATCTTGATATTATTTATACCCCCGGTAAGGGTAATGGTGTCGCCGATGCTCTTAGCCGTAAGCAACAAGCAGTTGTTTCTATGATGATATCCAAATGGAACGATCTCGAGATCTTATCCACTTGTGAGATTCGAGAGCGCGTATCCGATTTATGCTCATCGCTTGTTTTATGTAGCCTTGAGGCTCATCCTTCTCTTTTAGACCGCATTCTTGAAGCTCAAGGGCTAGATTCTGAATTGGCTCTTCTTGGCAAAAATGTTAAGGATAAAATTGATATTGAAGGTTTGAAAGACTTTGATATTGATTCTCGTGGCGGCATTCGAAAATTTGGTAGACTTATCGTACCAAATATTGGAGATCTTCGTAAAGATATTTTAGAAGATTCCCATCATTCTAAATTCACCATTCATCCCGGTAGTAGTAAAATGTACGCTGATATGAAGCGACTTTATTATTGGGAGGGAATGAAATCTGATATTGCTAACTTTGTTAAGTGTTGCATGACTTGCCAACTTGTCAAGGCCGAACATCAAAGGCCTGGTGGGTTATTGCAACCCTTAGAAATTCCAATTTGGAAGTGGGATCAAATTTCCATGGACTTTATAGATGGCCTTCCCCGTTCTCGTTCGGGTCATGATAGCTTATGGGTGATTGTTGATAGACTTACTAAATCCGCCCATTTTATTCCGGTTCGGTCTAACCGAACCGTTCCTCTTTTGGCCAAACTATTTGTCAAGGAAATTGTAAAATTGCATGGAGTTCCTACTTCTATTGTTAGCGATCGTGATCCATTGTTTACTAGCGGATTTTGGAAGAGTCTTCAAAAAGCTTTAGGAACGAAGCTTAATTTTAGGACCGCTTATCATCCCCAGTCCGATGGACAAACCGAGCTTGTGAATCAAACTCTTGAAGATCTTCTTCGTGCTTGTGTGCTTGATTTTGGTGGAAGTTGGGAAGATTATATTTCACTTGTTGAATTTTCCTATAATAATAGCTTCCAATCTAGTATTGGTATGGCACCTTTCGAGGCACTCTACGGAAGGCCATGCCGATCTCCTTCTTGTTGGCTTGAGGCCGGTGAGAAGCTGGTTTTAGGTCCAGACTTTATTCATGATTCCACGGAAAAGATTGAACTTATTCGACATAGGATGAAAGAAGCCCAGAGTAGACAAAAATCCTATGCCGATAATCGAAGAAGGAAATTAGAATTTTCTGTTGGGGATCCTGTTTTTATTCGAGTTTCACCTATGAAGGGTGTTGTACGTTTCAGTCGATCGGGGAAGTTAGCGCCTCGATATATTGGGCCATTTCCTATCACTAAACGTATTGGTTCCATGGCTTATCGCCTTGCATTGCCGGCTCAGTTTTCTGCTATGCATCACGATTCTCAATTACGGAAATGCCTTCAGGATCCCGATTCTATTCTTGAGCCTGCTGTTGTGGAAGAAATTGAAGTTTCGCCGAATTTAACTTATGAGCAGCATCCTATTCGAATTATAGCTTCTGAGATTAAACGACTTCGAAATAAAGATGTTCCGCTTGTGAAGGTTCAATGGTCCTCAAATCCTAAGGATTGTTCTTGGGAATCCAGAGAATTCATCGAGCGTACACATCCGGACTTGCTTACTCCTGCTCCTTGAGGTGAACTTCTTATTTCAAAATTCCTCTTGGGTTAATATGCTTTTATGGTTGTTACTTTTTATTTCCATCATATATATATTGCGAGGACGCAATTTCTTTAAGGAGGGGAGTCTGTAACAACCCGCATATTTATCGAGTTTGTATTTAAATATTTTATTTAAATAGTAACTCGTTAATCGGATTTTGGTCCGAAAAGCTACTTTTTGCAAACGGTCAAATTAGGACTCGAGACCACTTCCATTGAGTTCGAAATGTCGTTTACAGCTTTTTAAGTATAAACATCGATAGGTTTGGAGTTAGTGAAATTTCACTAACTTTTCCCGCTTTGGACTTTGGGTTAGTTTAGCCTATTAAGCCCAAGTTCAAACCCTCTTCTCCTCACTCTTCATAAATTTCCTAACTAATCAAGCTTTGGCATTAATGGTGGAGGGAATGGGAAATTAAAATTCCAAAACTCAAATTCAATTGCAATCCATCTTTCTACTCCAAATTCAAGAAGAAGACATTGGATTCAAGCTTCTTGTGCTTAGATAGAAGAAGGATTGATTCTTGCTTGCTTAAAACTTCATTTTCATTGATATTTGGTGCAAAGGTGAGATTTTTATCTCACAATTCTAGTCTATATCTATCTTGGGCTATTGGAAATGCATCCCTATCATGTTTGCATGCACATTTGCATTTGGTTTGGATTGGATTGGCCAAAAACTCCACTTTTTAGTGTTTTGGGGTGAATTTCTGGCTTAGGTCGCTCTGTCCCCCTTAGGTCGCCCAGCATCTATAGGTTGTTCGCGTGGAAAAGTCGTCACCTTCATTTGGGTCGTTTCTGGCCTTAGCCCATTCGTCCACTATAGGTCGTTAGGCCTTAGGTCGCTTGGAGTTAGGTCGTAGGTCGGCAGGTCTTCAGCTCGCACGCGTTGAAAAGGCGCGTCTGGAGTTAGGTCGTTCGCGAGTTAACGTTAGGTCGTTTGCGAGTTAGCGCCCTAGGTCACTCGCGTATAGCTCGTTCGGAGTTAGGTCGTTAGGCCTTAGCTCGTATGGCCTATGCAATTTGGTTAGGTCGTCCAACCTCAACACCTTAGGTCGTAAGACCTTAGGTCGTACCCCTTAGGTCGTTAGACCTTAAGCCTTCACTATTGGAACTCGTTAGGTCGTAGCAACCATAGGTCGTAGGTCGCTCACACGGAGTTAAGTCGTAGGTCGTCTCCGACCTTATATCGCTCAGCCAGGTTTCACTTTAAGTCATTAGGTCGTTTGGACCTTGTTTCCAGTTAGGTCGCAAGACCCTTAAACCGTTAGGTCACTAGGTCGCGATGTTTTAGGTCGCTGCACCCTATGCCTCTATAGGTCGTTCGACCTTGCTAACTTTTAGGTCGCGAGTTTTAAAAGTCGCTCGCCTCCCTTAGGTCTTCACTAGGTCGCGATATTTTAGGTCGCTGCACCCTATGCCTCTATAGGTCGTTCGACCTTGCTAACTTTTAGGTCGCGAGTTTTATAGGTCACTCGACCCTATTCCCCTTAGGTCGTTAGACCTCATTTTGTCTTCACTAGGTCGTACCGTTTTGGTCGGGGCGCTGCCCCTGGACCCCCGCGACCTGACCGGGCAGGTCGAACCCCGTAGGCGGTGGCGTTGCCCCCGCACCCCCACCTTGGGGGGTTGCCACCCCCCCTGGACCCCCCCTCCGTAGGGGATCTTATCTGAAAAACATTGAGCTGATTTCCTTGGATTTTATTCGCATCTCCGTATGCGATCTTTGTGACTGATTGTTTCTACACTTGCTTATGTGTTTTGTCACTTTATAATATAAAGGTTTCAATACTAGTAGTAAATATCAAAACTCTTTTAACCAACAATTTCAACTCTATTTTTAATAACAAAGCTCTTTTCTTAAACCGTTTTCCAATCTATTAGTATATACAAGCCTTTACCTCACTCGGATGAGAAATCTAATCAAACGACTTAGTAAAACAAGTGGTATGAAACGCTTGCGTTCACTTCGTCGGTTAATTCTTGGACTTGTTCTATTGAATCTCTTGTGACAATTTTATTAGTGAAGATTTACAGTTTGTTCGTAAATATTTAAGTTAAGCAAGTGGTTATGGGACATGAAGCTAAACTTCTATATTTACTAGCTTAGTGTAATTGACACTTCTCGTTGATCTTGATGATCGCTTTATGAATTAGACTAGCAATTGCGCGATGTCTCTTTCATTGCAAGGTTAGACTAGACACCACTTGTGTGATTCCATTCACACATACCTTTCTGCTTTTTGGTTAGTCTTGACCTCAATCTGTGTGATTCCATTCACACATGCGGGGTAGCTCCCCATGGTCTTCGGACCGTCGTGTGATAGGCCTCTTTCCCTTTTTATGATTTCTGGATTTCTCGTGTTGATTTCTGAAATTTATGTCATTGACTTGTTATGAGTACAAGTTTAGGGTATGATGCCCTCTTCGAATCTTTGAGAAGATTCTTGTGATATTGATTATCTCTTATTGATTGATCTTCTGTTGATCATTATTTACATACTTATAGTGGTATGTCGTTATGGATGTTTATGTTTATGCCATATCTTTTATGTTATATCATGTCATCTGGTATTTATAGCTAGACTGATCCGTTTATTATTTTCTTAAATAATACTCGGGTCAGACCGAGATGTTACAGGTGCTTCTGCTTGACTTCTTCCCAGGGATTCATCACTCTGACTTTTGGCTAACTGTTTAGATTAGCAGTTTTTGTTGTATACACTTGAGATATAGACTCATAGTTGTATTCTTTTGTATAGCACGTGTTGCTATTCTTTTGTATTATCGTGGATCTTAATGACCACTACTCTGATGTACACTTTCATGTGTTAGTTATATATTCATATCTTCTTCCGCCTTTGTGATATGGATATCTGTGACTGATTTGTGATATGATTATTTCTATGTTTGTTTTCGAAGATTATTTATAGCCACCGTGTGATAAGAAATTACATGGATGGTCGCTCCTCAACAGCCTTATTCTCCGTGCTCGTTGACAGCACAACTCCGGAGTGTTCTTGGCTAGCGTGGGTATAGAGGTGGGGCGTCACATAAACTTTAATGGATTGGAAATTTTAAATTGAAAATTTTAAATACATTGGAAATTTTAAATTGAGTTAAATTGGTTAATGAAATATAAGGCTAAATAAATTGAATCGATAAAACGATTTCGATTAAAACCAAATTTGAAATTCTATTGTAATTTTTTATGTAGATCGAAGTCCGGAAAGGGACAAGTTGGTATATACTTTGGGGTGTTTCGACTTGAGTTTGGAATCCATATCTAGTGTTTGAGAATTGTAGAAGATTAAATACATTTAACTATTATTTGGATCTCGATATATTCTACGAACGGTTAGTTATCCTTCGAACTAACCAGTGCCCCTACATATTCGTAGATCTGGTGTAACAACCCAAGATTTTCGATCCCAAAAATCCCAGATAGTTAGGAAAAGAAGAAAAGAGAAAGAAGAAGAAATAGAAACAAGTCACAGAAACCTCACATTCGCAGCGGATCAAAATATAATATCACATAAATAATAGTTATACAAAGGAAAACTGTACTTGTCAAATTACACTTTAATATATCAGAGTTACAACATATTTACAAACACAGGACAGATAAAATCAATCTATTTCAGATACTATAATATATCACAGCAGAAACTTTCCATACGTTCCTGCCAACCAGCTCGCCTCCTGAGCACCAGAACATCCTTACCTGAAAATCTGTAATACTCGGTCTAACCCGAGCATTACATCAAAGTAACACCCGGGTCAGGCTGGAAACCAGCGTGAGTAAACCCATATATCATGAAATACAAAAACATACAACTTATATAATCCCGGGATAATTTATATCAATTTACAACTTTACAAGTTGTCATAGACATCACCTATTCCACACATCAATTTCTAAGTACCAAATTTAGATTAAAGGGTCCAAATCATTCCATTCCAACCTATTAATTTCACACATCAAATCTGTTCAGGATTATTAAATTACAAGTTAAAGTGGATTCGGGTATTTACTAATACCCGACTCCGGTCTCTTCGCATTCAATGCCATCTTAACTTACGTTATTCAAATGAAACACGATTCGTCCATAAATCACAAGATCTCACTTTTTACACAGCAATTCATCGTCTACAGATAACCACATAATCACTGTTCAAGACAAGCATATCATATCACAAATATTTCATATCAGAAATATTATTCATAAGCAAGATTAATTAGCCACACGTTCCTAATTAAATCAAATTAATTTCTTTAATCACTTTTAATCTTGCTTACTTAAAAATAATTAATTGCAAACCCTTAATTGATCATCCTTTAATTATCCACATTAGTTAATCATCCTTGATTAATTATTTCCAATTACATAAAGTAATTATCATTTAATTTATTTAAAAAAAATTATTATTCTCAACCATTTACGGCAATTATTCTTTAATTACTTTCATTAATTACATTAATTAATTACATCAATTAATGATCTAAATTAATTACCT
Source organism: Allium cepa (assembly GCA_030765085.1). Classification (NCBI taxonomy): domain Eukaryota; kingdom Viridiplantae; phylum Streptophyta; class Magnoliopsida; order Asparagales; family Amaryllidaceae; genus Allium; species Allium cepa. The sequence continues at coordinate 759,881,521 of CM060929.1, forward strand.
CCATTAATCAACCTTAATCAATCGTACACCGTAATTAACCATTCTGTAATTACTTACCTTAATTAATTAGCTCCTTAATTAATTACCTTAATCCTTTAATTAATTACATCAAGTAATTAATCCTTATTACTTCTCCTAAGTAATTAACCCTTAATTACTTTCCATTAAGTAATTTACCTTATATTAATTACATCCAGTAATTTATCCATCAAATACTTCACTAAGTAATTACACTTACAAACATCATTAAGTAATTATACTTAATCAATTACCAAGTGACTACCTTTGATTAATCAACAAATTAATTAGTCGCATTCATCTCATTAATTACAACTGGAAGTTCATCTCTGAATTACTCGACAAACCAATTAATTAATCATTAATTAGATTAATTATTCTTTAGTTATTAATTAACAGTCTTAATCACGAATTAATAACTCTTTAATCACTAGTTGACTAAACAGTTAATCAATCCTTAATTTACTTTAAATATCTTTGATTTATCTTTAATTAATTAATCTCTTATCATAGAATAAATTTTTCTTTAATTATTAATTAGTCAAACTTATCCATTAATTAATAAACTTAAATACAAATTAAGTACTTCTTAATTAATAGTTATAGGAGAATAATTAGAAAAGAGTAAGTTTAAACGAGGAAGCTTAAACTAGATTTAAGTTTAAATTTTAATAACAATTTGATCTTAAACATTAAAAAAGAAACTGCGCATTACCTTCACTTCGAGTCAAACCCAAAGACCCTTCGGGTCCAAACCCGAGTAAACCTCACTTCTACCCTTTTTTTTTATTTAGTCTAAATTAAGTTCAAAACCATTAAACTTAAATTCTGCAAACACACACGAACGAAACTCGAAGCCCCACTCGAGCAAAACAGCAGGAACCCCGTGAAGTACTCGAGCAAAAAATTCCTCCAGAACCCCATCTCTTCTTCTACTACCTGATGCTTCCTTTCCCCTGCACGCATGACACGGTGCACTTGCATACGACAAACGGCCGGCATCAAGCCTAGCTCCGATCATTGTTACGTCAATAATCCTCCGCCGAGTTGCCTCGCAACACAGGTCGACGAACCATCTCGACAATAAAAATTTGAACAAACCACAATAGGCTCCAGACCCTTTCGCCAAAGTTCCCCTCATCACCATCTCTGACCACAAGGATGCCTTCCTTATACCCTGAACCTTCGCCTAACCTCTTTCATCTTTTCCCCCACCATTTGACTATCTCGAAGCTAGCACGACTTAGAAATCACCCATGAAACAGACTCGTCCCAAAACGCAACCCAAACCCTACAATCAACTCGCCCGGCCACCACAGCACCAGGAAAATCAAGTCGGTAATTTTCCCATGACCGCCATCCCATGATCTTGCTCCAGTATCAACCACGGCACCCAGATCATCTCCAATCACCGGAATTTGACGAAAAAGTCAATTCCGTTCAAACCCAAAATTCTTACTACACCCAAAATTAAAAATCATATTTTTAATACTAAAATTCATCATTTACACTTACAAATCAAATTATAAATCCAAATTTAAAATTTATATTGGTTGGTTTTTAACCCATCTCAGCTTACCACTGTATTTTCCCTAAATTTTGATTAATTACAACATTAAAATCTTTGAAACTATTTTTAGAACTTATATTATGTTGTTATAATCATGTTCCTTTCAAGAATCATAACTCGGTTCTGAATGCATGAGAAGGTTTAGATTTTTGAAAATTGTTTGAGCCAGTAAGATATAAACAGAGATAGTCTGTATACATATATACAGATGTATATTCACATTTAAACAGAAAATTCAAGCATAAAACCAGATAAACACAAACATGCAAACCATATTACAACCTTCCTTACAATTTATCACATGCATTCCGGAAATCATTTATATAAAAAAATTACTAGGAGAAGTTTACTCACCTGTCATTTTAAAACAGGGGTCAGCTTCCCTTTTTTCTGAAATCCGCTGTATTTTATTTGAATTTTCCTTGTTTGAAGCTTTAACCCTTGCTTTGCTTGATCAGGTTTGCACTGGTAGTTAGATTCTATTTCTGATGATTTTCCTTTCTCAGGTTCATGGTTCTATTAGTATTTCCAGCTGAACATGCTTAAAATTTGAAGCTGAGTTGCCCTGATTCTGTTTCTTTGATTCCAGGTTGAAGGTTGAATTTGTTTTGAGGATGAGATGATTTTTACATTGATCTCGTTTTTAGTTTTTTTTTTGAAATTTAGACAAGATTCTTTCAGTTTCCAGAATTGCAGATGAATTTTTTTTTTCTTGGATAGAAGTATAAAGAGAAAGTGAGCAGCCTACTTTTTTTTATTTTAAATTTTCTTAAATGAAATCATCTTGCCACTTGTATATTAATCTTACACTTGTACATAAATATTTTTATTTATCTTACATTTGCTATTACATGTTTTATTGTTTGACAAATGTTAAAAATATCAATTTTATGTTTAAATCCTTTTCATTTCCTAAATTACTAATTTTACATCTACATATGTCTAAATGTTTTATACTTAAAATACCTATATAATTCCAAACTATTTTTATTTATGTATAAAGCTTAAAAAGGGAATAGATAATATATATTTTTTATTCTTATTTTAACTACTATACTTCTTAGATACTAGAAATTCATATATTATACATTTCCTTATGTATTTATATTAAAATTAGAAAAATAAATTTTATTCATTTCAACTATAGAGTTTTTAATCCCAAATTACTCTTATGACATTTTCAATTGAATTTTAAATCCAAATTCTATTTAAAAATCTATTTTTATAAATATATATCAAATTAAGACTTATTTTATTTGTTTAAATTACAAATTTTTATTTTAAAACTTTTTAATCTTGCTAATTATCCAATTAACAGGTGTCCAAAACTTTGGGTTATCACATTCCTCCCCCCTTAGAATCATTTCGCCCTCGAAAAGGAACGAAGCCAGAACTTATTTAATGCTTAAAACCAATTAAATCACTTTTTGATCATTTTAAAACACTTTAAAATCTATATAATATTTCCAAAATAGTTTTTATAGAAAATATCATTTTATAACTCGATGTTTCAACTAGTCCGTCCTCGTTCTCGTAGAAATTCGGTCATACGTTGATCAGGCATAGGACTAAAAATCTATAAGTACTTAGTAGACCCATTTTCAACATCCAATGAAAATACTTTTGGAAAATAATTTTATTGAAAATATAGAAAATCATTTATTTTGAAAATAGAGGAAATATCTTGGTGAGAATGCTCTGGAAATCATCACCCCCATCCATGGTAGCAGTTACATCCTGGGTTACGTTGCCATCGCAGCAAAAGTCCATGTAACTGTAGGCTCTCCGCGGCCTCTCGATTACGCCATGGAACCCACGACAGATCGCAGTCTACCGATATAAAATCAAACGCGGACTGTTGGCTCTCAACGGCACACGCGACTTTCGCTGTCAAAATGAAACTTCTCCACTCCAACATAGGTCGCAGTCTACCGATATAAAATCAAACGCAGACTATTGGCTCTCAGCGGCACACACGACTTTCGCTATGTTACCATAGGTCGCAGTCTACCGATATAAAATCAAACGCAGACTATTGGCCCTCAGCGGCACACACGACTTTCGCTATGGTACACTCTACTCATAATCCCCAGGAACTAGTTTTGTCCGGACTCCTCACATGATCAACTTTAGAACCCTCCCTTGGAGCTCAAGGCAGCACCACCCGGTGGCACTCCTGAGAAGTTCATTTTAAGAGAGCGCCTCTTTCCCCAGAGCCATCATCAAAACACTTTATACTATACACATATAGTATCTTTCAAATCATACACCTAGTATGATCTCATACAAAGCTCCTTTACACCAAAATCGATTATCCCAAAATCGATTATTCTCAAACTAGGCTTTCCAAATTTCAATATTGATTTTATCCAAAAATCAAAAGCCTTTCCAAATCCAAAGGTTCCCAACACCTTTTTCCAAAATTCTCATATGATCCTTTATATATATATATATATATATATATATATATATATATATAATCTTTAAAACTTTGGATCATTTCAAACTTATATAAAACTCCTTTTATACTTCAAAACACCTTCAAAATCCTTTTCTTCTGGCAATAGATTCAACAAGGGGAGATTCATCTTATATAACAAAGATATATAACTTTATTTGTTCCAAATCAAATATTTAAATTTGATTACTCTATAAAGTCATTACCATATTACTTACTTCCAAAAAGTAAATTTCTATCATAGAAATATCTAATTTCCACTTTACTTCATCATATACTTCACAAAATATAACTTTCATTTCAAAAACCATTTCACTTTTCTCATCCACAAATTCCCAGTATCAATTTTATTCAAATCCGTACGATGTACACAAATCATCCGTACGCTATACCAATCTAATCGCTCACTCGATCAAAATTCTTCATTCCCCCTGCATAGCCATAACTATGGTAGAGAATATCCAGAACCAATCAACAATCCATATCCAGGTTCGCCGTCGAAAATCGAGTGAGAAATCCCAACTCGGATCGACATACTATCTCGAAATTCTGTGCTCGAATCTGGATCAAATCACTATGCGAATAGAATAACATATGTACACCCTACGTATTTATCTTTATTGGTTATTAGCCAAATCAATTCCATTTCTATTCACATTCACTTTGATTTTCATTCATCTATTCACAATTGCTTCAATCCATTTGGATTGTCACCTCAATTCTTATCTCAAATGGATATTTAATCAAATCACTTCGAACTCTGTCCAGCTTAAATTTAGAAAATAGTTTGAAAAGTTTTAAAATAGAGAAGTAATTGAAAAATAATTATTAGTTTGTAAAATAGCTGTAAAAATAGTTAAGTAATTGCAAAATATTTGGAAAATATTCAAATAATTATAGAAATTTTAAATAATTGCAAAATAATTGCAAAATAGTAATTAGTTATAAAGTAGTTGAAAAAAAACAGTAATCAGTTTATAATAGTTGAAAAATTGGTAAATAGTTCCAAAAATAATTGTAAAATAAGTATAAGATAGTTTGGCCTTTAAAAAGAAAAGTTGTAAAGTAAATAGTTTGAAAAAAATAGATTTGTACTAAAACAATTTATTTTGAAAATAGTCTAGAGTCAAAATTTTCAATTCCCAATCTCCATTCCCATCAATTCAATTTAAATTTCCACTTCCATTTAAATTGACTCAATTCCAATTTAAATAACTTCAATTTCCATTGGAATTGATTTAACCCCAATTCAAGTTGAATTAACCTCAATTTCTTTCCAAATTCAATTCAAATTTCATTTGAATTTAAAACTATTCAACTTTTAATCACAATTTCAAAATATTCAAATCAAATTTCAATTTGAACCAACTTCAAATTCCAGTTCACTATGAACCATCTCAAATTACACAAATTCGAGTTAATACTTCAAATGTTGATTTAATTCCTTTAAATCAATTTACATTTAAAGTTTTTAAACAATTCAATTCACAGTTCAGACCTAACATATTATACCATAAATCAAATTAACCTTTATTTTTACATCAATAACCCAAACCTTTAAACAATTTAATTTTGAGTCAAATTCTCAAAATTCCATTTTAAATTATCTTTACTTAACTCCTTCCAAAGTTCAAATAAGAGTTCAAAACAATTTTATCTTAAAAATTTAATTTATTACTCAATTTTATCTTCCAGTTTAAAAATAGTTCCTTAAACAATTTTAATTTACTAGTGTAATTATTCAAATTTTCAGTTCAAAGTAATTCCTTATCCTTAATTTCAAATTAAAGTGTGATTTTTCCTTTTATCCCAATAATGGATATATTACCACACTTCATTTCTCATTTATTTAAACAAATCCAATTTTAGCTTAAAGATTATTAATAACAACGGGATGGTATCATTCAAATTATTTTAAAACATCCATCCATTTCCAATTTTCAGATCTCAAACCCATTTTAAGATCACTCAAACTTCCTAATTCAAATCAACCATTTAACTTTCCAAGTTAAATCCTAATTTCATCTTGAAATTTCCAAATCAGGTTGACCATTCCAACTTATTTAACTTTTCCCCAAGTTGAACTCAATTCACTTAATCCAGTCAACCATACCCAATTTGAACTTCCATTTCAAATTTTAAACTTCTCAAAATAATCTTCCCACTTATTAAGTTCAAAAACTTATCACTTTGGGTATCATATCTTATTCCAGATTTAAAACTCAATATTTATAGTTTATTTCAAACCACCTTTGGTATTATGCATACCCATACACATATATATTTAACCAACCAGGCTTTACTTTAAAATTTAAACCACCCTTAATTTTTAATCCAAAACAAATTCCTTTAAATCTTTAAACAACTCTTGTTTGCATCAAGCTCTCCCATTCAAATAATATTATTTATTATTCCTTCTAATAATTTGAAGACAAATTTCAAATGTTTTTAAATCTTAAGATTCAAACTTCACAATTTAGATCAACTTCAATTTCAATTTATAACCCATACTTACCTAAATGGTTTACTTCCTTAAAACATTTCATTATTAAATACAACAACCATTTATGATAATAACCAAGATTACCATCTCTGAAAACCACTTCATTATTATCTTATTTTGAAATTCTTTCCCAAATTCACGATTTAAATTTCAGTTTGAATTTATTTCAAACTTATCTTTATTTAATTTCAATTTGGTTGTATTTCTATTACTTCTTAATTTAATTCAATAATTTAACAACCAATTCCCTTACTATTTGTTAGAAAGAAATATTGCTTTATATATCAAAATATATTTTTATATAAAATCATTTAAAATCTTTATATAAGAAAATAACAAGTACGCTCTCATATATATATACTCGACTCATCCTAGGGTACCACTTACCCTATCCTTAATGAGTAATCCCACCAGAGCCAAGGTTCTCGCTTAACCTTCAGCTCTGATACCAAATGTAACAGCCCGAGTTTTTCGACCTCGAAAATCCCAGATAGTTAAGAAAAGAAGAAAAGATAAAGAAGAAGAAATAGAAACAAGTCACAGAAAACTCACATTCGCAGCGGATCAAAATATAATATCACATAAATAATAGTAATACAAAGGAAAATTGTACTTGTCAAATTACACTTTAATATATCAGAGTTACAACATATTTACAAACACAGGACAAATAAAATAAATCAATTTTGGATACTATAATATAACACAGTAGAAACTTTCCATACGTTCCTGCCAACCAGCTCGCCTCCTGAGCACCAGAACATCCTTACCTGAAAATATGTAATACTCGGTCTGACCCGAGCATTACATCAAAGTAATACTCGGGTCAGGCTGGAAACCAGCGTGAGTAAACCCATATATCATGAAATACAAAAACATACAACTTATATAATCCCGGGGTAATTTATATCAATTTACAACTTCACAAGTTGTCATAGACATCACATATTCCACACATCAATTTCTAAGTACCAAATTTAGATTAAAGGTTCCAAATCATTCCATTCCAACCGATTGATTTCACATATCAAATCTGTTCAGGATTATTAAATTACAAGTTAAAGTGGCTTCGAGTATTTACTAATACCCGACTCCGATCTCTTCGCATTCAATGCCATCTTAACTTACGTTATTCAAATGAAACACAATTCATCCTTAAATCAAAAGATCTCACTTTTTACACAGCAATTCATCGTCTACAGATAACCACATAATCACTGTTCAAGATAAGCATATCATATCACAAATATTTCATATCAGAAATATTATTCATAAGCAAGATTAATTAGTCACACGTTCCTAACTAAATCAAATTAATTTCTTTAATCACTTTTAATCTTGCTTACGTAAAAATAATTAATTGCAAACCCTTAATTGATCATCCTTTAATTATCCATATTAGTTAATCATCCTTGATTAATTATTTCCAATTACATAAAGTAATTATCCTTTGATTTATTTACACAAATTAATTATTCTCAACCATTTACGGCAATTAATCTTTAATTACTTTCATTAATTACTTTAATTAATTACATCAATTAATGATCTAAATTAATTACCTCCATTAATCAACCTTAATCAATCATACACCGTAATTAACCATTCCGTAATTACTTACCTTAATTAATTAGCTCCTTAATTAATTACCTTAATCCTTTAATTAATTACATCAAGTAATTAATCCTTAATTACTTCTCCTAAGTAATTAACCCTTAATTACTTTCCATTAAGTAATTTTCCATATATTAATTACATCCATTAATTTATCCATTAAATACTTCACTAAGTAATTACACTTACAAACCTCATTAAGTAATTATACTTAATCAATTACCAAGTGACTACCTTTAATTAATCAACAAATTAATTAATCGCATTCATCTCATTAATTACAACTGGGAAGTTCATCTCTGAATTACTCGACAAACCAATTAATTAATCTTTAATTAGATTAATTATTCTTTAGTTATTAATTAACAGTCTTAATCACAAATTAATAAATCTTTAATAACTAGTTGACTAAACAGTTAATCAATCCTTAATTTACTATAAATATCTTTGATTTGTCTTTAATTAATTAATCTCTTATCATAGATTAATTTTTCTTTAATTATTAATTAGTAAAACTTATCCATTAATTAATAAACTTAAATACAAATTAAGTACTTCTTAATTAATAGTTAGAGGAAATAATTAGAAAAGAGTAAGTTTAAACAAGGAAGCTTAAACTAGATTTAAGTTTAAATTTTAATAACAATTTGATCTTAAACATTAAAATAAAGAAACTACGCATTACCTTCACTTCGAGTTAAACCCAAAGACCCTTCGGGTCCAAACCCGAGTAAACCTCACTTCTACCCTTTTTTTTACTTAGTCTAAATTAAGTTCAAAACCATTAAACTTAAATTCTACAAACACACACGAACGAAACTCGAACCCCACTCGAGCAAAACAACAGGAACCCCGTGAAGCACTCGAGCAAAAACTTCCTCCAGAACCCCATCTCTTCTTCTACTACCTAATGCTTCCTTTCTCCTGCACGCATGGCACGGTGCACCTGCACACGACAAACGGTCGGTATCAAGCCTAGTTCCGATCATCGTCACGTCAACAATCCTCTACCGAGTTGCCTTGCAACACAGGTCGACGAACCATTTCGACAATAAAAATTTGAACAAACGAACCACAATAGGCTCCAGACCCTATCGCCAAAGTTCCCCTCATCACCATCTCTGACCATCATGACCTCACATCTCGGAAATGGTCAAAACAGGAAAGATGCGGCAAGGTTATATGGGTCGCGCCCTTTAGGGTGTGTCATTCCCTTCTGGAAAAGGGTGGTATCATGGTATGGAGCCTAGATATTTACCTATGTGGTTGCTTCAATCTCATTTACTATGTGGTTGTTTCTTCGTGGTTTAGAGGCGCATCGGATAAAGGTCCCAAAGGACCGGCAGATGGCATGCTCGAGTAGTAGTTACCTAGTTACAGAGGTAACCCGGCCTTGTGTTGGCAGAGATCCGGTTAGCTTCTCGGGACATCCCGCCAGAGGTGTACCCATGGACAGTAGGAAGTTCCTTAGCCTGACCATTTTTTGGAAATCCAAACAAAACAATACGCGCCATGTACGGTTTTAGTTGTATAACCTACCATGGAATGTGGCGGTAACCTGCTATTAAACATAGTAGCTATAGTAGGCATAAGTGTGAGATGCCTATGCTGGCTAGGATTTATATTATACTTCCGATATGTTTTCTGCACTATGAACTAATAATAATATCGAAAAGAACTTGCGTATCAAGCATGTTTGACTATCGTAAGGAGAAATCTCCTCCAATTCTGCATTTGCATTGTGTGTGCGGCGTGAGGCCTTATGGTAGTTTATTTTACAAAATGCATTACGGATTTCAATGTTTTAAATTCTTTTGTTGTTTGTTTTAAAAGAAAAACTATTTTCGTTACTCATACCAGTCCCATGACTGACCTGGAGTTTATTTTTCCTTTCCTAAACTCTGGGTGCCCACAATTTTCCCACACGGGCAGTCTAGAGTTGGGTTTTTCAGATAATCAGGTTAGTAGATTATCTGGAGTTAGTTCAGTCTTTGGATCAGTGTAACAACCCTGTATTTTGTAATTATTTTATTGTATATTTTAATTATTTTTAATGTAAGATTTTGATATAAAAACTTATTTTACTTATTTGAAATGATTAAATTTATTATTTAAATATAATCTTGATTTTTATATGAGTTATAATTCCAAACTTGTGTAAGTTGAATATTTGCCTGAAATGTTGATTTTGGTCAAAATAGTCAAACTGTGACTTTCAACTTAAAATTTTGAAAGTTTAAAAAATAAAAAATTTCTTTTATTATGAAAGTACATAAAATTCTAAGAACACCACTTTTCGTTTCGTTGAAATCGGATGTAAATTGTGAAAGTTATACCCTTTACAATATTGTGCGTATATAACAATGACTATTTTAAATTGTATAAATTACTTCTTCTTGGTTTTATTTTATGTTAATATGTGATAATATGTTATATTATGTATATTTTGACTTTTATGTATTTTTTAAATGATAATGTAATTTTTCTAAAGTTTATTTGAATTTTTTTCAATTTATAAAGCTTAGTTGGTATTTACAGCATTTTTCTTTATTTAACTTTCTATTTAATAAAAATTAAATTATTATTTTACCTTGAAAATGTTTTAAAACCATTTTTAATTCAAATTTTGTGTTATAATATTTTTTTTGTGAAGTAATAAATTTTCCAAAGTCATTGGAGATTTTCTTGTAATTTTTATGTCAGGGTTGCTATTTTTAAGCAATTTCTTATTTCCTTTTTCTATTTTACTTAAAATAAATTATTTATTTTATTTTGTTCTTACTTAGTTTCGGTTTTAAATAACATTTCTGAGTTTATTTTGTTTTTATAAAATTAAAAAGAAAAGGAAATGCAAAAGGTTTAGAAAGTTAAGAGATCTTAAAAGCCTGAAACGTAAAGGCGTTTTATCCGTTTTTTTTGCAATTAATACATCAATTTATCTTAGCCATTCCTTTCCTCATCCTTTGCAGCCGACTCCCTCATATTATTCATGAATTTTCAAGCACCAAAACCCTAAAAATAATGGCCTCCATCTTGAGAAAAAATCTGGTAATGGCTACATCTTTTTCTACCTTTTTCTTCTCATTTTCTATGTATTTTGCCTAGTTTTCTATGCTTTCTGGATTGGCCTCTACCACCCACCATCACCACCATACTCTCACCATACCCTACCACTATTCCTTGGAATCATCTCCATCCATCATTTCAGATCCATCCATGGCCACACCTCCCTTGGTGACAAAACTCCACAAAATTGCAAATAATGTCCAAAACAATGCACTAGCCACCACTATTACTTCACCACCTTCATACTTCACCATGGCCACCACCTCTAGCCATGACCACCACCTTGCTACCACCACTACACTTCATTTTAGCCTCTGTCCAGATCTGAAATTGACATGGCCAAGACTCCATGAACCAAAACTCCACAAAAACAATGCATAAAGCCTTGAAACATTCATGATAGCCACCCTATCACTTCATATCTTCATCCACCACCTTGGCCACCACCATAGGCCGCCACCACCACCTTTTACAGACCTCCCCACACCCCTCCATCTACTGTCCAAACCTGTACAAGTATGGCCAAGCCCCACTTGACCCAAGGCCGAGCCTTGTTGTGCTCAAAAACTTCACATATGTTGCCTTGACCAATTGTATGCTTCATGTTATAACCCTACCACTCCATACTCCTTCTAGCCGTGAGTTATGGTGCCAAACCTGAGCTATATCATCATCATGGCTGAACCCAAGAACCTCCTAGGCCAAGCATTTGAATGGTTAAAGCAAGGTCAAGTAATCTATTCCTTTGTTGCTTCGTATTTTCATTGTTTCAACATTGTTTTGCGTTGAATATTTATGTGTGTATTGTCTTGTTTTGGTTATTGCTTACAAGACAAATATCAAGGCTCTCCATTCATTCAAATCAAAAGTCATGCTATATCGTGCTTGTCGTTCTTTTGGAATCGCATTTGTGTTAGTTATTTTGGTCTTCAGCTTGAAAAAGTGAGTCTTTCTCACTCTGACATTTATACTTATGAAAGTGAATTGATGACATGTGTTTAGTAATAAAAAATGTTTATGCAAGTTAATGATGATCATATGATATGCTATGTCATGTTATTACCATATTATTACCATGTTAAAACTGTTAATTTTCACCTGACATCTGATATATGACTGTATATTGTGATATTGACCTTGTTTATATTATTTCTGCATATGATCACACTACAAGTTCCCTGTTAGAAAAAAAAATGTTATGGGCAGAAATGATAGGCCTGAATGGTTTTAAACTTAACTTTTGACTTGGGATTGCGGGTTTGAAATGATAAAACCCGGATTTTCTTTGTAAATTATGGGTTGAAATGATATATTACCCATATCACTTTACCTAGCATAGAAAATTTTATACAGGCCCGTAGTTAAAATATGTTTTTCTAAAATTTTAAAATATTTTAGAAATTTAATTATTATAATATTTTGATTTTAAATATAAAAAAAGGATTTTTGTAAATTATTATTGATTTTCTGAATAATTGTAAGTGCAATGAATTAATGAAAAAGTTAGAAATTTTGAACGTGAGTTATTTTTGAAATTTTGATTTAATTATAATTGGAAATTTAATTGAATATGAAATTATGATAAATTTATGATAATTTGAATTTAAATGAATTAAAAGTGATTTTATATCATATTAATGATTTTTTTAGCAAAGTTGAAATGTGAAATGAATGAATATTGTAAGTTGAAATTTTGAAATATAACTAGAATTGGAATTTATGAAATTGACGTAAAGTGAACTTTTAGTTAAGCAAATAAAAATAAAACTAAGTTATATTTGAGAATTTGAACTTAAGTGTTAAGTTGAAATTTAATGTAATGGATTTTAAAATTGAACATTGCATTTTAATAAGTGGATTATTATTAAATCTTGATTTTTGAATGGAAATTTAACTTTATAAAATCATGAACTTTAGGAAAATTAAATGATGTTATAAATGTGAAAATGTATGATTTTATAAGTTAAAAATGTTTTTAATAAAAATATAATTGGTTGATAAATTTTATTGAATATTTGAAGTTAATTGAATGCATTTTTGAAATGCTATTAATTACAATGTAAATGATATTACAGCATTTATAAACGCTGTAGTTGATGATAATGAACTAAAAAAGCTAAATTGAATTAAAAGCTATTATTGCAATCTTCGTAAGTGCTATAATTTTTGAATTTAACTAAGTTATTCGAAATTTAAGTAAACCTAGTATAACATTTTAAAATGCTGTCTTTTGTTAAATGGAACTGTTTTGAATGTAACTTTCCGTATAAGTTTTCTAAATGATGCGAAAAGTGAATTTTCACGATTTTGATAAACTTAAGTGAATAAATAAACTTTGAAAGTTGAAATTTTTGGAAATTTAATAATTTTATTATCAAACATAATAACTTCATTGAAATGATAAAAAAGAATTTTTGGAATATAAACTGTTTTGAAATATGAATTGAAATGGTATTTTAGATTTAATAACATGAATAATGATTTGAAATGAATGAAGTTTGAAAAGATACGATATTTTGATATATTAAAATGATTTGAAACGAAGTTTTGAAAGGATATGATATTTTGATATATTAAAATGATTTGAAACGAAGTTTTGGAAGATATGATATTTTTGATATTAAATGATTTGAAAAACGGAGTTTGAAAGATAGGACATTTTGATATTAACATGATTTAAAAGAAGTTCTGAAAGATATGATATTTTGGAACTGAAGCTTTGAAAGGTTATGATATTTTGATATATTAAAATGATTTGAAAGGTAGCGTTGAAAGGGTATGAAACTTTAATATATTGAAATGGTTAGAAATGACTTGATATTTATTTTGATAAATATTTGAATTGAAAGATATTTTACGATGATATATTGAAATGGTTTTGGAAATGATTTAATCTTTATTTTGATAAAGATTTGGATTGAAAAGGATATTTTATTTTGAAGTATAAAATATTGTTTTAAAAGTTATAACTACGGGTTATAATAACGATTGGTTGTTAAAGAGACCGGGATCGGATATTGTCTTATAGCCGGCCAATACCGAAAACCACTTTAACAACTGTGTACGCGGTGGAGATTCCAGAATGAAGTAGGATGGTGGCGACGTTTTTGAGGTATATATTACGTGGACCCAACTCCCGTGAGTTGGCATATATGACTAAAACAGGAGCTATACCGGGCTACACAAAGGGTCGCACCCTTTCATCGAGCATGCTCCATCGGAAACCATTCTATTACTGTTGTGATTCAATTCGGTGGCGCCACTTTGATTCGGGGGTATTGTTCGAGGTGGGCGAAAGCTGCTGGCTTACCGTCACCACCGGTCCGGGAGTGCAAACAGTGTATCCACCCTGGCATTTCCTTGCGTGCCGTGTCATATCCTTATATCGAGCCCACTACGATTTTGGTTTTAAAGATCCGACCGCGTTAAGGTTCACCATCCCCTTAACGCTATTTTCTATATGATTATACGTTACTGATTAGACACTACCGTATATAGCGTATATTACTACATAGTAAATAGTTTAACGAATCCTTAGAGGATGGGCGGTCCCATGCATCCTTTAAGTTACTGATGCATTTTGTTACTGTTCACTTGAGTTGATTTACAGTTTATAAGTATTTATGTCCTGACTCGAGTGTTTTGTGTTTTGCTTTACGCTCGAGTCAGATTGATTGAGTTAGCATTCAAGATTCACCTTCGGCGTTGGAGCTTTCCTTGAAGATCCAGCCATCTATTTTGTTTCAGTATCCAGTGGTTCAGTGATGTATCTGATTTGTACCTAATGTATCCTGTTACTCTTCTGTTGTATCTTATTTAACTCTGATGTATCTCATATTTATATAGTAGCTTCATGAAGTACTGTCTCTTTTTCTTCCGATGCATTTTTATATACTCTGTGTCTGTGATCTATGATTTTTATTTACTGTATATTCTGAGGTTTGCCAAAATTTTATTTACAACACGGTATTTTGAGCAATTCAATTCCGGCATGAGTGTCTGCCTATGCACTTATAATGGATGCAAATGGTTGAAAATACAGAGTCGTTACAATCAGGACCGCACTTGATTATCTTAGTGCATCATTATTGGGGATTCGAGCTATTTCTGGATTGATGCCTTGGAGATGGAGATTACAGATACGGGAGTTCTCTCTTTTGAAGACCATATTGGAGATATTATTTCGCTGCTGTTATCTTTTTCTTTCCACTGCTATTGTCTTGTATCATATCTCTGATGTATATAGATATTCATTGTATCATTCAGTTGTGTCTGAATATTGTATCAAATGTTGTATATTGATATATTCTTTTTTTTTCGCTGTGTTGTACTTAATGTGTTATAAGCTACGGCGAACCAGATTCGACGTTTGAATTTGTGGCATTTGAATATGAGTGACGTATTCAGTGCCGATTTTTCGAAGGTCGAGTCTGGGCCGCTACATTAAGGGATAATGGTGACAAATGGTTGTTGTTACTAGTTAATTTACCAATTACAAATAAGGGTAATTAAATGTTACTTAGATGATAATTAATATAATAGTGGAAAGTGTGAATGTAAATTAAATAGAAACGTAAATTTATTTATAAGGTAGTAATTGATGTAATAAAAGTATGAAACCAATTAAATAAATTAATTGAGAATATAAATCATAATTAATGTACATATTTGAAAATATATAATAAAATGGAAATATTGAAGTATGTAATGCAAGGGTATCATAAATAGTAATGGAATAAAATTAGTGTTATATATGATATAATAACCTGGGTTGATAGGTAACAAACTTAAATGCAATTAAAAGCAAATAGGTGACAATTGATGTAGGTTGTTTATTTATTTAATGTGTTAAATAAACCGGTAATCAATTGCAATAAATCTAAATTAAAGGTTATGTTGGTGTAAATTAAGGGAATAATTGGAAATAATGTCAATTCTATTTATAATATGTCAGTTTGTGAAATTTAAAAGAATGGGAGTCAGGATTTATTTATTTATTGGAATTTAAAGTTAAGTAATTGGACCTATTCCAAATAAGTAGAATTAAATATTAAATTTTTCGTTAATTAAAATAAAGATGGAATATGAGAAAATTAATGTAATAGTTTTGAATCCAATGTTAAATCCATCAATTTGACAATAATAAATGGAATAATTATTGATTGATTTAATTTAATCGAATTGCTGGGAATTTTATTTATAAATTCTGAATTCAATAAGTTGAGGTTAGTACTGAAATTGATAAATTATTTAACTTTAAATTGACATCTAAATTTGTTAAATTTGTGTGAATGATTTGGAAATATAAAAATGATAAGAATTTTCAATTTTAGAATTGAAATTGGAAATTTGATTTAATTAATCAATTATTAATTTACTTAATTAATGTAAAAATAGCCATTTTGGCCACTGACTCGGATTTCAACGAAACTGGTTTCATCGGATCCATAACGGTGAATTATTGTAGGATTTTAAGTTTCGTCGCGATCGGGCTTGTCGTTTGATCGTACGGACTCGAAACGCCTTTAAATCAATGAAATTGAAATCAATTAAAATCAATTTCAAATCAATTTATGTTAGCATAACTTCTTTATATGATGGAATTTAGACTTGAAACCTGTTCTGTTGATTTTTAAATATTTTAAAACATCTATTTTGATATATGGGTTGACCCAATTTCGTTCCGGAGTCAGAACGGGCTTTTTCGGGCCATTTTATTTTTCAACGCATATGTCAATTTGGTCCATCTATTCTATTTCAGCTTTGTCTATAAATACCCTGCTATAAACCCTAATTATCTTTTATTGTCATTTGTCTGTACGTACAATTCCTCCTCAGCTTCTTATTTCAATGGCAAATAAAACAAAAATTCCCAATTCCAGTTTCAATATCAAATTCATATCAAAATTTCAAACTCCACAAAATATGTCAAATTTTATATCATTGGAAAGCTCTTGAAGAGTGCATCTCAATTCTATGATTTGTTTGTCAGTTCAATGCACTATCCGTCTAGAAATTTATGAACAAATATCGACCGTTCATCACGTTCCGATGAACATCGATAGATCATCAAATTGATTATACCACTGGGTAGAGATCGTCAAGGGGATTCGATCAATGTTGTTCGCGTGTCGAATCAATGGCCAAAACGCCTCGATTAATTCAATCTAGGGATAGGTTTAGGTGGCGGCTATGGGTTTTATCAACTGTCGACGTCGCAGTGGGGGGCCGAAGACGTGGTCGAGGTGGCTTAGACGATGTCGGCAGGGCGATGGTGGTGGCTACGGTGGCTGCGGCCTGCGTGGAAGGCAGTGCCGATCGTGGTTACTTTTTATGCGTTCGTGCAGTCGATCATGCTTCGCGTGTGCTGGTGATTGAAGGAGCTAACGTGGTAATGGATGTTGACTTGTTGTTTTTATTATTTTATTTATATATTTAAATTTGTTCAAATGTTCTGACTTTAATAACTTTTGCGTATGACATCCGTTTTACGCTCGGTTTTCTCCGATAGGTTCGTAGTGAAATTCCAGACATTTTAGCTCTAGTTTGGATGAATTCTGAGACCGTTTGAATTTTGGGTTTAAATTGGATTTAAATTCAATTTAAATTCAAAAGGTGAGTGTTTTAACCCACTCACAACTTCTAAAATTCCTTATGTGTGTTAAATTAATTACTTATGAGATTATAATTTATTTATTACTGTTTGGTATATTTTATCATCATTCCACTTAAATTGAATTTATTGAATTAACTTTTATTCAATTTATTATTGCATATAAACTGCCAGTTAAATTAATTTATTATTGAATATAAACTGCCAGTAATTACCTGTTATTTATTATCTGTTCTATATTAATGTTATTGTTTGAATTGGATGATGATTGTTTTAAATGGTTGATGATTGATATTGAATGAATGGATGTTGTATTATATATTATTATAAACTACAAGTTGTTATGCATTTTTATTTTTCGGGATTGCAGTTTGAAATGATATATAACCATATTTATGTTTTAAATTACGGATTTAAATGATAAATATCCGTATCACTTGACCATAGGATAGAAAATTTTATACAGACACCGTGGTCTATATATATATATATATATATATATATATATATATATATATATATATATAATTTGAAATTGATTTCTATGGTTTTGGAAAGAAATATACGGTTTAATAAATATTAATTTTTAATATTATATAAATATTATTTTATATGCATAGTTAAATTCTTGAATTTAAGCTATGTATACTTTTTTTTAATAAAAATAAGTTCAAAAATGGAGTTTGATTGTTTTATATTATATGGTTAAGTACCTGTTTAAGATATTATGTATATTTAGAGTTTTAATGACTTAAATAAAAATTAAGTTGGAAGATAAATATGAAATTGGTTTGAATTGAATTATTTAAAAATTATACTCGAATAAATTTATTTGAAATTTAAATAAAATTGAGATTTTAAAGGGTATGATTCTTAAAATTTGATTTGGTTTAGAGTGATTTAAATGAATATAAAGTTGATTTAAATGAATATATCAAGTTAAATAAATTGAAAGAATATCCAGTTATATGAAGTTAAAAGTTTTCTTAAATGATATTGGATTTATTACGTAAATATTTCAAATCTAAATAATAGTAATTGAATTTGATGTATATGGGATTATCAAAGAATTAAATTGGAAATTTTAAAAGGTATAATTATTATAACTTGATTTTGGGGTCTAGGTGAATTAAATGATTATTTCAAGTATAAATGAATTGAAGGCAATATTTAGTTATTTGTAATTTGAGTCTTATTTAAATGATAAGGGGTTTATTATGTAAAATATTTCAAAACTAAATAATAAGAAATTTAATTGTTGAACCGAAATTATCAAATTTAGTTTTGAAATTTTGGAATATTTAAAGCCTTGAAATATCTCGAAATTGAAATGTTTTATTGAAATTGAAATGTTTCGAAGTTATGAATTTCCAAGTATTATGTTTTAAATTTGTTAAAATTTCAAATGTTTGGTTTTAAAGTGTATAATTTGGAAGTGCTATGATTTTGGAAAAGGGATATATTTGAAATAAAATGATATTATATTGATTTGAAATAAAAAGGATATCATATTGATATCGAATTTATATGGTTTTGAAATGGATATTTTATTCTGGTTTTAAAAGTATAAACTATTTTGAAAAGATGGTGGTGTTATAGTAACGTTTGGTTGTTAAAAAGACCGGGATCGGAAGTTATCATACTCTCTGCCAACTTCGAAAACCACTTTAACAGCCGTGTATGCGGTGGAGATTCCAGAATGAAGTAGGATGGTGTCGGCGTTTCCTTTGAGGTAAATACGTGGACCCGACTCCCGTGAGTTGGCATAAGGTGGCTAAAACAGGAGCATCTCTTGAGTTACTACACTCACGATAGACACTGGATAGGAGATGTCAAATCCCATAAACATCTCTGACGCCATTCCACTCATATTATTTACTGTTGATTTAACTTACATAAGATCTTTTAGTTCTGACTCGAGTGTTTTGTCTTTTCAATTCGCTCGGGTCAGCCAGAGCATTTCGAGATTTGGAAGACCGTATGTTGAAGGACGAAGACGAAGATTTATAATTATATTATAGTATTCCACTACATTCATACTATTCCACTGCATTATTTATTGTTCTCTGGTATGTGTAACTCTGATATGTATTGTATAAGTATAATCGATTATTTTGTAAAACAGCTTCATGAACTGTATATTTGATTATTATATTTTTATCCTTCCACTGCAAAATTCTATTTTGTTTTATTTCTTTCTCTGCTTTTTCTTATTTACCTCATAATAATCCACCCTTCTATGGTTTAAGTATGACGTG
Source organism: Allium cepa (assembly GCA_030765085.1). NCBI lineage: Eukaryota > Viridiplantae > Streptophyta > Magnoliopsida > Asparagales > Amaryllidaceae > Allium > Allium cepa. Next base: position 759,901,621 of record CM060929.1, read on the forward strand.
TGTGGTTTATCGTCGATTTAAAGCATACAAAAAGGTGGCCCTTACAAAAGCTGCTACGTGGTCTCTCCACTTCGAGACTCGAACATGAATGTCAATGATGTTGCAGTCATCATCAAAAATTATTTTCGAGGGACAAAAGAGAAGAATACTGACTTACTTTATTTTAAAAAAATTTGAAAACAATTTATATTCGTAAATACTTTCAAATAATATATTTTCCAAATCCTTTGAAACCAATTTTTTTGAAAATACCGAAAATTGAATTCTCAAATTCTTAATTTAAATTCATTTCAATTCCAAATCAATTTACAAACCATAATAAATAATGATCGAATATTATCATTTCTAATAATCAATACATTTAACTATTAATTTTGGAAAAGTTTTTCTTATATATAAATTTATAGTATAGTCATACAAAGATTTATTTCATTTACCAAATTAAAACAATATTATGTCAGTTTGCTCTATTCAAGTGTTTTGGAATTTCTATCGATAGCGTTGGCTAAACGAATCGTTCGAAACCCAAAATTCAAACTTAACAACTCAAACAACATAATATAAAATATCTTTATATAAATTACAAATATACTTCTTCACTCGATAATACAAGAATAAATTTCAAAGCAAGGATAGGGATTCAAATATAAAAGGGACCCTAATCAAAGAGGATTCTAACTAAGCAGATAGACTTGGAAGATAAGATGGATAGATTATAAAAGAGGAAAGATTGATAGACTTCTATAAATCGCAGGGACCTTAACCGCGTCAACCATGACTTCAAGAATAAGATTAGTGCAGAATTTTGAGGCAAATCGACATTCGATCGTCCGAGATAGAATTTGGGTATAACAAAAGATAGCAGCATCTAAACCGATGATGTAGAAATCTTTGGTGAATCAATGCCTGTTGTAAAGGATTTTCACCCCTTTAAGAATCATACAGTGAAGCAGGATGCTACAGAATCAAGAAGAATATGAACATGGAGAGACTAGAATGGATTTCAGAACAAAGGTAGGGTTCCAATGTTCGAAAGAAATCCAAATCAAAGAGGGAGAATTTCAAGCTCGAACGAAGGTGATTCCGTAATTAAATTTACTTTATATGCTTTTTTCCCTAAACCAGAGCTCTGATAACAACTGTAATGACTCGATATTTCATGCCATTTGCATCCGTACATGTAGGACTTGAATTGCCCAAAATATCATATTGTTAATTTATATTTGAAAAAACTCAGCATATATAGTAAATAAATAAATCACAGAATCACAAACACAGAGTAATATAACAATAATGCAGCGGAATAGATAAATAGTAGTTCATGAAGCTACTATATAAACAACAGAGTTTGATACAACAGAATATCTCAAATACAGTGAAGTCTCAAATATAAACTGATGACATCTCTGAACAAATCAACTGAAAAAGCTTAATGCCAAATAGATGCAGATGGATCTCCAAGTGAAGCTCCAACTCCAATGGTGATTCTCAAATGCTGTATCACTCGTAAAGAAAAACAAAAAACACTAGAGTCGGGATTAACATTCTTATATCAATAAATCCAACTCAAGTGAAATATCAACTGAAATACAAGTAACTTAAGGGATGTAAGGGATAACCATCATATGTAGTAATATATGCTATTATAATATGTCTATAGTAAAGTAAAAGTATTAAAATAGCGTTAAGGCGTTGCGTATATCGCCTTAACACATTTTTATATATTCTCGTAGTCTATACAATGTCGTACTCTCCTCCGATAGGTTTATACGGAGGACAAAACATAGGTACGGAACGAAACAAACTCGTAGAAGGCGCGATAGGGCATGCGACACGGCATTCGAGGCAATGCTAGGGTAGATATACCATTTGCACTCCCGGACTAGTGTTAATGCATAGCATCTACTATCGCCCACCTCGTGACACACTCCCAAATCAAAGGTGCACCGAAAAAAGTCACAAAAGCAATAGAATGGTATCGATGAAATGCGTCTGATATGAGGAATGACCTCACTTGGCCCGGTATAGCTCCTGTTTTAGCCGCATCAAGCTAACTCGCGGGAGTTAAGACTACGTAAATACCATATAGAATCGTCACCAAACCATCCTACTTCATTCTGGAATCTCCACCACATACACAGTTGTTAAAGTGGTTTTCGGTGTTGACAGTGAGTATGACAATATCTGATCCCGATCTCTTTAGCAACCAATCGTTATTATAACACCGTGGTCATTTCATAATAGTTTACACTTCAAAATAGAAATATCATTTTCCATTTGAAAACCATATCTATACAATATCAATTTCATTTCAAATATATCTATTCCCCAAAATCATAGCACTTCAAAGTTATAACATGTTTGAAACCAAATACTTGAATTTAAAACACTTTGGAAATTATAACACTTTGAAATCATAATACTTTCCTTTAAACGGTTTAGATATTAATAATAGTATATATAATAAAATAGTTTATAAGATAAAGTAGTTTATATAAAATAGTTTATATAAAATAGTTATAAGTTAAAGTAGTTTATATTAAAATAATTAGTATAAAATAGTTAAAAATAGTTTTATATTAAAAAAATTTATAATAAAATAGTTTGTATTAAAATAATTTATAAAGTAAAATAAATAGTTTTAAATATAATTTAAAAATACTTTATATAATAAAATAGCTTCCTCAAATTTCACAAATCGATTCAAATTAACTCAAACTCCAAATTCGAATTAAATCTCAAATCATTAGTTTTTAGTTCAATTCAGTCTCTCATTAAAACATTTCAAACTAAATCAATTTCAAGCACAGATTTGAACCACCAAATAAACATTTTTTTTTATATTTCAAAACTTTAGTTATTCCACAAATTCAAAACTACATTTGATAATTTCATATATCTCTTTATTTTAACTTCATTATTATTTAGTTTTGAAATATTCACTTAATAAATCCAATATCATTTAAATAAAACATATATTTCCAAATTTTAAATAAAATTAAATATACCATTTCAATTTATATAAATTTGAAATATTCATGTAAATCGCTTTTAAAGTTATAAAATCATATCTTTAAAATCTCAAATTTAATAAATTTCAAATCAACCTATTTAAATATAATTCTTATATAAATATAATTTCGAACCAATTTCTATTGTAGGCTTTATATTTGAAATATAGATTCAAAATTCATTTATAACCATACAATTTTAAAAACATATAAATTTTAAAAATCTAAATTTTAAACCCTTATAAATAACATATATATATGTATATAATATCTTAAAATCAATTATTTACTAAAACCAAAATATTCACTTTTTAAACTTGGAAATTATTTTAAAAAAAATTATGTGTATAGACCAACGGTGTCTGTATATAATTTTCTATCCTATGGTCAAGTGATTCGGATATTTATCATTTCAATCCGCAATTTAAAATATATACGGGTATATATCATTTCAACCCGCAATCCCAAATTCAATTCAATGAAAATCGCTTGGGTTTATCATTCAACCCATAACGATTTTCTCCTATTCTACAGATCGTTCGGGTATGTATCATTTCAACCATAGGGAATTCTTTACTAACAGGGTACTTGCAGAGTGATAACAGATATGATAATAACATAATAGGCATATAACATCAATAACAGTTAAATATAAATAACAGGATATGGTTTCATATCCCACAGGTAAACAATTACAAATAATAGCATCTCATATATAACAATTAAATAATCAAAAGTTCAGCGGCATATTTCAGTTGTCATTTCAATTGAAATCAAATTTAATAAATATAAGAACGTTAATCATGAGTGATTGCTCACCTTTCGAGGCTAGAGAAGAACAAGAATGAGATGAGTTACGAATCCAAACATGAATTCCAAAGTAAAGCAAGATTGGCACAGAGTAAAAGGACAAGGCTGATAATAAGGAATTGATGAGAACAATCAATCAGACTAGATCGATGAAGGTAATTGATATAAGTGAACTTAGATATAACTATATATATATACATAATCATATTTTAAATTCAAATACAATTTTAAATTTATATGTATTTCAAAATCCATTGTTTCAAATTAAAACACATATATTAAACTCCACATATATACATCATATAATTTAAGATAACTACTTATATATCTAGCTAATATATAAATTCCAGTTTAAGATGGTATAAAACTGTCAAAACAAGAAAAACCCATGAAACAAAGAATTAGATATAAGTTTTGAATTTTTTTTAACTTATATATAAAACGTTAAATGTATTTTCAAATCAATATTGAATTTATATAGAATACTATAATTTCCTCAAATTATTACATAAACAACTATATATATAACCTTCTTTTAAAAAATGTAATAGATTGATCTTATACATAAACACGGAAAAATATAGTTTGTGAAACTTGTATATGTATAGCACATATTGCATTTCATATACAACATAAAAATAGCATATATATAAATCTAATATACAGATCGAAAGCTAACGTATACTATATGTATAACTAACAGGAAATACGTTATACATATGTGTGTGTATATATAACATTGTATATATGCTTATCAAAACACATAGATCGAAACACACTATTTATAATAATATATCAGAGCTAATGTACAGTATACTTACATACACATATTATCACTAAAACAAGCATTAGGAAAAATCAAGTATATACAATACTCTGATAAACATATATCATGTACATGTAACGACCCATAATTTTCGATGTTTAGAATTTGTTGATTTATTAAGATTTTGGTAATTAAATTATAAATTAATAAAAAAATTGTAATTTGTTAATGAATTAATAATGGTAATGAAATGTAAAAATGTTAATGCAAGTCAATAAATAACTAAATTTAGCACAATCCCAGTTAATTGAAACAATTATAAGGCTATAATTGATTGTAAATAGTAAATTAGGAAATAAATTTAGAGTTATATAAATTGATGAAATAATATGCAATAAAATAAAATTTCATAAAATCAATGTTCGATAAGTAATTATAATATTCGTTATTTGATAATAAAGTATGAACGAGATTTAATTTAAGCAAATTGGGATATTATTTATTGTTTACCCATTTATTTAATCTATTGAATTTGATCTAAATCCATTGCAATTAAACATAATTAATTACTAAGTTAATATGAATTTAGCAGATGACTATAAACCATTAGGGCAATTGGATATATAGTAGTGTTAAAGTTATCCATAAGATAATGGTTGATTTAATAAAAAGAATGAGAAACAATGTTTACTAATTTAATTTTAATAAATTGGATTAATCAAAAATTAAATGAAAATTAATATTTAATATTACGAAAGTAGAAATTAAGAGGAAATTGAGAAATATTAAGTACCAAGATTTAGAACAACATTAGTTATATCCTTATTGTAATAAAGGACGTGAATGGAAAGTTTAAAATTTTAATAAATGGATTTTGGGAATTTTAATTTATAATTTCTGAATTTAATGAAATTGAAATTAAACACTGCAATTGATGGATTAGTCAACTTTAAATTGACATCTAAAAATTTTCTAAGTTATTCTAAATGATTGAGAAATAAAAAATGATAGAAAGGGTAGATGATTAAATTTAAACTGGAAAGGTGATTTAAGTAATTAATTATTAATTTAATTTAATAACTGGAAAATAACCATTTTGGCCACTGACTCGGATTTCGATGAAACCAGTTTCATCGGATCCGTGACGGTGAGTTACTATAGGGTTTTATGTTTCGTAGCGATCGGACTTTCTGTTTGATCATACGGGCGCAAAACGCCTAGAAATTTATGAAATTGAAATCAATTGAAATCGATTTCAAATAACTTGATTTTAGCATAACTTCTTCATATGATGGAATTTGGACCCGAAACCTATTCCATTGATTTTAAAATATTTTTAAACATCTATTTTGATATATGAATTGATCCATTTTTGTTTCGAAGTCGAAACGGGCTTTTCGGGCCATTTGTCATTCAACTTTCAATCCAAATCAATCTGGTCCATTCTAACTTCATCTTTGCCTATATATACCTCGTTATAAACCTGAGCATATTTCTTATGTTTATTACTCTATACGTATAATTTCAGTTGCTTCTCCTCATTCTAATGGCAGACAAAACCAAAATTCCAATTGCAACTTCAAATAAAATTCAAAGCCAAAAATTCAAGTTCCACAAATAATATCGAATTATATATCAATTTGAAGCCCTCGACGAGCGCAAGTCAATTCTGCTATTCGTTTTTCAAATTGGATTTTTGTCTGGCCAGAAATTGCTCAAATAGTCACAGTCATTCAACACGCGACGGTCAATTTCGATGGATCGCCAAATCAATGGTGCAGTCGTGTAGAGAGGATGGAGGAGAGCACATCTACACGGTTCGTCTCACGCATCAACGACTAGATCGCCTCGATTTATTCAACTAGGGTTTTCCCTTTTGGCGGCGGCTACCGTGTTTGAGGCGTTTTTGGGCGAACGTGGGGGGGATCTCGAAGGTGTTACGGCGGCGGGCGATCATGATGTGTCAGAGCGGGCTAGCCAGGCACGGCGAACTCGCGGTGACGCGTGGGCAACGCGCATGCGTGGCGGTGCAAATTTCCTGTGCGTGAGTTTGAGTTCATGTAACCCTGACGTGGATTTTGCTTGGTAAGGTTTTGAGTTAGTTTATTTGTTTTATTTTATTAAAATTTATTTTTTTTTCAACTCGTTCTAACATTAATAACTTTCACATACTAGGTCATTTTTGCACGCTGTTTCTTGCGCTAGGATCATATTGGAATTCCGGAGTTTTTGACATTGGGTTTGGAAGAATTCTGAGACTATTTTAATTTTGAATTTAAATTGGATTTAAATTCAATTTGAGTTCAAAAGGTGAGTGTTTTAACCCACTCACAATTTCTAAAATTTCTTATGTTTGTTAAATTGATTTATGATGTGATTAGAAATTTATTTATGACTGTTTGGCACATTTTGAATCATCATCTCAATCTATTTAAATTTAATCGGATAAAATAGTTATTTAATTTATTATTGAATATAAACTGCCTGTAAATATCGGTTATTTATTATCTGTTCTATATTGATGTTATTGATTGGATTGGATGATGATTGACATTGGATGAATGGATGTTGTATTTTATATTGTTATAACATGCATGTTGTTATGGATTTTATTTCATTCGGGATTGCGTTTTGAAATAATATATAACCGTATTTATATTTTAAATTACGGATTGAAATGATAAATATCCATATCACTTGACCATAAGATAGAAAATTATATACAGACACCGTGGCCTATGTAAAAATATTTTTTAATATGATTTCTATGGTTTTGGAAAGAAACATATGGGTATATATAAATATTGATTTTTAAAATTACATTTCAACATATGTATATAGAGTTTTTAATGATATTGATAAATTAAGGTTGAGAAGATGGATTTGAAATCGATTTAAAATTGTTATTAATTAAGAATGTTATTTAAATAAAGAAATATGGAAATTATTGAAACTGAGATTTTAAAGGGAATGATTTTATAACTTGATGATGGTTTAAGGTGATTAACGAATATTTCAAGTTTGAGTTCTATTTAAATAATATTGAATTTATTAAATAAATATTTCAAAACTAAATAACAGTAAATGGAATTAAGATATTTATGAAATTGTCAGATTTAGTTTGAAATTATGGAATATTTAAAGCCTTGAAATATATCTATATTGAAATGTTTATCGAAATTGAAGTGTTTCAAAGTTATGAATTTCAAAGTATTATGGTTTCAAAGTGTTTTGTTTCGGTGTGTTACAACTTTGAAATAACATGATTTTTGAAATGAATTTATTTGAAATTGCACTTAATTAAGATTTGACTTTAAATATATATTGATTTGGAACTTATTGAAATTAAAGATGAAAGAATCTGACTTTAAAATAAGGTTTTGGTTTAAGATGATGTAAAGAGGGAATATCTCAAGTTTAAAGGAATTGGAGGAAATCTTCAGTAATTTGGAAGTTTGGATTTATTTAAATGATATAATATTAATGTAGTTTTTGAAATGAAAATGATATATTATTGATATGGTTTGGAATGAAATGACACATTATTAATTTAGTTTTTAAGGGAAATAATATATTATTGATGTGGTTTTGAATTGGAAACGATAGCATATTTTATTGGTTTTGAAATGGAAATGACATCGTATTTGGTTTTGAAATGGCAAGGGTATTTTGGTTTTGAAGTATTAACTATTTTTAAAAGACCACGGTGTTATAATAACGATTGGCTGGCCTAAAGACCGGGATCGGATATGGGCATACTCTCTGTCGATGCCGAGAAACACTTTGACAACCGTGTACGCGGTGGAGATTCCCGAATGAAGTAGGATGGTGGGGGCATTTCTTTGAGGTATATACTGGACCCGACTCCCGTGAGTTGGCATAAGGTGGCTAAAACAGGAGCAATCTCGGGCCAAGGAGGTAGCCCCTCTTGTCGGACACACTCCTTCGATATTATATTCTGACTTTGAGGTTTATTTGGTGGACACTTTGATTTTTGATTTTGGGGGGTGGCTTGAGGTGGGCGGTAGTAGCTGCTACACTTACCACCAGCCCGTGTGCGTAATTGGTATATCTACCCTGGCATTGCCTTGTGTGTCGTATCACCTACCCTAGCACGCCTTGTACGATTTTGGTTTTCTCCCGTAGCTCGTGGAGTATTTAGGTTAGTCTCCCGATCTAGAGATGCGCTGATACTGGATGGACAATTGAGACTATTATTGTGTTAAGGGAAATATTGGGTCACTCCTTCACGCTATTTAAAAGTAAGTTTATTTTACTATAGACATTATTATAATTGCGAAATATTACTACATAGTAAATAGTTTAACGGATCCTTAGGAGATGTGAATCTCGAGCATCTCTTAAGTTACTGCACTCACGTTAGACACTGGATAGGAGATGTCAAACCCTGTAAACATCTTCGACGCCGTTTACACTCATATTATTTACCGACTTAACTTACATAAGATCTTTTAGTTTTGACTCGAGTGTTTTGTCTTTTCAATTCGCTCGGGTCGGCCTGAGCATTTCATGGTTTGAAGACCTTACTTCCGGAGGACGAAGACGAAGATTGTATTATTGTTATTAACTATATTATTCCGCTGCATCACATTGTTCTGCTGCATTTTCATTTATTATTCTTTGGTATGTGTAACTCCGATTCTGTGTTGTATAAGTATAATCAAATGTTTTGTAAAACAGCTTCATGAACTGTTATTTGATTATTATATTTTATCGTTCCGCTGCATGATTCTATCTATTTTTTTCTTTCTCTGCTTTTTCTTATTCGCCCCAATAACAAGCCTTCCTTCTGTATGATTTGAGTCTGGCATGTGTGGTTTATCTCGATTTAAAGCGTACAAAAAGGCGGGATGTTACAGTTGGTATCAGAGCTTTGGTCTAGCGATAAAGCTTAGCTTTGTAGGGTCCAACTCTTTACTAATATGGTAGTAATACTCTATGATGAGTCGCTAAGTGTATATATATGTATGAGAGAGCGTATTCGTTAGTGTTATAAAAAGGTTTTAATATTGTGTTAATTTGTTCCATTTTGTATTTATAAATTATGGTTGGTGCGTAGGATGCTATGACATCAATAGGGATTTCTAAACACTCAATAGGACAAACCGACACAATATTTGTTTTGAACAAAGGTGAATGAAATAATTTTGCCTATTATATTTTCTGTATATAAAATAAAATTTTTATAAGTAGTATATTTTGTTTTAATATATTTAGTTGTTAGGTGGTAGTTGGAAATAAGATTTAAAATAAAATAAATGGAAATTGGAAATTTTAGAACTGAAGTTCGGGGTTTTGAAATTTCTTTCGAATGATTTTGGAATATAAAAATATTGTTTATAAGTATTTCCTGTATAAATATTTCAATATAATTTGAAAGAATTGTTTTAAAGAAACTTTGGAAGGGAAATGAGTTCTGTACTCCCCTCTCTGTCACTGGAAAATAATTTTGGTGATGAATGCACGCATCATCGACATTCATTCACGAGTTTCTAATTGGGAAGGCCACTGTAGTAGTTCTACTACAGATTTATTTTGATAAACAAATATAAATTTTAAATTGTTTTAAATATAATCGGATTTATAAATTGCAAGTGTATACGTCTATCTATTATTTTTAAAATGATTTGAAATTTAACTCGGTATTTAGTTCTTAAGTTTCCGTTAATTAATAGTTTCAATTATTGTAGTGAAATGGAATGTAACTAATTAATAATTGGAACCTCTAATTTAAATAAGAGATTAAATGCTAAGTTATAAATGGAATTAAAAGAAACTTGAAATTTGTACCTATAAAACAAAGGATAGGGCTATTGAACATTAAATTAGTTAAAAGAAATGAGAAAAATTTGTATAACTTTCAACTATATTCTTAAAGGCATATATATATAACTTACCAAAAAATGTAAAAAGTTAAAATGTTAATAAGAAAATGTAATAGATATTATACAAGTAAAACTTGAAGTAATGAAAGTATTCAATGAAATTCTTTAATAAATAAGAATTTAATGTGAGGATGAAATGCTTCTAATTTAATATAATAGAAACGTAAATATTATAAATAAATGATTATAAACTTAAGTAATGTATTGATATGCTAAGAAATGGAATCGCACATGAATACTATAAACGAATTAATAAATTAAATTGTGATTGTATATAATGATTGTATGTTGGTTGCAAGTGATTGTTGTTTATGTTGATTATTTCTTAATGGTTGAAACAGCTTTAAATATTTCATTTTATATAATTATAAACTCTTTTGGATTAATAAGTGAAATGCTGGTTATGAAAGCAATTACTACTGCTTTTGGTTTCATAATTAAGCGTTGTTTGCCGACAAATAGGTACGTTCTCGGATTAAAGTTTTATAGTGTTATTATATTGTTTTTCCGTGTTGGGATATATTTTTTTGGAAAATATATGTTATATATTGTTATATTTGATATTATGTTTTCTCTCGAGCCTCTCCGTATTCTGCCGAAATTTTCCGTAAATTTTGGACTTAGAAAATTTTGAAAAATGTTTCCAAACTTTATTAATTTAAGTATATAAAGATTTAATGGTTATAAATTGATATATTTTATATAAAATATTAAATTTTGTAAATTTATTTGTTTATAAAATTAATACTTTGAATAAGATGTATTGACTACTCAATTCCTTCTTTTTCCCTTCTCTTTCCTTTTCGAGGACGAAAAATTTTGAGTGGGGGAGAGTGTAACGACCCATAATTTTTATGTTTAGAATTTGTCGATTTATGGTGAGTCTTTATGAGAATTCCTCTGGGCAGCTGGTTAACTCCTCTAAGAGTTGCTTTGTTCCAGCTAAGGATCTTGCTCCTGCCCGATCGCTTTGGATTGAATCGGTTTCGGGATTCAGGAGAGCTTCCCTTCCCTTACCTTACCTTGGCATTCTTCTCTACCGTGGGAGGAAAGTTAATTCGATTTTTGATCCCATTTTAGATAGGGCGAAAAGCATGATCACTCGCTGGAATGCTTCCCTTCTTTCTCAGGCTGGCAGACTTGTTCTCATTAACTCTGTTCTGCATTCTTTAGGTTCGCACATTTTTGCGGCCATGACTCCTACATCTGCTTTTTTCCGCTCCTTTCGATCTTTGATCTCTTCCTTCTTCTGGGGAAACAAAGATTCTCCTCGCCATCACTGGATTTCTTGGAAAATCATCTGCCGTCCTAAGTGTGAGGGTGGCCTTGGCATTCGTAACCCTAAAGACGTCTGTTCTGCTTTTGCGTGTAAGCTTTGGGCCAGGTTTGGGGCTAACAACTCCCTGTGGGCCTCATTCCTTCATGCCAAATACCGTCGTCTTGAAGCTGCAAACTTCTCGGGGTCCCCTTCTTATGCTAGTGAAACATGGAAACGGATGCAATCTGTTAAAGTGTTATGGGACAGCAATGGTAGTGGCTCTTATTGGCGCGGGCAACCCTTCTCTTTGTCTGCAGCTTGGTATTCTATCAGAAGTCCTGCCCCTTCGCTTCCTTTTTTTTCCTGTATTTGGGATACCATAATTGCTCCTAAGGTCTCTGTTTTTATGTGGAAAATCCTTCACGGAGGAATTTCGGTAGATGAGAACCTTAGGAAAATTGGTATTCCTATCACTTCTCGGTGTAGATGTTGCCAAGCTGGTAGCTTCGAAACTCTCTTTCACCTTTTTTTCCAAGGCATTTGTGCCAATGCCGTTTGGTCTTTCTTCGGTAACCTTGTTGGCTGCAATGGTCCTGTCAACTCCATATATGAGCTCTTGCAACTCTGGTGGACTGGTATTGTTGGGAAGACTGTTCGTTCGATTATTTTTCCTCTTATCCCTTCTCTTATTTGTTGGCACACTTGGTGCGCCCGTAACAAGATGATTTTCGAAGAGGTGCCTATGGATTCTTCTGCTATCATCCGGAGAGTGCGCAATGACATCTATCTTGATTTTAGAGGTCGTCCTTTCCGGAAGTCCATTGGTTCCAGATCAGCTTTTCTTGCTAGGTATTTCGACATTGCGTTCGAGAGTGCTGCTCCTAGGTCAGGTATTGGCTGAGGTTTAGCTTGTTTTCATAGTTCTGAGGGTTGTGGCTTTTCTTTGTGCTTGTGTCTTTCTTTTTTATTTTTTCTTTGTTTTGCATACATATGTTCTTACCTCCATCTGGAGGTTGCGTCTATTTTTGATTATTCTTCCAGTTATGCAGGTGATATAGTAGATTTACAGGGTATTGCTGTTTTAACCTGTCATCCTGCACCGGTTCTCTCTACTTTTGGTAGCGGTTTTATGGGCTTCTGTTCTGATTGTTTGGCTTTCTTTCCTGGGTCTTTATACCCCTTCTGGGCGGTGGCCTTGCCGGAGCTCAGTTTGGGCGTATGAAGGGTGGTGGCCTTGCCGGAGCTCTTCTAGATCTCAGATGTTCCCTTTGATTCGGTCAGACCGAACACATCTTCAGTTTCGGTTTGTATACTTGGAGCATTAGGTGATGAGCTGGATGCCTCCAAGTCGTTTTCACTCATTTTTTACCATTGCATTGGTTATTTATATTTATCAGTAATTTTGGGGACAGGTTGTTATAACTGTCCAGGCTGTTGATTGATTAGTTGACTCTGATTGTATTAAAAAAAAAGTTGGTTCAAAAAAAAAAAAAAAAAATTTGTCGATTTATTAAGATTTTGGTAATTAAATCAGAAATTGATAAAAAATTGTAATTTGTTAATGAATTAATAACGGTATTGAAATGTAAGAATGTTAATGCAAGTCAATAAATAACTAAATTTAGCGTAATCCCAATTAATTAAAAAAATTGTAAGGCTATAATTGATTTTAAATAGTAAATTAGGAAATAAATTCAGAGTTATATAAATTGATGAAATAATACGCAATAAACTGAAATTTGATAAAATCAATGTTAGATAAGTAATTATAATATTCGTTATTTGATAATAAAGTATGAATGAGATTTAATTTTGGCAAATTGGGATATAATTTATTGTTTACCCATTTGTTTAATCTATTGAATTAGATCTAAATCCATTGCAATTAAACATAATTAATTACTAACTTAATATGAATTCAGCTGATGACCATACACCATTAGGGCAATCGGATAGATAGTAATGTTAAAGTTATCCATAAGGTAATGGTTGATTTAATAAAAAGAATGGAAATCAAGGTTTATTAATTTAAATTTAATAAATTGGATTAATTAAAAATTAACTGAAAAATAATATTTAATATTACGAAAATAGAAATTAAGAGGAAAATGGGAAATATTAAGTACCAAGATTTAGAACAATGATAGTTATATCCTTATTGTAATAAAGGACGTGAATAAAAAGTTTAAAATTTTAATAAATGGATTTTAGGAATTTTAATTTATAATTTCTGAATTTAATGAAATTGAAATTAAACACTACAATTGATGGATTAATCAACTTTAAATTGACATCTAATTTTTTTCTAAGTTATTATAAATGATTAATAAATCAAAAATGATAGAAAGGGTAATTAAATTTAAACTGGAAAGGTAATTTAATTAATTAATTAGTAATTTAATTTAATAACTGGAAAATAGCCATTTTGGCCACTGACTCTGAAACCAGTTTCATCGGATCCATAACGATGAGTTATTGAAGGGTTTCAAGTTTCGTAGCAATCGGACTTCTGTTTGATCGTACGAGCTCGAAACGCCTAGAAATTTATGAAATTGAAATCAGCTGAAATCAATTAGAAATAACTTGATTTTAGCATAACTTCTTCATACGATGGAATTTGGACCTGAAACCTATTCCATTAATTTTGAAATATTTTTAAACATCTATTTTGATATATGGACTGATGCATTTTCGTTCCGGAGTCGAAACGGGCTTTTCGGGCCATTTGTCGTTCAACTTTTAATCCAAATCAATCCGGTCCATTCTAACTTCAGCTTTGCCTATATATACCTAGTTATAAACCCTAGCCTATTTCTTATGTTCATTATTCTGTACGTACAATTCCATTTGCTCCTCCTCATTCCAGTGGCAGACAAAACAAAAATTCCAGTTGCAACTTCAAATAAAATTCGAAGCCAAAAATTCAAACTCCACAAATAATATCGAGTTATATATCGATTTGAAGCTCTCGACGAGCGCAAGTCAATTCTGTTGTTCGTTTTTCAAATTGGATTTCTGTTTGGCCAGAAATTTCTCAAACAGTCACGACCGTTCATCATGCGACGGTCAATTTCGACGGATCGCCAAATCAACGGTGTAGTCGTGTAGAGAGGACGGAGGAGAGCACATCCATACGGTTCGTCACGCAAATCGACGGCTAGATCGCCTCGATTTATTCAACTAGGGTTTCCCCTTTTGGCGGCGGCTACCATGTTTGAGGCGTTTTTGATGACCGTGGGGGGGATCTCGAAGGTGTGGCGGCGGCGAGCGATCGCGACACGTCAGAGCGGGCTGGCCAGGCACGGTGAAATAGCGGTGACGCGTGGGCAATGCGCATGCGTGGCGGCCCAAATTTCCTGTGCGTGAGATTGGGTTCGTGTAAACCTGACGTGGCTTTTGCTTGGTAAGGTTTTGAGTTAGTTTATTTATTTTATTTTATTAAAATTTAATTTTTTTCCAACTCGTTCTAACATTAATAATTTTCATATACGAGGTCATTTTTGCACGTGGTTTCTTGCGCTAGGATCGTATCGAAATTCCGTACATTGTGATGTTGGTTTGGACGAATTCTGAGACTGTTTGAATTTTGGATTTAAATTAAATTTAAATTCAAAAGGTGAGTGTTTTGACCCACTCACAATTTTTTAAAATTTCTTATGTTTGTTAAATTGATTTATGATGTGATCAAAAATTTATTTATGACTGTTTGACACATTTTGAATCATCATCTCAATCTATTTAAATTTATTCGAATAAAATTAAATTTAATTCATTATTGAATATAAATTGCCTGTAAATACCGGTTATTTATTATGTGTACTATATTGATGTTATTGATTGGATTGGATGATGATTGTGATATATGTTTAGTGATTGATATTGGATGAATGGATGTTGTATTTTATACTGTTATAAACTGCAAGTTGTTATGTATTTTATTTCATTCGGGATTGCGGTTTGAAATGATATATAACCGTATTTATATTTTAAATTACGGATTGAAATGATAAATATCCATATCACTTGACCATAAGATAGAAAATTATATACAGACATCGTGAACTATGTAAAAAAACATGTTAATATTATTTCTATGGTTTTGGGAAGAAATATATGGGTTTATGTAAATATTGATTTTTAAATTATATTTTAATATATATATATAGCGTTTATAATGATATTGATAAATTAAGGTTGAGAAGATGGATTTGAAATCGGTTTAAAATTATTTTAATTAAGTATGTTATTTAATTAAAGAAATCTTGAACTTATTGAAATTAAAATTTTAAAGGGCATGATTTTATAACTTGATGACGGTTTGAGGTGATTAACGAATATTTCAAGTTTGAGTTTTATTTAAATAATATTGAATTTATTAAATTAATATTTCAAAACTAAATAATATTAAATTGAATTAAGATATATATGAAATTATCAGATTTAGTTTGAAATTATGAAATATTTAAAGCCTTGAAGTATATCTAAATTGAAATGTTTATCGAAATTGAAGTGTTTCGAAGTTATGAATTTCAAAGTATTATGGTTTCAAAGTGTTTTGTTTCGGAGTGTTACAACTTTGAAATAACATGATTTTTGAAATGAATTTATTTGAAATTGCATTTAATTAAGATTTGACTTTAAATATATATTGATTTGGAACTTGTTGAAGATGTAAGAATCTAACTTTAAAATAAGGTTTTGGTTTCAGGTAAACTAAGGAGGGAATATCTCAAGTTTAAAGGAATTGAAGGAAACCTTCAGTAATTTGGAAGTTTGGATTTATTTAAATGATATAATATTAATGCGGTTTTTGAAATGAAAATGGTATATTATTGATATGGTTTGGAATGAAATGATATATTATTGATTTGGTTTTTAAGGGAAATAATATATTATTGATGTGGTTTTGAAATGGAAACGATATCATATTTTATTGGTTTTGAAATGGAAATGACATAGTATTTGGTTTTGAAATGGCAAGGATATTTTGGTTTTGAAGTATAAACTATTTTTAAAAGCCACGGTGTTATAATAACGATTGTTTGCAAAGAGACCGGAATCGGATATGGGCATACTCTATGTCGATACCGAAAACCACTTTGACAACCGTGTACGCGATGGAGATTTCAGAATGAAGTAGGATGGCGGCGGCGTTCCTTTGAGGTATATACGTGGACCCAACTTCCGTGAGTTGACATAAGGTGGCTAAAACAGGAGCGATCTCGAGCGAAGGAGGTAGCCCCTCATATCGGACACACTCCTTCGGTATTATATTCTGACTTTGAGGTTTATTTGGTGGCCACTTTTGATTTTTGATTTGGGGTGTGGCTAGAGGTGGGCGGTAGTAGCTGTTACGCGTTACCACCAGTCTGTATGCGTAATTGGTATATCTATCATGGCATTGCCTTGTGTGCCGTGTCGCCTAACCTAGCGTGCCTTGTACGATTTTGGTTTTCTCCCGTAGCCCATGGAGTACTTAGGGTAGTCTCCCGATCTGGAGATGCGTTGATACTGGATGAACTACTGGGACTATTATTGTGTTAAGAAGAATATTGGATCACTCCTTAACGCTATTTAAAAATAAGTTTATTTTACTATAGACATTATTATAATAAAGTAAGTTTATTTTACTATAGACATTATTATAATAGCAAAATATTGCTACATAGTAAATAGTTTAACGGGTCCTTAGGAGATGTGAATCACGAGTATCTCTTAAGTTACTGCACTCACGTTAGACACTGGATAGGAGATGCCAAACCCCGTAAACATCTCTGACGCCGTTTACACTCATATTATTTACCGATTTAACTTACATAAGATCTTTTAGTTGTGACTCGAGTGTTTTGCCTTTTCAATTCGCTCGGATCAGCCTGAGCATTTCAGGGTTTGAAAACCTTACTTCTGGAGGATGAAGACAAAGATTGTATTACTATTATTTATTATATTATTCCGTTGCATCACATTGTTCCGCTGCATTGTCATTTATTATTCTTTGGTATGTGTAACTCTGATTCTGTGTTGTATAAGTATAATCAAATGTTTTGTAAAACAGCTCCATGAACTGTCATTAGATTATTATATTTTGTCGTTTCGCTGCAAGATTTTGTTTATTTTTTTCTTTCTCTGCTTTTTCTTATTCACCCCAATAACAATTCGCCATTCTGTATGGTTTGAGTCTAACGTGTGTGGTTTATCGTCGATTTAAAGTGCATAAAAAGACGGGATCTTACAATACATACGCTCGTACTTCAACATATATAATATAAAGTTACCATATATATACGTACAGGTGAATGTTGCGGCATGTAAGCAGTACATAAATATACAAACATATATATACCTATACATATATAAACCATTTGTATATAAACTCATATTTAAAATATATATATATATAACAGACGCACAAATCTATATATAAAAATATATACATGTCGTTTAAATCGGAAGTTATACCCATTTTTTATAAAAGTATATAATGTAACCCATACGTAGATATATATATATATATATATATATATATATATATAAACTATAAAACTTATTTTATAACATATAACTCACATAACTAAAAAGTTGTATATATAAAATTTATATATAACTATATAGGCTGAAACCAATAATATGATATAATATAATAAATAAAATATAGTATAATGCTGTAGAAAACATACATGTAATACCGCAAAAAAAAAAAGAGGAGCTCGGTTATGCTTGGTGCGACAGGCGTGGTCGAAGAGAGGAGGGCCGAAGGAGATGGCGTTCGAGGCGGCTTGCGTGTTGGAGCGGCTTTGGGTTTCGGTTGAGGAGTTTGGCATTGGCAGGGAAGCCGAAGCGAGGTCAGGTCTGGTATGGTGCTTGGTGATGGTGGATGTGGCATGTGTCGGTGGAAGGGAGTGGGTGACCTTGCATGAGAAATGACAACAAATGAAGCAAAAGTTTTGAAGAATGTAGACTACAAGGAAAAACATGCATACCTACCTGTCCTTATATGTGTGTATGTGTGTGTTGAAAGCTTATATTTAAGGTATAGTGTTTATTTTTCAAGCATATAACGTCAGGGTGGAAGGTGAAAAGGGAGAGCATGGTCCAAAGAGAAGGCACGAAGTACGAACAGTTCAGCAAAAAGAAATGCAAACGTCATATTATAAACTTTATTTATATATAATTTTTTTCGATTTAACGTTTCACAGCAAAACAAAAAATATAGGAAACGAACCAAAACATGAATATAGTAGGAATGGGGAAAATCAAAAGATTGAATAGGAATGGAAAAGCAATTAAAGGTCAGTGAATAAATATCAAGCTTTGGAGTTTAAAGGAAAAAAATATAAATAAATAAGTTATAAAGGTAAACGTTTAAATTAATTGAGTACAAAACATACGTTTAAACTTTTGAAACACTGTGGGATAGCAACGGCCAAATTTTAGTGAATAATGAGAGTATGCTATTATTCATACCTTTATTTACACTTCTGGCCACCAAAACTAAAGGTCACCTCTTATAACAATAATCTATTCTTTCTAACACCACAAAAATTCAAATCAACTAAAATGGAGAGATACCTATCAAAATGCAGTCTTCCTCCTTCACTCAGTTCAAAACGCAAGCTCCCTTCGTTGTTGAATCATACTCCATCGTCGTTGCCTCCGCCACCGCCGCAGATAATGAAGAAGCTCTGTTCGCAGACCGGCGTCGCTTCTCAACAGTCCACAAATTCGAGTAAGTCTCTAAACCTTAATTCTCTTTATTTAGGTCTAAATTTCTCATTCTCGTTTGCAAATTGTCATTCGCGTTGCTAACTCGATTGAATGCATTTGCAACCAAGTATTAGACGTTGTAGTCGATAGAATGCATTCGCGTTGTAATACCGAATATGGATAATAATGAAACCCGATTGTTGTAGTCAATGTCTACTACTTGTTGGTTCTGAATTATCCAACAAGTTATAATCTCTGATATGTCGTAATTGACCGAAGCATTTCAAAATGTCCCGGTCGTTTACAGCCATGCCCATGCAGTTATTAAATAACTTATAAGGTCCATCTTCTGGTTGGTTACCAACAGCCGAACAAAAGATAAGTACTTGGTTTTGAACAGCCGTGAAGTTGTCAGTAAATAATTCATCAATGCTCTGTTCGGTTGTCAACGACCGAACCATTTCGAAATATGTCGGTTGTAAACAACCGTGGCAATGTCGATACTAAAACCTTTGATCCATCTCTTGATCGGTTAGCATTTGCCGAAATAAGTATAAATGCTCGTTTACTAAAGGCGGTGCAATTATTGGTTAAATGGTACAAAAAATCTCCACGGTGGTGTTATACCGAGTATTTAAAAATCTTTCGGTAGATAACCACCGAACAACTTTAGCACGGTGGTGAACAGCTGAATGAAGGAATATGGTGTGGTGACCAGAAGTGTGTAAAAAATAATCATCTGTATTAAATTTTTAAAGATGGCCAACAGTGTAAAGAGGGGTGCCAATAGCAGCACACATAATGAAATAATAGTTATAGCGAAAGTTAGTGGCTGTTTGAATTTCCACGGAAGATAAATGAGAGAGTATAGGAAACTCAAAAGTCAAATTGCGGAACCGATAGAATTCGTTGTTTTCCGGACTTCGAAACACACAAACGAGTATACCTTGGAGATCAGCACGACGACACGATCAAAACGGTATAGAAATATCAGCGATATGATAATTCTATCAAAAGTCGATATCGGTACCAAAAATACTGCAAATTTGCCAGAAATAAGATAAATTGAGCAATAGCAGTCCAAATTTGACGAAGCGAAAAATGACGACTCACTCAGAAGATGATTTACAAATTTATTATATAAAAATATTCAGGTTTGGAAGACATTTTATTATTATCAAATATTAACTGATTTGAATTTAAATAAAATTCTTAATTATGTCATGATATTATCTGCGCATTGTTCACATATTTGAACTTTGTTTGATGTAGGTTTCTTAAGCAGAATTAAAACTCTTCTTTGAATCACTATGTGGAGAGGTTTTTTTTTCCCCTTTTCTTATTCCAAATTGGAGCACATGACCGGATTGTTTTTGCTGGTACAAACGTTGATGAGAATGCTGATTTGGTTTTCTGTTGGTAGGTATATAGGATGAGGCTTCCCAACGACCATAACCATCCAAGTCGCATTGCTTTTGTTGAGGTTTTAATGTTTAGCCTTCTTGCTCCCATTCTTGTTCAACATGTTTCTTAAATGTAAATGAAATGCACCTTTTATGCTAAACAACTGTTAAACCCCAAAGGTTAAACAACTGAGTTGGTTTTTGCATTTGAGATCGGAGACTTAGCCGGTGATTCTTCCAAATCAGCGGTATTTCACAAATGTTTTATTAGTTCCACTGTATGCAAATATATAATACAAGAAACAAAGAAAGCAGGTCATGCCTCTTAACTTCCATTTTAGTTCATTAAAAAATGAGTCATGGCTAATATATGAGACAGAAGAAATAATATATTTACTGTAACACTGTCCAACTGTTTAACACACTCAATTATTGAACTATGTATACATCACACACCTACACTATCTACGGAATCCTCAATTCCTCATGTTACCAGCATATCAAATTCAAAAAGTGAAACTTTCCAAATGTCAGACAGCAAAAAGACGAAGTGTCCTCGTTTAGAATAGTTATAAAGTGCAATCTGTAAACCCGGTTCATCCCAATGTATAATTTTTGTTTCAATTATCACAGTCCACGTAGGCATATTAGTTTACGTCACACTGTCCGTAGAACTCTTCCAAAGTTATGCACTGGCCTGGCAATAAATATGGGATTGATTGAAATCCTCGTCGACTTTTGTGTTATTTTAGAATTTTATTTTACTAAATTTTGGAATACAGGAAAATAGACACAAGGAAAAAGTTACAAAAAAATTTAGTCTCAAGTACGGTATTTTGTTTTTTAGTCTGAAGGATACTTTATGTAAACTGAAGTGTCATTCAAACTAAAAAACAAACTTGCTGTCCTGAGACTAAATTTTTTTGCAATTTTTTCCCTGCACCTAAAGAACCCTTTGGAATATTCGTTTTATTTATAAAATATTTTTACACTTAAGGGAAAGTTTGACACGGTCCCTAATGAGTTTCAAAATACACAAAAACCCCAGTAAAAAAAAAGTTTTGTAAATTATATCTTTATAATTAATTTACTGAATAATAACATAAATTTATGCAATTATTCAGTGAATAATTGCAGACATTTATGCAATTATATCAAAAGGTTGCAGATATTTCTACAATTATTCACTGAAAAATTGCGGAAATTTGCGGAAAATTCCGCAATTATCCACCAAAAAATTTGTGAAAATTTTCGTAATTTTTTCAAAAAGTTACGGAAAATTCCGCAATTATTCAACAAGAAAATTGCGGAAATTTCCGCAATCATTCATCGAAAAAATTGCATAAATTTATGCAACTTTTGGACATAATTTCATAAACGTATACAATTATTCAGTGAATAATTGCATAACTATATGCAATAACTTAGTAACTTAATTCTATGGATCTAATTTACATATTTTTTTATTGTGGTTTTTGTATATTTTAAAGAGGTTTTTAGGCTCAAGGAAAAAGTTATTCAAAAATGTAGTTTCAGGGACAATAAGTTTGTTTGTTAAGCTGAAGGATGTTTTTTAGTGTAAATCAAAGAATAATAGTTGTAACTATCATTTTCAGTTTAGACTAAAAAATGTCATTTAGACTAAAAATCAAATTTGTTGTCTGTAATATTAAATTTTTTTGCAACTTCTTCCTCGTGCCTGTTTACCAGTATTTTAAAACTCATTAGGGACCAGATCCTAATATTCATTTTTTCTAATTCAAATTTACACAAATTTAGTTTTACTTTTTTTTCTTTAACGTGTATCATGCCAAAGATAATAATAAGCCACCAGTAGTATATTTCTTTCCACAGGGTAATTTTATTCAATACTCAATATCCTAGTACAGATACGTCTTGTTTCCAGTTATTACCAATTCAAATAAGAAGTCGTTCATCAGCAACCATAAACAATGCTATAAAGGTTACGACTCCTTATGTAAACAAAAGTATAATTTGGGCATATTCAGGTTTACTAGTTACATTGCATGCAAATGACATTTAAATACATGCTATCAATATCTTCCAGCAATGTTGTGTTGTTTGACATTGCTCTATGATTTTGAATGATAAATTCCATCTTGTGAAGGATATTTCTCTACATATGACGAACGCGCGTACGATGTTGTTTGACACCTGGTTTGAAATTCCGACGGAATTTCGGTTATTTCGGTGGTTTCGTTCTGGTTTCGCTCATAACTGGGACAAAATTCGATCAAAATTCCGGTTCCGGTCTAAATTCCTGATTTGTTTTCCAAATATTGTAAAAAAATTATAAAAAAAATAAAAATATACAACAAATATATAATAATTAAAAAAAAGAAAACAAATTAATCGGGACAATAAATAAATGGAGAAAAAATAATATAGTTTCATAAAAAAAGTTGTTATGCTTTTGTTAATTTACATCGAAACATATTAAAATATTCAAAGTTTTCAAAAATGATTGTAGTTTTAAAATCTCAAATGAAAATTACAGAATCTTACACAATGAATTTTTAATTAAAGTGTGTATTTTATATGTAATGTAAAAAATGTACTATAAATTTATGACAATATTAGATATTTATTAGCGTATATAGCAAATTAAAGCAAAAAATATGGGGTTAGAAAATCGGAATTAAAGCGGAACTTCCGGAATTTTCGAAACGGAACCGAAAATTTTAAAATTACCAATGGTCGGAACGGAAAACGAAATTTTGAACCTTGGTTTGACATCATTTAAAAATGTTTAAATATGATGGACATGCCTAGAGAAATTATCATTGCTAAATTTCAAATCTTTCAGAAAAGCAAAATTAAACTAAATGCCTAAGGAAATCTTTAAATATGTTCGTGGTAGTATCAAGAAACAAGAGGTTTAATGTTTTAATTTGTGCATTACAGTTAATAAACAAAAAGCAAAAAATTCTAGCTGTATACAACATATATGTCTGCGTCTGTGTTGCACCCATCAAGCTCTCTTAAGTGTGTGAACATGTGCGACCATCTTTTATGAACGCATGAAGGATGCACTAAAAAGTGACCAAACATACCAATATATATATATATACACACACACGCGCGTACGTACGTACGTACATATACATACATACATACATATACATACATACATACATACATACATATACATACATACATACATACATACATACATATATACATACATACATACATATATATATATATTCAGTTTTCTCATTTATAGAAACTGAAACCAGTGAAAGAGAAGAAGAAAATGGAAAGAGTGTCTAAATTAAAATGAATCTGTGTGTTTTGTGGAAGCCGCCAAGGCAAGAAGACTAGCTATCAAGATGCTGCCATGGAGCTTGTTCAAGAACTCGTATGTTTTTATTCTTCTTCGTTTTTTTGTTTTTACATTTTATATTATATTCATTGTTCTATCCTGTTCCCTGATTTTGATATTTTTATGTCAAAATAGAAGTGCTAAAATGTCCAACGTATTTGGACATATATTAGGCAAAAGGGTACTAAAGTGGATGAACAAGATACACGGATAAACATGTAATGAAAAATTTGCGGTGATTTCTACATGTGTCCATTGTAACGCTGTGTAGATTTGCAGTTAATTTGTGTCGTTACAATTTTTGTTTAATACATTTTACTACGTAAGAATCTAAATATTTGTTCATATTTGAAAACAAGGTGTGGCCCCTATCTAAATTGTATGAGTTGTGTACAATTGGCAAGTACATATTCCGTGGACACTTTTTCCTTCAATTATCCATCCCTAGGGCAATCCAATGGTGACATTACTTGCTGGATATGACGAAAACAATTGTCCGGTCGTCGAATTAAGGCTCCAAATAGAGTTGAATGTTCAGAATTGCTTTGGACGCCCATTTAATGGACGTCCAAGCCCTGACGCTCATTTAATGGACGCTGGACTTTTGACGTCCATTAAAATAGGCGTCCAAGCCCCTCAATTGTGGAGGGCTTCAGGCTTCCATTAAATGGACGACTGATCTTTGGAATACACAGTCCACTTTAGGGTTGAATATTGAAGGCTTTGAATATTCTGCCTTGAATGGACTGGAAATGCCTTTAGAAAAACAATTAGAAGTACACTGAAAGAGTTAAAGTGTCTTTGTTCTGTTGCATGTTAATTGTTGTCTTGCACAATATTTTTATCATTCAACATTTCTGTTAGTTGATTGTTTATTATCCATTTAGGATATGAAAAATCCTTATTGTTAAAATGAAGCTGAAATATTACTTTATCTATCAGGTTTCAAGAAATTTAGCAGGTGATAGTAGTACGCTAATTATTAATCAGACTGGTAAGCACCACTTGTGTGCCTTTGAGTGTTGATTGGAGGTACTCTCATTTTTGCTGCTCCTTTTTGGTCAATGAATGTCATGTCCCCATTTCTTTGCTTTCAAAATAATGGGGATGAGCCAATGAGCATTTATCTCAAGTCATAAGTTTCTAGTTTTACTTGTCGGAGATTCTGAACTCAATCCCTTAGACATACATTAAAGTACCGGTATTCAATAAATAAACAAATAAAACAATTACAGATTTTATTAGACTACCTTTGGAAGAATTAAAAGAGAAAACTGTCAATTTGATATACAATGTATAAGGTAGAAAAGGGTTTATTAAGACTATGAACAAATGGGTCACGTGTAAATTATGAAGAAGTTAATGAGTAGGGACCCTTGTGGAAGCTGCGAAAGGGCCCTAGTTGCCCGCTTATGAAATACACAAATGGTTTTAGTAGTTGTGTCATTGTGTGGATGTATACTGGTGAGCAAATCTTATACACCATACTGACATTCTATCATATATGCCGATTCCAAGTATATCGTTGTTGCGCCATGTTTTTGTCATGTATCAAAATATGTTAAAGTTATCATTCTATACTTTCTTACAGGATATTGGTTTGACTGAATTGCCCCCGACCCATCCTATATGGTTTGGACTGGCCCTCTAGTTTTCAGTGTTTTATTATGAGATTCTCAACTCGCCAGACTCTGCTTGTAGTCTTGCCAAACAGGTTTTGCTTTTACCTTTTTTATTTTAGATAATTTTTTTGCGATCTAAACTTTTACTCGTACTTCGGAATCGTTGAATACGTATGAAAATAGGTTTGGAGTAATGATTTCTTTTAAGTGAAATTACTACCTAATGAGTCTGATTTGCTGCTTATTTGATGAGGGTAGTTTCTGGACTTAAAATTTGGCCGCATGATCTTTCACAATTTTCTTTGTACATATTATTTGTCACTCTATTTGCAGTTCATTCCATGAGAGTAGATTTTTGGACTTGCAATTGTCATAAGATCTTTGACTCTTTATATTTCTGTTATTTGCATGCATTGTTTATTATTGGATGTAGCAAATCACACGGTCAGCGTCAGAAACCTGATCTGAGCCTTCTTATTCCTTACTAAAACTAGTTTTATGCAATAAAAATTGTGAATACGTTTAGGTCCAATGGCCAATATTTTGTGCCAAAATATTTAGATTCAAGGTCAGTTCCTTCAATTGAATAGAAATACAACAAAAGAGGCTTGAGTAAGGTAGCACCATAGTATAAATCATGACCACTTATCCTCATCTAATATGGTCCCGTATTAACTCCAACGCAACTCAGATCTCCATTGGCAGACTGCAAGGTAGCACCATAGTTTCAGTCGTTGAAGGGTGAAGATGAATGTCAGGCCATTAGCGGAAGGACATTGGAGGAGAGAGGAGAAAGCAGTTATGAATGCAAGGGCTTCTCTCACCATGTTTGTTTTGAGTTACATAATCGCTGACAAGCTTAATTAAGCCTCTACTGCAGTCGAATTTATGTTTGTGTTTAAGCATGAAGTTCGATACTGATGTCCTTTCTTTGTTGTTGAATTCTCTGCATTCAGTAAAAATTACGTATGAACTTATGATCTACTAAGAGGTTTACTTAGTAAATATGTTCCGAGCATTTTTGCACCTAATCACTGATTTGGATAATTCGAATCTAAACATATATTGTATTTTTTTTTTAACACGATATATATGGAAACAAGTGCCGTCAAAGAATACCCAATTTTAGCTCTGCATTATACTTGTCTTCGTGTGTTATAACTTAATACAAATTAAACTGACAATGTTTTCTTACAAATTAGTTTTCTTTCAGTTACCATGTACAGCCAAACAATGAAAACTTACACATATAATGTATACAAGTGAATCATGAATAACAAACACCATGTTATAGGGAAATGATTTTATCGTGAGCATATAACCACATATATTCAAAGGATATACCACATATATGAGATACCTGCAACTGAAGTTCTTCCTGCTGATGCTCTTGCTCATGTCAATCATAATGTGAAAAGTGGTGATGCTTGTTCTTCCCTCTTCAAAACCAAGCCGCGAAATGATGGCCGCTTCGTTCCAAGACACTTTAACCTTGCCTATAATGGGTCTCCCTGAAGCCACCCATTGAGGTAACAGATGCATGTATCTCATATTGGCAAAATCACCTAGTTGAATTTTTCATGGGTAGAAAACTCTCTTATACGACTTTAATTCAACACTTGAAAAAAGTATGGGTCTTCAAGGGCAACTTGAAGTAAAGTCATATAGCTCTGACTTTTACTTTTTATTCTCATGTGATGAGGATAAAAATAAGGCTCTTCAAGTTGATCCCACTTTCATAAAAGGAGATGTTTATAATTTAAGCCGTGGAATTTTAGCTTTGGTAGTGCCCAAGCTGTAGTGAGAAACGTTCCGTATAGGTTCATTTCTATAAGGTTCCCATCATTACATGGACAGTTCTAGGAATCAACTGGTTAGCTTGCCACTTAGGTAGCGTAGTATGCTTTGATGAATCGAGTGATGAGGAACTTGAGAGGCTTGAATATGCTAAATGTCCCATTGAAGTAGCTCCTGTTTAGGGAATTACCTCTCACTATTAATGTAGGAGCTATGATGGAGGAAACTGCTCTTGTGTGGAATTAGAATATGCCTGGAGACCCTCAATATGTACAAAATGTAAAGAAATTGGACATTGCACGGTTGGTTGTGTTAAATATAAAGATAAGGAGATTTAAGATAGTACCGTAGTGGAACATGAGCCTCCGACAGTGATGCTAGCCTCCAGAACTTAAAAGGAATCAAAAATAGTTACGGAAGAAGGTTGAAAGCAATAATACTAGTAAGTCATAAGTCTAAGCTCCCCTCTGAAATCACCTCAAATGCTCTTAAGAATAAAGAAATTGTGCAAAACAACATGATCACTCAAATTTCGTCCACTCCCATTATTGAAGAGAATTCCGAATCACCAAATATGCAAGTGTTGCTAAATAAAGGAAAGTCTGTAAATCAAGAGAGCAGCTCTCCTTCCAAGAAAATACTAACCATGCAAAAGAGGCTGTTGTATCTAATAACAACAGCAGTAACTTGCTACACGAGTTTCTTGCTCCTCAAACAAGCATGCAAATAATCCAAGCCGCTGCTTCTGAAACCATGCAAATTTCTAATACATATGCTACCTCTCACGTAATTATACCACTTTCTCATGAAAGCATGCAAAAAAAAAAAAGTCAGCTGTGATAGCATAAATACAACTAACCGATTTCAGCTACTCCAAGACTACTCTCAAACAAGACAACTCTCCTTTTGTTAATCCCCTCTCTCCTTCCAAAGAGCCATCAATTTCCTTAATATCTACTTCTGCTTAAATCTCCAAAAGCAAATGAGTCTCCTACCAAAGTTTCTCATACATGCATTATTCCACCAAGCCCCATCCTTAACTTTGCAAATCCTACTGTCATAGTATGCACCAATGCTAATCCATACTCTCACCTTGCCCCCCATCCTTATCTTTACCTCAATCTAACTCATCTTCTTCTCTAGAACTTCCTATTTCACACTACCAACTTTGAGGGAATTAGGGGCACAAAACTAGAGGCTTAAAAAATGTTTAGCCTCTAATGATATCATTTTAGAGGCAAAATTAATATTAGCCGGTAGTGATAACTATTGAGGCAATTAGAAACGCACCTGTAAATAACTAACGACATAATTAAATTTTGCCCCTAATGGTACCTATCAGGGCAAAAATCAACGCCCATATTGTTCATCAATTTTTTCACACCTGGCGGTAAAATTTGAGATATCCGCTAAACTTCACCTTGTTATATCATTTTTCCTCAATTCTATGTTCTGAAAAATCAATTCATTGTTTTAAACAAAATCACAAATTTCTCCTATTTGATCAAAACTCTTGCTGGGATTCAATCAATAACTCTCCAATTTAATCAGACACCAATGGTAAATATTTATACGAAATCATCATTTAAATACCAACTAAACCCTAATCGAATGTTATTTTCTATGAAAAAATTGCAGTCCAATTAGATTAGATGCAAACCTTCATTTTTAATTAACCTTTTCTACTTGGTTCATTATTTATGTTGTTTTCTTTCATATTCTTTTAATTCTACTGCCTTGCTGAATATGAAAATGAAAACATTTTGGGTTAAACAATTATGGTCCAGTTTCCTACAATTTAATATATATATATATATATATATATATATATGTATGTATATATATATATATATATATATATATATATGTATGTATTTTACTTTATTGTTAACTCAATGTTTCAGCTGTTAGTCTTTGGTATTCTAACTTTTTCAATTTTTACAGAAGAATTTTAGTCCAAAACTAGTTGCACATAAGTAGTTTGTTAATATGTTCGATCAAGTACATAACTGTTTTCAGTTCAGTAAATTTATTTTCAGCTTTATAAGCATTAAAAGAATCTGTTGATGAAATTTATTGTGTGATTGTTGATTAGCATGTTGAATGACTTATTTGTTGAAACTTGCAACGTAGTAGATGTATGTCGATACAGTAATGTATTTCTTTAGATACTATTATTGACTGTATTTTTGTTTTGAATGGTGCATTAATGTGGAAAATATTTAATGTCAATAATATCTTATACTTTGATTCAATTAGCTTATTTTATGTAAATGATTGAGAGTAGCGTGAATAATTGAAATACACATTTAAGTAATGTTTATTGACAATATCACGTCGCAATGGCACTATTCATACCTAGCTTAAATCCTAGGTTTACATATAGGTCTCTTGTATAGTAGTGATATATGTATGCTCCTCTACATGTACAGTTGAATGTTTTAACTGGTCATGTCTTGGTAATATTGCAACAAAACATGGTATTTCGACCATTTATTTATACTAGACGGTCCTTTGTATAATGGTTAGACAAATTAACGAAATTTGTCTGTTCTGTAGCCATAATTTATGTATGATATGATCATTCAGACTACTTATAATGTGGGAGTATTGCCAAGTTATATTTGTTTGTTATAAATTAGTCAACCTATATATGTATATTTACATGCCTATTCATATGTACAAATATAAATTAGCATCTGCCCGCTATAAATTAATTAACCTAGCTGTAGCTGTAAATTAGTATGTGCGAGGTATTGATGTTTTTGGGAACTAATATTCTGGTAGGTTTTTAAGTAATCAGGCAGCAATGTTCAAGTCGTTGATGATGTTTCATTTTATGCTCCAAAATGGCTAATATCCAACTGAATTATCCTATTGTTTTTATGAACATACAATACAAATTAATATGTACTACACAATCGATTTATTCAATTGTGTGTCGCCTAACAGTTAAAACTTTTTATATGCCAACTGACATTTCAATTGTGCAAGTACCTAGGTATTGAAGATGTACCAAACAACTCTAACTCCAACATCGCTAAGAACCGAAAAGTGATGCAAGAAAGAAGGTTGAACATCTCAAAACACAATGATCACCTAGAATCCACACATTTATTGCTAGCAACTCTGTTCTTTTAAGACTACATGTTCTCTATTTGAACTTTAACCATATGTCCATTTGTTTTAAGCTTATGTGTATATTAAGCACTCCATCACTATGTGTTCACTTATGGTTGTTTATTTATGCTTTCAAAGTTGGTTCATATCTTGAATTATGATGTTTATTTATGTCCACATATCTTCTTACATATTCATTTTAATGTAGATACTAAATTTTTTTTATTTATCAAACATGATTCTTTTGAAGAAAATAACAAGTAATTTTTCTATCTCCAAGGTCTGTAAAGTCAAAAACTGCATGTTTACATTTTACTTTGTGTATGTTCTTCAAACTGTACCCACCAAAGGATGACATTTTTCATTCACTTTTAAATTTGTAACCTATGTTACAATAGTGTTCACCAACCCAACTCATGTATCAAATTTAATGAAGAGGGAGTTTTTTCAATGGAGCTCTATACTATGCTTTTGAGTAGAATTTGTTGGATGGTTCAACCTATAAACACTAGTTTAAGTAAAAGACTATATGATGTTGATCATTACGAAGTATCTTTTGATCCATTTACAATTTTAAAAGAGAAACGATACATTTTTTGTATTTTCGAGAATAATTTTTTATTATCAAGGCATTAACATGTCTACTAAGAGACTCCCATTGAAGATATGAAATAACAAGTTTGGAATCATATGTTATATGACATTAGTTACAATGTGAATTATAGTATAGATTCGATACAATATAGTGTTTACAATTGAACTTGAGGTATTCATGTTTTGTTAGTTAAGGTATTGACATTACTAGGGTCTACCATACTTTTGAAATTTTGTTAAAAATTTGCAACTACACATGTCTTTTAGAAGATGATATATCTAGTTCTATTGTAATATTTGCTACAATAGCTAAGCTAATTTATTTTACACGTCATTAAATGTAACACTTGTCTTATTACTTTTCCATCTTTTCATTATTATTGAAATTTTAACAGGGCTTTTTAACATATCATCGCATAATAAATGTGAACAATTTTTAGGTTTATTATTTAAGAACATGCTTTATGCAAGCTATCGAGCAGCTAATTTGTCTTGGTATGCAGATAAGAAACCACATATCTGGCCTGTGAAATGGAAGAATAAGAGAGGAAGTAGTGCTGGAGGTGGTTATACTAGCAAGAAAGGAAAAGTTGGCATTCATGATGTGGTCTACTGATGGTAAAGGCAAATTAGGCCTCTTGGTAAAATAAAAATTCTACCTTATCTTTTATCCCCTTGACCATGTAGATTTTATAAGTTCTATGAATTTTTAAGATGAGAATAACATTTAGATTTGGGATTTTGTTAGCTGTTAAGATATTAGAGTACAGTACATTGTACTATGAAGATTTTCTTAATTAAAACTCATCATCTTCTCAAGTTTAATATGCTATTTAATTGTAGTTGATTTAAAGATTGAAATGTAATTAGCTGCATGAAATATAACTCCTTATGTTTGCTAGTTCAACTGTAATCCTCAAACAATACTTTATTCACTCTAAATTTGTTGCACATTGAAATCCAACTCGAGTTAAAGTGGTAACATATATTTGGCAGTATGATTATGCATCATCAAATTAAACTTTTATTTTCACCAAATTTGTTGCAATAAAAACACATTCAGGTTTATTATTTCCAAAAAAGCTACTTGAAAACGTAGCAGCCTTTGTTTGGAATTTCCTAATGAAAAAAAAACATGACACAAAACAAATTCAAATGGTTGAAAATGTTTTTCCTAGGTCATAAGATGCACAAAGGGAACTTGTTTTGGTTGTTCACCAAAGTTCTACCAGTTGAGAACTTACTCATATCGGTTAAAGTCAGCTTGGGAGCAAAGCTCCCAAGTCCTTAAGTTTAATAATGACTTTGCCATCGCTCCTAGCAAAATAAAGTGGATCTGAAAAAAAAAATTTAAAGAGCAATCTTCCAATAGCAGAAGTTACATCAGAATTTCTACCATGCACTTCAGAAAAATCAGATTTTTTGTCTTTGTAAATTTATTTATCAGTATATAAAGCTTCCTCGATAGGTTGCATTCTTGTTTGTATCTTACTAGGATATTTTATACTAGAATTTAACCAACGTACTTATTATTTTATTATCATCTTATGATTGCAGAGGTTAGCTGCTGGTGAATGGTTTACTGCTAGAGTTTCATCATGTTGACCTTTCCACATTGCTTACACAAGTGCAATAGAGTCTTTAAATACTGGGCTAAGTTCTATATACAGTTAATTGTGTCAAGACGACATGCCAATGGTGGGAAGATCTACTACATCCAACCTAGGGAAATTTGCTGCTACATTTGAGCCAAACCATTTGAAAACAGAGATTATGTCAATATTTGATGGTTTGACAAACAATGGTATGCTTCCTGTTCATCTATATTTTTTTATATCTCGATTGAGTGATTTTAAAATCATAGTTTGTTAAAATAAATTCTGTTTGATTGGCAAGGTAAGTAGTTTTATTGTCGTTCAAGCTGAACACGCATTCATGCACATGCCAGAGTTAAGTAAAGAGAGTTAGTATGACATATGTTTAGTGGACTGAATCTGCTAATAATCAAAATAGTCATTTTCATGTCATGATTGCCTATGTTGAGGCTTGGAGCATTCTACGGCATCCAAACTTTTGATTACCAAATCAAATAGATATGGAACAAATGGATTCCCTTTCTTAGTCCTTAGGACTAGCAGTGACACCCCAAAAAAAACACACTAGCATCCCTGATCTGCCAATAATCATCTAAAAATAACATCGTAGATAATTGAGTAATTGAATTTCATGATTTCAACACTTTCTTTATCGTAACACTATTATCACTTCAATTAAGATCAAGATTCTTTACACCTGTTGCTTGTTGAGGGTTGTGCTGAACTTGAAATTTTTTTGGAACCACAAGAGTACACTTGAATATGTATTGCAGTTGGCTTTATACTTAAGTAGACTAGTGGTAATAATTTAAATACATTATTCGTGTCTTTTTCTTAATTTGATGTTTTGGTTGTTCACATGAATCTAAGAAATTTGACTAAGTTTTCTTATATTGTAGTTCTTTATATAAATTAATGCATGTCTATTTCTCTATTTAGGATGAATCATGAAGGTACGGTTGCAAACAAACTATATGAACTATGTGAAGTTGTTGGCCCTGAACCTACCAGGTAATTTTATGTTAATAAGCCAAATATGAAGCTTCCAAATTTATATTGTTTGATTACCACATATAGATTTAATGTTTAGTAGTGTAGATCTAATTTGGTGCCTGCTTGTGTTTGTCTTCTTTTTGGGACAATGAGGCTGAAGTACGTATCGCTACTATTGGAAAAGCGGCTAATTTCTATTGTATTTTGAACCCATAGCTTGTTGGAAAAGTGACAAAATTCTATTGTATTTTGAACCCATAGCTTGCAATACAGCACATTCTTCCTTGTGTCAAGGTACAGAAGTATATATAGTTATC
This sequence comes from Allium cepa, assembly GCA_030765085.1. Classification (NCBI taxonomy): domain Eukaryota; kingdom Viridiplantae; phylum Streptophyta; class Magnoliopsida; order Asparagales; family Amaryllidaceae; genus Allium; species Allium cepa. The sequence goes on from CM060929.1 coordinate 759,935,863, forward strand.
AATTTATCCCTTTATGCATTTCCACTTTTTACGATATCAACTACTTACGTAAAATCATATTCCAATTTATTGGTTCACCAATAATCCTTTTATCAACAACAACGGTAGGGTAAAGTATCGGTGGTCATTTTTGGCATACTATGGTATCATTGCGGCAATAATTTTCTCGTATCGATAATGGTTACCAATACCATAACAACCTAGAACTAAGAATACTTAAGCATGATAAAGTAAAAAATTGTAAAATGATAGTTTTACCCTTGTATCAAGGTTGGAAAATGCATAAGTTCTGCAAGCACAGTATAATGCAAGTAATACATGAACGATTTACATTAAAAATTATATATTTCAATATATAGTTAGTTATTTTGTGTTTGATTAGGAAAATATTTTGAAATAACTTTTAAAAGGCTAACACACTTAAGATTATAAATTAAGAAATTAGTGAAGTCAAATTTCAAAGGATTGAGAAGTTAAAGAGTAACTTTCGATTTCAAAGATAATAAAGAATTGTTATTATTTATTAATTTATTATTTATATATTTTAAAAAAAGATATAGAAAAATGATTCAAGCATTGAAATTCTTGAAATAAAAAGATATACAGTAAATAAATGAAGCAATCATATAATTATATTATAAATGTATCTAATTTAGTCAAGTAAAAAGTAATAAAGTTATAACAAAACGCATATTTTGTGGCACTCCATGAAAAGCTCAATGCTTAGACGACGTCTCAGACAAAGTGTTTAACAAAGCATTGTAATTAAAAGGCAGGATATTAAAATTGCAAAGTTGCGTCTAATGAGCGCTCAACGACGTCTCGGCGGTGTCTCGTATCATATGAATTAACTAAGTTCTAAATAATGAACTACGTTCTATAATAATTTGACTTTAAGTTGGCTAAGTTTTATAAAGACTAAATAAGTATAAATTAACCAAGTTTTATAAAAATAAACCAAACGTTATAAATTTTTAACAAGTGAATTATGTTATATTAAAATTAGCCTTGTTTATCAAAATCAACTAAGTTAAGTTTTATCAAATTAGCAAAGCTTATGAAACTAATTTTTATAAAAGTTAACCAAATTAACCAAGTTTTATAAAAATTACCTAAGCTTAAGGAATTTATGTTTTGTAATCAAGTTATTTTTGTAAAAGTTAAGTAAATTGTATACAAGTCAACTAAATTTCATAAAAATTCAACTAAGTCTACTAAATTTGATAAAAAGTTCACTAATTAACTAGTAAAAATTTAACTAATCCTTGTTGTTAAAAAAATTAACTAAATTTATAAAATAATTTTTTTTTTTGGAAATGAACTAAGTTCTACGGAAATTTAACCAAGTATATAAAAGTTAACCGAATTTTATAAAAATTACTATGCTAACTAGGTTTCATGAAAATTAACCAAGTTTACATTGGTTTCAGCTAATTGATATTCTTTAAAAGTGCTTTGGTGTTGTCCTTGGTTTTAAGTACAATGTTTTCCTTTTCAAATGAATCATATTTATGATATATTTTTGTATAAACATACATATTTCCTACAGTCTGTACACTTCCAATCTATGAGTAAAGAATATCAATTTCTACTTTGAGCAACCACGATAGTAAAAAACAAATTAATCCTTGAGAACCAAAAGCATGAAATAAAAGTCAAACAAAATTTACTAGATGGTTTTGGCCTAAACAAGTCAATTTCTAGACATTTTTGAGTACAAATGGAATATTGAGTGAATTAAGTTGTTATATAAACATTATATAATTAATGCAAATGTAATATAAAGAAAGCTAAGCCAGTGTTTTAAATAAAGCTAAATTTTTTACTCATTTAGGAAAATAGAAATTTTAAATGATAATGGTGTGGTGAATTCTCTTGGCCAAAGAGTATTGGCTTATCTTACTCAGATTTATTGTACAATCAAATGACAGCTAAATGACAAAAGCACAAAAGTAAGGCTGCAAGCTACTGATCTTATCTCTCAAACTGTAGCCATGATCAAGCAATGCGAAGAAGAGTAGCTCATTTGTCACTCGAGTGTTATTTTATATGAGTATTTAGGAGAAGAATATCCTAAAGTGTTGGTTTCTACTTTATACGATTCAAATTATTTACTCAAATGTCAGACTTACATTGCACGCTTTTATCAAGGATATCTCATGACATATATTTTCTCCCGTTCGAAATTTATAAGCATTAATTTTTATGTATAATGCTTTGAACTACTCACAACCACCATTAGTACTAGTTGCAGAAGACAAGGAAAAAGAAGGGATTTAGATTATACCTTTGCTGGAAACAAGGAAGCAGAAATATGAAATCTATGATGATGCTGATAAGGCTACTTCTGCAAATAATGTAAAGATAGTTGAGTCATCAGAAGAAATTCCCTTGCCTAAAAGAAAGGCTGAAATTTTAGCCCCTCCCTTCTAGAAATCAGGTAATGCTGGAAAGGAAGGCGATGTGCATGTTGTATCTACAGGTGCTTATACGCAACAGGCTACTAGTTACACTGTTGTAGAAAGTAGGGAAAAGCTGGAGCATAAAACCACAAAATCTGATGGTTGGAAATTTTCCACATACTAATGCAAAACATGGTTAATTCATCTGCATATTAACATAATATATGTCAATGCGAGCTCAGTTGTTCCCATATGTGGATGTTATGTATAACTGCAATAATTAATAGGAAATATACATCATTGTTACCAATTATGTTTCTATTTGTGGATTCTCAATAAAAATGTTATACGTAGGTAGAAAGTTTTGTTTTTGTACTAATGATTACCAATTATGTTTCTATTTGTGGATTCTCAATAAAATGTTATAGGTAGGTAGAAAGATTTGTTTTTGTACTAATGATAGAATATTTCATCTGGGTATTTTGACTGTATATTCTTATTTATTTAGTTAATGTATTTTGAAATTTGATTCAGTGTTTTACACATTAGCATATTATAATGTACGGTTTCTGTTTTTTCAGTTAAATTAAATTAATTAGAGGCACATAGTTGTGCCTTTATTTCTTAAGTTTGAATTCAAGAATCTTATGTGGCATATGTATTATTAGGGGCAGTTTTACTAACAAATATGCCTCTATATATTATTAGGGGCTTGATTTTTAAATGCATTTTTTTCTTTTGCCTCTCATTATTCTAGAGGCAGTTTTATTTAATTATTAGCCTTTATTGTTAACAATAGTGGCATTTGTATATGTCTCTAATAATCTTTTTTTTGGTAGTGTCATTAACCCCTGGTCCAAACCTTTCTACTTCCATAATCAAGAAAAGCAGTAGTTTAAAGTTAAACAAAAGCAAATCATTTGAT